>JARHVA010000821.1:607500-1282500 GCA_037957365.1 Torreya grandis | reverse complement strand
GCTTTTCTAATTTAAATTTTGTGAAATTAAGTTTTTCTTTGAATGTTTTAGATCATTTAGTGAATTTTCCAAACTCATACAAATTGTATATGGTTTATAGAATCTGTCTATAGAAATCTGAGCTATAGAGGAGGTGGGTGAAGATTGCCATGGGCCATTGATGGTTCACCAACACATAAGTCTCAGTTTAAAACAATTTGCAAATCTTGTATTATTGAATTACTACTATGTGATATGGCTTCCCAATGTGTGTTGATAAATGAGTGTAAGTACCATAAAACTTAATTGCATGACATTGACACTTTAGATAAATTTTTAGGGTTTGTAACATGGTCAAACTCAACCTAGAACATGGTAAGCCTAGTTGCTAAAATTAAATGAGATGACAGATAAGATAGTTTGAAATAAATTACTTAGAATAGTATAATTCCCAAAAACATTTAAACACTCAACAAGGTGTACAAACCCATTGTTTTGTTTGGTATCTATGCTTGATAAGATCGTCACTTGAAATTATTACTATATTTCAAGTTTTACAAATGTGGGAGACAATATCATCAATTGCCTACATTTGTTTATTGATAAATTTTAATTCTTTTCATTTAATGAGTTTATGGTGAGAGAGAAACAATAGATTTTTCATCAATTTATCTTTCTATGAAGACCTTCTAATTCTTAAAATAGAGATGTTCTTCAAAATATTTTAAAGGAAAAAATCCAACCACTAAAAAATAAGATCATTGCAAAGGACCACCATATTCTCTTAAAATGGAAATTATTTAAAAACAACTTCATCCTTCTTCTATAAAGTAATAAAAGGTCGATGGCTTCTTGGATGCCCATGATTGATAACTTTATTGAGCTAAACTTTGTTGGGGATTCTGAAGACAACCTAGGTCTCCTAGGTGGCAGAAGTATCTTTAGAAATTATGTCAGACAAGTTTTATCATTATATGATTTCAACATCCCATGTGTATCAAAAAAATGGTTAAAGCTCAAGCTCTCTTAAGAGGCTTGAGAATCGTTATTGATTCAAGTTTCATAAAATTAATTGGCACAAGTGATTCTATTTTAATCATCAATATTGCTATAATGTGTAGAACTTAGACTAAAGTCAACTCAAATAAATTATTCAAGATATTTTATAAATCAAACATTTATTTAAGAATATTTCATTTTCTCATACTATCATGAAACAAACTCTCTAGTAGATTTTTTGGCTAACTTTGGGACTATTCCCCTTTACCCAAATGAATATTGGTACTGTGAATGTCTTCCCCCTTAGAATCTATGTAAGAACATTATTAATAAATATTTGACTATGACCCAGTGTCCCAAAAATGGCTAGACCAGAACACAAAGGTAAAAAAAGTAAAAGAAGTTTGTGGCTTCTAGTTTTGGTTTCATTCTTGTAATTTCACTATGAGGCTCCAAGGTTGACATTCAATCTCCTTTTATTATCTTCTTGGTTGTTTTTGAAGGCTTTATTTGAGTTTTATATTAATACCTGATATAAAAAACTCTTGTTTAATAACTCATTCAGGGGGATAATATCAAGTTAAAGTAGACATATGGTTCAATAAAGATGGATGGTTCCACTTTGCCTTGGAGATTTCTTTGGTTGTTACAAGTTATACCTTATATCACACTTTCCATAGAAATGTCTAGTTCCATATACATCAGCTACAGTAAAATCATGAGAATAGTGGTCTTTCAAACTCATAGAAAAAAATTCATCAAGGAGGCATGTCCATCATACACTTTAGGATTACATAGTTTTGAGTTTCCAGTGTTGTCGTCAAGTTAGGTTTTGCATGATTGCCTTTTTCTCTAGATGGCATGTTTCTTGGGATCTTGATGGAATTATTAGTATAATAAGTTACATGAATGATTCAAATTGCTTATGAACTCTACTTGGGGTTTGTTTAGGGGGTTGTTCCAAGAATATTTCATATTTCTAGTAAAGAACTTCATGAGATCATAATGCACTTATAGAATTTTACAGCTAACATTTTCTACAAGTGGAGCCAAAATTTAAACCTCAATGTTATTTTTCGAGACCTCTAGTTTATATGATTTTAATAAATATATGAATTAGTTTTATTACTATTTTATAGAACTCATCCTTTGATCTTTAGCCACCATAATTGTTGGGTGGTTTGGTGGCTTTATGATTGTTTTATTTTTTAGACTATTTTCCCATCTCCATTTACTCTTTTAGAGAGCTTTTTATCTTTCTAAATTTTACTTTGGGTTTGTTCAGGGGGATATACAAAGAATATTTCATCTATCCATCAAAGACCATCATGAGATCATATTGCACTTATAGATTTTTGTAGCTAACATTTTCTAGAATAAAAGCCAAAATTTAAGCCTCAATGTTATTTTTCGAGACCTCTAGTTTCTATGATTTTAATGAAGATATTTGTTGGTTATCTTAATCCTGTGTGGAACTAGTCCTTTGATCTTTAGCCATTGTAATTGTTGGGTGCTTTGGTGGATTTGTGATTGTTTGATTTCTTAGACTATTTTCCCATATCCATTTACTCTTTTAGAGAGGATTTTATCTTTCTTGATTTGATATGCTTGCTATATCTCTTTGTAATCCAAGTTAAATCCCTCTTCCCTTATTATTCATTATCAAAAACACAGTTAATTAAGTGTATTGATAAATAAAGTTTGTGAAAAAATAAATTAATAAATAAACTTATAAAATATTTGGCATTAGCTTTTGAATTAGTATATTCATTTGTTAAAATTTCCTCCACAAGAAAACATGCATTTTGTTCTTTATGGGTATTAACAAAAGGAAAACTAAAAATGAAAGATGAAGGTAAGGATTTATTGCATAAATGAAGGCATCATAATTTAAGACCGTAATAGAACTTGATTGTACTCCACCTTTAACCTATTTTTTTAAGATCATAAGAGAACTTGATTTGTTGCAAAAACCACTCACATATCTATCCAAACCACTTTTTTATGTCACATCTACTAAAACTTGAAATTAAAAAACTCCCACTAATTATGTCACAAATTTTTTAACTTAGCTAATGTAGCCACTTGAACTTTTGGCATAATTTGCATACCCATTATTATTTGACAGTGTGTGAATTCACTTTTTAAAAACTGTGTGTGCTTCCACATTTATTTATACATCTTCATCATTGATGGGATGCTAAACAATCTATGGTTGAGCCATATTTTTTGGAATAAAAGCAATTCTTTATCACATCAAAACTTGAAAATAATTTTGTGAAAATCAGTTTATGGAAGGTTTTGAGTTTACATTAGGGAGGGAATAAAAATTAGCTACATTGAACCAACCCCTAATTTTTAATTGAGGGGCTAATTTGCCAGATATGTACTACCACTACCACTACTACCCATCCCCATCCCCAACCCCATGCATATAGGTCAGGTAAGGTATGTGCTCCATCATCACTTTTTATACATTTTCAAATCTGTTAAGCTACTAGCCAAACTACTAATAATAAAATAGGCTAGAATTTTAGTAAAAAAAATCTATCTAGGGTGTAAATTAGCCTAAAAATTATTGGGATTTAAAGAAGTATACATGTAACTAAAACTATGCCTAAAGTTTTCACCTCCTCCATCTGACAAGGATACAGGAAGCTATAATTTCCCATGGAGTCCTTGTATAGTGTTTATATGATGCCTTTCCTTACCACATGATAACAATGAGTTTGAAGTCTGTAATACAATCCTTCCTACACAAATTATTTGAAACAAAAAAAAAAATAGAACTTTCAACTTCTTTTTATGGCCAAGAAAGGTAATCAACAAGACTGTTGCTAAACTTTGGAGATAATAACTAATATCATATTTTTAACCTTGCAATAGAAATGGTAACCAATTAATAGTGTGTTATAAATCAATAAATATTCCTATAAAACATGTGCTCTTTGAAAAATGTGTAATCTATTTGTTTTCTATCTTTGCACTCACAAAGTTTTCATTGAAGGAGAAAGAGATAGCTTAGTATGAAGATTAATCTCTTTTCTAATGGAATGTTGGAATATCTTTAGTGGGTGATTTTATCCAAGGGTCATACAATTATACCCACATTGTGCAATATTCATTTGGCATTAGTTGTGCCTCTTGTTTGCACGCTCAAAGAATATTTGATTCCCTTGTCTGAGGCTTTGCACTTGGAAGGCCTTTAGTTTCTTCCATTAATGTATATGTGGTAGCACCCATTGCATGACTTTCAAATCTTGTGTCAATGAGATTAGTCATTTTTTGTGTTTTTCATAGTTCTCATGAAGCCACTAAGCTTTCTTTTGTCATTAGGCATAATGTGTTTCCTTGTAGGTCTAGTTGCTTAGTAAAGTTTTCTCTTATTATTCCTTGTTCTTCAAGGTCACTTAGAGAAATTTTCTGTAATGGAGTTTTGGTTTATATCTTCTAACAGTATGCTTCAACTCAATTTTGACACCATTGTTGCATGATGAATTTTGCATGCATGGAGAAACATTTATCTAAGAACAACTCAACCTTATAGACATTAAGAACATGTCTCTATGAGCAATTTGACCTCTTTCTTAGTCCCTACCAAGGCAGGGCTATTGGAATCACTTTTCAATTAGTTAATTTTTTCCATCCAATCAAATATTTTAAAATATATATTATGATAAAAATTATAAAGTAATGTTAAAGTTTGACATATAAATATTAACATAGTCCATAAGTGTTATTAGAGCATATTCCTTCATATCTAATGTAGATTTCAATGTACTCTCATAAAAATCTATGGAATATCATTATTTGTTTGCTTTTCATATTTCTCTTTATCAAGAAATCTATTATTTAATTATTTAATTAAGGTCGTATAACTATCACATGTATTTTGGAGAAAGGTGGCAATGTATGTCTCTAAATATTAATATGTGTAACTTATAAAGGTTTCTCATGTGTGTTGACATGTTAACAACCATTTAATTCTTAGTTGTTGATTAGAGAGTAGTTATCAAATGATCCAACTTTTAACAACTTTTGACACTATGTGTCACAATGTTAAGAGATAATTTAAATGAATATAAATTTATTATCATATTTGTAAATCTATCAACATCCTTTTTGTTTCCATGGCCTCTAAACATTTATTATCTAGACACTTATGATATCACTCCACCCTATTTTTTTATTGTAATTGGGTGTTTACTTTTATTTGAATGTGAGAGTATTAATAATTTAAAGACATAGAATGTGTCGTGTAATCTAAAAGATTAAAATGCAATACACAATTTAGGGTGTTATCAAGAGATGTAAGTAGCATTATATCTAAGGAGACTATGAAACATGTTTTATGGATTTTTTTCTATGTTTCTACAAGCCACACTTTTTTGCAATATGGATCTAAAGCAATTGGCATTCATCTTTCTTTTGTGATTTAAGGAGCTGAATGACATTCATATTATTCTCACTTTATTTCTAGTGGCTCAATTTTTACAGGATATTGAACTTTACATTCACATTACTATAAAAAATAATTTACTATAGCTAATATATTTTCTACAATTATTTTCCATATTAAATTTTAACAATTTCAATCTTCTCTTTTGCAGGTAGAAAAAACATTAGCAATTGCCAATATTCAACTCACTTGCAAAAATTGTAGTTTTATAATTACATCAGTGTAACCTATCCAAGCCACAAATTTTCATTGTCCATCATGTCACGAACAAAGTTCATATGAATATTCCCATCATCTCACTTATAATCTAAAAACTATGAAAATGTTAGTATATAATGTAGTCTTTTAGGGTTACCATTGAAGACAGTCCTCCCTATATTGATAGTAATTTCACAAAATGACTAAGTGGGAGACAAATCTAGCACAATCTACCTATTTCAAGGATTTTCACTTCAAGGAAAACTTATTTTTAATGAATAAAAATTCATTTTACACACTGACATAATGAGCAATAATTAAGGTACATAATCTAGTTCTAAATTTTTCTCTTTAAAAATTCAAACTACACACTTCTAACTAGTTTTTACTTCTTGTCTAATCTCATAGACATAAATGCCTCTTTCACCTACATAAACAAGACAAACAAGTAATTCACTTACAACTAATAATAGTATTATCTATGGAGGACACACATCTCATAGTTATACTACATGTTTTTCTTTTGTTACCAATGTATATAAAAATGTGAATGAATTGTGTAAATTTGGAATAAACTTAAATACCCTTTGCTTTATCAATAGTGTTTACTTACACACACACACACACACACACACATATTACTACAACTTTATATACTTTACATTTATATGTCATAAATATATGATATGCTATCATCACTTTGTTATTATCCATATTTTATTTTCAATCATGATCATTGCACAATAACTATTCTAATAAAATATGATACATTTTCATTGTTTTGTAAAATTTCTATTAGATCCAAGTAGTTGTAATGTTACAAAGTGTTTTATTCATTCTCCTGCCTCTTTGGGACCCTACTTGTATCATTTTGGATGCCACAATACATCTTGAAACAGGTTCAATATTTTGCATTCAATTGAATATTTGTATTGCTTCTTTTTGCTTCATGTTAAAATTGATAAAATTTATAAGGAGCAATTGCTCAACAACTTACTATTATAAAATATAATCAAGAGTAGCCTACCTTGCATCTAGATCTCTCAATTTTATGAACACACCAAACAGATTATTGTAAAATAAAAACTTGTTTCAATCCCGATAACTATTTAATAGAGCTACTTCTAACATCCAAAAGATATGTTTTCGACCCCAAAATTTACTTGGAAGCAAAGATGCACAAAAATGGGTTTTATGCCATAAATACGGAAGTGACATTTTTTGGGATTTAAGCCATTTTATTTGGTTTCTCCAATTTCTTACTAGTTTATCAATTCTAGTCACATATTTCTTTCTTAAATATGAACATGATATCTCATTGAAAAATTTCATTCATAAAATATTAAAATCAAGAATAACCATGCAAACAAGCACTAATTGGATGTTGTTGTCTACATGTACCTTTGTCACTTGAGGTTTGGTGATGGAGGCTTTGATATCTAATGGTAGATTTGGATAATGGATCAATGGTAGGTAGGTCATGTTGGTTATAAAAGTAACAATTTGTGTCCTTTTTTGAAGTAAAACCCTTTACACTAACTCAGTTGAAATCTGATGCAAGCCAAGGATCACATTTCCTAAAATTTATGCCTAAAGTTTGTACCTCCATCCTAAAAGGATACACACTTATAATTTCTCATGGATTCCTTTCATAGGGTATATATGATGCATTTCCCTAACACATGTTAATAATGAGTTTGAATTCAATAATCCAATCCTTCCTACACAAATTCTTTAAAACAAAAAAATATATAACTTTTAACTTCTTTTTGTGGCCAAGAAAGGTAATCAATAAGATTGCTGGTCAAATTTGGAGGTAGCAACCACTATAAGAGTTTGAAACTTGGAAGAGAAATGGTAACTAGTTAATAGTGTGCTAGAAAACAATAAATATTCTTTCATGTATACACCCTAAATTGCTCAAGAAACCACACATATCATGTCTTTTCACAGCCCTTTCATAGGAGACTTCGACTGGAGAATATGAGCTTCATTCACATTTGGCCATGTCTTTCATTTTTGTCATCTTGGTCTTGTTCTATGCTTGAGTCACATTTTTGCTTATTGTCAGTCATCCCAAGCCTTTCAAAAAATCATTCCACCTCAACTAAGTCAAGTTTTTGGTCCTCTTTTCATTCCCCAAGTCCCAGGACTATAGGATAGGACCACTGGGGTTGGATTATAGCACCGGTGCCACTAGTGTCCATTTACAGTGCTCTTGTACAGGGCTATTTTGGGTTCTAATGGTTAGTTTATTTTTTTAGTTGAGTCTTACCCCTTTTCTTAGCTTCATCTTTAAGTTTTCCCATGTCGTCTCCCAAATTTGAAATAAAGAGTCTCCTATATAAAGTGTAGACACCTAAAACTGGCAACCGATAACCTCCAACCAAGATTTTAACCAATTTCTACTAAAAATACATAATTTGGCCTAAAAACACTAAAACACATTAAAAAATATTTGAAACTAATATATTAAAGTACCAATTTTGGTCAGAGTATCATTAAGTGGGGCAATGTAATTTATGGGCTAGCTAGCTTTGATCAGATCATTCTGAGTCAAAATGTTAATTTTGCACCTAGATGCTTTGGATTGCTCTTTCCTATCAAATATCTTGCACAAGACATGTGCCTTTGTTATTTTTTATTGATAATATCCTAAATGGTATAATGGATCCAACACATCTAATATCACATTCTAATTCAAATCTAGTCAAATTTTGGACCAACAACAAAGCATTCTGATCAATTTAAGTAATTTGTGCACAAAGTGCTTAAACATGCTTAAGAGCTAATTAAACCAAATTAGAGCCTAATCAAGAATTCCATGGAAACTTTTTGATAATATTTTTTGGAAATAAATATTGAATATTTGTAGCATTAGGTGACCTCATTTCTTGGGAAGACATCCCTAGGCCATAAATGTCACAAATATCAGGATTCATGCCCTCCATGCCTCTTAATTGACCCTTTTTCTAATGTCATGATGAGGATAATTATAAACTTAATTCCAAAAAATTGAATTAATCCTCAACCACACATCTTTATCTCAAGATGGATAGTTCAGGTTGATTCTGATCAATCTCAAAAATCTATGAATAGAGAGGCCATAAACATCATTTCCAAGCTTAATTTGTGCAAAGTTATAATGTAGGATTGGTTCCAAAAGCTTCATGCAAACTAGTGTTACCATGCCAAATTGATTTCAAGCTAAGCCAAGCCAAAGTGAAAGGTTTCAAGGAGAGATGGAGGTATCCAAACTTCCATTGACGAGGACTTCATGAGCATAAACCAAGCAAGCCAATCAAAGAATACTTTTGGAGCATCAAGGAAGGCAAGGAATGTGTGTTGCATTTTAGTTGTGCTTTGTTCATTTGTCTTTCTTCACCAAGCTCACCCTAGTAACTAGGCATGAAGATGTTAGTTTAGTGTGTTTTTTGTCAATTTGTTTTGTTCATTTTGTTACTAACACAACACTAATCTCCTCTTCTTAGTCAAATTCCTAGTTCACATAATGGCATGCCTGATGGGACCTTCCTAGATTCACAAAAATGATCACGAAGCTCTTCCAAGAAACCTACTAATCTTTTCCTTGTAGAATCTTGAAGTAAGAAGCCAAAAAGAGTTAAAATTGGAGTAAAAACACATTTTTCTAGGAGTCATGAGCTTATTCTGGCTTAGTCATGGTATTGTTGCTTTGAGTCACAATATTATCTTGTAACTCACGATATTGTGCTAAGCTTCTTTTTTGTCAAAATAACTTTGTCTTTCTGTGTAGATTTAATAACACCACTACTATTTTAGTAGTAGGATTATTCTACAACTCATGGGGTTTATAAACCAAGTCATGATATTGTCTAATCACTAGCAGGTTAAACGATAATACCGCTACTGTTAAAGTGGTGGGATTGACCTGCAAGTAGTGGGATTATCACTATGAGTCATGGTATTGTAGTGTGTAAAATAAGTTAGTTTTTAGAGCTTCAATTGGGGTCATCCAAACTCCATTTTTTACAAACCTCATTTTACCTTCAAGTAGCGAGATTGTGACCCTGAGTGATAAAATTATTGTTTGCAATACCACAACTTTTAAAATTATGAGAATATCCTACTACTAGAAGGATTGTCATTCAGAGTCATAGTATTGTGACTAAACCAATTGTGGTTAAGCTATAATACCATAACTCTTATAGTTGTGGGATTGTCCTAAAAGTGGCAGGATTGCTCTGTCAAGTAATGGTATTGTACTACTATGTTCCTTTTTCTAACTTCATTGTTTCAAACTAATTTTAGCTTCAAAGATAAACCTCTTGCTAACATTTTTCTTGTAGGATCAACTTGGAAAATTGCGAAAAACATGTTTAAAACATATTTTGCATGCTTTAAAATGAACTAGGAACATTATTTTGGTGTTTAATCTAACATTTAGGTGCTTAAGTAAGTTTTTAGCATTAGTTTTCAAAATTCACAATATTAAGACTAAGGGGTCAAATGAACACCACCAAATCTTTCATTTGGGCTTAAAATTGAACACACTTGCAAATTTTGTTTTCATTGTTTCAATTAGCACTTTATTTTCACAAAGTACAAGGATGTTATGTGTATGATCGTCCATTTATCCCCTTTATGGAACCCTTGGAATCAAAAGTGATTTCCTTATTTGTAAATTTCCTAGTCTAAGGCATAGAAAGAATGTCATCTAAATCACTCCCCAAAAACTCATCAAAGTTTGGATGACTTTAAAAATTACCTTAAAGTCTTTCTCTTTTAGTCTTTTATTTCATGTAAACTTGGCTTGTGAGGGGGACTTCATCGCCTCTCGTGAGTTCTTTAGGGAATCTTTGACTTGGGGTTTCACCTCCTAGTATTGACTTCTAATTAGATTTGCACATAAAATGTATCTGCATTTGGACATCACACTACACTGAGCGAATAGCAGGATGTAGTGGTTGTAAAAAGGACTAGACCTTTTTACAACTAGCCAATGCCATGGTCACCCAATTTTTATGCTTGTCTTTTGTATCATTTGACATGAAAGTCATTATGTAATTGATTCCCCTAAAAACATTCAAAAACCTAATAGTTAGTCAACCACACATTGCCATACCCTTTTTAGGATTTGAATGATTATACTTAGTGTATTTTTGGATCATTTTCTCATTTGGTATGTTTTGAGACTAAAACTTGTTTGTTTGTTCATAAAGCCATGTCAAAACTAATTTATCTATATGTCACTCTTTTGTCTAAAGAGGAGTTATGTTAGCCATTTTACACCACACTTTTTCCTTGAAATTTTTGGTAAACTTATTTATGTGTGTGTGTCATTTGAGTTTTGAAGGGTAGCATTATGCTGCCTAAATAATGTCAAAACATTTTAATCCTTTTGAGTCTTTGAAACATAACATAGATCACATCATTCAAGCATGATTACATTGTTAGGCTACTCAATTTGCTTCAAGACTAGTTTACCATGTATCAAAAAAAACATTTGTTTCAAACCATGTCATGTATGCCATTTAGACCTTTGTCATGTGTCATCATGCCATATGATCTTGTTTAGCTTGTTTGGTCAAAATCCTAGTTTTCAACATTGAGTTTTCAATTAACCTTATCAAGTTTGGATTCAAACATTGATTGATTTTGTTTAGGCCTCAATTCATGAGGTTGATACATAGATCCTTCTCTTTTGGGTTGCATAACTTCAGCTAGTTGATTACCCAAATTTGAAAACTATTGGTGGTTTGTTTGTTCAAAGCCTATCCTCATCATTATTTGTGCCTTTATTTGGGAAAACATAACCTTTCTTCAAAAATCCTTTTACCTCATGCCTTATGCCAACTGATCATGTTTATGTTTGATTCCATGTGTCAGATCTATGTCAAAGTTGTTTCCAAACTTTTTAGATTAAATCAAATCACATTAGCCTTTTTTTCAAGTCTAGCTTTTGATGCCATTTGGCCAAAAGTCCTAGTGTATGTTTGTTTTTTTAAGCCTAGATTTTGACTCTGCATTTGGATAAAAGACCTAGTAATTCAAATTTTTCTTTCCTAGTTTAGACCTTGTTTGGAACACTTTGACCTAGACTTTTGACATACCAGTTTTTATTCAGACACTTGACCTTTTATGTGTATGACATTTGACATTAGACATTTGATATCAGGTTATTTTATGCCAAGTCTTAGTGCAAATCATTTTGGAGATACAGCTCTACTTTCAGACCACATTAGAGATATAGCTCCACTTTTTGACCAAGTTAGACCAAGCTTGAACCATTTGTCTTTTGGACATAGTTTTTTATAGTTTGTATAACTCTAAGCCTTTTTATTTCAAGGCTTTCATCATTTACATGGATATGTCTCACTACACTTATGGTGGAGTCACATACAATCAAACTTTATATATAATGGTCACACAAAATCCCATTATGAACCCCTATAGAGAAAGATTTTCTAAGGCATTTTATTATTCTCCCTACAATACTCCATATGGGGAACATAGTCAAAATCCACAAAATCCAAATTGAAAACTTGATTGGCATGAAGAGGCTTGTGAGGAGGACTTTGAAGACCCAATTATAGATAATGTTGTTTGGGATATAGATCCATACCCTCTTTTCAATAATCAATACATAGAACATAGTCAAGAACTAGCTTATGAGCCAACTCATGACTAGAATGATATGGTTTATGAAGAATACTTGGATGCTTTGGCTTGTGTAAGTAATCAAGCTCCACCACATCGTACCATTTTTATTCTAGGACTATAACATCACACCATTTCCATTCCAAGACCTTGTACTTTGGCTTATGCAACCAATCATGCTCCACACGACCCTATCATTACCATCTCAAGACTTTAACCTTTAGCTCATGCAAGCAATCATACTCCCCAATGCCCTACCATTATCCAGTCATAGACCATTCCTCATCTAGTTCCAATCCCATCCAAACCTCAATTGATATAATCCTTTGAAGACCAAGCTGTGTTCAAAACTCATATCTTCTAGCTCATTAGAAACCAAAGCCAACATAACCAATCAATCTGAGATATTTTTGTTGAACCAACCATTTGTGATAAGTCATCCTATGATGAATTTCCTATTGATCCTATACCAGTTGTCAAGGAGTCTCACACTGATAAGCTAGTCTTTATCAAGTCACTTATTAATTATTATAACCACCTTTGCACAAATCATTACCTCAACCATGTGCCTATTTTTCAAGAGCCTCCTATTGACAAGCTAGTCTCTAAGGAGTTGTCTCTTGACCTTTTTCCCATCCTAGAGGAGTCTCACTTTGACAAACTAGTACTTATGTAGCCCATTATGCCATCACAAGCTATTACTTGTCCAATACCAAATATTCAATAAGACATCATTGTAAAAGAGTACCCATTAGCTAAAGAATTAGAGTCAGATTTAGGTTCTATTCTTGAACTGACATTAGATTTAGCATCAAAATTAGAATCAACATTAGTCTCAACCTCAGATTCAAAGTCCCTTGGGTTAGAATAAAATTCAAAAGAAGAATATGTTCATGGTTGTTACAACATTGGTTATGCATGCCTTGCATATCAATTTAAATACATTTATGATACTTCTATAATTTTTGTGTATGAGTACTTCAGCTTCAATATGATTTATCCTAGTATATTCTATAATGATTGTGTGGCCTTTCCCTATTTCATTACCATTCCATAAGCCATTACCATTAACCAAAATAACCATATTATTGACATTCCATCTCCCATAAGTGTTGATTGGAATCGGAAATATCACACTTTGTTGGACTGCATCTATGGTGACACAATAGTTGAAGAAGACCAAGGAGGCCAAGACCACATTCATATAGCAGAAGAATACTCTCCTAGTGAAACCTTTTTGGAGGTAATAGGGGATAATCAAAGTCAAAACTTAGCAACTTTTAGTGAAACTTTTTCAGAAGCACTAGAAGATAATCAAAGTCAAAAGTCAACATTCATTAGTGTAACCTTCTCAAAGGTGTTACAAACCAATCAAGACAACTTCATTGGTGAAAACCTCATTGAGGCACTAATAACTAAGCACAAAAGTTCTTCACTACTTGATGAATACAAAGTCAAAGATCAAATCAAAATAGCTTCTAATCTACAACCTAATCAGATGGTAGCTACTCTCAAGGTCAAACAATAGAAAAATCTGGTGGTCCTATTGAGAGAAAAAGTCTTCAGCCTTACCACAACCAAAGTTACATTGAATCTGGCATCAACAACATTATATGTGACTGAAAGTCTTAATCTTCATTTATTTCCCCACCATTACCCTTTCCATTATCATTTGCCATTCAATTTCAAAATCAAACCTACCATCCATTATTTGTCCTTATTTACCATCCATGGCCACACTTTCCTTTGTAGAGGCTACAAGAATACCTTGTCTTGATGTTTGAAAGAATAAAAAATAATGACCAATGAAGATCACAAAAGCATTCCTGACAACTAGGTCTACATCAAGTGCATGAAAAAATAACTATTTAGATGAGGTGTGGGCTAACAATTAACATTATCAAGTATTCTATTTGTATCATTTGTTGATTAGGATCTGCAATTAGTTATAACCACTTATGGGAAAACTAGGGGCAATACTTATTTACCATGCATTTTTGCATCACCTTGCCATCAATGTTTTCATTTGATTGGCCATTTTCTATCTTTGAGAACTTGTTGGGACCTATTTGGTTTTTTCTCACCTTTTGTGTGGATGGAATTAATATGACTTGAATTCATTTTAGGACTATGTGGGTCATGATCAATTCATGTTGAGGTCACCTTAATCCCCCTTTACATACGCTCTCATCACTTGGTGAGCAACCTAAATGAAATACTCTTACCATTTTACGAGCAGGTGTCTTGTCATTCTCTAATGTGTTAAGATACCTCAAAATGCCAAAAACATTCATAATATTTAAAAATCCAAAAAATATTTATCCTATCTAAGCCTAGTTAGTTATTCTCGATCTACCTTACTGGGGCATGGTCCTTATTAGGATGCTTTCTTTTGCTTTTATTTTTAGGACTTTTGTTTGTTTGTTTATTTTGCTTGTTTGTTTGTTCGCTTGCCTATTTGTTTGCTTTTTACACTGTTACCTCAACTCAGTATATGTCCATTCATGGGTGATTCCTTGAGAACATTATTATTGAGTCCATCCATATTCATACGTCAACATGATCATCATGGTTTTTATCATTGGTACATTGTTTTTGAGTGTTTATTGGATTGAAAGTTTGTCCCTATGCATATTTTGGGATAGTCTTTGTGGTGTTCTATCATGAAGCCTACCATCACAAGCTACAAAAAAATTAGCTTTAGGAAGGTCTACAATCAATGGAGCCATAGAATTTTCTCCTTGACACCTTGGCAAATCCTTCTATCCCACCCTTGATCAAATTAACCCATTGACCATTCTAGTTGTATCATTACTAATAAGGACAAGCATCTCCTCATTAGTAGGTATAATTAAATTATTTTTAATGATCAATATTATTCCTCTATCCATCTCTTTCATCACTTTGCACCCACTCATCTTTAATCTATATTCCAAATTATATCCTTGAGTTATGATTGCTAATCATCCCTAACTAGGGTACCATCAGTTTTAGCCAATCCAGGTCTGCTTAATTATTATAACCACCTGTGGGCAAATCATTATTTTAACTTTTATTCTTTATTATAACTACCTTTGGGTAAATCAACATCCTTTTTAAATCAATAGATGTATATATTTTCTCATTTTGATTAACCTTAACTATAGGTTAATTCCACCTTTCTCCTTTTTTTTTAGGGACCATCCATCAACATATGTGATGACCACTCCCTCAAGGGGGCATCATCATAGGCTTTCCAAAATCATTTGGAGCTTTTTTCTTTAATCATCATCTTCTTATTATCATATAGGCCATCTCTCATTATTTGAGAATACATTGCTTTACCTATGATTTGCAACATCTTCCCAAATAGGGGCAAACTATATACACCTAAAACTAGCCACCGATAACCTCCAACCAGGTTTTTGACCAATTTCTATCAAAAATGCATAATTCTACCCAAAAACACATTAAAAGGCTTTGAAACTGATATATTTAAGTATTGATTTTATCTAGAGTATCATTAAGTGAGGCAATGCAATTTATGGGCTAGCTAGCTTTGATCAGATCATTTTGAGTCAAAATGCCAATTTTGCACCTAGATGCTCTGGATTGCTCTTTCTTATCAAATATCTTGCACATGATGCATGCCTTTGTTATTTTTTATTGATAATATCCCAAATGGGATAATGGATCCAACACATCTGACATCACATTCTAATTCCAATCTAGTCAAATTTTGGACCAATAACAAGGCATTCTGATCAATTTGAGTAATTTGTGCACAAAGTGCATAAACATGCTTAAGAGATAATTAAACCAAATTAGAGCCTAATCAATAATTCCATGGAAACTTGTTGAATAATTTGTTTTAGAAATGAATATTGAATATCTACATCATCAAGTGACCTCATTTCTTGGGAAGGCATCCCTAGGCCATAAATGCCACAAAAATCAGGATTCATGCCTTCCATGCCTCTTAATTTCCCATTTTTCCAATGTCATGATGAGGATAATTATAAACTTAATTCCAAAAAATTGAATTAATCCTCAACCACACATCTTCATCTCATGATGGATGGTTCAAGTTAATACTGATCAATCTCAAAAATTTATAAATAGAGAGGCCATGAACATCATTTCCAAGCTTAATTTGTGCAAAGTTATAATGCAGGATTGGTTCCAAAAGCTTCATGCAAACTAGTATTACCATGCCAAATTGATTCCAAGCCAAGCCAAAGCCAAAGGTTCCAAGGAGAGATAGAGGTAGCCAAACTTCCATTGATGAGGACTTCATGAGCACAAACTAAGCAAGCCAATCGAAGAATACTTTTGGATCATCAAGGCAAGAAATGTGTGTTTTCTTGCATTTTAGTTGTGTTTTGTTCATTTATCTTTCTTCACCAAGCTCACCCTAGTAACTAGGCATGAAGATGTTAGTTTAGTGTGTCTTTTTGTCAATTTATTTTGTTCATTTTGTCACTAACACAACACTAATCTCCGTTTCTTTCTCAAATTCCTAGTTCACATAAAGGACTTCACAAGGAATGTTATATATATCACTTACTACTTTGGCACATTAGGCATAATAAAAATCAGTTAATAGTATAGCTCAACATTCTGCATCACACATAGATTTGTATGCTTGATCAAAGAAGGGCCTAGGCAAAAGTCATTCTTTCATCTATCATGTGCATTGATTATACATGTTCCTTAAGGGAAAACTATATTGGATCTGAGACCTAGCTTGAGGGTTAATGTAGGAAACGATTAGGACAATAGGGATTTTACATCATATGATCATTCTTCCCCTAACCCAATTTTCCACACTTTTTCTTTTGATGCATTTGTTGTTAGCATGTGCGTAGATGAATACAGGGTTGTAAAGATTAAAATGGACCTAAAATGAGCTCTATTAACTTTCAGCCTCCAAAATTTGGTACACAAGCTCACACTGACCTGGCAAACAAAACCCAAAAAACTCAAATTCTTAGGATAACACTGGTAGAGGTAGATTATAGTGTTGGTGCCACTCCTGTCCACTTGTGGTTATCTTATCCAATCATAGAATGAATATTAGTTATAGATTTTAGAAAGTGTCCCAGTCCTACACCTTAATTTATAGCTCTTAAATCATTCATTTCAGTCTATTTTTAGATAATTTTACTTTTTTTCATCATGTAATTTACTTGATAAAAATCTATATTTTACCATATTAAACTAGATTTTCCCCTTACTCTAGACCCCTTATTATTGAGGAACTAAAAAATAGTTTCTCAAAAATAATAAAGTATTTGGTGAACTCGACTTACTTCAAATAAAATCTAAAACCCTAGGTACCCTTAGGTTTTTTCCTTCAAATTTTTGTGCAAAAATTCAATTCAAATTTATGATTTTTTTTATTAATTTTGATTCATTTATTCTATTCAAAACTAATTTTAGAATTTAAATTATTGGCATAATTTTCAAAAATTCTAAAACCCTAACTCAAAACACTAGATTTCCAAACTAGGTCCTCAAACCCTAAGCCTACCTTGCAATTTTTTTTAAAAAAATGGAATTTTTACAAATTGTTTACTTTGTCAAAAATAGTCTCAAATTTTCAAAATTAGTAGTTTTCATGTGTAAAAATTCAAATTCAAATTTTTGATTTTTTGTATTAATTTTTGTGCATTTATTCTATTTAAAACTATTTTTAGAATTTAAATTATTTTCAAAATTTCATAGCAAGTGTTCAAATAATTTTTTTTTTCAAACCCGAGTTGCATGTACTAGCTCCTATTTGTTTCTTGCGGTATCACCTTAGATGTTTTTGAGCTTCATTTCAATAATGGGTTTCACTTATCTACAATTATTTATTGCATTTCTTGCACAAAACAAGGAAACCATCATTGGTCCTATCATGTACATGAATGATTAAGTTTATTATATGTTAATGCAGAGATTCATTCTTTGCCTCTCATGTTTACTTTTCATAATAAGAGATGATATTACAAACTTCATTTCCAAACATACACAAGATTGTAGTATTCTTTTTTCATACTCCCTTTTGCTCATACGAAATAATTTCCAACTCCATTTTGCTAAACACATTAAGAATATTATGTTACATGTCAAAAATTTCCATGCCTTTATGCAAAAATTCATGTTCTCTATCCTTTGCTTTCTATTTCTCATGTCAAAAAATTTTCAAGTTTATCATGTCAAACACATTAGAAATGTTATGTTACATGTCAAAATTTTCTATGTCTTCATGCACAATTTCATACTCTTTATTTCTTGCTTTTTTTATTACTCCTATGGAATGCTCTTTATAAACATATTATTACACAAATCATCACTCATAATTTATGCATTTCACTCCGCATTCCTGCTTTCTACCTAAATACATATAACTCATTGGCTAATTTTGAGTATCTCCCTATCACTAATAGACATAAGCAAACACTAGCAGTTGTATCTATCCCTCCTCCCTTTGAACATGGTACATCTAGCTCTCATCCCATACCTACTACTATCTTTATACCTATAGCATATCATGCATTCCATGCTATCACCCAAGTTTATGAAGATAGGTAGGTTGATTACACCCATGACTATAGCTTTTTTACTCAGGCTAGCACCCCTTCAAATATAGTTTCTATTCTTGAAATCCTTCAATGATCAGATATCTATAAATATGTGTTTCATATAACCCTTCATAATATTAGAATCCCCATTTCAACTGAACTAGCTTATGTTGCATCTATCCTCAACATGATGCAATGGACTGAAGAGCATATTTCTTTTGAGAAAGAGGATTTACCCCTATAACACATCATTGAACAACACCTACCTCTATATATTCCATTAAGAATTAATGATGTGGTGGTGAAAAGAGTGTTAGTTGATAACGGTTTAGGACTCAACATTTGCAACATTTATTTTCTTAAACATTTTAATATATAACATTACAGCCTTGCCCATTATGACATGAACATTAGAGGTTTTGACAACATCCTGTAGAAAGTCATGGGCCGAATAACACTCAATCTTACCTTAGGGCCTAAGACACTACCAACTACTTGCCAAGTCATGCCAAATGACCTTAACTATAATTTATTACATGGTCAGCCTTGGATTCATGATATGCATACAGTCCCTTCTACACTCCATACTTGTTTAAAATTTAATGAAAAAGGCTACATCTACACATGTCCAATTGATAATGAACTTTTTAAATACTGCTAGGTTTTTAAAACTCCACAAAATTATATTTTGCATTTCAATCTAGAGAATTTACCTACACAACCTAGTTTTCATAATATACCTTTGAACCATACAACACATCAACAAACTCCAAGTTCCATAATATCACCGATAACAAATCACTAGTTTTCCTTTCCTTTTACACTTAAATATCTTAATAAGATGGGATATCATGGAAAGGTCTTGGAAATCATTAATAAGGAATCATCAATCCTATTGAGGCATCCACACAACATAGAATGCAAGGGCTTGGATTTCATAAGAAGCCTTCGTATACTACATGAAAATATATAAAGTTTTGACCACCTATTACAATGGTAGATCACACCATTAATCATACTTCAACCCTATCATTGATCTATCATGATCTCATTGATAACACAGTTTCACCAGACATGTTCACATTAGATGAATTTTCTAATGATGAATCCCTCCTACAATTTCTTGGAGCATATGAGGATCTCCCATCCTGCTATCATAAAAATAGATTTCCTCATCACACAAATACCCATGCATATTTTGGAGAAAGTCTAGATTCTCCCCAAGACATACCAGTTGATTCAGATGATACTATTCCTACTACTCCCTACACACTTGATCGTTCTACATTACTTAATTAAGAAACAATTAAATTCAATTTTGGAACTTACTAGGACCCCCGCATGGTCTTCTTAGCCACAACCCTATGAAAGGAAGAAGATATAGATATTCATCAAACATTAATAGATTTCCCAAAACTCTTTTCTCGATCTTACTTAGATATGTTAGGAATTGATAAATCTATAGCAATCCATTAGATACCCTTATACCCAAATGCTAAATCAATTAAGAAAAAAAATTATAAAATGCATCCTAAGGTGGCTCTCTTAGTTACAGATAAGATCCAATGCCTCTTATATGTCAACTTCATTTAACCAGTAGAACACCCTAAATGGATATCTAACATAGTCTCCATAGTAAAACCTAATGAACAAATTTGATGTTGTTTTGATTCCCAAGATTTAAATAAAACATGCCCAAAAGATGATTTCCCCTTGCCTAATAGCAACAAGATCATCGACTCCATAGTTGGGTATGACATGTTATCATTTATGGATGGCTTCATTGGATACAATAAAATCAAGATCATTGAGGAAGATCAAGAGAAAACATCTTTTACAACACCCTAGGGTACATTTTGTTAAATTATCATGCCCTTTAGATTAAAAAATGTTGGAGTCACATATCAATGTACCATGACACACATATTTCATGATTTTATTCAACCTACTATGAAGGATTATGTCGATGATATAATAGCTAAATCCAAATAATGACAACATCATGCTATTTATTTACAAAAGTTTTTTCAATGACTCAGATAATACAATGTCTGACTAAACCCAAAAAAAGTGTATTTAGAGTCACATCAGGTAAACTCCTAGGTTTCATTATTTCTCAACATGTCATAGAGGTTGACCCTAAGAAAGTCAAAGCCATTATCGATATGCCACCACCCATGAACTTAAAACAAATCTAATCCCTACAAGGTGAGATCTAAGAAATATGCCATTTTGTAGCTTAACTTGCTGATAAAACTCAATCTTTCACTCATTTATTAAATAAAGATACCAAGTTTGTCTAGGACCAAGCTTGTCAAGAAAGCTTCAATGAAATAAATCAATATCTTCTTAATCCACATGTTTTATTACTACCTCCCTGATAAGCCTTTCCTCTTATATATCTCAGCAATAGATCATGCACTAGGAGCACTCTTAACACAACATGATGATCAACATACCAAGCAAGAAATTTAGTACATTAGTCGCACACTGGTTGATTATGAAAAAAATTATTCTTCAATTGAAAAACTATGTCTAACATTAGTTTTTTCCATGTAAAAACTTTGACATTACATGATTAATAATGAGACTCAGGTCATTACAAAATTAGACCCTTTGAAGTTTATAATGGCAAAACCACATCTTTCAAGTTGAATCATAAAATGGGTTAAGTTATTAACAAAATTTGACTTAAAAATAGTCCTCCAAAAATCAATAAAGGGCCAAATCATTGAATACCATTTGGCAACAACACCACTCTTTGATACCAACCCTCTTAGCGACACATTCAGAGATGAATTCACTACTTATTTTACTCATTCAAATACTTGGACCATGTTCTTTGATGGCTCTCACTATGCATCTAATTTAGGGGCATGCATTATCTTTGTTGATCCTTTTGATCACATAGTTCCTAAAGCATACTGATTAAGTTTCTCCTACACCCACAACATCACATAATATGAAGCACTTATCTTAGGTCTATTTATTGCCCACTCCCTCTAAATCAAATCCTTCAAGTATTTGGTGATTCCTAACTAGTGTTCAACCAAGTCAATGATGTCTATCAAATAAAAGAGGAACGTCTTATCCCATATCATAACATAGTACAATGTTTATCATCATAATTTGATTACTTTTCTATAGAAAGTTTACCAAGAAAATACAACTAACATGTAGATGCAATGGAAAGTGTCACCTCTTTGATCCCTATTGATATCAATGATGATCAAGCTATTTTCATAATTAAGTGATTACAATCACCATCAATATCCAATGTGGATTTGATAGCACTATCCATCCTAGCCACTACACATAGTTCCATAATTCTAGAATGGTTCTCTGACATTTATAACTTTCTAGACAAATCTACTACACTAGACTCTTTTTCATGAAATGACAAACATAAGTTACATAAACAAGCACTCCATTATGTAGTCATTGGTGGGGACCTTTTTAAATGATCCTTCGACAGATAATTACTTAGATGCTTAACAATAGTAGAAGCCAAAATTGATCTTACATAGATGTATGATAGTGAGTATGGTGTTCATTTTAGTGGAAAGGCCATGTCACAAAAATTACTTCGACGAGGCTATTACTGGCCCACCATGGAAGAAGAATGTTTAGAACATGAAAATTTATGTGATAAATGTCAACAACATAGTAACTTACAGCATGCACCTTCACAATAAATACAACCTATAGTCTCTCCATGGCCATTCAAGTTATCGAGATTTGATTTTATTGGAAAGATTAACCCTGAATCTACTAGCAGGCACAAGTTCATCATCACAGCTATAAAATACTTTACAAAATGGGTGTAATCCATTTTCACTTCAATCTACTATGGGGGGGACATTTGTAGTTACCTCATGACTCACATTATTTCATGCTTTGGCCTACCTACAGCTATCATTTCCAATAATGGAACATCATTCAAGAACAAAACTATCAAGAAATTTTGCATAAAATATAAATATTAAGCACATATTCTCCACTCCATTCTACCCACAAGGAAATGGTCAAATAGAAGCCACCAACAAAACCATCAACAACATTTTGAGTAAAACAATGACCAAATTTGGAGATGATTGGCACAATCAACTAGTATTTTCATTATGGGCCTATCACACAAATATTTGTATACCCATAAGAGCCACTCCTTATTCACTCATATATGGCATAAAAGCAATTTTACCATTGGAATTATAAATCCCATCTCTTCATGTCCCCCTTAAAGGTATTCTCACTAATGACCGGTATTATGAAAAGCATCTAATCCAACTCAAACAATTAGACCATACATGAATTCAAGTAGTAGAACATCTCTGAATCTACCAATAGTGTATATAATGATCCTAAAACAAATGAGTTCACACCAAATAATTTGAAGTTAACGATCTTGTTATCAAAGAAAATCTTCACAATGTCAATGCCAAATAAGAAATCAAAGGCAAATTCAAACCAAATTGGCTAGGTCCATACATCATTACTAAAAAATTTAGCCCTAAAGTGTATCATCTAGCTTCACTTGAAGGAAAGAAATTCAAAAATTCAATGAATATTATGCATCTACACAAATTCTATGTATAGTATGGCCTTCTACACATCACTTTGTACATTATTTCCTTTACTTGATAGTACATAATTTCCTTATGATTGATTGTACATAGCTAAAATATTCTCAAAATACAAAAACAATACAAAATTTTAAAATCCAAAAATATTTAAATATGTCACAGACACAAAACATCTTGATTGTATGCATCTTCCATGATTTATATTTATGCTACTATGTTAGACTTACGTTTGTTACTCTATGCTATTATTTGTCAATTTATCTACATTACCATGCTTTATTTGATCTTCTTTGACTGTGTACAGTGACTTTCAAACCCTTGATTACTTCACTCTACCCATTGAGGGGGAATCCTACTCCTGCAGACAAGACACACATTTATATATCTTCCCCCTGGGGGCATCTTTTACATGACTACACAATCTAGGTTATGTCATTTCTACACCAAACACTCTAGTTATCATGTTGATATACATTATTTACTAGCTTACATAGTTTACTCTATCGACACTCACTAAGATTTAGCACTTGTATATTTCTTTGCATATACCTAGTCTTGTATTAACGTGTCTTGCATACTTTCACTCTTGCTTTGATTAGTTAGATGTGCTTGTATTTTCCAGTCTTTACATGATTTATCTTCTTTCATAGAGTAGCTTGATGTGATTACATTCCCAATTCCTATTTTTCTCTTGTATGTGCCTTAGGACATTTATCAATGTCATTTACTTCTATTTAGGTGTGTGCCTTAGGACATTTACCAATGTCCTTTGCTTTTACTCCCCTATGTGATTTTGGCTTCCATGCCAACTTGCTTGTTTCAACTGTATGTGTATGTGGTATTTGAACCTGTCTTCTATTCTTTCTTTCCATTTTGAGTGACATGTGTCCATGTCCCTTATTTGTTTGGCCCCTTGGCCACTCTTGTATGTATTTTGCTTCTTGCCTTATGTGCTTGTTGCTTGTTTGATTCTCTATTGCTTGCAATGTCATGATCCATATCATGCATTATTCGTGTTTTATTAGATGCCATGATGGACATCATGATCCACCCCTCTAACTAATAACTAAAAACTAACAACTAACCAGACTTTAAATTCTAATTCAGTACATTTCACATGTTGTTACATTATTATATCTATCTAGGCATACCCTTGTTGATCTAACAATCTCTCAATATAAACCATGACTATATCTTGACATATCTTGTCAATTACCATTGCTATATCATATATTTTGTAGCATAACACACTTGCAGGGATCTTTTTTCTAAGGGAGGTCTTTAAAGGGCCTCCATTCCTACCCTTAGAAGAGGGGGAAACAAACAGGGGTTTTGTCATAGAGATTATAACTCCTACCAACCAAAAAATATAGTTTTAGAACTCTCAAAATAGCAACCAAACATCAAACCATTCAGAACAGACTAGGTAGACAATGAAGAATCTAGAATAGTCCTCAGATTTGGCCCAAGATAATAATGTCAAGAATGGACTATAGCACTGGTGGTACTATTATCTATTTCTAGCACTCATATTTAAACAGCGAAAAAACCATATTTTCTAGAAATAAATAAAAAGGTAAGTTTAGTTACAATTTGGTCAGCTACAGTTCAAACCAAAATTAATAGTTTCAATACAACTTTATCAGAGAATCTAGATATAAGGGGCATCATGCATGACATGATGGCTCTCACTTCTAGTTTTAGATAGGGTAGTTGGTACAACTTCCAAATTAGAATCCATGTTTTAGACACCAGTGATTGGGGGAGATGTGTGTGACACATTTGTTTTTTTTTTTAATTTTTGAGTTCATTATTACTTAGGCATTCTCAATAGTTGCATACCTTACTCCATCTTCAAGTCATTGGCATCATTTTGGTTTGGCTTTCATACAAGCCTAACTTCCAAGTTCTTGAGTGGATTCCACATAAGCTAGATTCTTAGTTTTAGAGTGGCTTTCATATAATCCTAATCTCCATCTTTTGGAGAGGCCAAGAGTGGCCTAGTTTCCAGCATACATCTATCTATCCATGCCAACATTGTTAGATCATAATACATTCATAGGCTTCAAGGGCCATCTCATATGGCATATATTTCATACCAATATCAGTTTATAACTTTAATTCACAAGGAAATGATGGAATCAAAAGACTAGCTAGCCTTTGTATTCTTGATCTACCTATTCAGAGGGATTAGACACATAGTCCAAACATTGATCAACCCATGCATGACCACCTAGCTTCACTTAGTGGGGATGATGGATCTAAAGGGCTGGGCTTTGCATTCTTGAGCTACTTTTGTGGAATTGAGCACTTAACTCCATTCATGATATTACTCTTGGTTTAGCACACATCCAAAATCACCCAACACATCCAACATCACTTACTATCACAACAAGTTTTGTATTGGTTCACGTACCCGATGAGATGTATTCATTCTTTTCCCTTCCTCTTTCTCTCACCTAGCTTTGTGTATTCTTATTTTAGATATAGCATATCTAGTAAGAACTCATCTACTTTTGTTTTCACTTGTAGATTTACACTTCATAATGTGCTCTCTTTATGCATACCTAGCATCACATAGATTTAAGGGCTTCACCCTTGCAAGTAAGTTCATGTACACTTTTTATCTTTCCTTTATCCTAGTATTGTGCTTTGTTGTATCACTAGAATAAAGGGGGGCCAACTGTAGTCATATAAAATTCAAAAATTAGTAACTTGAGCATGGCTAATGACACCAAACCCATAAGTTCCTCTTGCTTGCTCTCATAACCCTTTTAGACACCTTTTCATTGATTCCCAATCACATATAGGCTTTCAAGACCTCATTTTAGCTTAGCCAGGACCCATTTTCCATGCTCTTTACATCCCCCTAGGTCTCGAACCTCCAAGATAGTAGTTATTATGTTGGACTACAATGTTGGAACTTAGGGTGTCCCCTTTCCAATGCTCCTATCCAATCACCTTTCAAGCCAAAATGACCATTTTCCCTTGAATTCTCTTTGTCATTATGTCAGCTTAGCATGATTGTATTTAACCCATGACCAATAGATCCCTATAAAATCCCATTCAAAGATAATTTGGAATGGGTTGGTAAATATTATCAAACAAGCAAGAATACAAGTGAAACCACTCAAGAAATCTTCCTTATTCTTTGCATACAGCCATCCAATATAGTCCTAAGCACATCTAAATCTCTACATCAGTCCCTAACCACCTCAAGCACATCTAGTTTAGCATTTCTTGCATTCTCATATCACAATTTCACCAAGCACTTTTAAAGGAATAACTACATATGGCTTGATCCCTCTTCAAAGAATTGGTATGTAGGTAGCATGCCCACACATGAGGTGTGAAGCACATCTAGTGCATCTTACACACACTAATTCCCCTCTTTTCTCAAAGTCTTATTCAAGCTTATTGGAGGCTTAGGATTGAAGATAAATAAGCTCTACAAGGATATCTATTGAGGGTTAAGATTCAAAATTTCATAGACAGGGTCATAGAGGAGTGGCGAATAGAACCCAAAAATCTCAAACCTTTGTGACTAGTTTGGACAACAGTGACAGGAATAGGACTATAGTACTAGACCCTAAAGTGTCTTGTTTTTTGTACTCCTATCCTTTCACTAAACAAAATCTAGATCAATACTATCCCAATTCAATATCAACCTTCATCTTAATTAGATTAGCATAGTTATAAGCTAAGTTATATTTCTCTCTATTCACTTTCTCTTTTTAGAAAGTCTAAATAATAATTAAAATCAAAAAATTAGTAAGTTAATTACGACATAATTATTAACTAATTTATGTTAATCAAACTTTTAACTAAATAGGAATAAAATCCCAATTATTATCAAAACTGTTAAATAGCTTGAAATTTTTGCAAATTGTTTACATTGTCAAAAATATTTTCAAAAATTCCATGTTATTAGTTATTATTGCATTTATTTTCTTAATAATAATTTTGCACATTCTCTTTGGTGAAATAAATAAAATGGCCACTAAGGCAATTCTTCCCTCTCATACCATAGATCAATTTTTAAAATTTTCTCATAACTATGACAATGAATGGATAAATTTACAAAATTTCACATTAGCTCAAAATGTGGAAAATGATTTTATTTACAATGAAGATAATTACTATTATTTTAATGAGGAATATGATGATATACATGATAGTGATAGTGAAGTACAAGTAGATGCATCTTCTTCTCTCAAACTTATCTCTTTTATTCTCTCTTCTATAGAAAATAATTTTGATAAATGGAAAGATACTTTTCACCTCATTCTCCTATGCACAATGCACCAAATGAACAAATTAGTCATGCACTTCCAAGTCAACCTCTTATTGGTGATAATTTTCTTCCATGTGAACCTAATCTCTCTCTCTTTTGCCACTTCAATTTTCAAATTACAACAATATGAACATAATAGAATCAAATTACCAATGCATAATCTAAATGATGCATCTCATGTTCCTCACTCTACTATGTCCAAAAAAGATCTAAATGATAAATCTCTTTCTCTTAATTATCATGAAAATAATGCATTTACTCCATCCATGGATAACATAGATGCATATGATATTCCAATTTCTAATGATACTTTATTGCATATTAAAAAAGAATTAAATTCTTATCTTACACCTCTCCCTAGTTGTACTGAAAGAGATAATGAATATGATAGTGAACATGAAAATGAATATGAAAATGAGAGTGATTATGAACAATATTCCAATGATGATAATGCATTGAACAATGATGATTATTATGCACATAGTGAACAAGAATATGCATCTCATGTTTCTAACTCTTCTCTCATATAATGCACTTTCAAATGTTATTTCTACTTTTATGCATGATTTTATTTTAAATAATGCACATGTTCATGCAAATAGCACATATTCTACTCAATTAGAATGTGATACACTAAAACATAAAGATACCAATGAATCCCCCAAGCCACCCCTCACTACAATAGAACCTAGTTCTCACCCTTCAGCTAAAGAGAATGGTAGCCCACATCCCTCTAGTAAGGTCCCAGTTACCATTCCTCCTAAGGTTCAAGTGAGTACACCCCCTCTTTATGATCTAATTGATAAATTTACCATTCCCATGGCTAAAATTAATAATCAAATTCAATAATTAAATGAACCACTTCAAGTTACTAATGTACCATCCCAGGAGATTATCTCTTTAATGCATGCAGTTGGTAAATTAGAACACCAAGTACATCTCCTTACCTTAGAAAACAAGGCTTATAAGTCTTGGATGGATGCCAATGATTTACATGGTAATCCCCTTGCAAAGACATTCATAAAAGCTTCATTGCCTAAGCATTTCCAGACACCATCATTACCTAAATTTGATGGAACTAGAGATCCATTCATATACCTTCAAGCCTTTTGGAAGGCTTTGCCATCTCATACGAGTCTTTTGATTCTACTCAAGCTATTCCAGTCGACATTAATGGGAAAGCAAAGAATTAGTTATTTCATCTACTCCCCATTGGTTCCTTGCACACATATGATTACTTGGAGGAGGCATTTCTCAGACATTACGTAGCAAACATGGGCCCTCATGTTACATATGAGAAACCTACAATTTTACATCAGAATACTTTAGATCCAATTAGTGATTATATCTTACAATTCAATAATCACATGCTAAGATTGATATACAAATAAATAGATTTAGAGATTTAGCATATCTTTATTAAGGGGATTCGTCAACCTCTCCTCGAGCATTTACTATATCAGACAGAGTCTTCTTTCAAGCATTTATGTTATACAGTTCTAGCTTTAGAAAATAAATTGGGATTGATTGAGGCAAATTCAATTAATCAGATTACTCTAGATTTCATAGTAGTATATACAACTCCTAGCATCTAACATCCACCATATCCTAAACAAGATAAGAGACCACAACGATAAAAGCAACTGACTAAGAATAGAAAGCCAATCTCCAGAGTACAACCTATAGTATGCACTATAGAGAACAACATCAAGGCACCACTACAGTTTGATTCAGATTAAGATAGCCCATCTATCATATTATCAACACTCTTAAATAAGAGGTTAATCACATTACCTTCTACTCATTGATGAGATCCACATTTCTTATAGAAACAACCACATCGACCCTTTTGTAACTATCATCATATCTATGGACATAGAGATAATGATTGTTATGGACGTACAGATTGCATTAATTGATGTGTTGATAATGACATCATAGCATTTACATAGGGGGCACCGAGATCTCCTCCACCATGGAACCATAGACCTCATTCATCCATGACTAAATCATCCTAAGACATTCCTTCACAAGAATCATTGATCACTCATCATGAGAGTAATATAGGTTATAAGAAAGAGCCTCATAGGAGATCTCCTATTCTACCTATTCAAAAGGTTTCAAAACTAGCATAGCAAGAACAACCTACATATATTAGTGAAGTCTAAGGAGTACATAGTGTAGTTATATATACATATCTAGTAGAGTCACATGCACTATAGTATAGTACTACTCAAGTAAAATATTCACTATGGCCAAATGTTTTGGGTCCTATCTCACGTAGCAACCCACCATGGTTAAGATTAAATAAACCCACATCACAGAGTACTACTCACAATAAATATACACTATGGCCAAATTTTCCAAGTCTTATATCATGCATCAATCCACTATAGTTGAGATTAAATGAGGCTGCATTATAGGTTTCAGTTTTACCTTGATCTATGGCTCAACCATACACATCTCAATAGAGGCCATAGAGTTATGATTATGAATAGATGAGCCTTCTTCACAACACATAGTTCTTATTGCATGTCTAATAAAGCTACATTTTATAGAATCTCCATGTCTAGCTATAGTTAGTACACAAGAGATAGTATCAACTAAAAAACATATTATTACATAGCATGAGTAGTATGGGCACTTGTTCAGTTGGCTAATAGGGTTTAGATAGTGATATAGGATAGACTGATATGACATAAATTCATACTAGCATTAGTTCATAGCTTCACTTAGTAGGGAAATGATGGAGCCAAAGGTCTATCTAGCCTTTTGTATTCTTGAGCCACTCTAAAGGAAGTAATACACACAGCATGTTATCTTACATCCCCACATACTAAAAACTAACATTTCTAACTCCCAATAACTATCCATAGCCAAAAACTAGCTTATAAAAAATCCAGATCTTAAAAAATTATATTTTACAAACATTAAGCCAAATCAACCCATCTAAATAGTTTACCAATATCAAACTAGCTCAATATATCCCAACAATTTCCCAATTGCAAAAATCAACATAACTTTTTCTCACATATCATCACAAACTAAATTAAGTTCTTTACTTACATACAATTCAAAATCACAAGCTATCAAAACACTTATCAACAAAATAATCAATTCACATATCCCAAGTACCATTTTACCAAGCATATACAACCTAAAACATCAACACCATATCAACTATTTCTAATCAGCACATTGCAATACCAATCTATTCCACAATCCATAACACAACACTCCTAAACCAAAATCAAACCAACATCCATATATATATATATATATATATATATAAGTTTTCAAATACATGTACACTATATCAAATACAATCAATCATAAATGGGAATCATGCCCTCACTCTCAGTCTCACTCTCTCCTCCAGTACTAGTCCCATAGTCTAGCCTAGCACTCGATGTCCCCACACCTATTCGAGCTCTTGAATGCCTCTCATGTTGACTATCTCTCTCTAGTAACCAACTAGGCTCCTCACACAAGTCTACATACCACCTCTAAAAATCAATGTACTCATCCATAATCTATGTAATCACCAATCCATAATCAGGTGGAGGCATCTTATGCCTATCTCACTCAACCCTCAGCTCATCTCTCTCTCCCACTACCTTAACATACATAGTTGTAGCTATAGCAACCATGTTAAATAAATGAGCATAAATGCTAGCTATAACTATTGCTCGCTCTATCAAACCCTTCTCCATAGCATCATTAGCAACATGCCATGTGAGATCTCAAAATGTAGACTCAATGCTTGTATCTTAAAACCCATCATCTCCACTTCCTCCCCTAGCAGGTGCTTCATCCTTAGCACCTCCCACTCTACCTACATGAAAAAGTATAAACACTATGTTAGACATACAATTTCAAAACAAGTTAAAACATGCACAAATTTGAACATGATTCAAATGTAATAAAAGCTTGCTTACCATCATCTAGATCAGAGTGGGATCCTCATACTCAAGTGCATCCCCTCTACCAATAGGATATAATAGAGCCCATAAATGCCTTACCCACCATGTGGTATATGCCTTTGTGCATCCAACATAATCTACATCAAGAATATCTATATCTAAATCTTGTGCATATAAAGGTAATGGTTCTAACTCAGCCTCAACAGGCCTCCCATGAGTTCCTACCCTCATTGGTGCCCATGCACTCCTCAACCACACCCATGTTGTTGGGGGCACATCCTATGGTACCCCAAACTATCTAATCATGTGCTCATACTAAAATCACTCGTACATTCCAACCTAATGGTCATGTAACCAACAACTGACCCTCATATACCATAACTATATTCCATCATCAAGCCACTGAGGGAATCCCCTATAGGACCTCCATAGGATATCCTGAGCCACTAATCTATCTAAAACTCATCTATATTGATCTATCCAAGGAGATCAGATAGCCAATGAACTCATCTTCCACTCTCCAAATGGATGTGGAGGTGCCCACCTCTCCCTCGATAATCCTACAAGTCACATAACTATTATGTGCTCATAAGCCCAATAATGCAATAAAGTAGCTACACTCAAACCACCACTAAAGGCTTCCTTAGTGAACTAGTATAGATCCCTATATAAGTGGGAAAGCATATTCCTACCCCATAATAACATAATACCATACACCTCTACACTGCATACAATCCTATGCATCTTGTATGTAATCCATACCCCCTCCCATCCATAGAAATAATTGAAGACAATAACATGGCCAACCACTTCTACAAATGTAGAATAGTCAACTATACAATAATTGATAATAATACATTTTTATCATCGCTTCTCTTATGTATGCCTGAGGACACACCCTCAAATTACAAAGATGCATGATCAATAACATTTCCACCCATGTCATCCTACATAGTCACACTTTATTCACTAACTGATAAGTGGAAGATATGGTACACATCCTTAAGAGTAATAGTTATCTCTCCCATTAGAAGCTAGAAAGTATGGGTGTATGCATTCCACCTCTCACATAAGGTAGTAATCAAATACCTATCCCAATCCATAGTGCCTATGTCCTAACCTTGCCCTATCCATCATAGCTCTCTCATCAATTGACAAAGGTAACAATATCAGTATCTTCATCACCTAGCCTCTATAGAACTCCCTCATTCATACCTCACCCTACAAAAAAACCAAAAAATAGCATATACATTAGTTCACTAGGCCAAATCAATAACCAATCAAAAACATACAAAGTAAACCAAGTAGTAGCACTCTTGTCTAGTGTTGTTGTTGGGTACAAGACAACAACACTAGACAAGAGTGCTAAAACCTTGAAAATAATGTTGGAGCCTAAATAATAGTACTAGAGGAAAGATAGGAGTGCTAAAACTAGTCAAAAATTTTTTAAGACTCTTAAAATAGCTCAAAAACATCTAAAATAGGGTTCTAAATTAGGCCAAAATTATGTGTTTAAGCTACTTACTAGGGTAATCTCTCCACCAACCTCAAGCTGGGCTACCAACTACTCAAATTAGGTCATGATAGTTACTCATCTCTTTGGCATATATCCTACTCTAGAGCTCAAAATATCAAATTACTCAATGCACAAATGAATCAAGAATCAATCCAACTTTCCTATATCAAACAACTTTTTCATCCAAAGCAACATACCATTTTGCCTATAACTTCAATCCCATAGCTCCATTTTACAAACCATTTTATTCAATGAAATCATAATAATGATACCTTTCACATCGCATGAGCCTTGCTCTCTTACTACATCATATGCCTACTATGTCACACACATATTTATACCTCTTTTATACCTAGACATTCAACTTGGTCTTAACCAATCAAAGACTCATTCAACTATCAAACAACTCAATGTAATCAACCAAATAACTTCTCAAACAATTCAAACTATACCAACCTTTATTTTATAATTATGCCACTAGTCATCACTTTTGGCTCAACTTACTCTATCACTAATCTCATCCATCTCCCCAAAAGGGGGGCATCATTCGTACTATTTATATTCTTACACTTATCTAGTATGCCCATCCACTCTCATAGATGGATATACCATGGTTCTTACACCTCTAGCAGTCAAATTATCATATTCAACTTAGATTTGTTTAAATATACAATGATTAAAATTATATGGATCACACTCCACAAGTGAATTCAAATAGAGGATAAACAATCCTCAGGAAAAAGCAATTCCTAGTGGAGGGTCAATCAAGACCACTCAAAAAAACATCAAATCAACAATGCATAACAACTAAGAGATAAAATAAAATAAAAAATAGAAACAAAGGTAATAATTAATCTACTACAACAAATAAGGTGGCTGGGGGAGGTAGTGGAGAAAGTAGATCCTATGGTTTATCTCCCCATCCTCCCTGAGTAAGAGGATCAACGTCCACAGGTATAGGTTCCCAACCATCATTTTGTTGATCAACATTAGTTTCATCCTTATTTCTATCTATAGAAATTGTAAGAGAAAGCTAATCAAAATTATCCTAGGGAGGAGGACCCCAACCCCTTTTATCATCTCCATCATTCTATGGGGGAGGGCCCCATCCCCTGCTATCACTTTCACTTCTAAAAGAACCACTCAATCGATCACGTCATGGGGAAGACTAACAAGATGGTGATATACAAGGGAAAAGACTCTTGTGTCAATTTTGGGAACATTATTTATGTGGACTACATATGTGCCCATACAAAGGTGAAGGCACTAATGGTAGCTCTAGAGGTTACAGATTAACAACACACAAGGCATTTCCCCAATGGTCAAGTAGACACTAAATATGGTTGAGTTATAAGTGAACTTTATCAATCTAAATTTAAATATAAAGAGTAATATTAGATATAAAAATAGTTTTATTAGTAAAAAACTATATTCTATTTCTTTATGATTAAAGCAAGCATAGTTCCTAGCTTTCCAAATTTGAAATAAAATGTTAGCATGAAATATCTGCCAAAATATGTTTTATTTTTCAAGGAGCTGAGTCCTTTAAGAGAGTCTATGTAAAACATTCAGGTGTAAATGGATGAAAGAGGGAACGAATCCAACACCATGCAGACTGAGTGTGTGTGCAAAACCAAAAAAGGTGTTTAATAATCACATGTTGATAGCAAGCTAGGCAAATAGGATTTAAAACCCCCATATTCTTAATCCAATCACCCAAAGGTAAACCCTAATAGAAAACACACTAGAGAAAATGTGCTTTTTTAGGCTCTATGAGAGTTGACCACACATTGTGAAATATTTTGGCCCAAGTCCCATGGCTAGAATAGAGGTTCTATCTATGGTTGAGGGTCTCATCTGAAATATGTTATGGAGCTATCAAATTTTATTCTAGTCATGGAGAATATCAAGTGAATGGAGTAGTCGTAGGCCAATGCCAATACTTTCACCAAGGAGTAGGAGAATTTTACCGCAATCTTATGAAGATATTCATCAGGTATGGTACCTTATATTTTTTTAATAGCCTCAACATTTAAATTATTTAAATGAAATTTATTCTAAATTTGTTTCCAAGAAATCCAAAACCAGCTCACCCTATAGAAAATATCCCCTAAGTTTTACCTTTTAAAATTGAAAATTTGAAATGAGATCAAGGGAGGAAAACACATGTATGTGTGAAACCACTATTACTTTTGTAAATTTTCTTGAAGATGATACTTTCTAAAAGCATTGGAGAATTGGTGTTTTCAATGAAGTACTTGGAAATATTGGTTCCTTTATTGAACCAATGACAAATTAAGGGTGATTAAGCCCCAATTTAGATTGAACATGAATAGAAAATAGAACCCATTAAGGGGCACAAAAAACTCAATTTATTTTCTTGGTATTTGTAACCCCAAGATGAAAATGGATTGGAATCCATATTGGATTCATAGGCTATGATACTAGAAGGTGTTGAATCTCCAAGTTGTGATTTATGCACTTTAACTGAATTAAACAATGTAAATGGAATTTAAATTAGATTGTCACTTTGTTTCTTAGTTCCTATATGTATGATGAAAGGAGAATGAATAACATATAAGCTCCTACCATGATCATAAATAGAAATCAATGTTAAAAAAAATTGCATGAACCTGTATCATGACCCCCATGTGTAAAAATGTGAAAGCTATAATTATATATAGATTTAAATTTTAAAAAATATATTTGGAGCTTGTGCATGAATATATTTCATGCACCCAAAATGTATGAATTTATACTTTGTACCTGTAATGTGAGTGTATTTGCATGGCATATACCCCATAATATGTACCAATAATTGAATTTTTAAATGATTCTAAATTCATTGAAGCTATATTTTATACTCAAAATTGATTTCACTCATAGAGACTTAACTCATGTATGAAAATCCCACTAAAATACCCCCTTGAGGTGAGGGATGTGTATTGAAAGTCACTCATATCAAAAGATAAGTTAATTGTATTATGCATATCAAAATGTAATCATTTAACAATGTAGCATATATGAAAAGATATGTCATCATAATACGATATGCATCATTCAAAGCATGTATATAAAATATGAGGATATCCCTAAAGTTTCAAGGCTATATAAATGTATGAATGAAGCACATAGTATTATTTGTAATAAAATAAACATACGCAAAAGTTAGTTCATAATATAAATCATGGCACTCATCAAACTCAAGAAGCTTAACAAACACAACAAGCACAATGTTATACAATAAAGCCAAGGGACTCATACAAAAGACATATTTAAATGTTGTATAATCAAACATTTCACACACAAGGCCAAAGGTTGCACATAAAGGAAATTAATAATCCACTATCAAACTAAATCTAGGTCAAATCAAGTCAAGTCAAAACTAAATGAAACCTAATCCAATGGCATCTAGACTAAATGACAACAACCCTTTTAGTCCAGATTCATTCCCTTTCCATGACGTTGATAGCCTACCATTCACAAGCTATAATCACCCATTCCAATCAAACCATCCAACATCCCATACCAAGCTACACTTTCTCAAACTTTGGGACAAATGTGGTAATCGGCCACAACTTCAACAACCATCCCAAACTCATGAACTGTAGAAGATACATTTTACTAAATTTTAGAATAAATTCTATGAGCAACAAATCTTAAATCAAAAAACCTTCAAAAGGTAAGGTGAGTGCACAAAGTTAGGGGACAAAAAAGGGGGTCTTAAGTGGACATGTTTTTTTCTGAAAAGGGAGAAATATCTTCTTCTATAGATTATTTGTGATGGTTACACTCAAATTTTGAAGATGATATAAGAACATGAATTATAAAATTTCAAGTCTAGTTTATAAACTACTAATTTTTAAAAAAATAGTCAAGTATAAGTAGTCAAACATCTAAAATTAGAAGATAAACTCTTTTTTTTTTAAAATAGAGTAGATAGTCGATCGTGTGGCCCCTCATTTTTTGAGTTTTGTTTAGTACTGTTTAAAACTATTTGGTGGAAATTTAGATAAGATCATATAGTTTGTGACATATATTGTTTTGAAAATTTTTAACAAATATTTATTTTATTGAATTCACAAGTAAATAAATCCTAAAAAACATTAAAAAATGGATAATCGGCCATGTAGCCCCCCTAACTACCTCCAAAAAAACAAAAAATAATTTTTTAAAATATGGATAGAATTAGGTCCATTTATGACCATATAAATTTTTTTTGCATTTGGATCAATGCATAAACATATATAGATATGTATATTTTCAGCATATAGTGGCCTAAAAATTGCATACTTAGAAATCAACATAGATGAAAACCTTAAAATAGTCAAAATTTTGAAAAAATCATATATTTGGAAAGAGGAGAGTGTGCTCGACATCGTAATAATAGTTTTAGGAAATGTCTCAATGAAATTCATAGTGTTTATGATGGTGGAAGTTTTATTTTGTTGTTTTTAGTCAAAAACATGAATTCCACTATGCATTTGTAAGTTCAGGCCTTAGGCTCGGGAATCCAAACCATTTCCAAGCCAAAAGGCATGTTTTTTAAATTACACAACAAATCATGTATATATACAATGTACATATGTAATAAATATTACACATTATAACATATACATTCAATAATGCATACACATTTCTTTGACATAACTCAAAAAAATAGAAAACGTCTATGTATATGTGTTTATGTGTATGTATCTGTCTATTCACATTTTTAATTTTATGTTTTTTTATTATAAAAGTGGTCTATGTCCATATATACACTACCATATAGAGTACATAATGAATATAGTGATGTAATTTGGGTGAATTTGAGCTCGTGCACCTAATTTTGACTATATAGAATCTTATTTGGCTTCAACCAACCCTAATTTCATCACATAATAAACCAAATAGTTTGACTATTTCAATGGTGGAGGCAATTAAGGCCAATCCCTTGAACCTAACTACAACTATAGGATGTGATTTTATGTTAAATTAGCTTATATTTCCTGACATATTGAGTGACTAAGTCAATTGGTGCAATCAATGATGTAATTTGGGTGAAATTAAGCCCTTTGAACCTAATTTTAACTATATAATATGTAGTTTGGGGCTTAATCGACTCTAATATCATACCCAAAAAAAAAGTCCATTAGTTCAATTATGAAGGAAATTGGGGCCAATTTGATCCCCTTTAACATAATTATGACTATAAAATGTGATTTGGGGCTCCATCAGCCCTAATTTCATTAGAGAATGAAGCAAAAAAATGTTTGGTTCAATGAAAGATGTAATTTATCTATATATAGTGTGATTTGGGTCTCAATCAACGCCAATGTCATCACGTAATGAATAAAATAGTTGATTAGTTCAATCATAGAGGTAATTAGTGTCAATATGAGCCCCTTAAATCTAACTGTGACTATACAATGTCATTTAAGGCTAAATTGGCTCTCATTTCACCATGGATTGAACCAATGAGTCAATTGGCAAAATTAATGACATATTTTTGAAAATTTTGAGCTACATAAACCTAGTTTCACTTTTATATGATGTGATTTGTCACTCATTTGACCCTAATGTCATGACATATTGAACCAAATAATCAATTCATTCAATCAGCAAGGCAATTAAGGTTAATTTTAGCCCCTTCAAACTAACTATGAAAGTAGGACATGATTTGGGGCTAAATTGGCTTTGATTCCATCATAAATTGATCCAACTAGTTAATTGGTGAAATTAGATATGTTATTTTGTCTGAATTGAACCCGTAAACCTAATTTGTATCTCAATTGATTGTATAAAATGCAATATATTACTTAATAGACCCTTATTTTATAATAAATTTAATAACAGAGTGATTGGGACCAATGTGAATCCCTCAACCTAAATACGAGTATAGGATTTCATTTGGGAATTATTATTTTTTGAAAAAGTAAAAAAAATTATTTAAAAGAATTAATGTATAGACATAGGGCTACCACTTTAGGTAGGCCAAATAAACATACAAACAAGAGAAGATAAAAGAACATAGTAAGTTGAATCCTAGAAATCCTCATGAATTAATGGATTCCAACCTTAGTTTTCCCCTCACATAAATTTAAATTGGCTAGATGATTGACCTTTTGATTTACCTCCAACCATTATGAAGTGTTTTTATCCTAATTATAAGCCAAAATATATCGAGTTGATTTTTTACTACCCTGTTTAACCATAAAACCAGCCACAATATTCCTTTGTCTAGGCACATAGACCAAGATGACAACCTCAAACTTCTACCTATTTAAAACTAAAATGCAAATCTTAGTGTTCCAATGTTAACCTTAGAAATGAAATGGCATAAGGGTGATAATCAGATCTATAGCAGGCCAATTATATGCTAAACTCAAATATAAGCATACACTAAATTTATTATGTTGAGATAGTATAAATATGGAAATTACACTATGATAAATATAAAAATGAAAAGTAGTTTATGTACTTAGCTTGTTTTGATGCTAATGTGATTATGGATCTTAAAAAGGTATAAAGTAGGCTGGAAGGAGATTCTAGACCAGTCATAAAATTTTGGATCTAACACTTCTAGCACTCTAGCTAGTAACATCATCTTGGGGTGGTTGCATTGACTTTACTATCTAGGGTTGACACTAGTGTCCTATACAAAATATAATTTATAATAGGATGCAACTACATATATGCTTCTATTTTTTTCTTTGCATTCACTCTGGTGCATTCAAATTTGTGTCATGGACCATCACTCCTTATGAAATGGCAAAACCCTAATTCTCCATCTTCATAATGACCTTGGGTAAAAATGGGTTAGTGGGCACATGATTTTGATCTAACCCCAAATACCTTGTTATCATATGTCTCTATATACATATCTAATGATTTGAATAGAGCCTTAAATTGATGTAGTACTCCCTTACGTGTTGGCTTGTGTGTGAATCATGCAATATGTACAAAATAAGTACAATAATGACCTAGCCTGTAACTTGGTAAATTAGTCTCTTAGGATATTCATTTAGTACTTTAGACTTGTAATCTGTTTTACCTATGACTAGTATAGAAATAAAGAATATTTGTTCAATTAAATGCTTGATAGAGTGCTTTTGATAAGTTGTCTTGGTCTCTTTGGTCTTTTTCTAGGTGGTGAATGAATGAGGGTTGATCTTCTATTTATATCAATCCCTTTAGAGTGATAACTCACATTAAATCACTTAGGCTAATCATTAGAATATGTTTAATTCATAAATTATATGAATTTAAGGCTCTATACACTTACGTTAGGATAGGACAATAATGTCGATGTTATTATTTATCCCAAACATTAGTGTCCAAGAAGTAAGAAAGCAGGTACAGGTTCTCAACTTGTAGAGATGGAAAATAAGTACATTTTAAATATTTAAAAAAGATATAAGCCTCGGGTCATCAACATAAGACTAGTCAAACTAAGAGATATAGGCCAAGGGGAACAAAGATAGAGTAGATTCGAGACTTGCAGAAGTGAAAAAGGTAAATAACTGAGAGGAATAGCCAAGGTCTAAGTTTTCCAAGTGTACAAGACTAAGGTGTTATATAATCATGAAATATCATCTACATTTTCCTCCATTTAATCTAGTAATAAAATTACTAATTTAAATGAAAGGAATGCATACTTGGGTGTGTATGCACACCTTGTCTTTGCATGTGCCCCTTGAATGCTATGTTGGTAACTAAACTGCAACCAAGAGCATGTTAAAATATAAAATTAGTGTATATAATTTGGGTTGAATGTAATTTAAATAATAAGGTTTGGGAGTATACATGTGTGTCGATATAATTGCTTTACCTATTGATATTTTGTTTTGAAAAAGATGTATTATTATAAGGCTGTGAGGCCAAAATTAAGACAAATATAAATAAATATTTAAACTGAATATATATAAAGAGATAGAGATAGAAAGATATTGGAAGGAAAATTCCCCCAACTTTGGAGTGTGAGTTGTCACCTGGTAGTTGAGATTAGCCCCAATGATACTTATAACCTATTGAGGCTAGATGATCAAGTACAACCTAAAAACTTGGAAAGATTGAGTGATTTGATCACCTCAACCATACCAAAAAGGTGAATTAACTACTGTAGTAAATTGGCTCAATAAAGTATGTAAAAGTCCATGAGATATTGGTATGAAAAGTCTATGATATGGTAACAGTCGATAAAAGAGTTTTGAAATTTAAAACTAATTTGAATTTTGCAATATTAGGCACATGTTTCATAACATATTCACCTTAGATATGCCTCATGTTGAAACTATCTATAAAAATAGTACCAATGTATATAATTCTACAACAACTGTGAATCTAAATCATATAATTGTGTGATTTGGCTAATTTGAATAAATATGTAAGTGTGGAGAGCATGCTTCCAAATCATTCCCCCACTATATATAGATAGATCTAAAAATTGATATAAGTAACAATGTGGAGGACATGTTTCCAAAACATGACCCCACTGTAATTTGGAGATGCTGAATTCTAAATAGGTGTGGATAATATGCTTCTAAAACATGCCCCCACTCAATCTAAAAACTATGGATGTGCAGAATCTATCCCCATATGACATGTCCCCAATGAATATAAAAAATGATATAATTACTATATACTAAATGAGTGTGGAGAACATGATTTTAAAGCATGCCTCCACTAAATCTGGAAACTGATATAACTACCATATACTGAATTAGTGTGGAGAACATGCTTCCAAATCATGCCTTCGCTAAATTTAAAAATTGTTGCAAGTGTGGAGAGCATGTCTCTATGACATGCCCCCACTAATATTCCCCCCTTTTAGGTGAATAAAAGATAGGAACTATTAGTTACCTCACCTCAAAAGGATAAGATAACTATATTATTTATGAATGTGACCATGTAGCATATAGAAGGAACATGTCTAGGTAAATGTATCATTAAAGTGCATAGAACTAATGTGATCACATGTAGGCCTAAGATGCATGATAAATATCATGGTAATATCTAGATATAAATAGTACAATCTCAACAAGAAAATAATCACACACATAAGATCACTCAAAATAAATTCAAAAGATAATGGTCTAAGGAGATTGTAAACAAGGGGCATGTTCAAATGTTGCACAATCAAAGGGACATGACTTAGTCAAATGTCTTGAAAATCAAGAATGACATATTCAAATGTCCATAAAATACATAATGACATATTTAAATGTCAATGAAATCATACATAGGCATGAGGTTAATAAGCAAAGGGTCATATTCAAATGTTTGAACAAGGAATACAATATCTAAGCAAGACACTCAAGGAAGTGAATAAATTAAAGCATAAGAAACCAGCATAAACATGTCATAGTAGCCCATGGATCTAATGTGTTAAGAAAAATATGTGAACTATATATCATATCAAGTACTCTATGTAAGATATAATCATGAATAGAGGCATGTGTAAGTACATATGTAACATCAAACATGATAATGTAAAGTGATCATCAAATCATATAACCTATGTGTATCAAGATCAAAGAAGCGGATGCCCCCAAAGTCCATATGACATAAGTAGAGGGAAGGCCTAACATCCAAAATAAGAATGGATCATTTATCTATGTATGCATATATTATACTCAAGTATAAATGTGACACATATGTGTATGTAGGAGTAACTGAGTATTCATTTATCAACACACATGGATTTCAAGAAGCTAATAGAACATGCAAGTGTTGAAAGTGTTTTTGTATTTTTTAATTTTATTTTATTTTTTTGGTATTTTTAGAATTTTTTAAGATTAAAGATCATCTTATTATGCCATCCAATGGATGTTCATAGATATTGAGGGGAGTCATTGTTACCCTTTCATTTAACCATTGTATATTGGTGTCAATTCTTATTAGAGCCAGTGTCCAAGGCAATTTACAATAAGGTCCTTTATTAATTTCAGCTAATAGTATCTTTTTGGGGATTTTGAGTTGCTAAAATATAATTCCTATCTCATCCATCTAAGCTATTGTTGGAAAAGAAACAAATAATTTTGCTGAAATATAAAAGATGCCACTCTTTGTTGAATCAAACAATCTGAAAAGTAATCACACTTAACTTTCTTAAAACATCAATCATTCACTATTCTAGAATAAACTTGTAAATAATGATTTCAAAATCACACCTGAAAAATGAAATTACATAAAATCATTGCTTATAGAATGAAATATAATCAAGAATCTATATTGCAGAAAAGCTAGAAACTAAGTAACCAATTTGCTTATACAAGAAATGTGAAATCAAACAACTATTTTATCATGCAGGTTATAAATTTCATTTATGCAAATAGTAATCTATATTAATCTTTGAATTAAAATGATAAAATAAATACCAAAATAAATCCCTTATCTCCATGGGTATTGGACCCTTGCTCACCCTTAGATTCAAGTTCAAATCAAATCAGCTTCAAGATATAAAGTGAAAGATCAGAACTACTATAATACTTGTATTCTAGATAATGACATTTTACAATATATTTTTATGTGCAAAAAAGTTATAGATCCTGATAGGGATCTATCTATTTATTTTATACAAAGCAACTAACTAACCTAAATTATAGATAACATCTTGACTATTTTAAGACAAGAAGATAATCTGAAGAGATTCAGTGATATAGTTAAGACAAAAAATCATGGCAATAAGATCTTCAAGGGATTAGAGGTTCCCAAGATAACACTGTCTATGACTAAATTTATCCACCAAATCTTACATATTTGAAATACATATCTTCCATTCTATTACTGCTATCTGGAACAACTTATAAAAAGGAAGACCAAACAAAAATTGATAGCTATATATATACATGTACAAAAATAGATCTGATGAAAGAAGTCTTGTAGATTGTCATGAGGAATATAGAGAAACTATCTAAGCCCTTAAAAGTGTGTCAAAATCAATTCTAGAATGAGCTAGGCTGATCCATAGCAAAATTTGCATAATCTGGAGCTAACTATTGAAATCTATAGTTGACTGTCAAGATGTGTAGCTAGTTGTTGAAATCTACAGCCAACTATTGAAATCTATAGCCAACTGTCAAGATCCGTATCTAGATTGGATTTATGAATTCCTTGTCTTAGATCCTCTTTATCTTCATGGAATCTTGGTAAAACTTGTATTATTACTATTATTGCCTATATATAACAAAATATAGGGCCTAAAACATGAAAATGTTAGAACAAAGTGCAAAGAAGAGAGATTTAGACTTTACACAAGTTCATGCAGATAAGAGCATCTATTTACTACCTTATGCTAGTTCTAAATACTAATATTGCATATAATGCTCAACATTTGTCTTTTTTAAGGTCACAATCATAGTATTAATGAGTCATTTTATGTACACATCATCTCCCCCACACCTTACCTTTTATAAGTCCCTTTGCAAATTAGTTGGCTCTATCTCCATAATTATGAACTCTCTATTCTAATTTTAGACTGAAGTAATATATGTCATATTCATTGGGCCTATCTACTGACTAGGAGGAGTGAATCCTTTATCCCTATTGACAAAATGGTACCAGATACCAAACTGCTCATCTTTTTGAGGTCCAGTATTCTACCATGGAGACCTAGGGGAAATTAATGAGGGAGGTCTAAATCTCATCCTTATCCAAAATTCTTTTCCATATTTCTAAATTAGATCAGTGATCATCTCAATAACAAATTGATCTCTTTTGAGGGTCCATCTGAGAGTAGTGCGAGAGAGAACTTATCTTCTTTTCAAAGACACAGTCATTAAACTCCATCATTGTTAAGTAGTAGTCAACACTTCATCTAAATGATTTTAAACAAACAAATCAAAACTAATAATTCCATCTTGTAAGGCATGAATATAGTTTTGATGAATGTCAGAATGTTGCCAATAGAGATTTTTAATTGTTGATAAAGTTTCTTTTGCATCTTTAAAATTTGGTCTAATACAAATACCAACTTCTCTTGCATGATTTATATAATCATTATATCTTTATTTCCAGGCAATATGATCTCTATAACTAGATAAAAGAGCTTTCAATTGCAACTCTCTTACAAATAGATTAACTAAGAAATCATTGGTATTGCCCAAAAATGTCACACAAGTAAAATTCACAAAGCAAATCATGTTTGTCAGGGGTTTTATTCTAGAATACTAAGATAAATTCAATACTTGTAGAGATTTCATGGGGGATTCCATAGGAAATTCTAAGTAACTTCCATCTGATAAACTACTCATGTAAAAAGAGATTGTAAGAAGAAGCAGGAATTTTACATGTTAGCAATTTCTCACTCAATTGACAAGTTAGCTAAAGTAGTTGTTGATTTTGCTCTTCTTTTTTTTCCATTTTTCTATCTCTTCCTACAACTATTGTTTTTCTTGTTTTAACTCTTTGTTTTGTCTTTTTTATTCTTCAAGTTTTAAACAAACTTGTTCCCAATGCTTTTTGATAGTAGTGTATGATAAAGTACTCTGACATCCTTTGTAGCTTTGGATTGAGGGAGACTAGATCCTATTATATTTTTCAATCTAGTGTTCTCTATTTTAGACTTGAAAATATTTCTTCTTAAATAAATATTTTATTCTTTAAGTGATTTGGAATAATGCCATACATCAATCATTTCATTCTCTACTTCATCTCTTTCCTTAATGGATTGCATCTCCAAATTTTCAATTTGTTTCATCAAGTGAGAAATGACAAAGTCTTTATTTTAGGTAGCAACAATAAATTTAGCCATGTCTTTTGCATTTTGTTCAATAGTAGATTCTAATTAAGATAGAGTCAAAGTATGTTGCAATTCTATAACCTCTAACTCTTTTGAAGTATGCTCATCCTCTTCAACCATGGGGGATTTCCTTTATCATTTTTTTGTTGTATAGAAGGAGCGGGATTTTCATTAGGAACATTTTTAGTAGTCTCATCAATTATGTCTTCAGGCAAAGAGATTTGTTCTTCTATTCTTTCATGAGGTTCACTAGTAGTTGTAGTGGTCTGTTTCACACTATCTAGTGTTTTAGAAGCTATAGTCTCATCACTGTCAATAACCAAAATAAGTATTCTTCATTTTTTCTTAGGAGGAAGTATAACTTCCTATGGCTTGGGGTGAGATACAAGGTATATAAGAGGTCCTCCAATTATTTGTATGGGTTTTTGAGGAATAACCTATTGACATCTAGTAGAAAGTTGAAGCCTTAGCTTCCTATTTGTTAACTCGAGAGGGGGAGTTTGACTCAGAGGGTCTGGGGTTTGCAATGAAACAAACCTAGTTGAAGATATTGTACTATGGACTGCTTTGGAAACAAAAATTTTGGCAAAAATCTTTGATGGAGGTTTTGAACTAGAAGCATACATATCAACATGGCCTTGTTTGACCATTTTGGGGTTTTTTCATTTCTTCCCTGCAAGGAAAGCACTCTAAGTTTCCATTCCATTTACCTGCATCAAAAAGTGATGTTGGATGATGAGGTGAATCAATCCATGGTGACGTACGGTAGAAGGGTTTTTATCATATCTCAATGTTTTTACTTAGATAGACCCTAAGAGGAATGAGGGTAGGTTATTTCTATATTGGGGTTGTTTAACACCAAATCATAAATTAATTAACATCCTCATTACTATATAACTCAGTACACTGCATTGTCCTTCACATGTTAAGTATTTAATAAGCCAAAAATCAACTAACCTCCATGGATTTGGTAAGGAATCTCTGTTGACCCCTTTTACCCTTCCTTTTATGTCTTCCACAAAGCTTCACATTGTCTCTCCTTCCTTGCTAAAAATTTTGACAAGGTCATGAATTGAAGACCTTCCTATAATTCTTACACCCTCATCCAAAATTCTTGATAATTCACTGAGAATTTGTGTAGAAATAGGTATCTAGACCCCTCAAATTATAGAGAAATCAATTTATAGATGAATAAGAAACTCTGTCACTAATGTCTCCTCAAACACTTGGAATTTTAAGAACAAATCTAACCATCCAGCTACAGCTAGCACCTCATTCACTGGTTCATCTCTTAGTAGCTTATTTGCATTTCCTAGCTCAGATTTCTTCCTAAACCCCATGGTAATCTTTTCTTGGAATTTACTTTTATAAGGAAATTAAACTCCATCAACAAAATGATAAAATGATAGTGATGGGTGAGGCTTTAGATAGTTGTGGAGGTGATATAAATCATGTCAAATAGTGATGATAGTCATTGATTTGACATGATACTTGTCTACTCACTTGTACGTTAAAATAATTGCAATGTCATCATTCTTTTTAAAACCCCTTTTTAATTTATTTCCCACATGATTGTGTTATCGTATCATTATGAGGGTACTTTTATTATGGCAAGATTTTATCTGTAGCTTTGTAACTATTTTTTTAAAGATGACATCATATATTTATCCCCCTTTTTGATCACATGCATAAAATCTTAAATATCTAGACTAACACTTGGAAGAAAAAAACACTTTGCCTCATAAATCTTTGTATTGTCCTTGTCTATCCTCCTTACATGTTCCTGCATGGACAATTTGCATGAGTAATAGTATGGAAAATAATAGCATTATATTTATTGAATTTATGCACTGATTTTTATTTTTATTTTATTTTATGGAAGAGAGTAATTATCTTCTTTATTCAAATCAATTTTATCTTTAGAGAGCAACTATCATGAAAGATTTGAGTTCTTCCATAGTTCTAAACTCATTTTGTACCATCTGCATGAATTCTTCTTTTCTAGAAGGTTTCTGATATAACTTCAACTGATGACCATTAACAAGAAGTGTTCTTTGATTTCCATCTATAGGTAACAACTGAACTGAACCATTAATAAAAATCTTTTCTATTTATAATGGTCCTAACCATCTAGTTCTAAGCTTACCTTTGAAATGTTGATACTTGGAATCATACAAGAGTGTCCAATCTCCTTATTTGAATTATCTTTATTTAATATGCAGATCATGTCATTATTTCCTTTGATATTATGTCATTTCTATTTTCTATAATTCTTTCATCCTCATTTCATCCAATTCATTTAATTGCAACATTCTTTCTTTTTGAGCTTCATCCAAATCAAGTCCTACTTCTACTGTAGTCCTCAAAGTTTGCATTTAAAATTCAATTGAAAGGAGATGTTTCTTACCATACATCAACTCATATGGTGAAAATCTAGTAGTAGTCATCCATGTAGTGTTGTATGCCCAAACAACTTCTGGGAGTTTGGCTACCCAATTCTTCTAGCTACTACTAACTATCTTGGTAAGGATGTTCTCCAATTCTCTATTAGTAACTTCTACTTGTCCATTTACTTGAGGATGTATGGTGAATATTTTTGGTGGTTGACTTGTTAGATCTCCATGAATGCTTTAATCATATTAGACATGAATTTTAGTCCTTGATCAGATACTATCTCCCTTAATGCTCTAAAATTTTGCATTATCTTGAAGTAGAGAAAATTTGCTACTGCTTCTTCATTTGTATAAGAAAGATCTTGTACTTCAGCCCATTTAGTTACATAATCCATGCATACCAGTAAATATCCTTTACCTTGTGAAGGTGGATCAATGGTCCCAACAAAGTCCATTCCCCACTTCTCAAAAGGTTCTAGAATTACTTGTGGATGAAGAGGCATTTTAGAGGATAATGTAGGTTTTCCCATTCTTTGGTATGTATCACATTGCCATACATAGGTTTTTACTTACTTATAAAGAGTTGGCCAGAAGTATCCAATTCCAAGGATCTTATATACTATTTTTTTGACTGAATAGTGTCCTCCTCCAAGTTCATCATGACGTGCACGAATGATGTCATACATTTCATTTTATTTTACACACCTACAGAAAACATGATCAGGTCCAATTTTAAATAGTATGCCATTAATCCATTTATAATAAGGACTAATTTTAATTAAACATTTGTTTTCATTTTTTGTGCATTGAAAATTAAACTTCCTTGTAGCCAAAAAGTTTGCTATATCATCAAACCAAGGTGTTTGTACTAAATCAACAAACAATTGTTCATCTAGAAAGTTTTCTTCTATATGTTCTTCTTCATCTACATTATGAAATCTAGAAATAAAGTCAGCAACCACATTAAAATTTCCTAGTTTATTGATGATTATTATATCAAATTCCTGTAGTAATGATAGCCACCTGATAACTCTTTCACCTACTACTAGTTTGTTCATCAAATATCTAATAGTTGCATGATCAGTATACATAAAGATTTTATAACCAATAATATAATGTCTAAATTTATTTATGGCAGAAATAGCTACAATAAATTCCTTCTTAGTTGTTGTATAATTTCTTTCTATTGGAATTAGATTCTTATTTATATAGTATATAGCGTATGTTTGTCCATTTTCATCTTTTTGTCCTAACACAACTCCTATAGCATGATTGGATGCATCATTGTAAATATGTAAGGGATATGACTTTTGGTTCCTCTTAAGACAAGTACAGTACTGATTTTTTCCTTAATAGTTTTGAATGCTTGTTGATAGGCTGGACTCCAAAGAAATTCACTTTCCTTTATGAGGAGAACAAACATTAGGGCAACAATTTTGTTGAAGTTTGTAATGAACCTTCTATAGTATCTGGCATGTCCTAAAAAAATTTAATGTCATTTTGATTTTGAGTAATAGGCAATTTTGAAATAAGTTTAATTTTCTTTGGATCCACCTGAATTCCTTTTGCAGAAACATGATGTCCTAGTACTATGCCTTCTTCTACCATAATCAAATATTTCTCATGACTTAGTCATGAATGGTGATCTTAACATATTTGTATCACTTTTGTGAGTTTAATCAAAATTTCATTAAAATATTCTCTATGAACAATAAAATCATCTATGTAGACCTCTACACAATCATTGGTCATGTCTAAAAATATGGCTAGAACAGCTCATTGAAAAGTGGCAAGTGCATTGCACAAACCAAAGGGCAAGACCTTATAACCAAATATACCCCATAGATAGGTAAGGGTTGTTTTTTCTTGATCCTCAGGTGCCACTTATATTTGATTATATCCACTAAAGTCATAGAGAAAATAAAAATATCTTTTTCTAACCAGATTATCAAGTACTTGATCAATAAATGGTAGGGGAAAGTGATCTCTCATTGTTGCTTTATTCAATTCTCTGTAATCTACACACACCTTCCATTTACCATTTTTATTAGGGATAATGACTAAAGGAGAGACCCATTGACTATCAAAAATGGGATAAATAAATCCTACTTCTAACATTTTCTCAATCTCAGTCTTCACAATGTCTCTCAAGGTAAGGTTGATTCTTTTTTGTGGTTGCCTAACTAGTTTGATGTTTTCTATGTAAATGTGGTATGTACATATACTTGGATAAATTCCTTTCATGTCTTGATACTCCCAAGCAAAATCTTGAGTATGGTCCCTTAGTACATCAAATACTTTCATTTCTTGATCATTTTTCAACCAACTGTTTATGTTAAGTGTCTTTCCTAATGCTACTATGATTTATTTAGTGCTTGGATGAGAAGAATATATTTGCTTAAATTCATTCATTAATGAGTTGAGAGGGCAAGGATGGGGTAATAATGTGTTAAATGTGATAGTGTCTCTGACAAACTTTTTTCCTATAGGAATGATTCTAACTAAAGGACAACAGAAGGCTGATATAAATGATTCTTGGCCTTCATATCCCCATTACATTACACTATTTTGAAGATCTAAATGATCATACAACATGTTCAGAGAAGTGGAAGAGGATGAATGATCAAAATAATAATAAGTGTTGCCTTCAAAAAGCTATTTTTTCAAGTTTGTGGCTAATATGTTATAATCTATAGCTGGACTATCAAGATCCATAACTAGACTGTCAAGATCCATAGTAATTCCAATACTTCTTGATAATTCATCTTCTACTTCCTTTACATGATCAGTGATTATAACCATGGATAAAGAAGAAATGTTATTAGGTTTTTCATCTAGTTGGTCAACCCATAATTATTAAATAGTATTGATTAATGGTTGAGCAGGTGGATATAAGGAAATTCATTTTGCATTGAAACCATTAGAGATGGTTATATCCCCTAGTCTACAATCAATCAATGCTACTATAGTTGCTAACCAAGGTCTACCTAGAATCAATGGATAACTAATTTGCTTATTTTTAGACTGGAGGACAATGAAATCAATAGGATATTCCCATGACTTCATAGTCAATGTTATATTTTTAATGGCATCTTCGAGTTTGGTAGTGGATTGATCTATCATCTATAAAATTATGGTAGTGTGTTGCATATCCTTTAAAGAGAGGCTCTACATAGTGTCTATAGTCATTACATTAATGGAAACTCCTAAATCTACCAACACATTTGGTATCTCTTATTGTCCAATTTTTACAGAGATAATAGGACTTCATGGGTCTCCATATTTAGGTAAAAGTAATTTCCCTACCAAAAGGTCAAGGATTTTTTCATCAACCTGTATAGTCTTGGGATATTGTCTTTTCTTACTAGGTGTTTTAATACACAAACTTTTGATTACCCTGTTTACTTCTGGAATGTCCCTAATGGCTTGTAATAATGGAATTTCTATGTTCAATTTTTTGAGTTTTTATATCAATTCAGATTCTTTGTTTTCCACTTCCTTTAATCTCTCTAGAAAAGGAGAAAATGGAGGTGTTATAATAATTTCCTCTACTTTTTTTGCTTCAGTTTTAGACTCTTCTTCTTTCTCAATTTGAGTTGGTTAACTTGTTTTTTCTTGTGGAACTTTTGTGATGATGATCTGTTGTTCTTATATTTTTCTTCCTGATCTAAGTTGAATAGTTTCACATTCAATAGTTCCTACCCTTGCTGCTTCACCTTGATCATTTACAAAAAATTGTCTATTTTTTGGATTTATTACTGGTTGGGTAGGTAGTTGGGGTTGGTTTACTTATTATTTAGGGCTCACTTGATTCCCTTGAGGATCCATTAATGTTTTTTGTTGTTGTTTTGGAAACCTTCTTTGTTGATTATAGTTTGGATTAGGATTCCAAGGTTGATTTATCCATGGTTGTTATTGTCTTTGAGGTATCCAAGGTTATTGAAATGATGGGGGCATCATCCATTGTTGTGGCATCCATTCATGGGTATTCCATTATGGTGGTGGTGCCCATACTTGTGGAGGTGCATATCATTGAGTAAAAGGAATCCTTGGTCTAGATTGTTGTGCTTGATTTTGTGGGAAGGTGTTTCCTTGTCTCTAGACATAATTGATTTCTTTCACAGTCTTAAGATTCTACTAGAATTGACTTTTAAGTGTAGGAAGATGACTACATTTTTTTGTGTCATGGTCTTTAGCATCACATATTCCACAAACTTCAGTCTTATCTAGGGGGCAGTCTCTAAGTGCATGTTTCAATTTGCATTTTGGGCAATAAATCTCCAATGGTTCAGTATTGGATTTGGCCTTAACCTACAATCTATCTAATGTTGAATTCAACTGAACCAGTATGTTTGTTTTGAAGTTTGCTAGTTCTTCCGTCAATTGACTTACATCACTATTTTTTTCCAATTTCCCTTTCCTACTACTAGGTTTTGTTCTAGAGTAGTTGGTACATAATTCTTGGATCTCCAAAAAACCTAGTTTAGTAATATCTCTTTTTCCCATAAGATTCAAAGCATCTCTAGAGTATTCATCAAATCCTTTAAAGAAAATTGTCTTGATCACTTCTTTTGATAAGTCACAACCACATTTGTTGAGGTTAAAGGTAAACTGATCCAAGTAATATTCAATATTTTCATCTTCATTTTGTCTAATTTTGAAGAAATCTTCTTTCCTATTTTTAACCCTGTAGTAATCTTGATATTTGTTTAAAAATACATTTTCCATAGATCTCCAATTATTGATGAAATTTCTTACTATGCCCATAAACCACCTCATTGTTCCTTCTTTCAAAGTTGAGGGGAAGAGCTTCAACTTTTGATTGTCTTAAGTGTAATCATAGGTCTAACACAGGAATTTGAACTCAAAGAGAAACTGATCTAGGTCTTCAGTGGACAGTCCTCTAAAAGTAGGTAAATGGGCTAGAGAAATGTTTTTCATTATTGTCCTATCATCATTCTCAAAGAGAATGGGGTAAGAAAAAGTCCTTTCAAGAGGATTTCTATTGGGATTTTCCACATTAACTGCATTGTCTCCCATTAAAAATAAGGTTTCAATAAGATGAGGAGATTATTTAAGAATTTTTGGTTGTTTATTAAAAGAATCAATCTTTTCTGAGGAAGATTCCTCAACACTAGGTTTATCTTCCCACTGAATGGTTTTATGACTAGTTGAAGGTTTATAAAATACCTCTCCATCTATATCCCTCTCAAATGCTTCTTCTAAATCTTTTGTTGCTTCAATATACTCACTTCTTAAATATGTTGGCCCAATTTTTCCTATAGGACTTGGTTGAGGTAATCTTTTAGTCCTAAGTGAAATTTTAAGGGAATTCTAAAGATGAGATTCAATAGCTTTTTCAAGACTCTCAGCTAAGGATGATGAAGGGGTTCCTTCTATAGGTTCCATAGTAGGGTTTTTAGCTACAGATGTTGAAGGACTTTCTATCTTTTGAGGATATATAGAACAAACCATCCTTTAGAATCCCTAGGTCAAAACATAAATGGATTGCTCTTTGAATGATTTTGTATTTTTTTTTACTGTTAGCTTACAAATTTACCTTACTAACACTTTTCACAATAAATTTCATGGTAATGACACCAAAAATGATGGGATTCATTATTACCCCTTCATTTAACCAATGTATATTGGTGTCAGTTCTTACTAGGGCTAGTGTCCAAGGCAGTTTACAGTAAGTTCCTTTATTAATTTTAGCTAATAGTATATTTTTAGGGATTTTGAGTTTATAAAATCTAATTCCTATATTATCCATCTAAGCTATTGCTGGAAAAGAAATAAACAATTTTTCATGAAATATAAAAGATGCCACTCTTTTCTAAAGCAAACAATCTGAAAAGTAATCACACTTAACTTGCTTAAAACATCAATCATTCACTATTCTGGAATAAACTTGTAAATACTGATTTCAAACTCACACCTGAAAAATGAAAGTACATCAAATCATTGCTTATGGAACAAAAGATAATCAAGAATCTATATTGCATAAAAGCTAGAAACTAAGTAAAAAATTTGCTTATACAAGAAATGTGAAATTAAACAACTATTTTATCATGCAGGTTAAAATATATGTTATGAAAACATAATTCTATATTAATATTTGAATTAAAATGATCAAATAAATACCCAAATAAATCCCCTGTCTCCTTGGGGAGTGGACCCTTGCTCACCCTTAGATTTAGGTTCAAATCAAATCAACTTCAAGATATAAAGTGAAAGAACAGAACTTCTATAATACTTGTATTTTAAAGAATGAAGTTTTACAATATATTTTTATGTGCAAAAAGTCATAGATCTTGGCAGGGATCTATCTATCTATCTATTCTATACAAAGCAATTGACTAACCTAAATTATAGATAACATCTTGACTATTTTAAGACAATAAAATATTCTGAAGAAATTTGGTGATATAGTTAAGATAGAAAATCGTGGTAATGAGATCTTCAAGGGATTAGAGGTTCCCAAGATAACATTATCTATGACTAACTTTATCAACCAAATCTTACATATTTGAAATACATATCCTCCATTCTATTACTGCTTTTTGGAACAACTTCTAAAAATAGAAGACCAAACAAAAATTGATAGCTATATATATATATATATATATATATATATATATATATATATATATATATATATATATATATATATATATATATATATATATATATATATCATGTATAGAAATAGAACTGATGAAAGAAGTCTTGTAGATTCTCATGAGGAATATAGATAAACTATATAATCCCTTAAAAGTATGTCAAAATAAATTTTTGAATGATTTGGGCTGATCCATAGTAAAATTGGCATAATCTAGAGCTAACTGTTGAAATCCATAGTCAACTGTCAAGATCCATAGCTGACTGCTAAAATATGTAGCCAACTATTAAAATCTATAGCCAACTATCAAGATCCATAGCTAGACTGGATTGATGAATTCCTTGTCTTAGATCCTCTTTATCTTCATGGAATCTTGGCAAAACTTGTATTATTACTATTATTTCCTAAAACATGTAAATGTTAGAATAAAGTGTAAAGAAGAGAGATTTAGACTTTCCATGAGTTCATGCAAATAAGAGCATTTATTTACTACCTTATGCTAGTTATAAATACTAATATTGCATACAATGCTCAACATTTGTCATTTTTAAGGTCATAATCATAGTATTAACGAGTCATTTTGTGGACTCATCAGATATCTCCCCATTATGAACCTTACAACATTAATTTGGTTCTTTTACAGTGTTTACATCATGATTGGATAGGTTTAAAAGGTACATAATGTGTTCCTCCTCAATTTTTGTATGTGCAGTAGAAGAAGGAACGATGTCATTTGAAACATGTATTAATTTGCCTTCGTGAGGAAAGGAAATACCTTGTTGATTGTGATTAATTTTTTACTTCCTTTTGGTATAGCCAAAGAGTTCCCAGTGTAAGCATATATGGATATGTTCTAGGCATAACCCAAACCCATGTTTGAATTACTTTAGGGCCACAATTAATTGGTATTAATATGTTTCCTAAGGAGTCTTTCCAATTGACCTTCTTTTGCAAGTCTTGTAGATCAAAACTAAACTGTTGAAAATGTTTTATATAGCAAGTGGTTTTTGTTTATGTAGGATCAATAAGGTTATGACAAGAATAAACACCACCCATATATAATTTAATCATTAAATCTGGTTGGTGTGGATGTTTTTTGGGTGTTGTGAACCTAATTCCTTTGAAAGATCTTCAAATGTAACCTTTTAGTCTTTGATAAGATATTAGATCTTGTGTTTCAAGGTAAGGAAATGTTTAGTATAATATCCTGGTCCTTTATGATAATCATAATAAGTATTCACATCATATCCTTTGGGTATAGGTCAACTCCTATCAACCTCAATAGCATGAGGGATAGATATAAGTTGGCACTCTAGTAACCACAAGAATAATGAAGTCAGGGACTCAGGTAAAGGTATAAATTATCTCTTAGGTGCATTGGATAAAACTAGTCAATTAGGTTCTTGTACTAGTGTATCAACTTTGGACTCATATTCAGAGTGTTTTGGTTTATGATTATCTATTTGTTGGATCATTGCATAGTATTTTAAGGGATTATGATCTGTTGGATAATTGTAAATAATTCCTTGATGGCAAAATTTTAAACATGCATGTAATGTAGAAGGAACCGTATACATTTTATGCATCTAAGACCATCCCAATAGAATCTTATAGTTAAAATAATTTGGCATAACATGGCATAAAGTGGAAAATTTAGGGGGGGGCCACAGTAATATTCAATGTAATTTTACCAACCAAAGGGCTTTGTGAATTGTCAAACCTTTTTATTTGCATAACAATTTTTTGAATAATATTTGGGTTAACACCCATGATGGTTAGGAATTGTATGCTACAAATATTTAGGATTGATCCATTATCAATAAACATTATTTTGATACATTTATTTTGTATTTTCCCTTGTATGAATAAAGGCAAATTTTGGTCAATAATTTATTTAGGTGGTAAATCTATTGTATCAAAGGTGATGAGTTTGTTATATTTCTTCATATCCTTCATGATATCCACAAAATAAGCATGCTCAATATCACTTAGAACTTATGTCTCATACAATGCCTTGTATATGATATCCTTATAGACATTAGATTACTTTGGGATCTCAAGGATTGAAATTTTTTCATGCATATTAATTTACTGGTCACTAATTTCAAATCCCTTAGATTATGGTTATGTGGCATTGAAAAAGGAATTTTGAAGAGAGATCAAGTGTTTATTGGTATTTAAAACCCTCTTATTGTAAATATTAAAAAAATGAGGAGGTTATAGGGATGTAGGTTTTGAATCCCCTATAGATCAGAATGAGTTAATTAGGCATGAGATATAATAAGTAAGATCCACTATAAGGTATTGGATCATGAAATAATTTATAGAGATGTCCATGGAAATCATGATTGTAAATTGTAAGCAATTTAGGGATTAGCAAATATAAAAATTAGAAATCCTAAATGACCTGGGGTTTAATGTTCAAAGGTTCACCAAATGTTTAACCCTAAAATATAAATCTAAGTGTTTGGAAGTTATCCTTAGATTACTATTCAAGGGGTATATATAAATGAAATAGCACAAGGGTGATAATCAGATCTATAACAGGCCAATTAGATGATAAACTTAGATATAAGCATACACTACATTTATTATAATGAGATAGTATAAATATGGAAAGTATAACTATGCTAGATATATAAATGATAAATAAGTGATGTAGTTTTGGATCTAGAATAAGCAGAAAGCAAGATAGAAGTAAATTCTAGAACAATCATCAGATTATGGATTTGACATTTCTAGCACTTTAAACAGTAACAATAGCCTGGGATAATTGCATCAACACTACTATCTAGGGTCAACACTAGTGGCATGTATGGAGTATTTATTGGAATAGGATGTAACCACTTAGATGTTTTTGGGTTTCACTTTGCCTTTTCTTTGGTGCAATTTGGGTTATAGACTATCACTTCTAATGAAATGGCAAAACCCTATTTTTCCAACTTTATAGTGACCTTGGTAAAAATGGGTTAGTGGATACATGGTGTTGATCTAACCCCAAATACCCCAATATCAAAGTGTGTTGCCTACATAGTTAATATTCTGAAGAGGGCCTCATACTGATGTAGTTATCCCCTACATGTTGGTTTGTGTGTGAATCATGTAATATGTGTAAATCAAGTACAATAGTGACCTAACTTGTAACTTATCAAATCAGGCTCTTGGAATGATCCTTTATTAATTTAGACCTATGTATGTTTTGTACCTTTGATTGGTATGGAAATAGGGAATCTTTAATCAATTAAATTCTTGATAGAGTGATTTTGATAAGTTGCCTTGGTATCTTTTGTCTTTTTCTAGGTGGTTAATTAATGAGGATTGATCTTTTATTTATAGCAATCCCTTTGGAGTAATAACTCACATTAAATTACTTAGGATAACCATTTAGATATGTTTCATTTTCAAATTAGATGACTTTAGGGCACTAGACACTTGTGTTGGGATAGGACAATAATGTCAACACTATTGTCTATCTCGGATGTTAGTGCCTAGGGAGTAGGAAATTAGGTACAGTGTCTAAAATTGTAGAGATGGAAAATAAGTACATTTTAAGCATTCTAAACAAGATAGAATACATGGGTCATCAACATAAGACTTTTTATAATAAGAGATATATGCCAATGGGAACAAAGATAGAGCAGATGTGAGACTTGTGGAAGTGAAAAAGCTAAAGAACTGAGAGGAACAATGAAGGTCTAAGTTTGACAAGTTTACAAGACAAAAGTGTAATATAATCATAAAATATCATCTACACTACCATATAAATTTGATTTGAGTGATAGTATTGCTTAATCACCAAGCTTATGCTAAAAAATTACTAATGAGATCCAAAAAGCCCACCATAATTTGAGAATCCAAATCCACTAGAATCTTACATACCCCCTACTCCCAAGATTTTAGAGAGCCTTGCCTAATAGCCAACCCTTCTAATTCAATATTAATAGACCTTACTAGACCCTCTAACTCCTAATGTAGGATCTTCCCTGAAAAATCTCTTCTGAGAAAATTCATCCCTACATCCCCTAGATTAAATTTAGTAGCCCCATCTATATTTAACTTTCCCCATCCTTGGGGAGGGGTTTTCCATGTTCCAAAATTTTAAGCCTAAGGAGTCCTCTCATTCTCTTGGAGTTTCTTAGACATGTGATAAGCTTTAATAGTTTCAGAGACCTTGTTTACTATTTTGTTCCATACTAACTCTAATGAGTGGAATTCCTCCTAAGAAAAATTATGCATTTATTTCCAACCAAATGTGCCACCAAATGAAAATTGGGCCTAAAGACCAACTGATATAAAGAGGGGCATGATTGAATATTATGTTCTTCCATATTTCCTAATATATTGAGACAACTAGTCAATTATTATAATAAGTGATGCAATTTGTATGAAATTGAACCCCACAAACCTAATTTTGACTATACATGATGTAATTTGGGGCTCAATCGACCCCAATGTCATAAAAAAATAAACCAAATAATCAATTGGTTTAATCATGAAGTAAATTGGGGTTATTTGTCTCATTAAACCTAATTACAAATATAAAATGTGATACAAGGATCAATCAGCCTTAATTTCATCAAAGAATAAAGCAAATAATTTTTTGGTTCAATGATATATTCAATTTTGATTGTATAGGATGTGATTTGGGCTTCAATCAACTTCAATTTCATCACAAATGAATGAAATAGTTGACTGGTTCAATCATGGAACAAATTGAGGTCAATATGAACCCCCTAAAGCTAACTTTGACTATACAATGTGATTTGAAGCTAAATTGGCTCTAATTTCATCATAAATTGAGTCAATCCATCAATTAGTGTAATTAGTGAAATATTTTGGAAAAATTGAGCCATACAAACCTAGTTTAAATTGTATATGATGTGGTTTGGAGCTCAATTGACCCCAATGTCATCACATAATGAACTAAATAGTCTATTTCTTCAATCAAGGAGGTAATTGAGTCCAATTTGAGCCCCTTCAACATAACTGTTAGGTTGTGGAGCTAAAAGCTTCACTGTATGTAAACATGGAGGAGGTTGCTGAGTGTCACAGTCACCGGTGTCGGTCAGGCCAACCGATGTCGGTCAGGGGTGAATAGGAAGCTGTCGACATCGGCAAGAGTCAATCGATGTCAGTCATCTCCAGTCAGATAGGGACCGACGTTGGTCACCTGTGCGGTTCTAAAACTGTTCATTGCATGAACAGTTAGTTTGTTGAACCTATTTTTTGCATGTAAAGACTATTTTGAGTCTTGAGCTGCGTGTCTAATAATTGTAAATTAGGAAGTCTAAGTTATTGTTTAGAATGGGATCTATTTATAGACCCATTGGCATGTATTGTAATTAGAGCAATAGAGGAAGGCAAGGTAGATCCTATCAATTGTAAGATCATTTGAATTGCAGGTTGTTGCAAGTTCATGGTAGATCTACATGTGTAAGTAAGATCATTTGAGTTGCAGGTTGTTGCAAGTTCATGGGAGATCTACTTGAAGTAATTTGATTACTTGTGTACTGGCAGTGTTATTACTAATTGGTTGGAGGTGAACACCAACTCTGTGTTTGACTTGTGTGTTGGGACCATTTTTGGTAGGAGAGTGAACTCTTGATTGAGAATTACTGGGAGCCCTTGAGGTGTGGGAAGCCTCACAAAGGTGTGAGAAGAATTGGAATCTTCTTTATTATATTTTCTTTCTGGATGAGTATTAATACAAGATTGTGTATTGTCTCTCATATTCTGTCATTTGTGAATTCTAGTTACTTGTTAATTCTAGTTTAATTATCTCCCACTTGGAGATAAACAGCTGCACCTTTACCTATACCTGTACATCATCTAGTTTATTTCCTGGCATTGTATCCCTCTTCAAGATCACTCTTGAAGACCAACCACCATAGCAAACCCTGTTGTGCAACTCATGTCATCCAAATTCCTTGCCACATCCGATTCTAGATTCCATGTAGAGAAGTGCTTGACCCTGCATAGCATGTATACCTACTGTTGGTCCCTCTCAGATACCTGAGAATCCACTGAACTACCTTCCAGTGCTTCTTTCTTAGATTGACTCCAAACTTGCTAACAATACCCACTGCTTGGGCAAACTCAAGTCTAGTACATGCCATGCACTTAACCTCATTATGTGAATCAGGACACTATTCATAGAACTGTCCAACCATCAGCGTGCTAACCGGTTTCACACAATCATCTGGAGACAAAATCAACCTGTGATATTCCATATCTCTAGAACACACTCATGTCAAAGAATCTTGTTGCTCCCAGATTCCTCATGACACACCTCTGAACTAACTTTACCTTTAGTTCAGCAACTCCCTACATATGTGACCTTGCAACAAGTACAACATACAGTAATAGGATAATGTAGCTAATATTATCCAACTTGGTAAAGAAAACACAATGGTTAAACCTCCATTGTCCTGCAGCTTACTCAAGACCATATACCCTAGCCTTTCGTCTCACGTGTCCATTTTCGCTCTTCTTTATCCTAACAATCCATTCATCTTCCAGTGCTTTCTTCCAACTGGCAACTCCACCAAATACTCCCGTTTGGTTCCCCTCCAAGGAATCACATTCCTCATCCATGCCAAGCTCCCACTGTTTCTTAGATTCTACCTACTCTGCTTCTTTAATAACTTCCTAGTTCTTGACCATCAGTGAGCAACAAGTAGTGTAAAGAAGGGAAATGACAAATTTGAGGCTTACTTACCCTTTTAGTCCTCCATATGGGCATTTGAGACTCCCTGACAGCTTGTTATCTGCCCAAAATCTATCTCAGTGACCGATGTCAGTCACATCTTAGTCTGCACTCGACCGACATCGGTTCCATGCGACTGCCTCATCACCAACATCGATTCCCTCTGACCGATGCTAGTGTTTACTTGTCCAAAGTCACCGATGTTGGTCTGTACATAGCTAAAATTGGTCCCTATTTGGACACCGACGTCGGCTTTCTAATCGACGTCGATCTCTATGTTTTACTTGTGAGCGATGACTTTTACCCGTGAGCTCCTTTTGGATCAAAACCCTATCCAAATCAACCTTGCTCTACTCAAAATTCTTCATCCCCTTGCACTGATCTCTATCCATCATCTTCTCCTTAAAAACCAAGGCTTTCATGTTCTTGTCACGAACATCAGATTTCTCAAGAAATGTCACTTTCTTCTTTTGCTTATAGAAATCTCGATCCATGCTTTTCAAATCTGAAAGCATACCCTTTGACTCAAGAACATGCATCCCCTTCTTATTCATGTGACCAAGCCTATTAAGCCACATCTTTGAATCTACAGCTGAAGATAAACTAGAAGGAGAATCAGTAATACAAGTAGATAGATAAAGCGTACCTACTTTCTTACCTCTTGCTACAATAAGTGCACCCTTGGAAACTTTCCAAGAGTCCACTGTGAGAGTTACTGTGCAACCCTCATCACCCAACTTTTCAATAGAAATCAAATTCCACTTTAGGACTGGGACATGCATGACCTCCTTCAACACCCATGTGTTGCCCGTCTGCAATTTCAGCTTCACTTTCCCTTTGCCAACCATTTGACAAGGCTTACCATCCCCTAAATAAATTTCTCCAAAGTCTCCCTAGACATATTCATGAAAAAATTCCCTATTTGGGGATGCATGGAAAGAGGCACCAGAATCTAAAACCCAAGATTTTACTTTATCTAAGGAACATACCAGAGCATCTTGTGCAACAAAATCTGCAACATCTACTTCTTCATGTCCTTCATGCTGATCTTCACCCAACCAACAATCTCTCTTTACATGCCCTTGCTTTCCACATTTCCAGCAGGTTATTCTGCCACTTTGATCTCCCATGCTCAATCTTATCTCTTTGCCTTCCCCTGCTTTCAACACTCAAAGCATTTCTTGATGATTCACCTGTGCTTTTCCTACGAATTTTTTCATTCAAGATTACACTCACAACATCATCAACTTTTAAGATCTTTGAAGCAGACGCAGTATTACTAACTGCCATTACCAAACTCTCCCAACTTTCAAGTAATGAGCACAAGATTAAGAGAGCCTTAATTTCATCATCAAAAACAATATTGACTGAATTTAACTGGTTTACCAGACCATGAAAATCACTAAGATGACTATGTACAAATCCACCATCCAACATTTACAAATTAAATAATTGCTTCATAAGAAATACCTTATTCGAAGCTGAGGGTTTTTCATATAAATTTGCCAAAGATTCCATCAACTCTACCATTGTCTTAGCCTATGATAAGTTGGAAATCATAGATGATGCAAGGCTCAACTTTAAAGATCCTAGAGCCTTTTGATCAAGAACCTCCCATTCTTCATCTTTCATATCCATGGGCTTGCATGCAACCCCACCCAACGGTAAGTACAAATCTTTCTGATACAGATAATCTTCTATCTGCATCCTCCATAATTGGTAATTCTTGCCATCAAACTTCTCCATTCGTAGCTTACTTTCTTCTGCCATTGCTATACTCCCACTCAAACAGAAACCCCTGTGAGTAACCTGTAATCAACAAACACTAACCAGATCTGATACAACCTATTAGTAACCCAACCAAAAGCTTTGATACCAATTTGTAAGGAATCTAGAACATAAATGCTCTGATACCAACTGTCAGGATCCTACTCCTCAATAAGAGTACATATGATTACCTAGTATTAGAGCATTTATGTTCTAGATTCCTTACAATAACTGCAAGAGTGGGACACTATTTGGGCTAAATTACTTTTGATTCAATCATAAATTGATCCAATGATTCAATTAGTGTAACTAGAGACATTATTTGGGCCAAATTGAGCCTCATGAACCTAATTTATAGGCTCAATCTATTTTATAGGATGCAATACATGGCTTAATCAATCCTAATTTTATCATAAATGTAATCATAGAGGTAATTGGGGCCAATATGAAACCCTTAAACCTAACAATGAGTATAGGATGTGATTTGGAGCTAATTAAACCATGTGTGAACCTAATTTAAACTATATAGGATGTGATTTATTTATCAATCAACCCCAATTACATCACATAATGAATGAAATAGTTGATTGCCTTAGTCATAGAGGCAATTGGGGCTAATTTGAGTCCCTTCAACCTAAATGCGATTATAATATTTAATTGGGGGCTAAAGTATCCCTATTTTTATCACTTATATATCCAATTAGGTAATAGTGTAATCAATGATGTGATTTGGGTCAAATTGAGCCCAAATCAATTGTATAGGATTCAATTTGTAGTTAGTCGACCTTGATTTTATGAAAAATTGATGCAATTATAAAGAAATAAAAGGTATAATATTATTAATATTATATTACATTATATAATATTTATGTATATTATTTATATTCATATGTTCTAATAACATATTAGTATCATATACTATTGCATAAATATAACATGTACGCTCTATAATGTGTATGTTTTCCTTCAACAAAAAATAAAAATATTTATCCAACTTTTGTGTTTTAACTCTTTCGAGATTTATATCCCCACTAATATTCTCTGAATCATTTTGCATCATGTACAATAGAAGATAAAAGGTATCATGTTATTTTTTTGGTCCCCATCTTCAAAAGATATCATGTTTGTCTAGTCATGGGTGACCGATCTTGTTCAAATAAGAGGAAAAGTTAAGGCACAAAATTATGGAGCAATTACAAATGTTGGAGAAACAAAGGGAATGATTTCAAACATTTTGATCAAGATAAGGTACATATGTTATCCAAATGAACCAAATGTCATAGATAATGATGAAATGGATAATGATGATGAATGTTTTCTTAAAATTCAAAATTATGTTACAAGTCCACATTCAAGGTATGAAGTTTTTAATTTTTTTGATGATGAATATATGCATGATAATTTACCCCCTAATAATGGATAAAATTATATAGAAACACATCAAAAAAAATTATCATTAGTAACACCTCCCAGGATTTTGCATAGAAAACCCTACACTTAACCACCATTCAATAAGAATAGATAAAATAAATTGGGGATAAATTCTTTGAAAAATTAAGTACTAGTTAAAAATGTCAATTGTTTGTTTCATTGATGAAATTGCTTAAGATGAGGCCTACAATGCACACCCTAGGACTAAGAACATCTAATATGGATGGTGAAAACAAAAAAAAATTGTTGAAAATATACATGATGCATACCATAATATAGGCATGGAAATATGCAACAAAGATAGTAATGCTACCTGACATGTAATTACAACTTGTATAGTAAGTGGTCAAACATGGAGAAAAAGTTTGATTTCCAAAAAAAATAGAGTGTTGAACATAAAAAAATTATTAATGAAACAAATTAGGATACGAAAAAGGCTTAATGATGCCAATACTAATGATATTTGGGAATTATATGCTAGACTTCCATGAAAATAAAAGGTCTTGACCGATGCTTTCAAATATTTTTTGCACAATTTTGGAAAGACAACACAAGGTTTTCACCCAATACAAGAGATGTAGTGAAAATAAAAGTTGACTCTCGTAACTATGAACCACATTTGAAACATTTCTCGGATATGAACCAAACATAATTTTACTTTAAGTTTTAACCAAAAACATCCACAAATTTCCAATAGTCAAAGATATTTTGAGATGACCAAACCCTTATATGTCAAAATAAATCACACATGCAAACACGTGTTGTATGCCACATGTTGATTTTTAAATCAATAATAATATTTTTTTATCATGTACATTGTACTTTTAATATTGACAACATTTTATAGGAGTGTGGAATGGAAATTTTACTAAAATCAGCAATGAAATTTATTCCAACCTTTTTTTGTGAAAGACTAGATGGACAATTTTTTATAACAAAGCATGTTTGGATAAAACTTACAACATTTGTGGTGGATTGCCAAAATTAAAAAAATTGTATCCTTGAGGAGAGTAAAAGTGGAATTGGACAAGAATTAGTTGGTTTTATCAATTACAAATCTATGACATATCAATTAAAAGATGGCAAGGAATCTAAAAGGTATGAGCTTATTATAAAAAAAATACATGTTTCATAATTTATTACCAAATTTAAAGAGGAATTTTTTTATGAGTATGAAAGGTACACACATAGAGATAGATGATTGGATGAATAATTTAAGTTAAGCAAGGACCCATTTCCACTTAGTTATATTGTTTTAGTAATCAACCTTTTTGACAACTACACATTCAAACCATAAATGGAAATTCAGTCATAGTACTACAATGCAGTACATGTTGCCATATTCATGCATATAGCATTCATGCATGCACCTGATAGTATAGATCAAGATCAAAATAAGGGAGTATCATTTATATGTTAGTGATGATTGATCACATTTTATAGATTATGTGCAAGTATATTTAAGATGTTCTATGGAAAGTTGACTAAGAGGAACATTACTTTCTATCAACATTATATTTGGTCAGACAATTGAACATCATAATTTAAGAATGCAAGGATGTTTTATTGGTTAATCAAGATGCATGTTATCATTAACGTAGAACATATTTGGAGTTTCACTAAGGCTAGTCATGGAAAATGGGAGGTGTAAAAGATTTATTTCAAGAGAGGAGTTCAAGTTTGAAAATGGAACTGATTTTACTAATGCAAAAAACATTGTTGAATGGTGTAACGAGAAAATGGTCCATGGTGCTCAAGAAAACTCTAGTGTCTGTATATATTTCTAGTTGATGGAAAAAGAACAAGTAGTAAGGTATGAGACTATATGACCGTAACATGATCAAGTGAGTTTCACTCATTTCGTAGCTCAAATTCAGGTTCTTGAACTATTCACACAAGGCACTTGGCATGTTTTTATTCTACATGCATGGACTTTGTTTGGAATGAGTGTGATTCGTAAAAATGGGTGGATGAATGAATATGTAGACCTCTAATTACAATCAACACATATCAAGTTCCACCAACACTACAACTTATAGATATGACATCATCACATGACTTTGACTATGTATTTGATTTAGTATAAGCAAGTATAAAATTAATCTTTATGTATTAAATTATCATTATCTATTAACATTATTATTTTAAAAAAATATGATGTACGACATGTTTTTGTATTTATTATGAATGAGGACAATAAAGAGTGAACAGATTACTAATTATGTCAATGTGTAGAGGAAGAAAAGATATTGACTTCCTTGGTCATAAATGGGGAAAACATTAACTATCTCAATGGGTCTGTGGTAGTAATTGAAACTTGTCTTTGATGATATCCTATCAAAAATTTAGATGTATGGTTGTTTGAAGACTATGAAATAAATAGGAAGATACAACACTATTCAAATTTGGTTCTTGCAACAAATGTTCAATTGCTCAAATATCATGGGAGGCCATTAAACAAGAATCTATGGAAGGTTTGTGAGTCTGACCATGAAGCAATTATTGCTAATATCAAGATTAGATAAGATCCTAGTGGTTTTTTTGTATTGCAATTCCAAGGTATGTTAAGTTTTCAATTGTAAATGTATTTAATTTTATCAAATTTTATTGATTTTGTAGGCAATACACATAAATTTCAATTTTAATTACTTACTAACATTTTTTAGTAGGTTAGTGGTGTTAAATAAGCTTTCACCTTCATGCATTTGACATTGTTAGTAAATAATTTCATATTTTTTAAGGTAAGATAATCTTAATAAAAGATCGATATAAGGTCAATCTTATTATTATTAAATTTCATATTCCCTTGAGGCTAGAATGAGTACTCTATCTTCTAATCAGGTGACTTTGGAGGTCTAGTTGTGGGATCATGTGTCATTTGCCTATCCAAACATGTTTGAAGTGATGGATTTGCAAGGGGAGGTCCAAGAAGCAAAAATGTGAGTTAGATATGTCTATCTTGACTGTATAAAAGATGCATTTCAACATTGATTAGTATATCATTTTCCACATATTTGTATCTTACATTCAATCAGTTTGATTTATGTTAAATTATAGGTATTCTACATGCATATGAGGGTTCTTTTAGTTTGCACAAAGGACTTATGGTTTTCATTTTACACATGTTTGGGGTTAGCCTTTAAAATAATAATTTTCTTCTATTGGGAAGGATCTTGTTAAGGCCAGAATGGCTACTCTATTCTCTTCATCGAGCACAATCAAAGGCCAATAACTTGGTTCTTGTCATTATTCATCACCCCAAACATGGTGGTGGTGCCAATTTTTAGCCACAAAGCATCGGGGGTGGAGATCTCCAACTATGTATTCAACATTGACAACATTTATTGTTAGTGTTTTTGTGCTCCTAAGTAGCTATAAAAACATGTATACATGTGTATTTGGAGGATGTGGTCACGGGATCACATGTCATTTTCCTATCTATACGTATTGGAAGTGATGGATTTATAAGGGGAAGACATGGAGGAGTAAATGTTAGTTAGAGGATAATAACTTGTCTATTGACTGCATAAAAGTTATATTTTAGCACTGAATACTATGTCATCTACCACAAATTTGTATTCTACATTCAATCACCATGGTCTAGGGTGAAATTATATGGTTTCAACACGTACATGATGGTTATCTAGGTTTGTGTTAAAAAAAATGATTTCCATTTTACATAGGTATATGGCCTAAAAATGATAATTTTATCATATTGAAAAAGATGTTCTTGAGGTTGGAATTGGTACATCATCTCCTAATCAGGTATGATCAAAGGCCAATAAATTTCTCCTAAACATTATTTACCACCCCCAACATGGTGGTGGTGCCATTTTTTATCCATGAAACACTAGAGGTGGATATCTCAAACTGCAACTTCAACATTGATAATATTTATTTTCAATGTTTTTGTGATCATAAGTAGCTATATTAATGTGCATCTAGGTGGCTTTGGATGTCATGGTCATGGGATCACATGTCATCATCCACCATAGTGATGGGCAAAATATCTTTTGTAAAAGGCACGATATAGTTGTCACTTGGAATCATTTGGTGTAACACATACATCTACTCTTTTGATATACAAATTAAATAATCTTGAATTCACAATTGCATATAATTTTTTGGTGCACATTACATTTATGGAAACCAACAAAAAACCTATCACATTAATTCACAGTAAATTTAATATATAAATATAACACTATTTAATTTGTTTGAATGTTTTTCACAAATGGAAAAAGGATCAAGGGTGTGCTTTTTCCTACAGATTGGAATTCAAATTTATATAAAAATAACAAAACACACAAATTTAAAGCCTAAAAACATAGGTCCATAGTGTGAACTTATGGGCAATTCTGATGAAATTTGAAAAATGGTAGTCATTTACTTGGAAGAGTATAAGGAATAGAATGTAAGCTTGATTTAGTCATTTTATTAATTAGACATTATTGCTTAAAATATGACATAATGTAAAATTTGAATTCAAATTTATTTATGTGTTATGATTACCATATTGTTATATGAGATGTATATTTTGTGACTCTAAAGTTCTTAACAATTTCTTTATTTACTTCATAGGGTCTAATTCTAGAGGGATAATTATTATATCGATATGGTTAACTTCTAATAGAAGTCAAGGGTGGTGATATAGTGTAATAGTGTAAGATGTCAATAAAAAGGACCAACCTTAAATTTGAAGCACATTTAATAGTCCTATGAACTTTTTCTTCTATCTTGGAGAAGGTAATCAAAATAATTTGATATATTGGGCATACAGTGCAGTTTGGAAACATTTTTATTTTATCCAAAAAGATGTTTTTTATTTTATTCAAATCTAAAGACAGTTAGGTTTATTTTTTAATGTAGATAATGTTGAAATATGATTTTTTTTACAATTATAATACAAGCTTCCTAAATTCTCACCGATCTCAAAATTGAATATGCCTAAATCAGAGAATCCAAAGACACATAGAGAGAAATAATAATATGCATTCATCCACTTGATCATTTCAATTAGGAAACATAGTGAAATAACTTTTATAAACTTCTAACCTAGGAAGATCACAAAATTTCCATTTATGCTATAATAGACTATTTTTCATAGATTGAATATGTTGATGCACTATTTTTCATAGGTTGAATAAGTTCAACATAGACTTACATATTTTGGTGCTTGTTTTGGATCTTAAAATTTATAATATGTATTTTATGCTTGAAAGTAAAATGAATAAGAAGCGCCCCCATAGAGACAAGGAGTTGTCCATGAAAGCAATGGAAGTCCTTAGTAAACTATTTCCGAATCTTACCAGGGACTCTTCACACCAACTTTTCTTCTACACAAGTCTTCAGACATAGCAGTGATTGATAGTAAAATGATGCTTGATTATATACATAAATAGAGATGACATTCTCCAATTGTTAATAGTTTTAAAAAAATTGAGTTCTTTCACAAGTTTCAAACTCTTTGAAAATAGAAAGGAACTTGAATACTTATATATTTATTCACTTCATAAAGCATAACAAGCTAGGTTTAAATTAAGATAAAATTTGGCATATGTACATTATACTATTTTCTCCAATATAGTTTTAATTGTAACATATATTGAATGATTGTAAGTTAGTTTTAATAATTACAAGAAGGAAATATTAAAGATCATCATATTTAAATATGACCATACAATCATTAAAATTGGTTTTGAAATAATAATGTAACCAAATTGTACATAGAAATATCATCACTACAAAATGTGCATGTGCACACACACACACAATCCATAAAGACATATAAAATAAGAACATAATAGAATGTTTGGTCAATGTCATATAGGCATATAATACCAGAAAGGTGTACATTGCCAAATAGGCATTAAAAAAATACATCATGTAAAACATATCCTACTCATAAAAAAGCCTCCCTCTTTTTACCTTCCTCGAAGAAGGCTCTCCCATAGGATGCCTTTCTTATATATGGAGACCCATCAAATTCCTTAGATTCCTCCAAGATCTGATTTGAAATCATTTTACACTCATAGCTCGCCTATAGCTAAATTTTTTCATATACAAATATTTTTAAAAACTTTACATACTAGACATGCAACCATGTTTAGAAGTTAATTTTAAATTGATATAAAAACTATTTAAACATGCACTTACCATAATATCATGGTCATGCCCAATTTTCCTCTAACACTCATTAGGGTCAATGTCAGGTTGAGTTGCATGAAAATTTGGTGCCCTACTAATCATTCGAATGGACTATCAGATGTCATCAGATAATATTTTGTATATAATGCATTCATGTAAGTTATATTTGCACAAGTATAGAGTAAAATTATTAAAACAAATATACATATACAATTCAAAATTAAAAGTTAGCATACCTCATTGAGTTATCATATAGATGAAATCATAACAACAATTCCTATGTTTGTTTCTACCAATATAGATGGATAAGTCTCCACTATGATCACTAACTGAACAAAAAAAATGATTTTTACTTGAACACACACACACACACACACACACACACACACACACACACACACACACACATCTTTGTGTGTACATGAAGTATAATATTAATGAAAAATTACCTCTGTATATGTATACATTACCTAAGTAACAACAACATATGCACTAGTAGATGACCCACAATCTGGCTATGAAAAATATGGGATTGTATCCTTCTACAACATAAAATATTACATGTATATTAATGAATTTTTATGTAAATCAATTATTACCTTTTAAATATAAATATATCTAAAATTTAGAATGTCAAATATAAAATATACCTACACAAATGAAGTCGACATTTCCACACTAGATCTATGTTCCAAAAACTCATCAATCATAACTATAATAGTTACACCCTCAAAAGCATTGCCATCCTCATTTGAAGGTCTAATTCATATAGTACCACAAGATATGTAACAGTGTGGTTGGGCATGCATGATATTTGGATTATCCCCATGTCCATCCTCTCTAACATCAGTATTGGAAAGCTTACTCGTATGTAGAATGACTGTGCCAATAATTACATGAAGCACATGTAAAGTGTTAATCTTGAAAACCTCCTTCACTGTAGATGGGTTGTCTCTGGATGAAGTGGATTTTTGATAGGGACTCTTGTAGGCAGATTAGATACATGAGGGGATCATGGTCTATCCTGAACATAGCCTTTCCCTCGACCTTGAAACGTTAATTAGTCAAAATAATAGGGATCTCATTGAAGATAAACTTGTAATATAGTTTCCTCAAAAATTACAATGAAACCTCATGATGTAGATACCCATATTTGGTAGAAGTGCATTTTCATAGTATGTTTTTCATAGCTTGGCATGTATAGACCTTTTGACAGAGAGTTATACATCTAGTGGCATGATCTCACATGGACCTGTTCAGTTCCATGTTCTTTTATTCACTTTATCTGATTATTTTTATTTATATGTTAGATAAAATATATTATCCAATGTGTTTTAGGGATCCCTCCTTATTTTATTCATTATTTATGTGTTTTTAGCCACTAAACACTATCTAATTGGTTGGGAAACTAGCATCAACGTTAGTGTCCTGATCTACAATAGCATCAAGTCTTATATTTTGATCATTTTCTATACTTTTCACCTTGTGACAATTTTTTTAGCCCCATGTGTTTATTTTATTGTCGGCTTATATGTGTCATTAAGTCCTAATTCAAAATCAAGAGATCTCTATATATACAAAGTTATGGTCTAGTTTATTTTATCAATCATTATCAATTAAGCACCATAATTAGCATGTAATTTTTTACTCAAAAGCTATTAAACTTCATTACACATCAAATTTATATAACTAAAAGTCTGAGTATTTTATAAAGTCAATTTGCACTTGCATTTATTGTACCAAGGGTTGCAATAGGATAAATAACATATAGTTGCATGATCACCATTACACACATATACTTAGGAGGGAGAACTAAATATGAGTCTAAGACCCTCTTCAAAGTATATGGCTATGTAGGCAACATTTAGCAATAATAGGGTTTCTAGGGTTGGCTCAACTCACGTGCTAACCCCTTCTTATTGAGTCATAAGAGGCCAAGGGAAAAATAACTAGGGTTTCACTTATTAGATGTGTTTCACACATATTTTGACTTATTCCTAAGTATAAAATAGGGCTTTAGGTGATATCACAAATTCAGGGAAAGTTTGAAACAATTCTAGTGCATATTTAGGGCTAGACACTTGTGTCAGATTTGGACACTTGTGTCAATGGTAGTATTCTAAGGGGATGATAGTGTCCAAGTGGTATAAATAGTCAGAAGTCAGAAATAATATAACACAAAGCTTTGTTGTAGACCTAATATGAATCCATATCATGTCATGGCCTATAATAGAACACAAAATAAGATATGATCTCTTTATCTTGTGGTTGTACAATATTTGTTGTCTTTATTACACATGCTTAAATAAATTAAATTCTAATATTTTATAATACATCATTAAATTTTGAATATTATATTGTTTCATTTAAACATTTTATTTTCTTAGTGTGTTTTGGTATAAAACCCATTTTGCATAAAACATTCTAGTGAACTCGTCCTCTTTAATTTGAACCAAATCCTTTGCATCAAGGTTTCCTCCTCCCACCAAAATTCACTTTCAAAATTTTGTATTTATGTTTCAAATATGAAGTTGTTGCATGATCATAGCTTAAGCAATGCTTGATTATTATTTTCTTTGGCTTTTGTGTTATTCCTCTTTGTGGGTACATCTAAGATTGTAATTAACATCATGCCTACTCCTCCTATAAGCCCTAGGAAGCTTCATCATTTGCATATCTTGTTTAATCTTCAAATTGGCCAATATATTTCATATTATGATCTCATGGCATATTAATAAAATTCCCCACCATCTACTTTTGCTTTTAATTATGATAATGAATATACCAATGATGCAAATGTAAAGCTAGATGAATATGTTGGTACTTATGACGTGTCTTCATATGCTTATGAATGTGATTATCAACCTATGAATTTGAATATGAGGAGCCTAGTCCTCCATTTTATTCTACATCCCATGATGAAGTTCTCACAAAATTAAAATCAATGAATTTTATTGTTGAAGTACATAAGGCAAATATAATAGACATGCAAGAAGTTAGCATTCATGATGTTGAAATTAATAATTTAGCATTCATATTAAAATCTCAAGATTAACCACTTAATTAATGAATTATTTTTCCATCTCATGATGAACATGTTGAAAAATCTAAATCTTTTCATTCTTTTCAAAGTCATGACAATGTTGAAAATATTATTTCTTTAGAAATTTCACAAGTAAATAGTGAAATTTATTCTCTTTCTCTAAATTGTCAAGATCAAAATGCATGTACTATTTCTTCCCCTATCTTACTTGGTTGGAAAAGGGAAAATTAGTTTACAAGTCCATAAAAATATCTCATTCAAAATGCATTGTTTGGAAATATACTTCCATTGCCAAATACACTTGCTTCATCTCTTTCAAATATTAAACACTATAAAGAAAATAAAATCAAAATTCCATTCCATGATAAGAATTACAAGATTACATCTTCCTCATATGAATGATATACAAAAAATATAAGGTGGCACTGCATTCTCTCTACCTCTTTCTGAATTCAAAAATGAAAGTGAAAATTGCATTTCTCCTTCTTTCAAAGTTGTAAGTCAAGTAGAAAATATTATCCTTTCTCCCTCCTCCACATTTTCTGCTCAAAAACATGCTTCTATTTTAGATAAAGAAAGTGAAACCACCTCTCCCATTACTATTGCATATCATGAAAATCAACTAATATATCACCTTGCAATGATAATGATATCAACCTTTGTGTTATTCAAAATGATATACTTGCCTCTTTAGTAATGATTGCTCCTTTACTTAATATTTCAAAACCATGTGATGATCTTATTTTATATGGTGGTAAAGAACCTATTATTCTTATGTTTCATATGGATGGTAGCTTACAACCTCTAAGAAAATATTCAACCTCTTTACCAGCTTATGCTAGTGATATTCTATTTATGATGACTACCATAAGGGATCTTCAACAACAAACACAAAACTTGAATCACATACTTCTCCACATACAGATAACATTATACCAATATCTTCAAGAAGAAGCAAAAATTCCATGAAAAAATACCTTCTCCAAAATCTATATTACATACCAAGGAACATACAATAAAGGTTTTGAATAAGGGTAAGCAATTTACATACAAAAAACCTCGTATAATTCAAAATTATAACTCTACCAAGTAACCACCAGTTTAGTTTGATTGGCTTAGAGATCGACCGCATGACATATTGCATAGATTTTTGGATAATTGATTGATTACTCTTCCTCCCAACTATTACAACCCACCACACATATTTTAAAAGGTAAAAGGATAAGCCTTTTACACTTACCATGGTATTAACGGACATCATGATAATGATTATAATTCACTAAGGCAAAAGATTTCACAACTTGTAAATTAAGGGATCATTTCATTTCGAAAGGAAACGTCAAGGTCTCCTTCCCCTACCTCTTCTATAAGTTATTTTAATAGGATTGAGACATCCCATTCTGTCCCTTTTCAGGATTGTATGGTCCATCCTTTCATATAAGACAACCACTAGAAGAAATCCTCCTCCTGGTGTGCCCTCTACTATGATCAATCTCTCCCACACTAATCCTACCAAGGAACCATTGGTTAATCTAGCTCTCGATAGAGGGACACATGGAGGAGAACATAATCTAAAATAGCCTACTTGCATATCTACACAATAGATTTGGGTACCAAAACCAACATGCACAAATTCAAATCCTATAACTACAAATCCTATAGATACATCAATTACAGTGATAGAACTACCAACGACAACTCAGTTACCACTATACCATTATATTCAAGCTTTCTTATTTCCAACTGGATTCCATTGTGCATGGTGATTGCCTCACTATTAATAATAATCCAAATTTCCAATAACATTGCCAATATTTAATCCCAAGTATATATATCTATTCCAAATATATATTCCACAAAACAAGAAGTAAAAAGTATTAAGTAATAGGAAATCAAAATACACATCCATTTTGAGACCAAATATAATTAAAAAAACATCATGTGTGTGTGTGTGTGTGTGTGTGTGTGTGTGTGTGTGTGTGTGTGTGTGTGTGTGTGTGTGTGTGTGTGTGTGTGTGTGTGTGTGTGTGTGTGTGTGTGTGTGTGTGTGTGTGTGTGTGTGTGTGTGTGTGTGTGTGTGTGTGTGTGTGTGTAATGGTACAATGTTTAATACAAATTAAGCAAAAATCAATAATATTTAGTGGAATAGCTCAGGGGTGTATGATTCATTGTCACTATGTATATCCATATATCTAACATCCCTATATGTAGATGCTCCTAAATCTTACATGTGCCTGCATGATTGAGATATCTCATGTAAACTATATTCTAATGAACCTATTTGATGCAGTGTCTACTCATACTCTTGGAATAGGGAATAATAGTGGTCAATTAACACCTACATGATCTCTATTTAGTTCATCTCTAAGATGTCCCATATTTCAAGTTTTACACACAAGTCATCTCACTCAATGGCCACCGTATGGTAAGCCATCACTACTCTAGCCACTAGATAATATAATGGGGCATAGGCACCCACAATGTTGACCACTTTATCCAAAACAACATCTCCACTAATTTCCATTGGCACACTCTATGTGAGGGCCCACACCATGTGATCAACCATCGTAGACCACTCTTAATTACTTCAAACCAATATAATCAAATATGACATCAGATACCATATATGTATATCGAATACTCTATCTAATCAAATTTAAATTAAAACAACATAATTATATGTGGCCTTCAACCATCCTCATCTAAAGGTTGTGGTCCTATAGGAGTTCCACCTCCACCATCGACACCCTATGATACAGGTACTAAACCAAGGGAAAAAAATCATTAGAAATAAAAATGAGCAATGGGCCCCTACCCACCATTATGTATAAGCATTAGTACATCTAGCATCATCTCTTGTAGCTGATGAAACAACTAGATCTCTCTCATCAGGAGGTAATAGGGATAGGTATGCTATTGAGGGAGCAGGTTTATCATTGTGCCTATGCCCGACCCTCATTGTCTGATGCCATGGGTATGGAACCAATGGCAAGCCCTGTTAGATACCAAAATGTCAAAAAACATGATTATATTGTAACCTCTCATAAACACCAAGAAAATGAACAACCAACCACATGCTGACCTTAATGCATTACAACTCTTGTGTATCCTCAAGCCACCTTAAAAATGCCTATAAGGATGCCATATGATCTGATATAATGTCATCCATTTAAAAATCATGTAGTACCCCATCATCATGTATAATCTCTCTATGGTAGTACCTACTACTCTATAAATACCTTAGGGTGGGCCCAACTAGCCATAAGACCACCAATCGACTGTACAATTGAGATGTGCTCATAAGCCCACACATGTAATAGAATACCTACACCCAGACCTCCACCACATGACTCCATGTAAAATCTATATAAATTGGCTATCATAGTACACCCCCATGAGAATCTAACACCCCTATCCTTGGTGTGTTGAAAAATCTAGTACATGTGATATGAGATCTACACTATATCACCATCTACTACTATAAAATAGGCCAACAACATATTGATAAACTTTTACAATCATGGAACATCACCTATGATAACACTATCTACCTAAATGGTAACACTTGGCTTTGCCTCCCCTGATCATTGCCCAGTAAAATAAACATGTGATCTATAAACATAACCAATATTGAAATCTCCAAAAACCTAGGCCCTATCACCTTTGATTGATAACTACAAAATCTAGTAGACATCTTCCAATATAATCGTCATCTCCCCTATCAAGAGACAAAAAAGTGTAACTATTAGGATCCCACCTCTCAGCTAACACTATTTTGAGTTGAACATCATATGGAACCTATCATAACTAAGAAATGTAACCCAATCATGCATGATCAATGACTGTCTTGTTGACATCACCCAAACCTAACTCAAAAAGATTCAAAAAATGTCGATCATACTAAAATTCTTGAATATGTACATCTTTCTGCACATAAAAATAAATAAAAACAAGCATTAGTCATCAATTTCAACAAATTAAAGAATATTTTAAGTCTACAAATAAAAAAATTGTAGTGGACAATAACGTCAGATGTTACCATTAGATCAAGATAGTGGCATTGGACACTACCAATAAAAAATGGTACCATCAAAACCTGATGGTAGCATCTAAAGCAATGATGACAGTGTCTGTCAACCTTTTAAAAAGTAAAAAAATGCCTAAAAAAGCAAAAAAAAAAAATTACTAAAAAATTCAAATATTTTTCTATTATCAATGCCTCAAGGCCCTGACCCACTAGGGTTGTCCGTAGTAGGTCAAATTGTATCAGTTGTAGAGGTCTCTAGCATGACATTTTCAAATCACTATAGAGCTCAAAATTTTCAAAGGTCTAAAATGTGAATGAAATGAAATTTTGTTTTTTGAAATACAATATATAGCCTTTGACTTTTCAACTTTTGGAACTTCAAATGCCCATATCTCGACCATTGGTTATCCAAATTCAAAATTATAAGTTTTGTTTGGATCCATACAACGAGCCCTTCACTATTGTACCAATTTCATCATTTTTTGTTACAAAGATAAAATTGCCTAAAATTTTATTTAACCCAAGTATTATTCTAATTTCAAATACTCAACATATAATAGTATATTCCAAATTAACAAATTCCCAAGGCATATCACTGATATGTAATTGATTCCTATATACTCAATCTATATACATTATCATCACTTCATCCTTTTCCAATGCAGTGACTCCTAGATGTCATTCCCCTCATCCCAAAAGGGGGCATATCAGTGGGGGCATGTTATAGAGACATGTCCCCCACATATACTTACTTCTCAAATTTTCTAGATTTCACAGTTGTTGGCTTAGATACATACATTTGGGGTAGAATTCTATACATTAGCACCAACATTTATAGATTTGGGACATAGTTTTTAGATTTGTCTGCACTATTATTATACATAGATTATAGAGTGAAGGTTACATTTGATATATACCTTGGCTTGACATATAGTGGTGTAGAAGGATTGTTGGGCATAATATGGATTTAGCTATGTAAATTCAAACCCAAAGATCAAACTACTTATACAAAGTCTAGAGCCATTAGAACCTAAATGTAATTAGATGAATAAACACTTCAATTCTACACTTGAATCCTAAAGCTCAATGCTCTAAACCAAAATCAAATGGAATAAAAATATAAGATGGTGAGATTGCTTATCTTGCTCAAATTTTTGACATGGTGATATTGCTTGATCGATGGATGTTGACGATAGATTGGATTGGCATGGATTCCTTACTTGATTTCTTGTTGTTTTCCATGGAGGGATAGGTTTGTTTAAATAGAAAGAGGAGACAAAGATCAATGGTGGAGATTCAAAGTTGGATGAGGGAGATCAAGGGTTGAGGATTAAAAGGAATTTAAAATTCCTTAGAAGCCTATAGATTTAGAGGCTTCTAGAGAGGAGGGGTGAGAATGTAGAAGGTTTTAGATTTGGAGGGTTCTAGAATCCTTCTTAGAGATTAATTATGATTAGATGGAGGGTTAGATAGGGATTAGGTGAGGATTAGGGACTAGGGGTGTAGGAAATCCTAGGCATAGGCTAATAGGTGGGCCATTGGTTATTTAAAATTCCTAAATAATAGGTAAATATGATTAGGATGGGATAATAGGGATTTAGGATAGATTAATGATGAAGTGGGATATAATAAGTTTAGTAGAGGAAGAAATATTGAGGGGGGACATTAGATAGATGACTAGGAAGGGGAGATAAATTAGCAGGGTTAAAAGGAGATAAATTAGATAAGCATCATTAGTTTCAACTAATAGGAGTATTAGTGATAATAATATAGGCGAGTGAGTTTAGATGCATACAAGTGGAGGTTCATATGCTAAGCAAAATTCACTAATCTACAAAGAGCACATTATTCACACTAGATATGATAGGAGGCATGAACAAATTCATTCATTCTATTATTTATCCAGGCACTAATTCATCTTCCAAATTCACCAGACTACTCTGAACTATTATTATACCAAGTATTTGATTCATCTTCTAGATTCACTAGACTACTTTTTTTTAAGATGGACTATTATCATACCCATGATGGATTGTTATCAAACTAATATGTCTACAATAGTTGGTTCACTTTTATAGGTTGAGTTGATTAAATCACTCAATCTCACAAGATTTATAGGTTGGATTCAATTAAATCATCCAATCTCACTAGATTTATAAGTTGTGTTTGATTAAATCACCCAGCTTCACCAGATTTATAGGTTGGGTTTGATTAAATCACTCAACCTTGCTAGATTATGCTTCACATGATGAGTTTGATTGAATCACCCACCCTACATCAAATTATATATATATATATATATATATATATATATATATGCACCTGAGTTATGTTGCTTGGGATATGATACTCTCGATGACCGTAACACCACTCTTCATATACCGGGTTGGGGGCATAATCACCTCCCAACTCTCCTTGTTCCAAATATGACACCTTTAGGGTGTAAACCATGTGACCACTTGTGAAATTGTCCATTTTCCTAGCTAGAAGATGGATGAGGTCTCAAGTCACCTTCCACTTCTCCAGCCTCCACAACGAAGCCAGTTTCCCAGAGTCATCACTATGTAACACATACACAAATGTATTCTATCTATGTTATTTCTTTATTTTTATACTAACTATTATTTCTCATCTACAAATTTTATACGTTGATCACATTGTGACATGATTTGGGTTGTAAGTATCATTCAAACAATAGGTTCAAACAAGAGCTCAAGAAAATACAAGGTGTTTTGTACACACCAAGGTACACATTTTCTTTCCTTTAAACTAATAATTTAAGTTTCATGCATTACTAGATTGTGGGGGGGGGCAAGGGGGGGTGCAAGAGTAAAATCTAGATACCCATATTTGGTACAAGCATAATTTAATAGTTATGTTTTTCATAGATTTACATGTATAGACCTTTTAATAGAGAGTTAGACATCTAGTGGAATGATCTCACATGGACCTCTTCGATTATATGTTCTTTTATTTACTTTATTTGTTTATTTTTATCTATACGTTAGCCAAAATGTCTTTATCTGATGTGTTTTAGGGATCCCTACCTATTTTATTGATTATCTATGTGTTTTAGCCACCGAACACTACCAAATTAGATGGGACACTAATGCCAACATTAGTGTCCTAGTCTACGGTAGTGTCCAGTCTTATATTTTGATCTTTTTCTATACTTTTCACCTTGTGACCATTTGTTTAGCTGCATGTGTTTGTTTTATTATCAGCTTTCATGCACCACTATGTCCTAATTCAAGATCAAGAGATCCATGGATATACAAAGTTATGGTCTAGTTTATTCTATCAAGCATTATCAAGCAAAAATATCAATGAGCATGTACTTTGTTTTATTCAAAGGCTATTGAACTGAATAATAAATCAAATTGCTAGAACTGAAAGTTTGAGGTATTTTAAAAAGTCAATTTGCACTTGCAATGCTTGTACCAAGGATTGTAATAGGAGAAAAAGCATATCGTTGCACAATCACCATTACACACACATATCTAGGAGGGATAATTACATGTGAGTTTAAGGCTCTCTTTAGAAAATATGACTATGTAAGCAACACTTATCAATAATAGGGTCGCTAAGGTTAGCTCGACTTAAGTGCTAACCCATTTTTCTTAAGTCACAAGAAGCCAAGGGAAAAAGAACTAGGGTTTCGCTTATCAGTTATGTTTCCTACATAATTCAACTTGTTTCAATGTATAGAAAAAGAGCTACAAGTGATATCACAACTTCAAGAAAATTTTGAACCAATTGTAGTGCATATTTAGGGTTGGATACCTGTGTTAGATTTGGACACTTGCATCAATGATAGTGTCCTATGGCGATGGTAGTGTCCATGCAACATAAACAATCAAAACTCAGAATGAATGGGACACAAAGCTTTGTTGTAGACCTAAGATGAATCCATATTGTTGTCATGGTCCAAAAAAAAACATAAAATAAGATATCATCTCTTTATCCCTTGGGTGTATAGTATTTGTTACACATGCTTAAATAAGTTAAATTCTAATATTTTATCATACATTGCTAAATTTTGAATATAATATTGTTGCATTCAAACATTTTATTTGTTTAATGTGTTTTGGTATAAACCCCATTTTGATTAAAACACATGGTTGTTACAAGGTGGGTAATCAAAGACCATCCACTGTTGGTCCCAAAAATTATTTCTTATCAAATTATGTTGGAACCAGTGGAATTGAAAACATTTGCATGATAATGAAGGTGGTACATGGGTTGATAGATCAATGAATAATGCACAAATTATCTTTTGTTATTTATTTATCCTTCACACCACACACTGACAATTTACCAACATAACAAGACCTACATCTGTCCCTAAAAAATGTACATCTATCAACTTGACTTGTTATTGAGTCAACTTGGCCTACTAATGACTCTAAGGTATCTATCAAATAAGTACAATGGTTGTTAGTCGAATGAGGGTCCTTCATTATCTTAATTATCTCTTCAATTTGTATTTTATTTTCAACTATATGTTTAGCCAAATCCTTCTGACTACCTGGGTGCTCTTGTGGAATTATAGGAGGGCTAGGAGGGTTAGGAGGGTTTTCTTTTCCACTTGAAGAGGTTGTATAAACCAAAAAGAATTGGTTATAATAAAAAACAATGCAAATCCAAAGTAATTACTAATTTTTTTATTAATTGTCAATAATTTGGCTTTTTTACCTCCCCTCTATCATGGCATTGTCGATTTATTGACATAATTGGCAAATTCAAGCGAGTGTGGTGTGTGTTGTCTCCTCTTGGCAAGAGAACGAGAGTGCAGTTTGAGCACTGGACATGAGGTTGCAATGAGACATGGAGTGAAATGGAGAAATGAGGGGTTGCAAGTTCTTTTTTATTTTTAATACATAATGAAAGTAATGTGTGTGCATTTTTATGTATTTAAAACACGTATGCATTCTAGGCTTGGTGTTTACCAAGCCTGGAAAACATAATATGTACACATTATTACAATAAATTGTATGCATTTTGGGATATTTTATGAAGATGTCCATGGAATTATCCCCCAACTCTGTGCACTTACCTGAAAATCCCATAATCAACCACAAATTCCCAATTGACAATTACGTGATTGACCATTGCCAAATTGGTATCCCACCAATCGATCCCCTCAGCCAACATTATCCAACAATATCCTATCATTACCAATCCAAAGAACATCATTTACAAAAGAATCAAGTGAAGCCATGTCTGGGAATCAAAAATCAGAAAAATGTCAAGATTCATCCTACAACACGATCAGTCTCTTCCACAACATTATCAAGGTCAAACCAAAACCATCGACCATCCAAATTATGCACCATAGTTGGTCCACCTATCTTCAATCAACACATATTTGATAAGCCTATATTTGATGAGCCTATCTTCGATTAATACACAATTGACCAACCCATCATTGGTAAGCCCATATTTGATGAGACCATCAATGATACACCTAGCTTTGATGAATACATCTTTGGTCAAACCATCTTTGACCAACCCATCTTGGAGCAACCCATTTTTGACCCAAATGATCTACTTGAAATCTTTGACCAGCGTGACCTATTTTAAATCTTTGATCTGTCCACCTTTGACCAACACTACCTACCAACTGTTGATCCATTGTCCAATCTCCCATCACATATCAAAGCCTCCATCACCTAACCTCCATTGACGAAGGCACTTGTAGACAACAACATCCAATTATTGCTTGTTTGGATGGCTATGCTTGGTTTGGCATTTACTTATTCTACCTTTGTCAAGTAGGCTAACCAACATTAAGGACAATCATAATGCACATATAGAACTATGATAGAGGGACTAATGCACAAGTGAGCCATTGTAGTCATGTAGCAACAAGTAATATAAGTTGCACCATTCGCAAAATTGGTTCTCCCATGGAAGCCTCAAACAAGGGAAGCACATATTCTTTGATCGTGCAGACAAGGGGCATAACTAATGTCAAGTGAAGATTACACAACATGGGTGTAACTGTAACACCCTTGGAGAAAAGCACCCACTAAAGATATTCTAGCATTTAATTGGAAGAGGGGTGAATCTTCATACTAACCTAGCTCTTTATCCTTCGAAGATAACTTTGTGAGTGCAACGATAAAAAATATGCAAATTACACATTTTTCAAAGAGCACATGTTTTGAAGGAACATTTATCAATTTATAACACGCTAGGCATAACTAATGTCAAGTGAAGATTGCACAACATGGGTGTAACTGTAAGACCCTTGGAGAAAAGCACCCACTAAAGATATTCTAGCATTTCATTGGAAGAGGGGTGAATCTTCATACTAACCTATCTCTTTATCCTTCAAAGATAACTTTGTGAGTGCAATGAAAAAAACATGCAAATTACACATTTTTCAAAGAGCACATGTTTTGAAGGAACATTTATCGATTTATAACACGCTATTAATTGGTTACCATTTCTCTCTAAAGTTTAAACTCTTTTATTGGTTGTTGCCTTCGAAGTTGACCATCAATCTTATTGATTAACTTTCTTGACCACAAAAAAAAATTGAAAGTTCTTTTTTTTGTTTCTAAAAATTTGTATAAAAAAAATTGTATTACAAACTTCAAACTCATTGTTAATGTGTAAAAAGGAAAGATATCATATAAACCTTATTCAAGAACTCCATGAAAAATTATCATCGTGTATCCTTATCAGATGCATGAGGTGCAAACTTTAGGCATAAATTTTAAGAAATTTGATCATTGGCTTGCATAGGATTTTAGAGGAGTTAGCATAAAAGATTTCACTTGAGAGTAGTATATTAATGGTTGAACACCAGAAAAGGGGCACACATTGTTACTTTTACAACCAGAAGGCATGAAATTAAATTAAAAGGTATATGTACTATCTTGATATATATATATATATGCTAGCACGATGCAGCCCTTTTTTCACTGTCCTAAAATTCGCCAAATGAAAAGAAATAAAATTTATGAACAAACAGATGGAGGCAACTGACGATCTTGTCACATCTGTCATCTCATTAAAGTGTCACGTCCCTCGTCTCACTTAATTATAGTGAGTAGCATTGCCGCGTTCCAGGCCGAGTCCGACGAATGTTACAAACCCTAAAAATTTATCTAAAGTGTCACTGTCATGCAATCCAGTTTTACGGTACTTACCATCTTCACTGCTGGAAAAGCCCCAAGGGCATCATATTTATCCAACAGACACAATTGCATAGCAGCAATTCAATAATGCAAGATTTGCAAATTCTCACCCATAGTAACATCTTCACCAACAGATTTTGTACAGACGGAATCCGTAAAACATAGAAAATCCGCAGGAGTTTGGAAAATTTTCTGAACGATTTAAAATAAATCAAAGAAAAAGTTGAAACCTAATTTCTCAAAATTGATGCTTAAAAGGAGAAAAGCAGATTGCATCATTGGTAAATGGAAAGAAATCCGAGGGTCTCTTGGCATCGGGATTGCAGTTCGACCGTAAAACCTTTACTGTATGTTTATGTTCATAGCAATATAATGACAGTGACAGTGACAGTGACAGTGACAGGTTTTAAGCTGAGATTACCCCACCGAGGTAGTGCTAGTGCTTGCTGTTCAAAACTTACAAAGCTGCAAATACCTTACCTGTGTGGAGGATGCATGGGGATCGGTGGCGAGGCGGTGCGGTGCATGTCCGGCAAAGGTACATAACTTACAAATTAGGGGTTGGCAAGGCACATAATAAAATTCAATTCAATCCCATCATCTTTTTACTATTTAAGTGTGCTTTCGCTTTCGCTTTCGCTTTTGCTTTTGCTGTTTCGTACAACGGAAGTAAAACCGTACAAAAGTCTATTCTAAGTTTTGATGCGATTAGGGGTTAAATTTGACGGTCATTTTGTTTATTAACAAATTTTTTTTGGGTGAGAGTTTATAAATTAATGTCATTTTATATATGTTATCCATTTTTCATTTTTACAATTTTTATATAAATATAAAAATGTATATTTTTATATAATAATAGAGATATTATTGGGATAAATAAAATTTTATTCTATTTTAAGTATGTGTGAATATATTTGAAAAATATTATAACTTGTCATAATATTTCCATACCAAAAAGTTTCATACAATCTAACAAAGAAAATATTCACAAAAAAGATGCATAACGAGCTTTGTGCAATTAATTAGTATTGATTTTGAAATTTAAAGAAACTGATTTAATATTAAATCCAAGTCCATGAATCCCAATTCTACACTCAGAATATCTTAAATATTGCATTACTCCCAGAGTAACTTTTCATACAACCATGAAAATACTTGCAAAACATAAACCAAATGACTTAAAATAATTTAGAAAGTTTCCACTATACCCTCATGTTTCAAATGCAACAATTACAAAGAGAAACCAATTATTCAAATTGAATCGAGCCCAATCAAGGATATAGTTCAACATAATAACCTATAGGTAATTAAAATGTGCAATCCACGCCTTAAAAAGACTACTTACAGTGAATTGAAATCATAGCTTAAGCATTTTAAAAAGTTGGCTACAGCCATCAATAGGCCTCTTGAAAATCACATTCACATCCTCAAGCATATAGATGACTGTACTTAACCCAAAATGAAATGCCCAAGCACACTTAACCAACAAATTGATCCACAAGGCCCTTAAATTGAGCCAAGGGAAAACCCTCAAAAATAAAATTGAAGATCATAGCTCCCAAATCAATATGAACAACATAATTGATATCACCAAGATGTGAAATGCTCGACAAAATTTCAACGAAGGTGAAGTTGGAGAAATCCAATGATTTTGTGCCATACCACTTCAAGTTGTAAATGTGCAATCCAACATATCAAAAGACTACATACTGTAGAGTTGGATTACGATATTGGATTAGTCAAGTATTAGTCTAAGAAATCAAAGAGAAATGCATAAAGAGCTAAACAAATTAAACCAACATATTCATGCGGGGTTTGCTAATAATAACAAGATATAAATGATAAAAAAAAGCAATAACCGATTACTTTCTCAAATGACTCCATTACTCAAAAGCATGTTCTCCCCTTGAATAAGCATTCTTGTCTTCATCAACAATGGTGGCATAGCTCCTCCAATGTCTCAAGAACACTTTGTAAAACCTAGGCTCATGATATAAACTATCTAACTTGCCTATCAATGAAGCTAATCCAAATACAAATAACTCAAAAATCAAAACACAAATGACTTGTGGAGGGATTTTAGCATTATAAGTTTACACAATTTAAGCTTAAAATTGATGTTCATGGCTTTTCTATTTATAGATTTTTGAAATTACTTAGTATTAACTATGACCGTCCATCTCAAGATTGAAATGTGTGGCCATGAATTAATCTAATATTTGTAATTAAATCCATAAATATCCTCATCATGGTTTGTGAAGAAGTGGCATTAATGAGGCATAAGAGGCATTAAAAAGATATGGGAGGCCATAATCATGATATTTGTTATAATTATAGCTTTTTTGATGCCACCCCATAGATGATGTCATTTAAGTGATGTAGTTAATAATAATCAATTTAAAAAAATATATATTCAATAACCTCCATGGAAAATTCACTTAAGCTCTTGATTTAAATTAATTAATCTTAAATAAAATTAATTAATATGTATGCAATTCTTGGCCCTCAATTAATCAAAATGGTTAGAAAGTCATATTACTCAATCGTAATTTGACTCAAGAAGAATTGGAGGGTAATGTTAGATGCGTTGGAACTAAATTCTTATTTAGGATGTTGCATATACAAAATAACAAAAGTACATGATGTGTACTAATGAATTAGAAGAAAAAAGTGATCTAGAACACAAAAACATTGGGTTTGATTTATGCACCTATTGGTGTATTTATTTGTTTTATTGTATTTGCTTGTATTTATTATTTAAATTGGTGCACTAATTACTTATTGTAATTAGTTTATTATGTTGATTAATAATTTGTATTAGATAAGATAAACTTGCTTAGCTACTAGTCAATTTGGACACGTATTTTGTTATCATGGAGTTGCACTCCACTATTTAGGGTAAGATATGATAAGATTACTTAACTAGTAGTCAACTTGTGTTGATCATTTACACAAATTTGACATCTATCTTGTTATTGTTAAGTTGCACTCCACTATTCATGTAGTCAGATATCAGTTGAACTACATGTGTTGTATGAGTTTCTTGATCTTTATCTTGCATGCCTTTCTCTATATAATCAATGGTTATTTATATATTTATTATCAGATCAATATTAAATTATCAGAATAATTTATCATATTTGAATTATTTATTTTAGTTATTATCTCAAATATACATTTATTATTTATTATTGTTACTATTTTATCTCTTGTTTATATTTTTTATTAGATTCATTGGATCATGTATGTTTATTCTAACATGGTATTAGATCTATCTTGAATCTATAGATTATTAAATATTCAAGAGAAAAATAACTTAATATAAGATTGGTTTTTTTAATTTTATATACAAGTACAAATTGGAGCTTTGTAAAAAAAATTGAGCTCAACATTGAGTTCAGAGTGCCCGAGATAGTCAAAATTGTCTACAATTTTGTCTAGATTGGACACAGGTGGTGAAATTGACAAGGGTTTGATTTAAAAGCACCACACCTAAATCTGATACGTACCTAAAAATCAAAGCATTTTTTAATCAAAGTAGATATTATAGTTACATTTGAAAGGCATCAAAACCTACAGATCCATATAAAATTTATCAAATTTGGACACAGTCATTTGGAAGGCAAATTTTTTTTGCTCTTAGATACAGTCGTACAGACTGTGCAGGACAAAAAAATAAAAAAAAATTAGAGTGCCACATCGGCAGGCCTCACAAATCAACAGGGAAAATTGATAAGGCAACTTCTGGAGCCCACCATTTGAATTCTAAGAGAATTTAGATTTTTCAATAGCAGCTCTTACCTGTCCTCATTTCTGTAACTTCAGAGGCTCATAACTTTCACAAATGACCTTATATTGAGGTCCTTATTTTTTAAAGTTAATATTTTTCAAGCACAACACATTGGTACAAAAAAAATTGTAATAAAGTGCATATTTTTTTTACTTTTAGCCTAAAGGACCTAATTGAGCTTTTTGTAAACTGAAAAAATTATAATCCAGTTTTGTAACTACACTCAATTATAAAGTGCCAACAAATACTTACTGGATGGGATAAAACTAATTAATTCAAAAGGGTTTTGTGGTGTGTTTTGTACTTTGATTTTTGTTCTGTGACAGTTTATTTTTAATTGCATCATGGAGAATTTTAAGTTTCCACTATTAATGACATACAACTATAACACATGGAAATAAAATGTTTGGAATGCATTAATGATGCTAGGATATACGTCTTACATAACAACTCTTCTTACTCCACCTACTGATGCAAAAGAGTTACAATACTTTTTCTTTAAAACTACTAAGGTTATTAGATGCATTTGGTCTTATACGTATTTAGGTTTAAATTTTTATCTTGATAAATGTAAAAATCCAAAAGATGCTTAAGATAAATTAGCATTATTGTTTGACAAAATAGATGAGGTTCATGGTTATAAATTGACAATAAACTCATTAGTTTGGATCTTAAAAGTTGTGCTACAGTACAAGACTACATCACTAAAGTCATAGATCTTAGAGCACAACTTTCTGAATGTAAAATTGATAAAAAAATATTCAATTAATTTTCAGTGCCTTACATAAATTAAGTCCTGAATATTCATCCTTTGTCTCTAGCTTTCATACTTATAGGCTCACATTGAGCACATCATATCAAATGCCTACCTTTGAGGTATTCTCTAAATTCTAATGGCTAAAAAAGAAAAGTTTATAGTTATGGATCTAATCAAGTCATCCAAATCTCAAGCTCTAGTTGTAAGTCAGCCTCTGCATAAGCAAGTTTCAATATCAACATCAAATACATGTTCAAGTAAAAAGAATCAGAATAAGTCACAAAAAGATAATAATAAAAGGCAACAATATTCCTCATAAAGATATTATAAATTCACTAATAAGAAAGGGGATTCATAAAAAAGAACTGGCACTCTTTGCCCTTATTATAAAAATGGGTTTCATAGTGAACAAAATTGTTAGAAGAAAGAGATTGATGACCTTAAGGGTCTTCTCAAGAAGAATAACATCAATCAATCTTCTTCAATATATTCTTCCACTCCTTAAAATTTAGGAAAAGGGAAAGCTATCGCACTAGTTGCACTAGTAAATTCTCCCAAGTCATGGGTACTTGAACTCAGGTGCTTTACACCATATGGGTTTTGATCAAGAACAATTTTCTAGATTAGAACCTAGTTCTTTGCCTCATATTCTCATAGGTGATGATTCTAAAGTAGATGTCATAGGAAAATGTATGATTGATGTTGATAGTGGTGTATTTGAAGATGTCCTCTGTATGCCAGAGTTATCAATTAATATTCTCTCTGTCTACCAAATCACTCACTTTGATACTAGTAAGAAAGTTGATTTTACACCCAATTCTTTATCAATCAAAAAATTAGAGGATAATACCTTAGTTGCAGTGGAAAAAGTCAACAATCATACTCGACTTTATTCATTCTTCCACTTTGTGCTTCAGTCTTTATCTACAGCTTTACTCTCACACATTGATTCAGTGAACAAGCTATGGCATGAGTGGTTTGGTCATCTGAAATACCATTATTTACAGTAGCTTAATTAGTAGGAGATCATTACAGGACTTCCACAAATTTAGTTTTTAAGGGTTATATGTCATGGTTGTGCCTTAAACAAACATCCAGAGGATAAGTTTGATAAAGGGAAGGCTTGAAGGGCTAATCAAATCCTCAAAATTGTTTATAGTGACTTAACGGGTCTATTACCTACTTTGTCTTTTAGTAAAACCTGCTATGTTCTCACATTCATTGATGACTATTCCAGATACACTTAGGTTTATTTTATGAAACTCAAGAGTGAAGTGTTTGATATATTTCTAGAGTTCAAATCTCTAACAGAGAAATAATCTAAAAAGTCAATCAAGATCTTTCGCACATATAATGGGAGGGAATATGTGAACAATAAGTTTGAATAATTATGTGCTCTTGAAGGAATTGATCTTTAGCATTCAATTGCATACACACCTCAACAAAATGGTGTAGCAGAGAGGAAGAACATATTCTTAAAAGAGATAGCAAGTTGTATGATTCATGCTAATTCATTAGTACCTGAGTATTGGGCAGAAGTAACTAATTATGTTACATATATACAAAATAGAGTTCCTTACAAAGCTTTAAATGGGATAACACCTCTTGAAGCTTGGTGCAAAATCCAATAGTGCATCATTTTAGAGTCTTTGGCAATCCAACATGAGCTTACATACCTTCTGACAAGCATCATGATTTAGAACAACAAAGTTGGACTTGTATATTTATGGGATATCTTGATGGTGTTAAGAGATATCAACTCATTGATCCAGATTCACATGAGCTTATTATAGCAAGAAGTGTTTACTTTGAAGAAAATCCTTTAGACTTGTCTTCTAACATTTTTCATTCTTCTTCCTTAGAAGAATCAGATGGTAGTGATGATGATACTCTTGATTCATCTACTCATAGGGATGATGAGGTAATACCTCTCCAACAAGGTTTAACAGGTCATATTCCATTTCCTCCTCCTCCTCTAGATCCTCACCCATGATGCCTTTTTGGGCTTGATAGACTTTGGTGGGTGCAGATCCTCTTGTTAGGGATCCATTAGATAGAAGGAGAACATAGTCACACCATGATCTTCCACATTCCTACATTGCCACAACTTCTGATCTATAATCTTTTCAAGAAGCCACATGGATAGTTGAGTGGAATTCAATGATGGAAGAATAATATGACTCACTGATTAGGAATAATACTTGGGATCTTGTTCCTCTTCCTAAGGAAAAAAATTAGTATGATGTAGGTGGATATATTTAACTAAGTTTGCAGTGGATGGAAATATTGATAAGTATAAAGCACGCTTAGTGGCCAAAGGATTTTCCCAAGTGGAAGGCATTGAATACATAGATATCTTTGTACCTATTGATAAGATGAATTTCATTCAATTGATACTGACTATTAGTGCAACTCATGGTTGGATTGTACATCAGATGGATGTGAAGAACACATTTCTTCATGGGAATCTTCATGAGGATATATATATGGAGCAGCCACAAAGGTTCAATCAAGATTTTTCATTGGTGTGTCGCTTACAGAAGTCTCTCTATGGTCTAAAACAAGCCCCCAGGGCTTAGTATTCCAAGATGGACACATTTCTTCTCTCAAGTGGGTTCTCGAGATGTCACTCAGATCCAAATGTCTACATTCTATGGTAAGAGGATTCACTATTGTACTTGGTGCTCTATGTTGATGATCTCATTATTACAAGAAGAACAACATCCATCATCAACAGTGTTAAGACTGCACTTCATGACATGTTTTTAATGATAGACATGGGCCTATTGCATTATTTTCTTGGGATTCTAATATTACTCTTTCATAGCCCAAGTATACCATGGACTTGTTAACTCAGTTTTACATGGTTGATTGTAGGCTTGCACTGACTCCTTTCTTATCTAGAGTTAGACTTGAGATTCATTATTCCACTCCCTTGTTTGATGCCACATTGTATCACTATCTTGTAGGCAACCTCATCTATCTAACTCATACATGCCCTGACATTTCATATGTAGTTGACATGGTTTCACACTTTATACAAATACCACATGAGTTTCATTAGAGAACCAAGTGCATTTTGAGATAGATTCGGGGCACTATTAGATATGAGATTCACTATACAATAGGTACATGTTCAAACTTGGTGGAATACATAGATTCTGATTGGGTTGGTGATTATGATGATTTTAAGTCCACTTCTGGTCACAACTTTCACTTTAGATCCAGCTCTATTTGTTGGCAGAGCAAGAAGCAAGATGTTATTGCTCTTTCATCTATAGAGGCTAAATATCATAGCATTGTTAATGCCTCTACTGAGGCTATTTGGATTCATAATATTTTCACTAAGCTTGGTATTCTATTTCAAAAGTCATTAGTCATCTACTGCAACAACTAAAGCACTATCCAGATCTCAAAAAAATGGTTCATCATCAGAAAACCAGACATATAGATAACCATATGCATTTTATCAAGGAGTTGATTTAGGTGAAGATTATTGATCTTTAATATTGTCTTACGGATGAGCAGATTATAGATATTTTCACCAAACCTTTCACTGAGAGCAAGTATCTTCACTTACAATCTCTTTTGGGGGTGTGGGACATCAGTTCTTCAAGAGACATCAATTCTTCAGGGGGGGTCTTCTAAACCTTCATTTTGAGAAGTTTTTTTCCTTTGGGTTTTATCATTTCCTCATCTATTTGTATAAAGTACCTAATATAGCTACACATTACCAAGACTCTTATCTGCATAGCCCTACTTATGGGGGAAGGGTGGGTGTTGGTGCATTTATTTTCTTTATTGTATTTACTTGTATTATTATTTAAATTAGTACACTAATTACTTATTATAATTAATTTATTACGTTGATTAATAATTTGCACTAGACAGGATAAGCTTGCTTAGCTAGTAGTCAACTTAGACACCTATCTTTTTACCGTGGAGTTGCACTTTAAGGTAAGATAGGATAAGATTGCTTAACTAGTAGTCAACTTGTGTTGATCATTTACATTAGTTTGACACCTATCTTGTTATTGTTGAGTTGCACTCCACTATTCATGTAGTCAGATATCAGTTAAACTACACGTGTTGTGTGAGTTTTCTGATCTTTATCTTGCACACCTTACTCTATATAAGCAATGGTTATTTGTGTATTCATCATCAGATCAATATTAAATTATTAAAGTAATTCATCATATTTGAATTATTTATTCATTTTAGTTATTATCTTGGATATACAGTTATTGTTTATTACTATTATTATTTTATCTCTTGTTTATGCTTTCTATTAGATTCATTAGATCTTGTATGCCAATTCTAACAAGTCTTGACAAAGACTATGAATTAGAAACCCTAAGGTATCCCGCAAAATTCACATTCATCTCATGCCATATCCATTAGGGTAAAATAAAACAACAAAGATACATAAAATTTGTAATGTTATTAAAAGCCAAGAAATATAACACAATTGAATACCAACTAAAATCAAATCCATGATTTAATGAAAACCCATACCAATCCTTATAACTTGCATCACCCATTTAGAGTTAAATAAAATAAAAGAAAAATTCCACTATACTATTATCAAATAGAGCTCAAACTTTTTAACAAAACATTAAGCACAAATCTTGCTCTCATTCCTTAAAATGGAACAATGATTCATTATAGGCAAGGCCCATAAGGGCCGAACAAAAAACAAGAAAGCACAGTTTTAAAAGCAAAAAGTTTTCAACGCATTGCAGGTCCATTTTTATAAAACTCCATAACTCAAAAATAATCTTCAACAAAAACATAATAAAATCAATTGCATTCAAAATGTAATCATTTGCATGCAAATTTAGAGGTTACCATGGAGGAAAGAGTGGTTCTCCAATGCCATGTTGCCTTCTTTTTTCTATGCCCTTAAACACTAGAGAACGAGCTAGCTTCCTTTCCATTTTCCCCCACCATGAGCTGCAACCTTGCTCACCAAGCTCAAAAAACCAACTAGCTTGATCAGCTTCATGCTTCCTCATCAAGCTCCTCTAAAACTGATAGCTCCCTTGGGATGTATCATGCCAAGACCAAAAACCCTGACAATGCACCAAGTTTGAGACAACTAGATGAAGGAATTTTGAAGAGAGAGCCATCATGGCAAAAAATACTAACTATCATTATCTTGAGGACATTGTGTCAATCTAGAGCATTAATGGAGGAATTAAATTTTGGATTGAATATCTCCACATATATTCTTCATTCCCAATTTCTCATCATCTTGAGCTGACATGTGTGATTCCTATTATCCATATATTAATATTTTTATACATAATATTCTTAAATGGTCAGCTTTTTATTTTGAACATCATATTAACTGTTTGTATTTTTTTTGCCCATCCATTAAAATAGTTAAAAATATTATTTGACTATATTTTACAGTTAAAAACACAAAATATCTAACTGGATGACAAATTTAACCCCTAGATGCGATGCTTTTATTCTAGAAAATATGTTGTGATGCAATGATCAAAATTGAACCCATCATCATAGCCTCATCATTACGTGTTTGCAAGAGTTGGCTTTGTCTAGATTAATGTTTTGTAACTTCTCCATTCTCATGCACTTTACGGATATCTATTTTTTTTTAATGTATCATTTTTGTTAAATGTTTTTATGATGAATACCCCCTTCACCTCCTTTCATTCATGTTATATATAAATGAACATTAATAAGTGTCAAGAGTATTAATCTAGTTTTTTTTTTTTCAAATTGTTCGATTTCTTTCAAGTTGAAGCATCTACAAACTAGTGGGTTGAACAACAAATGACTTCATAAAACCTACCCTCTAAAATCCTTTGTCATGTGATTAATGTGTTACTACAGGTAAATTTAAATTTTCATTTGTGTTTATATTGGTTGATTGGCCTCATTTTACTTGGTAATGTAGAGTAGAGTATAGCTTCATGTTCTTTGTTGATTAAGAGTAACTTGATCCATTCCCCAATTGTGTGTCCTAGCTTTTAATCTTATGTTATACCATTCTTAACTTTCAATGAGATAACTAAACTCTAGAGTTGAATACTTTGGAGAAGTTGAATTAATTTATTTTGGAGTACTATCAAATGTTTAGGTGACATGGATGAATTTATTTGTACTATTTATAAACCATACCAAAAAATATATGTTTGGAGCAGGGAACCTATGTGGAGATAAACCTAAAAGGTTTAAAGGGCTTCTATGTTTAATGCAGTTATGGAAAGTTATTCTTATTATTCCAATGATCACAATAATATGTAAAATAAGTTTCACAAAGTTAAATAAAATAAAGAATGATGATAGATCTATACTTTCTTTGAACACATTGGATATGTTAATGTTTCTCTCACTTTGTGCACCTCATGCTCTAAATGAGGTAGATTGAAATATTATTTGTGATGCATGTAAGCATATAATAGCTCAAAAGCCTCTTCCACTATACAAATAGATCCATACGTTCCCTGCACACATGATGGTCTTATTAAATGGAAATATGTTCACATGATATAATATTAAAGACTAACTTAGGATCAATTCTAAGCTGACCTAGAGTATTTCAGCTCTAGAGTATAGCATCCCTGAAGCACTTCAGCTCTAGAGTGTTCATTTATAACTAGCTATGGAGTATTTAAACTCTAGATTATAGCATCCCCAAACTATTGAAGTACAAAAGTGTTCATTTAAAACTACCTCCAAAGTATTTTAGCTCTAGAGTATAGCATCTCTAGACTACTTTAGCTCTAGAGTATTTCATCTCTAGATTATAGTATCTCTCATAGTACTTTAGGTCTAGAGTGTTCATTTATAAATAGCTCCAGAGTATGGCATCCCTTGGAGTACTTTAGCTCTAGAGTGTTCACTTAGAACTAGCTCTAAAGCACTTATATAATTATCTTCAGAGGATGTTATGGGCCTCATTTTGGAACATATTTACAACACTATATATGTATTTTAACTCTAGAAGTGTGTTGACTGCTCTTAATTCTCTTACTTTGAAAGGTTGAGGGAGTTTGCAAGAGTTTCCATGTAATTTTGAAAAACTTACTTCGTTAAAATATCAAACATTGGAGTCTTGATGGGGCTTCTTAGTCTTCCTTGTAATTTTGAGAAATATATAAACTTGGAGTCTTGTTAGGGGATTCTTGGTCTTCCTTGTAATTTTAAAGACTTTATTCTTTAAACTATCTAAACTTATAGTTTTGCTTTGAGCTACTCTAACTTCTAGAAAGACTTAAAATTGAAGTTTGTAAAATTTTTAAAAATGATATTTTATTTAACATATTTTTAGTGACTAAAAGTTAAAAATAATATTTTTTTAACATATTTTTAGTGACGTGTACTTAATTTACTCTTGTCAATCGAAGAGAAACTATTTATTATAAATTTTCATCATGGAATGGTTGGATGAGTAAATACCCTTCAACTTGAAATTAAGACCAACCCTTCAATTTTGATCAATGGTCACGAGGGATGTAATTATTTATTTTGTAAAAGTGAAATGTGTACTTGTTTGTTTGGTTTCTTATTTTTTATTTTATTTTATTGATTTAGTTTATTTATTTATATATATGGGGTATGTGTTTGTGGAGAGTGATATAATTTTTATAAATATGTAAGATAAAATTGTTTAATATTATATATTCTTTTTTTGAGATTTTTGCTAATGTATGTTTTAGTCATTATTTAAATGACCTCCACGTGTATTAATTATTCAAATGATATTTTTAACCTTGTGTATTTTTTGTAATAATCACAAGGCAAGGGGATCCATGTTAGCACATAGCCACTATAACCATTTGTTAGTAAGGGGGAGGAATGGTGAATATATTTGACTACTTAGGGCTTCTCACCCTCTAGCCTCTTTACTCATTAGCAAAACCTTTTGGTGAGTGTAGTGCCTAATAGATCATCTTTGTCTCACAATTATTACCAATATGGAATTAACCTAATAACACCCCAATCATGTAATTTTAATGTTAAGTTGCATGTATTTTTATTGTTTATATTGTTAAAATTTTGTATTTATTGTAAATGTAGTGGAAGATATATGGCAGAGAGTTTGTCTTCTTATTTTTATGATATTTATATATTTACTATCCTTCATTCTTGCATAGTAATTGAATAAAAATGCAGGAGAGATATGAGGTCACACGGTGATCATATTCTTGATATTGTAACGAAGGTCAAGCCTTGGTGATCAATGTTTATAAGATATGGTGTTGCTTATTTAATGTCATGCCTTGTGATTTTTGTATTATTAACATCCATGCCATCTTGAGTAACATTTGTAAACAATTCCCCATGTAACAAGAGGAATCAGAAAATGTGTGGAGTTCATGATATCCATTAGAGCGGCAAAACATTTCTTGAAGTAAATAACCACATATATGAGAAAATCATAGGGTTTTGAGCCTTGCTTGTACACAATGTGAACAACATGTCCCACAACTCCATTAACTAACCCTATTTTCACCCACAAATTGGATGTCAACGTAATGTCTTCTCCTTTACACAATAATACTATAGTCTCCAATCGAGTGTCATCGAGGTTAGGCGAGACTTGTTGTCTACTTTGATATACTTTGCTTATTGTAACATCGATGACACTTATTGTCTAATCTATTTTACTTTGTTTATTTCAAGTGGAAGGTTTAACAATTTTATCATTTGTTTATTATGAAATGTTACTAAATTTTTAGTCACATACATATGTGTTAAAGTTTTAATGTTTGTTATTTTTTGACATGAGAATATTGCAGTCCTCTTTTGTCAAATCTACATTTTTTAGCATAAATTTATGAGCATTAATTGGGAAGCATTGTACCCTTGTTGATGAAAATTTGTGCCTAATGTTATAATTGTCCCAAATTTTTACTACAATATATATTCCCAAATGACTTACATATATATATTGTTATATACTTAATAAGGGGTAGCAATCTTGGGTTGTCAACAAGTATAACAGAACAACCTCCAAAATATTTATTTTAATATTTAGGGAATGCCTCATCTAATAGATTATTTATATTATTGAGCATTTTTGGGCCTATAAAGCTCATCTCATCAATGAGAACATATTCTATGTGTATTATATGTTCCTAAAAAAATTCCATTGCATGTCCCTTTAGGGCCTTTATTTATAAAATAGGTATTTTAAACCTTTAATTTGTAGTTGATGCCTTTATGTTAATAATTATGAAACATATTAGAGAAAGGAAAAAAAGGGAAGACTTGTTTTTTCTTGTGAGTGCATGTAGTGCACATTATTTTACCAAAATTTGACACTAAGGTATAATGAGACTAAGAAAATGGTAAAACTATGTACACAAGGGAGTCAATGATATGACAGACCAAAACAATAAATAATCTACCTTATGGTCTCTAATAGGAACAAATTTAAATAATTATAAGGAATGATGAAGTAAAACTAAGCAAAACAAGGGAAAGTAGTGATGGAACAACCACACCTTGGTAGAATCTTGGGAACATAGAAGTGTATCTAGACTATGCAAGTGGATAATAAGTTTTGTGTGAAATATGGAGGTCTAAATCTACAAGATTGGATTCAATGCTTTTTTTGTACCCCTAAATATGCCTAGGCAGTTTTGGTCACCAAATATGCTTTGTTTATTCTTGCAACGAATTTATTCCTAGGCATTTAATCTATATTTCACTCACTTTTTGATTATAATATTTTTCTAATAGATGTGTAGAGTGATGTTGTATAGTCTTGTGCCTTTGGTTTCCATATTTTACAGGAAAAATTACCTGAATTGTCTTATTTTAATTTCTTGACCTAATTTGTACATAAGCATATATGAGGAGAAATAAAAAGGTTAAGTGGGTTGGGAAGCCCTTAGGATTTGTATCTACATATCTTGCACACTCATAATCAAACCTTATTTAGTTCTACTGTAGTGTGAATGGATATTTCAAGTGAGGGCTTGAACCTCCCCTTCCTAAGTGGAGATGCAACTACATGCACATTTGTCTATCCTTTTTTTGTACAAGATGCCACTAAAACTTTGAATACAATTCCTTAAAATCATAAATAAATATACCCTACCTAAATTTGAAATGATGGATAAATTCTCTTGATACTTGTTATTAAAATGCTTATAGGAGGTCTTCTATATATAGCCTTGTCTAATTTGAATAAGAGACCTATTGGTGTACAAGCTGACTCAAGGAGGAAGAATGAAGGTAAAAAGACATACCCACATCAGTAAAATAAAATGGAAAGAATTAAAAGACCCACAAAAATAAGAGGGACAAATCCAAAACATGCTGAATTAGTCTAGGGCAGATTCGACATACTACCAAATATGTCCTAGAACCAAAATTAACATAAAATAGAGAGAGGAAGAAGGAAGAGGAGAGATAAAGAAATAACAAGATATCCAAAGCTGGTAAACACCGAAAAGAGAAAATAGAATATCAAGAGCAAAATAAGGCCATCAGAGAATAATGAGATAAGGCAAATGCACGTAAAGAGCATTATTAAGTTCCTAAATTGAACTAATGAACCATATGCACAAAATAACACTAAAATTATGTTGGGTAATTTTCTATCACATTTTCCTTAAGGTGCTGAAGTGTCTAGTCCTAACAAGCTTATGCACTAGATTTTCATCCAAGACTAAGCTCTTGCACACTCACCCAAACCACGTAGCAAAAAACTAGTTTCCATGGGTTATGTTACTCAATAACACTTATCATAAACTTTAGTCTATTCATATATGAAACTAGAGATTACATAGAAAAGGAAATATATGATTGTCAACCTTGTCTCATCAATGCAAACAAACAAGAAAACAAAGATAAGTGCCATGAATTTTAAAATGTTGATTATGCAAATTCATATAATGCATATTATATAAATCTCATAGTGAATTATAAACCACATATTATCCAATGAAAACCCATTGTTAAGGTTTCAATTATCAATCTACTAAAGCATAACACCATAAAATGATTGTAACTTTTGTCATTATGTTATTACCATAAGGATTTGATACATAATACCAATGTTCGATCTCTTTTCACATCTTTACATAGGGGTATTTATACTTGTTTTTCCCTGTCCAAGTAGTTATATTATTAATGTCAAATAGGTGACTGGCCAACAATCTCTAGTAGACTAAGAGTCATGGCAGTCATTTACTTGTTTTATCTTAAGGACCTGGGCCTTCATGCCCCCTATATTCTTGTTTAATGTATATCCTTGTTTCCAAATGTCTTTTTTGTAGGCCAGTGTGAAACTCATGTGATGATTAAAGTCTAGTTTATCCTTGACAATCATTCCTCAACCAGTTCTTGATTCTCTCACGCTCCCCAAGTCTTTCATTATTGTATCGAGTCTTATGTTCTTGGGTTATCTATATGTATGTTCCATTTTTGACTGGGTCTTCTTGTGGTATTATCTTTCATGTCATTTCCCTCTCACACCATGCCAATTATTTTCCATGGTCTTTTTGCACCATGCTACTCTCACACCGTGGTGTCTCCATGTCAAAAGCCAAAATACTTAGTTAAAATTTGGGGTCCAACATCACCCCACACTACACTCTTATTCCATCTCAAACTAAGTACCAATCTCAGTTTAGGCCCAATTTGTTTAATCTACTTTCTAACACCATTCTAATGTGAGAAGGTGTCAAGCAGATTAGACATTATTTCCTTGATCGATGCCTTCAACTTTTTCATCTCCTTAGGTTGATTGAGACACTCACTTGCCTTATTAACCAATTGGTCGAGGGATGTATTAGCATCCTTTTGGACCTATTCAAGAGTAGTGACTTCAATTACAACCTATCCTCTAAGAGCTATAAAACTAAAATTTAGTTTCTATTGATGCACATTTATTATTTCCTCCATAGTCTCAACATCCTTAAATACCTTAGTGCACTTGGTGTGATCTTTTATTAAAAGGGTAGCATCTAGAAATTGTTACCATTGAGACTCCTTTTCCTTGAGCTAGGCCTCCAAAATTTTATTAGGCCACACCAATTTTTCAAAAATCTCATCCAAGATGGGGATTACTTCCCCAACCCTTTTAAGGGTGCATTTGTAGACTTTCACTGCTTCTGTAAATTGCTCAGCCACCCATAATGCTTCATTCCTAGGTGTGTGTTGTTCCTTATACTATTTTAAAAAAATATTTACCAAGGATTTTCCAACTTATCAATTGCTTCTCCTCCAAAGGGATCCCATCTACCAATGTCAGTTCTTGGCCCAAAATAATTTTACATAAATTTAAAGTTTTTACATTAGTTATTGTGGCTTCTTATATTTGTTTCTTTAGCATGACCACTTCCTCTTCAAGCACCTTGAGAGAAAAAACTTCCTTATTGTACAGTGCTAGCACCTAGCCATGTTTCTTCTCTGCTTTACATGCATCAAAATCTGAAAGTATATTCTATCACGTGACTTAAAAGGCCATTTTCACAAATATGGTGCTATCCTGTAGGGAAGAGATCTTCTGGGGATAAACCCGAATTGGATTGGGTATTGATGTTGCTTGAGAATCTAAAATTAGGCTATCCATAGGTATTTCAAAATGGTGTTCATTATATATGTCCAATAAAAAGGACACCTGATGCTTGGTATCGATAGTTACATCTTGAGGATGTAAATAGGACCACAAATATAACATCCTATCCAGAATGCCTATTTGGTATCAAGTGTGCAATTTGGTGTTTATATTAACCAAATGTGGTTGAAATTTAGAGTCAGTCAGCTCCTTCCATTTGAGGGGATCCTGCTCAAGGATTTTGACATCCTCATATGAGGTTAAAGAAGTACTACTAATGTTCATACCACTCATTTGTTCTGTATCAAAACCATCCCCCTCTTTGCCAAGTGGATATTCAATGTTCAATTTCATATCATCAAGGGTGGTCTCCTCCTTTCACACTAGGGAGGGTGTCTTTTTTGAGTTAGACTCCTTTAGTTCTTCCCTATGACCTATAGGCTCTTCCTCTAATGGATTGGTTGGGGGTAATGGTGTTGAACCCTCAGGTTTTCTCTTTGGTGTATTTTGTTTAGAATCCCTCAGTGGTGATGCCCTTGGTGGATAATCCCTTTGTGTGGAGGCCCATGGTGGTGAATCCCTTGGTGGGGAGGCCCTATGTGGTGAAACCTTTGGTGGGGATGCCTAGGTAGTCCTTTTGCATTTTGTTGGTTTTGGCTGTGAACTTATGCTAGCATCATGCCCAACCCACTTCTTATCAAGAGGTGGTATAGGTGGAAGCTTTTGTCTTTCACGTTTTGTGCCTCCTAAAGATTTCTTTTTCAGTCGTAGCATATAAAATAAATTGTGAATATTTTTTTTGACTATGGTATGCTTAACCTTGATGTCAATTTTATCAATCTCATGCTTTTCCTTATATGGCTTCTTTTTAGGGTAACCACACATATTTCAAGAGTGTGAGTCTCCAAATTAATGTTGTTAACTTCTAGGGTGAGGGGTTGTGCAACATATATGTGTTTCACTAAATTGATGAAGTACCATGATATGAAGGCATAGGGTAGCTTCAACGAAGTTAAAAGTTCTCCAGAGGCATAAATTTGATATGGGCCATAGAAAAATTTATTTCATGGAAAATTGGGCTTGCTCACAAACCTAGATGGTCAAGCCCTTAGGAATGCACCATTAATTTCCAAACGCCTCCTTCATGCCATCATACCATGTCTTCATCTTGATTTTGAACATTGGGGTGATATAAATGGGGCATGTAAATGCCTTATAACACTCTATAGGGGACTTGTGCTCTAGTGGTTACACCCACTTTAGCTCTCAATAGGTGTAATTAGGTACACCAATTTCATCAAACACCATAAATAAAAGAAATACCTCCATGGGAAGCTATGGCCTAGTATCCGATGGGTCCTCTCTACATCCAGTATGAGTTTTTTGGCAAAATACATTGCCCAATTATACTTTATCCCCTTAGTTACCTATTAAGTGATGTATAGGTGGGCCATGTCCACCTCTTTCCATCAATCAGTTCCACTGATATTGGTCATGACAACATGCACTACTACTCAGAGGGTAGGGTCTTGCAAGTTCTTAATGTGCATGGCATGGCCCTGCTTCCTGTACTCAAATGATATTGATGTCTTATTTATTTATTTTGAGTCCTCTAAATCAAATTCTATGTATGCACCGAAGCATTGAAATCTTGACACTTTACTTATTCTTTCAAGTATAATATTCATGTGGTGCCCAACAAAATAGATATAGTAATTGGATGTGCGAAAGCAAAAAATTTATTACTTCCACTAGTTTTTCAAAATATGGAAGGTTAAATAAGTGGAATATCCTTGTAGATTCCAATATGTTGAAGATTTTTAGGTTATACACCAATTGACTCTTGGTGTTATTTCACTCAACCCGATAATTATTTTGTAGTTCAACCTCATTTCCTGGTTGGTGGTGATATAGTCAAAAATGGTATAAGAGGGTACTTTTGACACCTGATTTTCTATGTGCAACATTATTTCTAGGTAATACATATCTTCTATCATCAAATATAGAGGTGGAGGTATTTGTGCCTTCTTCTTTATTTGTCATTCCATTCCAGATCTTTTGCCTTCTGTGCGCTCCCTCTCTTCCTCAAGTGTTTCCTCTTTGATTAATATTGTTTCCTACCAACACATGCTCTTCCTCCTCTAGAATTATTGGTAGTGGATCACTTATTAATGCCTTCTTCTTAGGTCGCATTATCTTCCATGGAGCCTAAAATTTGAGGTATGGTTGTCCAAAATTCCCAAAGCAATATGTGTTTTTAATGGAAGTGACTCACTTTTCCTACTTCGATGCTTGTTAATGGTGGATACCTACCTTTGCAACTTGTAATTACCACTTTTCTTCTTCATGCTTCACGATTAGATAATTTTTGCTTGATTACTTAGTCAAGATCCTTCGTAATAGCTAATGAACAATAATTTGATGCTCTGCACTTGTTCTATAATTATATAGACTTAGTTTGCTCTTTGGCTCTATAAAAACTCAAGTGAAAGCAAAGGTAAAGTTTAAAATGAGCCCTTAAATACTTTTTATAGGCTCAAGGGGGTAACTTGCATTTACTACCCCTCCTCTTTGACTATCACTTCTTGTAATGAATACATTTTAACAGCCTCTTTTCTTCAGCTATTATTTCTCATCATAAATTCATTTAATGGTATCATCATAACATAATATTGGCATGCTTATCGCAACCATTTTTTCCTTTATATTAATGGCACGTCTAGTCCCATACTTTTCTTCAGATTGGATGACAGTTGTTAAACCCTTTGAATATTCATATCACTGGTGAGATTTTTTATCCTAGGACTTTTTTAACTTGTGTGTGCATCTTTATAATACCCAACATATAGACCTTTTCTTAATACATTTAACACCTCTTACCCCACACTAAATGTGCATCGTGGTCTTCCAAAAAATCACAATTACAAAATTAAAAATACCGTAAAATAAAATAAATTTATGCGCAACTAAGGCAATGTTTTTATTGAAAATAGGAAAGCCTCAACCAATGGTATATTCCTTTTTGTTACAAATGATACTAAAATGTAAGTAGAGGATTATGGCCTTAGTTGGATACCACTATAATGTCCAGGAAGAAACTAGCCATCCAATCTTTGTAAATGATAAACATTGGTAAGGAGAATGTTATGAACAATAAGAGGACCATCCCAGTGAACACAGAGCTTCCCAAAATGGCATGTGAACTTGGATTCATAGAAAAAGACTTTCATTCTAGGGGTAAATGTCTTATGATTAAGGTGTCAATCATGCCATGCCTTTTATTTGTGTTTCTCCACATCTTGAATCCAATGAGCAAGGAAATGGGATTCATCCAATCACAATAAATCATCCAATCACAATAAATCATCCAAATGTTCTTTCAATGATGATTCCTCATCTAAAGTATCCAAGAATTTAATTGGAAGAACTACTTCTATTTTGAACACCAAATTGAAGGATGTACTCTTGTTGAGGCATTTATAAGTTATTCAATAAACCCAAAGTATGGTAGATACCCGATTGTCCTAGTTGGTATGACTAATATTACAAATCTTTATAAGTGTTATACCTAAGATTTTGTTGAATGCCTCAACAGTGTCATTGGCCAAGGGAGGATATGGTGTTATCTTTTGATGGGAAATCATGAACTCAATGAGTAATACACAGATAGTCTCATTGAGTAAATGTGTACCATGATCACTAGTAAAACTTAATGGATAACCAGAATGAGTTATGATATGTTCCTATATGAATCGCATGGTGGTTGTATTAGTATAATCCCTTGTTGGTGAAGCCTTAGCCTAGTACATGAGATAATCAGTTGTTATTATAGTATAATGAGAACCTATTGTAGAAGGCTTTTTGAGATTTTTGATTAAATTTGCACAATTCAATCACTCAAACATCAAACTACTTAGTTATAGTCTAAATCCATTAAGTTCTAATGCAAATAGATGAACAAACTATTCAAACCAACATTAAAATGTTAAATCTAAATGCTCTAAACCATGACCAAATGGAGTAAAAGACAAAGAGGTTGGATTCATTACCTTAGACTCAATAATTTGACATTATGATGCTTGATCAAGGATGTTAGATGATTGTGATTGAAGGATTATATTGACATGGATTTGTTATGGATTCCCAAGATGGCCTCCTATAGAGGAGAGAAGTTATTTAAATAGATTTTGGAGGGAGAGATCAATAGTGGAGATTTGAAGTTGGATGAGGGAGATCAATGGATGAGAATTAAAAGGAATTTTAAACTCATTGGAAGCCTCTAGATTTAGAGGCTTCTAGAGAGGAGGGGTTAGAATAGAGAGGATTCTAGAATCCTCTTAGGGATAAATTAAGCTTAGGGATGGATTAGATAGGGATTAGGTGGATAATTAGGGACCAAAGGTGTAGGAGAGTATAAGAATAGGCTTAGTAGGTGGGTAGGTGGGCTTTGGGAATTTAAAATTCTCAAATAATGAATAAGACAGATTAGGATCAAATAATGGGGCTTTAGGATAAATTAATGATGAAGTGACAATGAATAAGGTTAATAGATGAAAAATAATAGAAGAGGGATATTAGACAAATACCTAGAAGGGGTGATTTTAATATGAGATTAATTAGAATAAATGAGATAAGTGGAATTAGTGTTGACTGATAGTAATATTAGTGACATTAATATAGGTGAGTAAATTTAGATGCATAAATTTTACCCCTCTTTGACAGGGCATTACGAATGAAGTGGAGTGGAAGGAGTAATGGTCTTTCAAATAAAAACCATGTCATGGATGAATGTTAGTGGATATGATGCCCTATTGAGGGGACATGCGAGGAAGAATGAGACAAATGGCCACTCAAAATAAGAAATGAGGGGTGGGATGATATAGATAGACAAGGGGTTGAGATGCTAGATGTGAGATATAAGATGAGGAATTTCAATTTGACTTGAGAAATAATCTACAAATTGATGATGCCCTTGGCAAGGACACATGCATAGGAAGTAGAGATAATTGGGTCATGGTTGTGGACACATCCCAAGGGAATCAACCATAACATGATGATGATAGGATTAAAAGGCCACAAGATTTAAATGTATCCCAAAAAATGATGCATGTAAGGGAGAGATATGGACTAAGATAAGATGATGATTTGATAATATTGATGATGGGTATAGCTCAAAGCTAAATCATTCAATATGGTGTAGGTGATGATAGAGAAGAATTAATATGATTGAGTGACCAATAGTCAGGGGAAAAGAATTGGACTGCATTACATCAAATCAATGAGCCCTAATGTGATTAATTATGATGCCCATATCAAGGACACATGCAAGGGAGTGATGCAGGAGATAGTGGCCAAGCTATCCTCAGGTACTAAAAAGTGGCCAAGTGTTGCCTACATAGTTTGAAAAGACCTCAAGTTGATGTAGTTATAACTCAAGGATAAACAATAAGTGATAAAGGAGATGATAATGATGATATTGAGGATTAGTGATTAGAGGGTATGACTCAGATGATGAGATGAGAATTATTGATTAGATGTTAGTTGAATGGGTTGAAAATATTGGATTAGTGATGAGAATAAGGATGATTAGTTGATTAGATAAATGATGAGGTGTAGGTTATCAAGCCATCACAAATGTCATAAATATCATCATAGTCTAAGCAATCCAATAAATATTTCACTTGGCAATATGCCCCATAATATAAACATGACCAAGAGGACATGATGCTAAAGTGCATGGAAAAATAGCAAACTTTGTATCCTTGAGAGCACTTATAAGCATTATTATAGCTTTGGGTGACCTTATATCATCCCCATTCATTACCTAAGAGATAAAAAGAGACAGAGACAATAAAATATTTACATGATACAAGACAAACAGAACAAACAAGTAACACACACAAGTATCTACATGTAGTGTCACAATGTCTTGTCTAATGATGGGATGAATGATTGAGTGATGGGTGGGATTCGGATTTGATTATCAACTGAGAATAGATGAGGATTGGGGATAGACTAGTGATGATGATGATGATTGACTAGTGATTTGGATAAAGGTATGGACTTGGTTGAGAGACTAAGATGAGGATAGGGATATGGATGTGAAGATGACCAAGGATTACCTAAAGACAAAACATTGTAAGAGTCTAGTCTCTCAAAATATTAGGAGATGATGGGATCAAATACATTCCATACTAGCAAAAACATGATTGGATGGGCGCTAGGTATGGAGAGGCATCGATAGAGAGGTAATGGGATCATATACTTTTCATACTGACAAATAGGGATTAGATGGGTGGTAGATATGAAGAGGCAATGATAAAAAGTGATGGGTGCCAGACTAATTCTTTGACAAGGTTGTGTATGTCAATAATACTTAGTAAAAGAGATGGAGGGATAGGTAACCACTTGGGATTAGATTTCAAGATTAAATGTGGTATGCAAAGATGGGAAAATATGAGATGGATAGAGATGGATGTGACTAGGGGATGGGGTATAAGACAAGACATGATGGATTATTTTTGGATTTTGTAAATTTTATGATTTTTATGGTTTTTAGGAATATGTCAATTTGTAGGGCTTTTGGGATATGTATGTACACTATACAAATGGAGTAACTAGCAAAGGGAATATCAGGCCTAGGAACAAAGATAAGGATGAGTATGGATGGAATGATGAATGGGATGAAAAAAGGATGGGGGTGATGCAGAAAATAGGAGGACTAAGGAAGAAGGGACTAGGGAGTGCCAATGACCACATCATGGAGTCAGATGTTTAGTTGCTTGATTGTTCATTAGAGGATATGCCAAGATGATTCTAAAACATTTTTCAAGACACCTTCCACTCCTTTACAAAAGGTAAAGATGGGAAGGTATGTGATATAAATGGTAGATAATGGGTAGGAACAATGGACTAAGGATAAGATGGACGAGGATGATGTGAATTGGGTATATAAACAAAATTGATAAGGGATGTGATGAGGGATGGATTGTGCCCCCAAGTGTTGAGGTGTATTGCAGACAATTGATTATTTTACCATGGTGCTGGAAATTGGTTTTCATCATGATACTTTCCCAAGGCACCAAAAAACTAGTTTTTACCATTGGACGAATGATTTTTTTTGACTTTTTTGGGATTTTTGACTTTTGATGGCATTTCGATTTATTAGATGGGGGTACAAGATGCAAGATGCATACATTTGATGGATATTTTAGCCAACACATATTTTGGAGATATAAGATGATATGATCATGTCTTGGTGGTCTTTATTGACTCTTGATTTAACATCCATTGAACATCTCCATCAGGGGTCTATATAACCCCTGCAAGGGATAAAGCTACCTAGGGATTGGAGAGATGGTATGGATGGGAACCTATCATGATTGGGATGATGGGATATAGGATGTGAAGGATGTATATGATTATGATGGATGATATTATGAGATGGGGAATGGAAATGGGCTTCAATAGTTTCATAACCATTCAGCCCCTGCCTACTATCATGGATTTCTCTCAACCAAAGGTTTTTCAATTTGTATGGTATCAGAGCCATTCAACCCTGTAAGTTTAGATTCTTCATTTTTATTGAAATTTTCTTGATTTATTCCTACTATGAGATCATTCTTTGGATTATTATTGCATCGGGTATCTACCCATATAATTACTTTGTGTCAAAGGGCCTATTTATCTCTGTAGTTTAGATCCTTACCAGATGATCCTCATTTTTAGAATAATCAACATTTTCTAACATGGAATTTGAAAAAGCCCAGTCATCATCATCTATAGTCAAGATAGTAAATCAAGAATAAATGGAAGGATTGTTTGAACTTCCTCTATATGAATCTGATTAAAACACTATTATGCCCTAACACTGAAGTTACTGAAGAAACCCTAGAAGGACCAGTAAGTCATTATAAGCCTCCATTTGTTTAATCTAATCATATCTACAAGCAGTCTGAGTTGTGTAAATCTAAAGTCTTGTACAATACTACTTTCATGTATTTTGTTCATCCTCATGTAAATTCTGTTGAATTAACCCTCACATATAAGCTTGGCAAGACATTATAGATTAATTTATTACCTCTATTACCTACATCTAAAATCAAGTAAATCATATCTCATAAAGATGTTAAGATTGTATATTTTGGTCTTATGCATGTCCATATTACTCCATTAATACCTAGTAATATCAAACATGTGTTATACTTATCCCTATGCGATAGATTTCAAGTTAATTTTAAGCATGCTTATTCATTTTCTAGTATAGGTAAGTTGAATGATAGTGTCATATGTTATGATCTTTCCCCAAATCTGTCTATATCTGTGGGTGATAAAGGTTGTCCAGAAGTCAAGCATGGCTCCCTTGATTGGTGGGGCATGTTTTCTTCATTTTATGGTTAAATATGTTTAGAGAATTTAAATATGCATATATAAATATCACTATCTGATATAGTATGACTAATATAAACCTTCCTACAATTCTAAGAAATCTCCCATATGCTTGTCGACTTAGTGGCACAGTCTAGTTATAGAAAGGTCACATTGAGTCTATTGATATACTTATAATTTGGAAATTAGATTGGTTAAATAATGTTTCTCCCAAAGTTAAAGGCCAATCTATAGTTCATAAGATAGATGGTAGATCCATTAATATTTTTCCCAGAGCCTTATCCTTTCAACACACAAAATCCTATATGTCTTCACCAAAAAGAAGTACATATTCTCTCTTTATAGTAAAATCTATTCGAAAGGGACATATTCTCATCCAAGATGAAGATATAAATCAAGGACCAAATCCTATTGATCTACCACATACAATGATGCATTTTACCAGAGAAAAGATTTTAGAATATTATATAGAGAACCAAACTTCTCTATATAAAGGAGGTAGATGGGCCTCTCAAAAGGTTTATATAAGCAAGCTAAAGTTATCAATAGTTATTTCTCTACAACTTTTTAGCCTATTGTTTCTAATCTAGAAACATCTAATGAATTTAAATAGAGAAATTATATAGCTAGGTATCATTCACATCTTTTTGAAAATTTTGATGATCTTTGTAGAGATGTCTTGTATATAATAAATTATTTGTCTAGATTGGCTATAATTGAAGATCATACTAAACAAATGAGACAAACCTGTAATAAAGTCCAGAAGTATACAAACCAAACATTGAATTATGTTCAGCCTACCCATGACAAGGTCAACACTATTCATCAGACAATCTTTATGTTTAATGACCAACTCACTGCTATAGATACAAAGTTATTAGAGTTAGAAACCAGTCTAGATTGGTTACTCAAGGAAGAAAAGAAATCCATAATCAAAATAGAAGATGTCTCAGACATCCATCCTATTCCATCTTATGGAACTGATTCTATAAATTTTGGTATTAATTTTTGACCTTCTAAAAAAGCCAAGGTGCTGGCCTCAAGCCTAATGCAAAGAAGTCAAATCTCACTACAACCATGGTATTTTAACATAGATTCCATTTTTAACCCTTTAAATGAAATCAGTGCATGGTGTAACTCCATGTGAGTCATAACAGTAGCCTCAAATCTTAATCCACCTATAATGACTCTTTTTGTTTTTAAATTTCTTTGGGGTATTACTCAAAAATGGTAGAATTCAATGACCAAAGCTAAACAAAATGCTCGAGTCCATAGTCAGCAAGATCCTCTTGCTACTCTATATCATATATTGATAAATAAATTTGCCCCTCCAATGGGGAATAGATAAATTACATCTCAAAAATGGTTGATGAAAATGCAATTATGTGATCTCAAATAATTTGAGCCATTTGTTATTCAGTTTAGGGGTCTAGATTATGAAGATAAATGTTTTAGCCATATGAAGACAAAAGTTAAATTTATTGAGGATCTACCATAATCTCATTGATAAAGCTACTTAGTATATTTATGTTAAAGGCTTAACTTTATCTGCTATGACTCTAACAAATGCCATTGATTTTGCATGACATGAAGCCATGTCACTTATCTCTAAAGCCAAACAATTATAGAAGCTTAACAAACATAAAGTTTATCACCTTGCTCCAATATTTATAGAGACTACTCCCTTTGGATGCCACCCATTTGTTCAACCAAAATCCAAACAACATAATTAGTGTCGTTAACATCTTACTTTCAAGCACCACTTTTTTCCTTGTAAACATTCCTATGCACCTACTCAGTGTTTCCTTTTAAAATGCCATACTCCTCATCCTGCTAATCTCTAAATAATATGATATATCTATAAAAATATTGGTCACATCACTCTCAACTATCACTACAAGAATAATGTTGTCAAAGTTTTTTATTCCTCTAATGTAGTAGCATGGTGGGATGCTATAGATGAAGATGAAGACCTTTATTTGCAGGAAGAGATTTATGAACCAGTCTTAGAAGAAGATGAGCTTTCAGAATAAGACTTTAAAGATCTCCAAGAGCAAGTTGATCTTGAATCACTAGCTAATAAATTAGATAAGCCTCTTGCTAACATGCAAAAGGCCATGGTCAAGATCACGTCCCCCTAAATAATGCCCACAATATGAAGTCTATGGTATTTGGTCCAAGGACACCATGAACTAGGAAAATATGATGAGAAAGATAAATTTAATATAAGTCCCAAATATCAGAGTAGCGGTTGATAACCACATATATCAAGAATGTCACCATCTATGCAAAGGCCTAAACAATTGCCTATGTAGTTTCCAAGTTCTTTCCAGCCATGCCCAGTGAATCATGGATCAAAAATAAATTTATTAGCATAGATTCACCCCCAGCATTGTAGAAAGAATACAACATTTTCAGCCTTTCTATGAAAATGAAATTTATGATGATAATTTTGAAGAAAATATTGTTATTGATGATTTCTTCATTTGCCTAGAAGAAGGAGAATGCAACAGAATTCCTAGTGAAGAATTCCAAGAAGAAGAAGAAGAAACAAAACCAATAATCTACCAGCCATAGAAAGAAAAGAAAATATCTTATCCAATTTTAGATCCATCAAAATGCAAACTAATAGATATTGTTGTTCCTCCTCTTGAATAACCACAACCAGTTTATCTAACTCAATTGCTAAATGGATTATTTTCCCAGTTCATAACTATTGAGATCAATGGTATATTAGTTGATGCCTAGGTTGATCTGGTGCATCATTGTCTTTTTCCAAACCACATTTAATTATATAATGGCAAAAATTCCCTAAATCACAATCACACAAAAGCTTAGATGTTCAAGGGAACAATTTCACTTGTGAACTTTATAAATGCTAACAACCCTTTAGGATCAGAGATCAAATATTTACCTATGATTTCTTTGCCCATAAGAAAATGCTAGTAGATGTCTTATTAGGAGGAGCCTTTATTGTAAGATATTTTCCCTATGGGTCTACTCCTAAAAGTGTCATGTTTACCATAAATAATAACAAACTTAGGATTCTTTGCCTGGTCTATGCCACTGAACAATTCCCAAGTACTATGAGTTAGTTGCCATAGAATCCTATCTTCCAAGATATTGAGAACATTGGCACTAGTATTAAAGAAGATATATGTTCTAATAATCCTCATAAATTATGGTCTAAACTGATGCCCACAATGGAGATCAAGCTCCAAGAAGGTAAGCACATGAAGATAGGAAAGAAAATTCCTATCCTAGCTCATGATTACTTAGATATGGAGAAACAAATTAAAGAATTAGAAGATAATGACTTCATATAAAAATTCACATCTCTTTTCTGTTGTTATGCCTTTATGGTAAACAAATATTCAGAACAGAAGACAGGTAAGAAAAGAATGGTTATAAATTATCTACCATTGAATGCCATCATTGAACCATATCCATATTTGATTCCTAATAAATCCTACTTGCTTGAGAAAGTTGCAAATTGTAAGTATGTTTCCCAATTTGATTGCAAGTCTAGATTTTACTAGATCAAGGTGAAAGAATCTGACAAAGAAAAGACAACATTTAGTTGTCCATTTGGCCATTTCCAATGGACTATCATGCCATTTGGTATCATGAATGTGCCATATTACTACCAAGCCCACATGGATATCATCTTCAAAGGTATGGAAAAAAATTTATGTGTCTATATCGATGACATAATCATATTCAACAATAGCCCAAAAGACCATCTTCTCCATATAATTTTTTTTTGTCATATAGCCAAGGATGCAGGAATTGTTCTCTCAAAGATAGATTCAATTATGTAAAAATAAATGTAATTTCCTTGGTATGGATGTAAATAATTTGAAGCTATAGGTACAACCACATATAAAATAAAATATTGTTGAATTTCCCAATCAAATGGATAAGCCAAAGATGCAAGCATTTTTTAGAATGCTAAATTATCTTAACAACTTTTATCCAAATGCTGGAGAAGATAGGTATATTTTACAAGAATTTCTCAAAAATAACTCTTATCATTGGAATTTTGAACATACTCAAACAATTTAGAAGATTAAATCTAAAGTTTCATCTTTGCCTGAATTGTATATACCAAAGTCTGATCAATTCATTGTATATATTGATGCCTCTGCTATGCTTGGGGTGGCATCCCAGTCTGTAAAGTTTTATATTTATAATATGTCTATGAGTTTGTAAGTGGAGTCTTTAGTGAGAACATTCTTAAATGTATTTCCTCAGATAAAGAGATCTATGTTGTTAAAAAATGCTTAGAAAAGTTTACCTTGAAACTTATGCATCTTCCCCATTTTGTAATCCATATTAATTGGACCATATTTCTTATATTTAAAAAAAAGGATTATGCTTTCAAATATGGAAGAGGGAAATATATCAAATGGAAATCTTATTTCAATCAGTTCAACTATACAGTTGAACATGTCCAAGGTAAGAAAAATATTGCTACAAATTGGTTAAGTCGATAATCTACTACTATAATGATGTATCAACCTTATCCTGGTTTTAATCTTACAAGGATTTTTAACCAAATATTTGCCTCTTTGAACATATTAATCTAGGATCAAATTCTTAGAGAAGTATTGCATCCTAGATACTACCTATTTTCTCATGTAGCATCCATAGATCTACTGATGTTAGGAGCAAACCACATAGTACATGACCATCATAGAAAAGAAGGGGTAATCACTATTTACTATCTTAACAATGAATTACTCATCCAATAGTTTTCTAATTTAATTAGAAGACCACAATGGAAATGGTGCATCAAGATCAAGACATCCCATCATGAACATCTTTACAGGTGGATTACACACTTTAGCCCACATCTTATCCATACAAAATAAAAACACAACCAACACACAGTGGTTCACACCATCATAAGGAGACAACTTGAATGGTAATATTATTTATACATCATCACACGATATGAAGATAATGATGGAGATAGATATTGGAATATATGTCATGTTATCTATATAGGATGTTTATTCCATCTAATCAGTGAAAATGACTTATTGATAGAAGTGGAAGCCTTATTGGGCCCACAACCTTTAACATCCTCTTCATCACATAGTTAATATGATGGATTGAATAACATCCCATTGTATCCGCTTTTTGTGATGTAAAGCATAATGAGATGGACACCACCTTGGCAAAGATTCCATGTAGGATCTCTCATTTTACTATAAATAAAAGCTTAAGTCTTAGTATTGGATCATCAAAAATTTGGATACATCATTGGATATGGTGGCAAGGATTCTTTGGATTAGTGCCATGAGATTAAAGGATCTAAGACCTTTTGATTTCTTGATTCTTTTATCCAAACATTAAGAGGATGATCAACCATACAATTATTACTTTTAATATTCTTTGAATTTGCTGATGGGATTTGGCTTTGACTACCCCTTGGTACCAATTTATGGGATTTACCAAGGGAGATTGAGTTTTGAATTGATATATAATTATTATTTTAAATTTGATGGTCCCTTAGTGCCTGATATTGGGCTTCACTATGGGAAGACATTTTTGGATTAGGCTAATGATTTGAATTTTCTTAACTTTGAATGATGGGATCAAAGATGATTTGATTATGATTTATGACTTTTAGAATATGGTCTTGGGCCTTTGTATTTATGTCACATAATGTTGAATGTAGAAGGGAATCTAAAGATGCATGGTCATGTTTATTCCCCTTATGGAGTGTGACATAGGGATTATTGAGGTGAGGTGGATGATGAATGTTGTGTGGTGGAGTAAGGGGATAATGGGAAGCATAATCCTCATAAAGGTCACTAGGATCCCTAGTATTAACGTCAGAGAAAGTGTCCTTAAAATTTTCAAAAGGATCATTAAAACACATATCCAAGGTAGGATCAGATCCACTTTGATAATCTTTGATAGATAGAGCTTGTAAAAACTTGGTTATGACTTCATCATCCTAATTAAGATCAAGAGATATGCCTAGTGATTGTTTATTATCTTAATTGTGGGATCCTTCAAAAGAACATGCATTAACATCATCTTCTATAATATTAATGAGGTATGATGTTTCTGATGAGGAATTTGATGTAGATGTTGGTGCTACACGTGATCCTTATAGTGCCTCTAATGATGAATTGGGTGTGTATGATGCTACGTTGTTAGTAGGGGAGTAATTTTTCAAAATTGACCTCTCAATAGGGGGTATGTGATGTGATGAGAAATAGGGAGATGATGGATGAATGATGGACTGATAAAAGAGAGGGCCATAAAAGGATTCATGAGATATATGGGGTCTAGGCATATGGGAAATGGACTTGTGGTTGATGGAGGATTGGTCAATGATGGGGAGATTATGGAAGAGGGACATGATGTCTTGATCTTGGCTTGAAATGGGAAGGGCTTGATCGTGATCAAGAATAGCATCTTGGTATTTCTCTTCTTGTTTACCCAAGGATTCAAATTCATCTAATTCATCCTCAATTACTATATTACCACTGTTGATGAGGTATTGGACATAATATCAAAAGTTTTGACATTATTTAATAGAATGACCCTAGGTTCGATGATATACACAGCATTGGTTTGATTTATACCATGAGGGATTAGGCTTAGTGGGATCAAGATGTCATATAGGTGGATAAACCATCATATTAGCAAAAAAATGTTGGTTAAAGAGGGCTTCCAATGACATAGGAAGGGGAGTATAAATACCCACTTCACTGCATGACTTATATGTGGAAGCATTGGACTTATGATCAGATGATTGTTGACATGACTAGGTAGGTGAAATGGTAGTAAACGAGATGGCCAAGATAGGATTCCCTTTGCTAGTATAGGAAGGAGTAGATTATTGACTATGACTAGTGGATGGAGGATTGGAAGGAGAATTACATGGATGGGTTTGGATGAAAGGTAAGGTGAATTAAATGGGGTCAAGGTCATCAATAAATTAGACATCCATCTCAAGGAGCTGCAATAAAAATGCATGTGGGTTTTCATCGAGATATTTATAAAACAAGAAAATTGGAGAATTGGAGAGGCTATGACTAGGATGAGGACTAGTTGATGGTGGAAATGAATGGGATAGGGATGAGGAGTGAGAAAGGACTTGATTGGGACATGTCATTAAGCTTTTGGGCTCAACATCATTGGGAAGGTGGGTGCCCATATTTAGTAGCTATAAGAGGAATTCATCTTTATTTTCTATGATGTATTGATTGATTAGGGTGACCACATTAAGGAATGTAGGGATTGATTTTGATAGGATAGAGGGTTATGGATGAGGAAGGATGTGGGATGTTGGTTTGGGGTGAATGGGATCAAGTTTCGAAGGTAGGTGATCACCCATTTCTAGAGCTCGTAAAAGAACATCATCCTTATTGGCCAAGATGTATTGGTCTACATGAACTGGGTCCAAATCCATGAGGATAGATGAAGATAGATGATGAAGGGGGTTGATGCAGGGGTATACTAAGGATTACATATGGCTTATTTAATAAATCAAATCCAAGAGCCCAAGCTAGTATGATAGGTGATGATGGGGATGAGATAGAGTAATGGATTAAAGATTAGGGTCAGACTCTAGACCGAGTGTACAATAGGTGCTAATGACCTATAAATATTGCCTAGTTGTCAAGCTATCAAAAAGGATTAGGGATTTGATGGGTACCTAAATTCAAAACTAGTAAGAGGATGATATGATGGGTGATATTTATGAATAGGTGAGAATGATAGAGATGAGAGTGATGATGATGGGTTTACTAGATTGAAACCAACAAAGTGAGAAGATGATAGCAAGATATTGACTAGGTATGAGAACTGACCAAGGAATGAGTGATAGTGGATTAGGATGATAGGATAATGTGGATGATAAAAGGACTAGCTCAAAATCTTAGACCAATTTTTTCAATATGGGATGGGGTGGGATCATTTCAATGAAGGTGATTAAGTCAATGGGATAAGGACAAGTATGATGATAGGTAATGATGAAATGATTAAGGATAATGTGGGATGGGGATGGTTTGTACCTATATGTGACCTAGAGACCCAAATAGGACAAGGATAGACTAGATGGGTGATGAATACAAGGTCAAGACAAATGATTGGGTATGGACTTTAGGATAAGATGTGGATGACAAGATATGATTAGGATATGTAGGTGATGGGGTGGGATGACCAATGATGAGTGATGACTAGGATGGGATATGATTAAAAGGATGCATAAGAGAATACAAGTATGCACAAAAGAGTTAGACAAGGATATACAAGAGGTGATTAGGATATGGTATAGACATGTAATATGACCTAATGAGTCAACTAGGACAAGGATATACTAGATGGGTGATGAAGACAAGGTCAAGATAAATGATTGGGTATGGACTTTAGGACAAGATGTGGATGACAAGATATGATTAGGATATGTAGGTGATGGGGGGGATGACCAATGACAAGTGAAGACTAGGATGGGATATGCCTAAAAGGATATACAAGAAAGAAAAAGGTATGTACAAGAGGGTAAAAAAGGATTTACAAGATGATTATTAGGCAAGGATATACAAGATGATGGGGTGATGGAAAATGATAGGTGAATATAGTGAGACTAAGAAGGGATAATGGAATGATGATAAGGATGTACAAGATCATGGTGATGATATGAGAGATTTGTCGAGGCAAGAATATTAAAGATATATATGTATAAAATAATGGTAGGATGTACAAGATGGGTTGTGAAAAGGACCTATCTAGGTGTATAGGTTTTTGGGTGAATGCTACCTCAACTCACAAACAACATTGGTTTAGCACAACACATACCCAAGCAGACAAACCATGACCTATGATTAGTAAACTCAAGGGTGTATATCCCAATGCTTTCACTATCCAAGGGCTTCATTGGTGAGGTTGTAGGTTGATGACTTATTACAGAATCAACCAAACCCACTTGACCACATTTACACATAATGGCTACTTAGGAGATGATACTAACTTTGAAAATGAGGCATATGTTATGGTCTAAGGATCCTATTATAGGTTTGCATGGGCTCTCTAGGTGCATACCCTATATACATGAAGTTAAATTGGGGCCCAAGTCCATATAGGATGTTGTCTAACTACCTTGTATCTTGGAGCTTAACCACCCCTCACTCCATGGAACCCTTTATGGGGAATTCTGCTTTGGCATCTAATGATAGCTCTCTTGATTTTTAGACTCAACCAAAACACGAAGTTTGGACTAGTGCATGGTGGTGAAATCCACAGTCTCTAACCCCCTAGAAAAGAAAAAAGATGGAGGGTTTATAAGTAGTTTTTGATCCTCCAAGAATCATTGAAAGGATGCAAAGAGGAGAGCATACACCATCATAGCTTCAAGAGACAATCAGGTAGACAAAAGGATTAATTAACCGATTAAGAATAAGTGTGTGATATATATAAGAAGTAAAAATATACAAGAAAAAATGATATATACATGAGAAGATGATTAAAATGATTTTCAAAGTGCCAAAAGGAGTCTTTGATAGGTAGCCTACAAGCACATGGTTAGTAGTTTCAAGTGGTACTCAAAAAGAGGTAACCTGCAAAGTGAATGTTAGTATTATTGATATTTTTGCCTTTGCCATTCATATTACCTATAGGTACACATCAAGCTAAGGTGTAAGCAAAGTCAGACAAAGGATAAACATAATGTAAAACAAATGAATAGTAATTTGACCAATTTTACTCTTTGACCAAACATCTAGTGGAACCCACAAGGCAACCTTAAAAAAAAAGTGTTAATAATTTGAATAAATTTAATTTTTTTGATGTTGATATTTCCACACTTTTTATATGATTATTATTTTGATATTAATATGACTAAATTATCAAATTAACTATCACATTCTAAAATAAATGGCTAAAAAGAAATATTCAAATATACACAACTATTCAGATGGCATCATATATACAAAGGACACTTTATTTTACTATGTACTCAAATCAACGCAATCTAGTTAACTAGATAATAGTACAAACTATTATTAAAAAGTTGAATAACTTACTATACGTACATTTATAATTCAAATTCGAATCAACATTTAAAATTGTACTCAAAATCATATCTCATTCATTGAAAAGTTAAGTATTGACTAAAGTCAAGACACCGAACTTAAAACTTCAAATTCATGCCATGAAACTCACAAAACTCAAGATCATTAGAATCTTTGACTATGAACTCTAGTTCAGAGTTTGTGAATCTAGAATATTCAAGACTCAGTGGTCTATCCTTAGGTTTTAATTCCCCAATGAATGGGTTGACAAGCATCCCAAGATGGAAGAGGTAGGACTGATAGCAAGCTTGGATGAGATAGGATGGATAGTGAGCCTAGGTCATGGCCTGTTGAGGGGAGCTCAACTAGTGGATGCATTATGTAGCCATTAGGAGAAATACAATAGGTATAGTAGACTATATGGGCATGTATATCTATATTTTATTAGGCTGTGGGATTTGATGAAGAATGTAGATTGAGGGAGGATAAAGATATATCCCTTATACAAAGAACCTGTCAGTGAGGAGAGTGAACAATAAAAGGATAACATTTTAGACAGGCCATTAGAACCATGTGGTATAGGTAGATGGTACCAAATTAAATGCCATAGGTATTTTATGGTCATCAATATGAATGTGGTGAAGCATATGTAAGGGGAAATGTTGTAGCTAAATGGTAAACTTTTGTGCTTAGTAGTTGAAGTTGAGTGGAGGAACCATCAACCCTATTGAACAACTTATAGATGTTGGATTGACTTTTATATTCATGACTGGGTGAAGGAATTTAGATGCCCTAAGGACATAAATCTTATTGATGGAGTAGAGAACTGATTTCAACCCTCAGACTTCCTGAAGTTCACTGCAAGCATATTTTGGCAAAATAATATATGAAGAATAATAAAAGGGTGATATAGATAAATAGCTATAAGGGGTGATTTTAGGATGGGATTAATTAGAATAAATGATATAAGCATAATTAGTGTTAACTAATAGTAATATTAGTGACGTTAATGTAGGTGAGTGAATTTAGATGCGTACACATATACATCATCATGCTGGGTTGGTGGGGCCAACAAATTCAATGGCCCATTTATCAAATGGTTCTTGCAATAAAATAGGATGCAAAGGCATGGCATCCTGATGATTTGGTTTCCCCACACATTGACAAATATCACACTAATTAATATGCAGTTTGGCATCTTGAAAAAGGGTAGGCCACCATAGTCCAACTAATAGTACTTTGTGCATTGTAGCCTCACCAACATAATATTCATCAGTAATGCCTTCATGAACTCCATGGAATACTTCAAGGTGCTCATGTTTCATGACATAGTGTCGAAGGGATTCATCTCATCCAATACTGTAAAGATCCCCTCTAATGAGTTGGAATGGCGTGGCGCATATGGCTAGTTATTTTTAGCCTACAAATTTAGACAATTTGGTGTTATAGTAGTAGTTAAGAAATTTTCAATATTTTTTAACTCCTCAAGAAAACATGAAACATGAAACAATTTTACATTAGGTAGGTCATCCTAAATGGCATGCACTAGTTCTCCAAAATCAATTTAGGAGAGATAGTCAGGACCACAATTAGTCTTTCCTGGTTTGACCATGACAGAAAATTGGAATTCTTGAAACAATACAATCTAGTGGCAGATACAACCATGTAACACAGGTTTATTAACCAAATATTTTAAAGTTTCATGGTCTATATAGAACAAAAATGACTTACCAATAGGTACTATCAATTTTTTTGTAAATAATAAACCATGGAAAGTGTTTTGTGCTCTGTGGTGGTGTAATTCATCTCAGCCAAAGTAAGTTTTCTACTAGAAAAATAAATGGGGTGATCAAGGTGACCTTCACTAGGTTGTGATCACACCAATGACCATTCCGAAATCATCAACATGGACATGGAATGGTTTTGTCCAATCAAGGAATTGGAGAATTAGGGTAGTGACAAGTTTGTCCTTTAAGACCTCAAAGGCTTATTGGCAAGAACGGGTCCAAATAAAGTGTTTGTTATGTTTCAAGAGTTCCTCCAAGGGTGTGGAAATATTTGCATAACCTTGGATGAATTTTCAATAATACCTTGTATGTCCTAAAAAGGCATGAAATACATGTTGAGATGTCAATGCTGGTAGACAACAAATGACAACTACCTTATCAAGGTCTACCAATAAGAACACTAAATGGTGTATTAAAAAGACATTTATATTTAGTGATATTTGAAGCACTAGACAACGCTCAAGCATGAGCCATAGATTAGAACAATGGTCCTTCACCAAGCCATTGTTGTCTATCATCCAAATAAACTTGAATAAATTCATGGATGTATTCTTTAAAGGCCTCAATGATTATATGGGAGAATACACCATGTGCATTTTCTAATCCAAACTACATGATGGTATATGTGAAATATCTCCATTCAGTAGAAAATATAGTCTTAGGTCAATCCTCCTCAATGATCTAGACCTAATGGTACCCAGAGAATCCATATATGAAATTATAAATTTCATACTCGACAATACCTTCAAGGATTTCTTCCATGAATGGCATTGGAAAAGGATCAATAATGCAAGATGTGTTAAGTATGCAATAGTCAATGCAAATTATAATGTACCCATATTTTTTATACTTATGACCATGAGGTTGACCCACTCAAACTCATCAATTGGGGTTATCAATCCAATGTGAAACATACTGTTAGTTTCCTCTTTTACCTATGCATGCAAATTTGGATTCATCCTATACGGCCATTTCCTGATTGGTCGAGCACCGTCAACCAGTTTGATATGCATTTTACCTAATGAAAGATTAACACATTTCATATCACTATAAAGACTTCTTATAAAGACATATTGGTATTCTTTTAAAATCTCAAATATTTTTGAAACCTCTGTATTAGACCAATAGTTACCCACAACAACTATCTTTTGTTCTTCTTATGTGTTGATGTTGTGCCAAATAATGTGAAGAGGTTCTGAGTATGGGTGGTTTGCATTAGGACCAATATCATGAATAGTTTGAGAGCCATAGTTTATAAGGGCATCTAAATTATTTTTCAATTGGTTAGGTGGGTTGGACCCTTCACCTTCATCAACATGAAACACTAGTTTTTGCTTCCCTTGGTGAAACTCTTCATGACATCCTTGATTAAGGATAGGTTATGGCATAGAGACAAACTACTTAGATGGATCATTAAAGAGAACCAAGACTTATTTTGGGACATCATGTATATGTCACATCTAATCTTCGATGGGACTAGGGTCACCAATAGCTACTGCATGCATGGCTAAGAGAGTGAGGTAAAAATCCATCCTTGGAGATGATTAAGATAATGTTGAGATCATGTTATTTTTTTTAAAATGCCAGAAATGGTACCCAAATGTCATTATTCATGAACATACCATGCTTTGGACCAAGTACGTAAGGTGTTGTGAAAAGCATGTACCCATAGGTACTCTGGCAAGAAGGATTATTCATCCCTCCACATGGATTCACAAACCTCTATGTGTGGTTCTGGTGCTTGTAATATGTTATAGTTAATTATACCCTAAACACAATTGTCATGATGAAACTAGTAATATAAATTAGAGTGTACTTGATCCTAATGAATAATTCACTCATTATGGGTTCACCACCACCTCATAGTTGTGCCATCAAAAAGGTGAACCAATGAATGTATATGTTCAGCATCAGAGTCATAAAAGGATTCAAGTTATTAGATAAAGTTTTGAACTTCCATTTGCCCATGAAACTAAGGAACTTCATAAAGTCTCTCTAATGGTGCATCTATAACTGGTCCTCTCATTATTTATCCAATAATAAGGTAAATAAATATGTGGCATTTGTCATATTGGCACGGGTTGCTCTCACGACTACCAATAAACACCACACACTCTTCCAGTGAGGTTATAGTCATCATGGGCCCAATAATTACAAACATTACTTGTAGTAGCAGAAAGGGATTGAGTGTTTTTCTATCAGAGGATGCCATCAGGAGTAGGATCATGATGCTCACCATCTATGACTACGACTTTATAGATGTGGTTAATATCTTCATCCATGCTAACAGGTTCTATGTATGGGTGCCCATGTGCTTGATCCAATAGGATAATGACATGTTGATCAACATTTTCAAAACTAATGTAGCACTTTTTGAAACTTAATTGCAAGTTGTTTGCATAGCACCAAGGTCAACTTAATAGAGTATCAAAATCATCAGCTTCAGCCAACTTAGAACTTCAAAATCAGATTTGAAAGGTACCCCAAGGATATCAACTATTTTTTTATAAGAATGCCAACTGGTATATCAAATGTTTTATTTGCCATAAAAAATATGTGAGGTAATGGTTGTAATGCTGAATTGAATATTTTTTTCCATACATCCTTTGTGAGTACATTAACCTCAATGCCAATGTTAACCAAAATATCCTAATTCACCCAACCATCGATGGCAACCTTCACCAGTATTTCCTTGTCCTATTGAGAGCTAAGAGAAACAAGAGTATCTTGTCGTTGAACATGATTCAATCAATGATCTTCAGTTGATATAAAAAATTTAGGTTGAGTGTCAGTTGGTATTGGTACTTTATTTTTAAGCTAATTACTTAATTGTGAGACAATGTCTTCATCTAACATTTACTTGTAAAGTTATTGAAAATCATCTTGTGCCATGTGTTGAGGTTTCATGGTTTTTTGTAGATCAATATGTTGGGTGGCTTCTCTTTCCTTAATATTTTGAATTTCACCTTGTAGTTCCCGTACCAATGTTATAGTATCCTAGAACATGTATTTCTATTTGTAGGCATCAAGATACTTCATTGCATGAGGCTCTTCATGGTTTATCTTCTCAATAGGTAGAATAGATGTACACTGAGACTATCATCCACTACGTGTAGTGATATTAACCTATTAGACTGTTGAGGTGCTAGATTGTGATTGCTAGTGAGGTTTCTCAATGTGAATCATACTAGCACCTTTTTCATTTCTTTCCTTAGTTATGGCTATGTACAAGTCAGGACATTCTTCCAACCAATGATGCTTTTTACAAAAAGCACATGTTAGATAGAATGGATAATCTCGTTGATAGTGATCTAGAGATCCACACTTATAACATGTTCTTGGTGTAAAATGACCACCTCCTCATCCCCATCCTCAACCTCATACATGATATCCACCACTATCTTAATTTTTTGAGATAGAGGTTTGATGTACCATGCACACGTGCCTCATCTATATCACTAATTAGTTGGCAATCATTTGTGTCATGGTTATAGGCATCGTATATCTTGAAATATTTAAATACTTTAGAATGTGTATCCCACTATAAGAGAGTACATCGTGTTCTTTGTGACAAATTTCACATGACTACTTTAGTATATTGCAGATGTTCTTGGGAGAACACTTGCTTTTATTATGACCTTCAGACTCATAATCAATACACCAAAGACTATTACAAGTGTCATACACATTGTTTGCAGTTAGTTTATGTAATTTTGATTCCATTGAAGCTATTTAAGATTTCATAAAAGGAATGATTCTAGTGTCATGCTACCAATAACTTGATCATAGACGATAGCTTCTAAGGCTTCATGTGGGTTGATAAAGTTATTTTTAGATATCGTTCATCTAAATGGAAGTAACAAGCCTCCCGTAAACTATTAGGCATACTAAGAAATATTAATCTCAAATGAAAGATTAGATAAGCATGTTTTGAATCGTGCATCATACTCTCATACACTTTAGTGTGCTTTTGTTTTATATCCTTTAGCATAGTAATACTTTGTTGCTCAGATTTGGGAATATCAAATTCCTAAAGAAATGATATCTTGAGCTGATCATATTTAATTACCACTTGTTGAGTGTCAAACTTCCTATACCACTTGTCTGCTCTTTTTAGAAGTGTGGTTGCAAATTATGTGTCCTTTCATTTAGAATAAGCTATACCACATGCCCTCCAAATGAATTCACACTTACGAACATGCTGTACAACATTTTCCACACCCTGATATTTAGGTAAATGAAGCACCATTTCATAACACATCATCGACAGTTGAGGTACTTGTGACAATGGTTTTTGAGAACCCCCAAGTCTTATTTTTGGAAGTGGAAGTCCACTTCCTTCTGTGTCACTTCCTAGTCCACCTCCCACACCTCTAGTAACAACACCCATGATGTTGGGCATGGTAGTAGGTTGATTATAATACTTGGAAAATATTCTTCCCACTATGAATGTTGGGTCTGCCAGGCATACCAATTTGGGCCATGAAATTTCCTTAAAAAGGAAGAGAAAGCATCAATTTTTGATTCTACACTATATGTATCCCAGAGGATCAGTTTTTGACTCTACACTATATGTATCCTAGTTATGCATTATTAAATCACCTGACTTAAAATCATGAGTGTGCACTATGGTTGGAGAACTTGGTTGGTTTAAATGTGGTTCTTTAGTCTCTATTGTCTAGTTAGTTTCTCCCTCATATGATAAAATTGGCATTGGTCATTGTTAAAAAGTTGGTGAGTCCTCCTTGTGACTTTTTGTTTCCCTATATATCCTAACAACACTTCCTAGGTCCTCCAATCCACTTCTTACTTCACCTCCACCTATGATCCTCTATTGAGCTTCATCATATTTATGCTTTCACAATGCTTACTAACTAGCTACTATTTTGAACCAAAAATTCTTTGCTAACACCTCTGTATTCCCTTCTCAACTGTGCAGCTCATACAAGGATGGATTTATCCCTCCATAGGTATATTTTTGAGTTTAGAATCAATAAACAACTTATTTATTTCTAGTGGAAAGTGTCTAATATACCGACCATGTGGTTCTCGAAGAAACTAGAATTTGGCTTCTTTAGGATAAGAGTAAGTGGTTATAGCATATTCTAAGATGTATCTATTTAACACCCCTCTCCACCAGATATTAACAACCTATGCCCATGGTGTTCCCAAACATGCCAAATCCCTTTGATGCTCTATCATCCTAGCTTGCCTCCTTCTAAAATTTCATGACCAATCTTGAGCATAGGCAGAGAGCCAAGCATGCAAATGAACAGAGACTTTGACAAAGAAAATTTCATATAATGAGTTGTATAGATGTTGTTCCACCAATGCACATGTATAAACTCCTGGTTCAAGATAGGGAATCATAAAATTATTCTCTACCTTGGTAATCCATTTTTAAATATTTTCAAATGATAAATATTTGAGCATTTTTCATTACTATGCAGCAAGCACTATGGGTCCTAGCAATGGAACCATAATGTTGGGTAGTTTTCTATCACATTTTCCTTAAGGTGCTAAAGTGTCGAGTTTCAATAAGATTACATGCTGACTTTTCATGTAGGACTAAGCTCTTGCACACTCACCTGAAGCACGCATCAAGAAACCCATTTTCGTGGGTTATGTTGCTCAATAACACTTGTCATAAACTTGAGTCTATTTATATATCTAACTAGAGATTTCATAGAAAATGAAGTATATGATTATGGACTTTGTCTCATCAATGCAAACAAATAAGAAAATGAAGATAAGTTCTATGAATTTCAAAGTGTTGATTATTAGATTCATATAATGCATATTGTATAAATCTCATAGTGGATTATAAACCACATATTATCCAATGCAAACCCATTGTTAAGGTTTTAACCATCAATCTACTGAAGTACAACACCCAAAAATGATTGTAACTTCCCCAATACTATTATTACCATAAGGATTCATTACATAATACCAATGTTTAGTCTCTTTTCTCATATTTACATAGGGGTATTCATACTTGTTTTTACCTGGCCAATTAGTTATATTATTAATGCCAATTAGGTGACTAGCTAACAATATCTAGTAGACTAAGAGTCATGGCAGTCATTTACTTGTTTTTTCCTAAGGACCCAGGCCTTCACGCCCCCAATATTATTGTTTGATGTTATATCCTTGATGCCAAATGTCCTTATTTATGTGGGTTAGTGTAGAACTCATGTGATGATTAAAGTCTATTTTGTCCTTGAGAATAGTTCCTCAACCATTTTTTGCTTCCCTTGCACTCCCCAAGTCTTTCACTATTGTATTGAGTCTTATGCTCTCAAGTTCTTCGTAATTATGTTCCATCTTTAAATGGGTCTTCTCACACTATTATCTTTAGTGCTATTGTCCTCTTGTGCCATGTTGGTTCTACACCATGTTCTTCCCGTTCCATGTTCCTCTCATGTCGTATTGGTTCCGTGCTAAAAGCCAAATTACCTAGTCAAAATTTGGGGCCCAATAAATTATTACAATAACAAACATTGAACCAAAATTAGGTGTCTACATAATTCCCTTGCTTTGATTTGTGTATGTGAGTAATTAAATGTGTGCATCAAAGTAAAATAATATATAATTAAAGTACACACTTTAACCTACATAGGAAGGAAGGATGAAACATTTGCATGCATGCATCCACACTTTAATTGCTTGTAAAATTTTGTTGTACCTATGAATAATGGCCATATACACTTCTTAGGGAGTTTTGACAACCCAATCCACTTCTTTATTATGAAAGTAGATAATTGGAATATTTATAGTGATATCAATTCATTCAAATTTACTCAAATCTTTTGCTCAGTTATGAAAATATGCATAAAATATCTGGATATATGTCCCCCATTTTCAAGCGAGGAATTGTAAAGCTTACTCCTATGATCAATCATCTAAAAATATAGAATTAAAATCATAATGTTTTATAGCCAAATCTTTGAAAATCATTTAAAATATCGTACAAGCTCATGTATATAACTATCATGAAATATCAACATGTATAGGCACATGTAACCATCAAATAATATCAACATGTAATAACATATATAGCCATCATAAAATACCAACATGTAATAGCTCAATGGTAAGATGTGAAATCAATGTGTCAAAGTGTAACCACATAAACTCCATGGGAAAAATATAACTTCATGTAGTGTGAGGATCGATATATGATGACAAATTTATTTCCCACTCATAGGTGAGAGGACAATTAAGTTGTACATCCTCATGAAATCATACAATATCAATATGTGTATGAATCCTACTATGAGGATGAAGTAATGGTGGGAGGGACCAATAATTGTGTCCCATTGTAAATGCAATAGGAGAGTGGGACAAATAATGTGTCTGTGTGAAACCATGCAATATAAATAACAATGTACAAAAATTAATGGGTATGTGCATCCTCATATGGGAGTGTAGTGTGGGGTAACATGATGCCATGATTTGGATGGAACCTCGTATATATATACTGTGTGAAAACTAATAATGTGTCAAGGTGTGTGTGAAATAATAGTAAATATTAATATGTAACTAGTGTGAAAATTTCAAGACATAAGGATGTGAAAAGCTCCATAAGTACGTATTAGTGCAAACTCAAAGAAATAATACACATGTATTTGAGTGATTGTAGACACCCAAATTTGGTATAATCCTTATTTTTACAATATTTTTATGTGACTTTACATATATAGATCTTAATAGTGAATTTGGCACTTATTGGTGTATTTATGTGTAAATACTCAAATTTGGTTATTAATACTTGATAATGTCAGTTTCGGCCCACTTTTACCTTAATTGACTTGAGGACTTAAATTGGTCCTATTTTACCACCACATCCTATCATGAGTATTTGTATAGACCCATCCATTCTAAATTTGATGTTTTACACCTCCAAAAAATGTTCTTAATCACTAAAAACCTCTCTAAGCATCTCTATAGACATGTCAAATTCCAAAGATTAAAGATTACCCTCCTAGGTCAGAATTGACCTACCTGAGTCAGGATCAACAATTGATCTTGACATTATGGATCTATTTGACCCTTCACCCAACAACGACTCTTTTTTAAATTTAAACCTTCCCTTACATGTTGGTTTATATTACTAGGATAGACAACGTGAGTTTTCACTCTTTTGGATTGTTATAAAGGCACATTTAAGCCACTCATTCTACTACTTGGCAATTTCATTATTCATGCACACTTACACTATTGCATACTAAGTAAAGCTTCCCTATTTGTTTTAATTTTGATTAAATTCACTTGAAGCATATCTTAGCCAAGTCACAAACTTATTCTATCTGAGTCAAGAAAAGCATTATCAAGTATTCAAGCCATCTCTAGATACATACATGTAACAAAAGGAGCACAATTTCACTGATCACTCTAAGTGGGATAACTACATGGAATTAAATTACTTCCTTAGAATATTAGATACATAGGTAATTCTCAATCATAATGGGGGTGATTGGGGTTAGCTTATCCTATTACATGCCCCCTCTCTTTTTATAGATTTTTAGCTATCACAAACCTTAGTAGGATTTCAACAAGAAAGAGCTCATTTGTAGGTAATTTATGCATAGCTAAAGATCAAAATTAGGCATATAGTCATATTCCAAGCAAGTGCAATTGATTGTACCATAAAATTTATATTTTCCCACATAATTCAAGATCAACCCACAAAGGATAGGAATGATAGTCAATCTTGACTGCTTCCATCCAGTTCTAAACTAGAATAGTGACAACTCTTATTTGAGTTTTATACACATAATCAGTCAGAGTTGGTCATATTTAGCCATATTTCAATCACACATAGTCAATCTATGGGCATAAATCAATTAAGTCTTCTTTATGTTTTCATAGTTAGCCTCTTTCATTCATTCATGCTTTATCCATTTCAGTACTTTGCTTTCATTCTTCTAGTTACAAGTCATTTACATCATTTGATACCCTTCTATTAATTTTATCTTAATTAGAGTTAATACACAAATTAATTTAAAATTTTAATAAAACATATTATAAAACCTATACATTGTATTCAAACATTGTTTAATTTTTTTGTCATAAGGTTTAGATAAATTTATGAATATATGACACTAAAGAAATTTTATTTTGGTCTTGGATTGAATATGCAACACTAAAATAACATCATTTTGACTTTGGATTCAATATCCAACACTGAAAACACTTTATTGAGACCTTAGATTTGATATCTGACATTGAAAGCACTTTATTTTTATCTTGGATTTCAAGGGAATTTACTAATCTCCATACATTAAAAAAAAATCTTTTTGTAGCATTATATTTTTATTTATTGTTTCTAGTATCTTTTCCATGTTATTTTGTGTTATCTAAAAGACCTACATCCCTTATTCCTTTAAGGCATAGTGCTACGTTAAGTGGGTCCCATATTGAGCATACTCAAATCCCTTCGATCACATTTAAAATGGACTCCTCTAATGTGAACAATGGTTCCTCTTATTTTGATAAATAAATTAATCATGAATATAATCAAGAAGATAATCACAATAAAAAAGATAATCAAGATGATCATAATGAACAAGATAATCATGAAGGGTCATATAAAATTCATCTTGATAAACTCAATGGGATGGATCATGAACAAGTCCATTTATCCAACTTTCAAGGAGGACTTCATCAAATGCCACAAAATAGACCCAAAATAATTAAAGTCCTCTTCGCTTCTAAAAATGTACAATAAGTGAAGAGTTATGATTTCAATACACAACAAGAACCACTCTTTCATATTGTAAACCCTACCAAAGGTGTTCTTTCTCCTTCTGTTGACACTATCCTTACATCTAAACCTTTGGGTTTGGGGGAAACACAAGGCTTCCATCAGATATCTATTCCCATGTCTAACCAAATGACCCATATAAAATACTTGATAGCTATGCATAATGCATCATCTCTCTTTCCCATTACATAATCCATCATTCAAACCATTTCCATTTTTCATGCTAAGGTGTTGTAGTTAGAGCAAGGTATATCAAAATATAGCCAATCAATGGATTCACAAGCCTTGCTTCATAATATGTTAGCATCTAATATTTCATCATATCCTTTACCTACATGATATTTAGATCCTAAACATACACTATATGAAATTAAAGGAAATATATAAAAACACCTTAGATCTTTTCATGTGGCATGTCAGTATTATGCTTTCAATAACAAGTTGCTAATTAAGTTATTTCCTAGAAACCTAAAAGATTGTCTTATGTTGGTTTTATTATTTACCTATCTAATCATTCAAAGCATTCAATCCATTAGCAGATCATTTGCTCAAGCATTTTTATATCAACATTGATGAAAAGTTCTCTGATGCACAAATTTCCAAACTTAATCAAGGAACTAATCAACCTATTACTGACTATGTACTTTGTTACAAGACCATGCTTGCCAAAATGACTAACACATTGGTAGATAATGAATTACAAGATATATTTAAACAAATTTTACTTACACCTTTGCATGAGTTAATCATTTTCAATAAATTCAAATCATTTGAGGAACTTTGTCATATAATAAGAGAAAGAGAAATTAAACTTCTCGCTTTAAACAAGCTCAAATATGCACCTGCATCTACTTTAAATTCCACAATGATGTTTTAAATAAAATCATCTTAAAAAGTTAAGACAATTGGTAGCAAAATTGATACAAATATCACATTCAATGCTATATCTCAACCTTCAAATAATATTATTTTATCAAATCAACCAAGAGGGCAATTTTTTAGATCACCACAACTGCCTCATAAATTTATACAAAAGTTACTTGAGTACAATATCATTACTATAACTCCACAACTAGAGGTTGACATGAGTAGACCTCAAAGTAAACCATTCAATAATAATGCATATTGTGATTACCATAGATGCAATGATCATTCTACTAATCAATGTTTGAAGCTCAAACACCTTATTCAAGATCTTATCGATAACAATGTCATTGAGATAGGCACTTCTACAGAGCAAATTAAGCCTCAATAGAATTAAAATGTTAAGTTGGGGAACCCGTTAGAATGAATTTCATAGAGATAGGCACTTCTACATGAAAATTCAGGAACATTAGAAAAATCTAAGATGGTGAACATTGGTAAATGATGGTTTGAGGAAGAAAAGAGGGAACTAATTGATTTATTAATGAAATTACAAGAAATATTAGCATGGTCTTTTTTTTCCCTCCAAAAAAATTCATAACTTCATATTAAGTTAAAAATGAAATTACATTACAAATATGCATTAGCATCCCAAAGGACAAAAGATAACAAAGATAGGAAAGTTTAATTTCCATGACACAAAATAACAAGTCAAAGGCCATTGCCAAAGAAACAAGGGATGCACCCCTAGCGACCAAACAATGTAGAAAACAAATCCAAGCAACGACAACATACCCAATAATGGATTAAGATATCAAAACAATGCCAAGTAAATGACATGTCACCATATGGCATCACAAAAACAAAGCAAGCCCCATCCATAATGAACCACAATGGCAACAAAGAAATAATATCTTGCCACCATTACAAAGCCTATGAAACTAAGGATATCAAATACACATAGGAGACTCACAGAAGAAGAAAACCAAAAGGAAAATGATGAACAAAAATAAAAGGCATCAGTGCCAAGACAAAGAATGATCCGCACCAAATAGAGAATAAATGCGCAAAGGATAAGTGTCGAAGAAGAGTAGAAGATGGTAAAGACAACAACAAAGAAGAAACCACATGAACCAAGTGATATGCAAGAAGAAACAGAGCAAAGTACCAAGAGCAACATCCACAACAACCAAACCAAGAGCACACCACCACAAAGAAAGTAACGACTTGGATAAATTAAGCCTCCAATACTGATCTATGATGGATAACAAGAACACCATCTTCATGATACTTGTTGATGACCCATAGATCTGGATCCAATCTTAGCCCATTCTTGGACATGAAGTTAGCATCTGAGTTAAGCTCTCTATAAACATGATAGAATGAAATGGTTTCAAAGGAGAGATCCAACTAGGAGGTGATAGCAAACACGAGAAGAAGACATAAATTTTCCAATTTAGAGACCCCCTTCATCCAATTTAGAACAATCATAGAATCTCCAAAAATCTATACAATATGATCACCCTTCATCATCACAAGCTTAAAAAGAAGCTTTAAATCCATAAGCTCAGCAAAATTGTTAGTCCCATGATTGAGACCCACCTTGAAGTGGAATAAGTGTGAGGAGTTTATGTGAAGAATAACCCGAGCACCACAAATTTCTTGATTACCTTGACAAGCCCCATCAAAGTAACCCCAAAAACCAGAGGGATCAATGTGGGGATGTAATAGACGATGGATTTTGGGTGGCTTAGGAAGGATCTTGAAGTGACCAAAGATGAGTCGAATTTGGGACAGACATTGAAATGTTGGAATGTTATTGCCTTGGAAGATGGAAGCATTTCGAGCAAGCCAAATACCCCAAGAGATAATTAGAGGTAAGGCCATATAGGATTTGAGCTCCACTCTTTCCACCCATTGTTTCATGCACTCAATAATAGTTAGTCCTTTCCAAGCATCACTCACCCCTATAGACAACCTCAGCTCAGCCCATATCTTAACCGCATAAGGGCAAGTGACGAGCAAATGATTCATTGTCTCTAAGGATTGTAAGCATAGATTACATCTCCCTAGACTATACTAATTATGCTTTTGAAGGACCTCCCATGTTAGGGCTTTATTGATCATAGCAAGCCACATAAATATTTTAGTTTTGTGTGGAGTTTTAATTTTCCTTATTTTTTTCCACCACCAATGTCTCATAGTTGTGCCGTCATTGTGTAATAAGGATTGGTAGCCCAACGGAGCAGTATATACCCCCAACTTAGATTCAAGGACCAAGCTAGCTCATCATCTTCAGAAGAAATTTTGATATGACTCCAAAGTAAACTTTGAACATATTCATCCCATCTTAAGCCTACCTCCCCTTCCAAGCCCAATGCAAAATCAATTTTCCATCCTTATCTCCAACGGGTAGTGTGATTTTGATCAACTCCCTGATATAAGAAAGAGATTCCCAGCTGCTCCAGCCTATCAATCAATTCCACAAGAAATTTATAGTTGATACCCCTGCCCACCCAAGGATCAATACCCACTTTCATCTTTTTGCCATAACCCACCTTCCACAAAAGCCAATTCCCAGTGATAAGAAAGGTAGATACAGTTGTTTTCCACATAATGGAAGCATTGTGATAAGTCTTGCAAGGGCTACGTATCCACTCTTCCACACTAAGAAGTTCAATATATTTTTGGAGAATGATTTGATTCCAAAGTCCCTCCTTAGTGATTAACCGCCAAAGGCTTTTTGCAACTAAAGCCTCTCTAAAGAGATGAATATCTTTTATTCCCCAACCCCCTAAATCCTTTGGAGCAACAAGGGTCTTCCATTTAACCAATGTAATGCCATCCTTCGATTTTCTGCCCATCCAAAGAAAAATGAAACTTTTAATACAAATCTTGTCAAGGACACCTTTAGGGATATGGGCTAATGTAAGCTAATAGATAGGAAATGCTTCCAATACCGATTTAATGAGAATTAATCTGCCACCAATAAAGAGCCATATGTTACACCAACAACAAATTCACTTTTCCACTTTTTCACTCAACCAATACCAATCATTCTTTCTATAGTCATTTGGTTTTAGATTAAAACCCAAATACTTGAGACTTTCCATAAGATCCACCTATTGAAAAGGAAAAATTTCAAGGATCTACCTAATTTTAAGTGCCTCCAAACCGTTGATGGGTATGTTGGATTTATGTACATTAATATCCATCCCTGTAGCCAATCCAAAGAGATCCAAGGAATCCTTTATCCAAGAAATATCCTGATGAGAGCCATTGAAAAACAAAAACACATCATTAACAAATAGGAGGTGTGCTAAGAAGATGGCCCTACTGATCTTAACCCATCTAAGAGACCACAACATTTTGGCCTCAAGAATGGTCCGACTCAATGCTCCAATAATCAAAAGGAAGTGTAGGGGAGAGAGTGGAGAGCCCTACCTTATCCCACATGAAGGGCTAAAAAAAGGAGAAGTCGATCCATTAATAAGTAAAGCAAAGGAGACTGAAGAAAGACAACCCAATCCAATTAACCATTTGAAAGTCAAACCCCACACGGATCAAAATTAATCTCAAGTACAACCAGTTTGCTTTATTAAAGGCTTTGGATAAGTCCAATTTTAAAACCACCACTGACACCTTCATTTTAATCAAATACAGACCCTCTTGTGCAACCCCATTAGCATCATGAATTTGACGACCATGTGAAAACCCAAATTGCTCATAATAAATAGAAAAGGAGAGATTACCTTTGATACAAATGGATATGATTTTAGCAATAATTTTATAGATGCAGTTGCATAAGGAAATTGGGTGAAAGTCCTCAAAAGAAGCAAGAATGTCTTTCTTAGGTATGAGGGCTAAAAAGGTGGAATTGAAAGCACCAAGGATCGTCCTAGTATGCCTAGACTCATCAATAACCCCAAGAAGGTCTTCCCCCAATAAATTAAAAAAACCCTATAGAATTCCACAATCTAGCCATCTGATTCTAGGCTCTTGTCCTTATGAAACGTGTCCAAAGAAAATAACAACTCATCTTTAGAGACAACCACCTCCAACCTCTCATTATCAGACTCATTGACGAAATTAGGAAAGAAGAAAGAGATTTGAACAATCTCAACAATGTTCACCTAGGTTGATGCTATATATAGATTTTGAATGGGCGACTCCCAAATCAACAATCCCCTGAAATGTCTATGATGAGGAGCCATCCAAATTCTGCATTTCCCAAATAGTGTTCCTAATCTTGTGATGTTTAGAAATTTTTGAAAAAACATTGTATTCTCATCACCATTCTCCAACCACAGTGCTATGATTTTAAACCTCCATTATGCCTCTATATCTACCAGTTGGACTTGTAACTTCAACTCAAGAATTTTGTGTCAAATTTTAGTATCCTCATCAAAACCCTGAACATTGACATTACCATAAATCTCAATAATCTGATCTTCCAATGATAAAAGATCCCTCTCAGTGACTTGATGTTTGTTGGCTGCCCAAGCAACAACAACCTTTTTCACTCTCTTAAGATTGGAGGCGAATTGAAGACTAGACGATTTCAAAGAGTGCTCAACAAAATTGACCCACTCCTGTTGAACAATATAAATGAAGTCTTGATCATTCAACCAAGATGAATTGAATTTAAAAGGACTTGATGGATTTTTGTTACCATGATCGATCTACATCAGGATAGGGAGATGATCAGAGTCACCACTAGTGGAAACCCAAGATCTGATTTTTTTAGTGCCAATCAAGAAAGAGTGTGAAATAAGAAACTGTCCAACCTCTTGGCCACACTATCTATTGACCATTTTTTGCCCAACAGGACAAAAATCGGTCACCTTCTGTCCTTGTTGTTCTAGGCCATTTCATTTTTCAATTTTGCATGAATCTATCCACTTCTACGGACTCTGCAAAATTTCTATGAACTATGCAGGTCTAAGTCTATGAACTATGTAGGTCTAAATCTACAGACTCTGCAGGTTTTGGATTTCTACGGACTCTGCAGGTTAGTCCTTTGGCGCATGAAGGATCAATTTAGAGAGTTTCGAGTTTTACAAGGCTTCTTCAGGCTCTGGTCTGAAGAAAATCACAAGAAAAGTTGGCGTCTTTGAACCATTGAATCGGTTCAATGCTTTAGTTCAACGCTTGATTCAATTGGTTCCAGTTTAGTCGGCAGTTCAATCGGCCTTGGTTCAAGCCTTGGTTCAATCGGTAGTTCAATCGCTCCATTTCAAAGCTTGGTTCATCGCTTCAAGCTCACACCTTGGTTCAATCATTTGGTTCAATGCCAGGTCCAACGATTAGTTCAAGCAGCATCAATTCAGCAGCTTCCAGTTCAATCAGACAGTTCAAAAGCTTAAGTTCAATGACATCAGCGTGCTTCGTTGAACCATTAAACCGGTTCAACAAATTGGTTCAATCGTTTGGTTCAACGAATTGGTTTAAAAGCTTAAGTTCAATGGGCTCGGCGCGCAGTGGTTGAACCGTTGAACTGATTAAACTATTGAACCAATTTTGGTTCAATGGGTTGGTTCAACGGCTTGGTTCAAGAGTGTGCCCTATAGCTGGAGGGCAGGCCGAAGGTTCAAATGCCCTTGTAGAGTCCAGTTCAAAGTCTAAGAGCCCTTGCAGAGGGAAAAAACATCAAAGGGGCGTTTTAAACTTTTAAAATTTTTATTAAGGTAAAGGCCGAATTCTTTCGGACTTTTTGTTCGAAGGAATTCCTTCGGACAAAAATCCTGAAGGAATTCGGGGAAAGGCCACCAGCGCAGGGAAAGTTCAAAGAGCCCGACAGAAAAGACAAAGCGGCCAATTCCTGTAGACTTTTTGTCTACGAGAAAAAGCTTGAAGCTCTGAAAAGGCCACAAGAAAGACCCAACGGACTTTTGCCGAGGACGGTGACGTCCTAAAAGCTGTCAAATTTAAGCAAACAAACTAGCCGTTAGGTGACGGCCGCGTGAACGTCAAATTTAACGCAGTGAAGTAGCTATTTGTTTTGAACTACCTTAGCGCCAAATCATGAAAAGAACCCAAGGAACGCAGCGACCCGCCAAGAGATCGCCCTCGAGGGCTGAAAAAGTAAGAAGAAGACAAACGCAGAAAAGACAAGGCGTCCAAGTGGCAAAGGGTAGGTGAGTTATTGCAGATGAGCGGCGTGACCTATTTTTTTGTAGTTGGCATTGATGAGGGGACAAACTACAGTCTATTTGCAGACTGCAGAGGCGAGGCCATGTTGTTTCATTAATGGTTGAATGCCAAAGTCAAATTTGGGCGATTGTGTAGCATGGTTCCAGCAGGCCTTTTCTGAAGAATGACATTAATAACAGTGTTTTCCTCTTCCCAAGGTGTAGAACGCACATGGGCCATTTGCATAAATAAGCACCAAAAAAATCTTTTCGAGAAGCACCAAGTTTTCTTCCTCTTCCTATATATTGTAAACTTCTCTTTTGAGAAAGGAATCCGCTCTCAGCCTTAAGGCAAAAAGGAATCCGCTCTCAGCCTTAAGGCAAAACTCTGCCCAAAAATCTCTCGGGGCTTGTAAGGCAGAGCTGCCAAAAATTTACATTGAATCGAAACACAACATTTTTACCTCCATTCTGAGTTTTACATCTTTAGTATGTGTCTATGCATTTGATTCTATGTTAAGTCATTTTCTTAATGCTTTTGCAGAATTATTACATGTCTGGTGCATTTTTGAGTTTCCTTTTATGGGTCTGTTAGAAGTGTCCCTAGAGGAGTGTAGGTGAAGTGGATAGGCTGCTGCAATGTGTCCCAGAATGTCTCTAGTGGTTATTTTCCTCCCTGTATCTCCACGGACCCCTGACCCACTGATGCAGAAGGTTCTCTCATGTCAGATAAAGTGTATAAGCGCTTCCTTTTGGTGAAAAGCGTATGTTCGGGCTAGGTGGGTCATTTTTTTAGTGTATCACCTTTTCTTTTTTAGGCTTAGGCTTTGTTTTCAACATCTCTCTCTCCCTTTTCATCGCCCCCCTTTTTACATCAAAACACAACATTTTTACCTCCATTCTGAGTTTTTGCATCTTTAGTATGTGTCTATGCCTTGATTCTGTGTTAAGTCATTTTATTAATGCTTTTGTAGAATGGTTTCATCACATCTGGTGCATTTTTGAGTTTTCCTTTTATGGGTCTGTCAGAAGTGTCCCTAGAGGAGTATAGGTGAAGTGGATACGCTGTTGCAGCATGTCTCAGAATGCCTCTAGTAGTTATTTCCTTCATGTATCTCCAAGACCCCTAACCCACTTATGCAGAAGGTTTTCTCATGACAGATGAAGTGTATAGGCGCTCGTTCTCGGTGAAAAGTGTATGTTCGGGCCTGAGTGGGTCACATTTTTCTGGTGTATCACCTTTTCTTTTTTAGGCTTAGGCTTTGTTTTCAGCGTCTCTCTCTCTCCCTTTTCATCCCCCCCTTTTTTACATTTTATTTGTTAGCAGTAGGAGAAACCAGGGCCTAAAAGATACATCAGAGGGAGCTAGCCCTCATCTAGAGACTCTTTCCTCCAGCTTCGTCGGTCCCACAGGCGAGAGGGGAGTTTCCATTGTTGTGTGAAGAAGGCAGGAGCTCGGCCTCCTGCCAAAGGTGTAGTATTCTACGTCAACAGTTTCTGGCACACCCGATGGGACCAACTAGGACAAGTTGTGTCCAAAGAGTTGAAGAATTTTTGGTGTGTTCTTCAACCAACCGGCCTTTGGAGGCTTTTGCATCAACACCAATGGCGACTCCGAGTTGAATCTGCTGGTTAAGCAGCCTGGTGCCATCAGAAATCACTTTTTGTATGTATAATTCCTTTGCACAAAATCATGGGTCTTGTATTCCTTCATATGACTTTGATCAGACTCAAGATTTTCAGAGAATCACCTCAAGCAGCTCTCCTAGTTGCCCTTCAACGATAAGGGAGGTGGCGCTGGAGTTTGAGAAGTAGACAATGGAGATTGACAGACTGGAGGAGCAGTACGGATATCAACAACAACTGATGTATAAAGAGGAGTGTTTATTTAGGCAAGCACAGGCCTTGCAGTCCATGGAGGAGGAGGTAGAAAAATGGAGAAATCCATTTATTCAAGGCAGTCAGCCTTGTGTGCCCCTTCCTATTCTGAAGAAAGCCCCCTATTTTGCACCAAATCCTTTCTATCAGATAGCACTCGCCCACTCCAGCTCATCTGACGCATTTGCTCTCAATCTTGTGCACCGGGCTTTTCAACATCAAAGGGCATCAGAGCAACCCCCCATGGAGATGAACCTTCTAAACTCCTTAGATCGTGAATCTTCTTTTGGGGGAAACTCTACAAACCAGCACATCTCTATTGAAACTGCTCTTATTCAACACAATGATGCTGGTGACCTCCAAGAAAGACTCTTTCAGGACAACCTAGCCAAACAAATTGAAAGATTTAGAGGCTAGGATGAGATTGCTTCTTGAAAGAGAGATAGAACTCCCAAAACTTGTGGAGGAGCCCCAGGACCTTGGAGAAAACAAAGTTGCTGCTTGTTCACAGGAGCAAAATTCCAATTTCGAGATCACGAACTGGGGGAAAATAGTAGAATCATGGGGCAAGAAGAAGGAGAAGCAAGGTTTTTCTCAAAAGCTTGAAGAAGATGAGGCTGCCCCTCCTCATGATAATGCTAGTGTCTTCCAGGAAAGGCTCTTCCAAGAAGATCTAGCCAGGAGAATTGCAGAGTTGGAATCTAAAGAGAGATTCCTCAGCCAGTGTGTGATGGACGGTTCAGACCCAATGGCACATTCCATGTCTGAACACACCCCACCTACACATTTCCAAGAGAACTATCAGGGCACACCTGATATAGATGAAGTGCTGACCAAGTGGAAGGAGGAGAATCATTCGATTCTAGCTCAAGCACTACCTCCTCTTCCACACGGTTTTCCCACTTCACCCCTTCTCAAGGAGGAACCTGTTTTGCAAGAGGCAAGTGAGGAGCAGAAGATCCAATCTGCATTTTTCTAGGGGGCTATCATGAGCACCAACAAAGGAGAAATCATCATTGAGGATTTTTGTGAAGGCATCATCAACAATGGAGAAGACTCAGGTCACGCATACATGCAGATGTTCTAACAATACGAGGAGGAACAAAAGCATGGTGAGCTCTCTTCCCCTTTGTTCGATGAACTTCCCTGCTATTTTGATGAGGAGGACAACTGCGCTAAAGAGCCTGAGTTGGAGGAGGATCAGGAGGATACCTTTGAACATCTAGAGGACTTGATCTTTGAGGAGGAAAAGGAGAGGTCTATCTTCTTTGAGGGAGGCCTTGAAGAAGAGAGTTTTGAACAAAGAGGCGATGTTCTGTGGGATGAGCAATCATTTTGTGAGTCCATTTCAGACATCATCACAGTCACCCTTCTTCAAGAAGGCCAAGAGGAAGTAGAGGATGAGTCTGACAGGGTCTTTAATGAGGCAAAAGGAAACGGGTCGGACCATGAGACATTACAGGGGAGCTATACATGTCAAAGGGCTAACGGTGATAAGCCAGTAGCCACTGATTTCTTGGTGAAGAGCACCAATATGAAGGACCAGCATTCAACAAGCTTCCAAGGACAAGCATAATACATGTATGTCAGAAGCATGTTTGATTCTGATCCACTCGGATACAAGCCAATCTAGGTGACAGGCAAGAGGGGCAGGTCACCAAATCTCCTTTTCATTCAGCCACTTGCCTGGCACCATAAGTGTTCTTACCAGGAAGGGGACTTAAGAAGTTTTCCCTTTGATCCAGGAGGGAGGCAAATATTCCTGGTTAGCTGTATATAGTAGTTTGCTTTCAATTGTCTTTCCTATTTTCCCTAAGTGCAGTTTGCACAGGGAGTGTTTTTTAGCCTTGTGTGTTTCCCTTTGCGTGTGGGGTAAAAAAGCTTCATGTTTTGATTCTTGGATCTTTTAGAGTTGTTGCTAACACTCTTTCATAGCTGCATCTGACTCCGCGCCCAATGGACTGCAAGGCAACTGGTCTTTAAGCATAACAGGTATGCTTCCCCTGGGAGTTGCCAATCTGTTGACCATTTTTTGCCCAACAGGGCAAAAATCGGTCACCTTCTGTCCCTGTTGTTCTAGGCCATTTCATTTTTCAATTTTGCATGAATCTGTCCATTTCTACGGACTATGCAGAATTTCTACGAACTCTATAGGTCTAAATCTATGAACTCTACAGGTCTAAATCTACGGACTCTTCAGGTTTTGGATTTCTATGGACTCTGCAGGTTAGTCCTTTGGCGCATGAAGGATCAGTTCAGAGAGTTCTGGATTTTATAAGGCTTCTTTGGGCTCTGGTCTGAAGAAAATCACAAGAAAAGTTAGCATCTTTGAACCATTGAATCGGTTCAATGCTTTAGTTCAACGCTCAGTTCAATCGGTTCCAGTGCAATCGGCCTTGGTTCGAGCCTTGGTTCAATCGGCAGTTCAATCGCTCCATTTCAAACCCTGGTTCATCGCTTCAAGCTCACGCCTTGGTTCAATCATTCAGTTCAACGTCAGGTCCAACGGTTAGTTCAAGCGGTATCAGTTCAACAGCTTCCAGTTCAATCAGACAGTTTAAAAGCTTAAGTTCAATGGCATCAGTGCACTTCGTTGAACCAGTTCAACGAATTGGTTCAACGAATCAGTTCAAAAGCTTAAGTTCAATGGGCTCGACATGCAGTGGTTGAATTGTTAAACCGATTGAACCGTTGAACCAATTTTGGTAAAATGGGTTGGTTCAACGGCTTGGTTCAAGGGTGAGCCCTATACCCAGAGGGCAGGCCGAAGGTTCAAATGCCTTTGCGGAGGGCAGTTCAAAGTCTAAGAGCCCTTGCGGACGACAAACACTTCAAAGGGGCGTTTTAAACCTTCAAAAAATTTGTTAAGGCAAAGGCCAAATTGTTTCGGACTTTTTGTCTGAAGGAATTCCTTCGGACAGAAAGCCCGAATGAATTCGGGGAGAGGCCGCTAGCGCATGGAAAGTTCAAAGACCCTGATAGAAAAGACAAAGCGGCCAATTCCCACGGACTTTTTGTCCACGGGAAAAAGCCTGAAGCTCAAAAAAGGCCGCAGGAAAGACCCAATGGACTTTTGCCGAGGACGGTGACGTCTCGAAAGCTGTCAAATTTAAGCAGATGAACTAGCCGTTGGGTGACGGCCGTGTGAACATCAAATTTAACGCAGTGAAGTAGCCATTTTTTTTGAACTACCTTAGCGCCAAATCATGAAAAGAACCCAAGGAACGCAACGACCTGCCAAGAGATCGCCCCCGAGGGCTGAAAAAGCAGGAAGAAGACAAACACAAAAAAGACAAAGCGTCCAAGTGGCAAAGGGTAGGTGAGTTATTGTAGATGAGCGGCGCGACCTATTTTTCTGCATTTGGCATTGATGAGGGGACAAACTATACCCTATTTACAGACTGCAGAGGCGAGGGCATGTAGTTTCATTAATGCTTGAATGCGAAAGTCAATTTTGGGAGATTGTGCAGCATGGTTCCAATAGGCCTTTTCTGAAGAATGACATCAATAACAGTGCTTTCCTCTTCCCAAGGTGCAGAGCGCACATGGGCCACTTGCAGAAATGAGCGTCAAAAAAGCCTTTCTAGGAAGCGCCAAGTTTTCTTCCTCTTCCTATATATTGTAAACTTCTCTTTTGAGAAAGGAATCCGCTCTCAGCCTTAAGGCAAAACTCTGCCCAAAAATCTCTTGGGGCTTGTAAGGCAGATCTGCCAGAAATTTACCTTGAATCGAAACACAACATTTTTACCTCTATTCTAAGTTTTGCATCTTTAGTATGTGTCTATGCATTTGATTCTGTGTTAAGTCATTTTCTTAATGCTTTTGTAGAATGATTGCAGCATGTCTGGTGCATTTTTTAGTTTCCTTTTACGAGTCTGTCAGAAGTGTCCCTAGAGGAGTGTAGGTGAAGTGGATAGGCTGCTGCAGTGTGTCCCAGAACGTCTCTAGTGGTTATTTTCCTCCCTATATCTCCACGGACCCCTGACCCACTGATGCAGAAGGTTCTCTCATGTCAAATGAAGTGTATAGGTGCTTCCTTTTGGTGAAAAGCGTATGTTCGGGCTAGGTGGGTCATATTTTTTGGTGTATCACCTTTTCTTTTTTAAGGCTTAGGCTTTTGTTTTCAACCTCTCTCTCTCCCTTTTCATCCCCCCCCTTTTTTACATTTGTTTGTTAGCAGTAGGAGAAGCCAGGGCCTAAATGATACATCAGAGGGAGCTAGCCCTTATCTAGAGACTCTCCCCTCCAGATTCGCTGGTCCCATAGGCGAGAGGGGAGTTTCCATTGTTGTGTGAAGAAGGCAGGAGCTCGGCCTCCTGCCAAGGGTGCAATCTTCTACGTCAACACTATCATTTTTCGTTCTCATATTCCACCAGGTGGGAACCAATTTGATTGGTTCTAAATCCACCAAGTTTGAAGCCTCAATACCTTTTAAGAAGAATTCAGCGACTGGGTCCACTCTTGCAGAGAACCCCCACACCTCTGCTCTCTTGGTAGTGAAATTTAGGTTTCCCCCAACTATGGAAATTGTCCGCTCTTAATAAGTATTGGGAGAATAAATCATCCCAATATGACAATCTCTCTTCATTAGACCCATAAATATTCAACATCGAAAAGGTTTTCCCAAGCTCCAAAGAATAAAGTTCGGTCCCGATACACGAGTGATAAGAAAAGGAGTTAACCATCCTCAGAGAAGAGGTTCTCCATCTAGATACGAAGCCACTAGAGATGCCAATGGAATCGGATGCCAAAAAAGTTTAATCTTTCAAAAAAATGGAAAGATTCTGAATAACCCTACTCCCAGCGCCTTTGGTCTCTTGTAACAAAATCAAGTCAGGATTTTGAAGATGAATCAATCATTTGAAAGCAATTTTTTTGGAGGGATTGCCCAACCCTCAAAATTTTAGGGACAAAATCATTATGGTTAACAAATATCAGGGGTTGTCTCTGCTCTAAGGGCCCCTTAAATAGTTTGTTGTTTACCCTGAAAGATTTCCAGAACTATTGTGGTTTTAGCTTGTGCAAGTTGAGAAGGACAACCTTTCCTCGAGGAAGAACAAGTGAGACTCAAGATTATTCCCAGGGCACCTTCTATACATCTATCAATGTAGGCTTGAGACTTAAGGTGGGATCTTAAGGGGTATCTTGAATGGCTCAAAGTAGGAATAGAATCTGCAGAGAACATTTCCAGAGAGTTCCAAATGTCTAGAGCTTCCTTGTATAGTCCAGCGTCAGGAATGTTTTCTTGAAGTGATAGAATGTCCTCAAAATATTTATGAAGATTCACTGGCACTCTCAACTGGAAATCAGAAGCTGACTGCACTACATCATAATTTTTTCCAATACTTTCCTTTTGGAATTGAAGCACATGACTCCGAAATTAAGGAAATAGAGGGGCAAACTTTGTTCTCCATCGATGGATGCAGATGACAAGAAAAGGTGTCCTGAAGGGAGTTGAACTAAAGAATATAGGGGTCTAGAAGCATCACATCCCTCTGAGAAACATCCAAAAAGTTTGCGCAGTTAGTTGCCATCAAATGAGTATCCTTCCTAAGCATCAATGAATTTCATCCAATACCAATAAATGCATATTTCTTCCTAAGTGATGAGGAGGAGACCTTAGATTTTTAGCCACCAACTTGGTAAGACATGGACCAAGGTTTAAATCTATCCAAGAATCAAGAATACTTTTGAAACTATCCTCAAACTCCCTTGTAGACTGAAGAATGGAGTTTGTCTTCCTTATCCAAGCTTTAGGAAAGACTCGAAGAGGGTAATCATTGGCTAAGTGACCACAGACATGGCATCTAACACCCCTGAAAGGGACACCAACATAATCCAAGGATTGTGTGTGTGTCAAGTGCCCAAATTCCACTACTAAATTCTCTTCCAATCCCTCCAGGGTAATTTCGACTAAGATTTTGGCAACTATTCTCGAAGGTTGCTTAATATAACTATCATCCACATCTAAAAAAGTCCCAACACTGGCCCCGATAGACTTAAAAACTTTATTGTTCCAAAATTCTAATGGCAGGCCTGGGAGTTTAACCCACACAAGTTGTTTCATGGAATATTCCACATGAGGATCAAAGCCCGGCAACCATCTCTTGAGAGATAGTGTTGATGACCCCTAGAACCATCTATGTGCCAAAATAAAATTTACATCATCTGAAGATTTGAAAACAAAGGCAAGCCAGCCCCTAACCAGGTTGTGAGAAATTGGAATATAACCAAGGAGTGATTGTCGGAATTGGGCCATCCACTTATCTAAATTTTGTGCCGAGATCCTTCTCCAAGTAAAGCAACGAGTAAGTGCAGTGTTAGTGAGCACCAGAACATTTTCCATAGTAGCATCCTCTCCCAGAACAAGACGAATTCGTTTCCCTCTAAGCTTAATACACCTCCTGCCTCTCCTTCTTGTAGCCTTCAAAGGAATATCTAAGTTCTGATTTCCCACCTGGTATTGAGGAATATGCCCAAGATTGGTCATATCTGATGACTGTTGATGAATCTCTTCCCCTTTTCTGAAATAAGATCCAGTGTTATCAGTGGACGTCCCCAAGAAATCAAATCCCTAAGAGGGCTAGGCTTCCTTAGTTAGGTAAGAAATCTTAGGTGTACAATTATCCAAGGAGCCCCTTTGAAGTCCTAGGGACTAAGGAGCCACAAGAAGTTTGAGCCGAAGAGGAGTGAAAATCTGATGAGGAAGCTAATTCTTGCCCCCAATAATACCGTTGATAGTAGAGTTTAGCGGAGCTTTTCTTTTTTAGCCCAACTACAGTTTCCATTCTTGCCACCAGAAAAGTTCTCAAAAGAGGGATTATCTAGAATTAATGTAGGATTCTCCCCCTGCTTTGCATCAAGGATGCCAAAAGCTGTTCCCTGAGAAGATGATTTTCCCCAAATGTCCGCAGAGAAAATAGAACTCCTTTCAAGGGGGTCGTACGAATAATCCACAACTTCTTCTGTATCTAAGAGTTTAGGGTCAATGAAACAATCCTCTGCATCATTAAAATATCCGTCAGAAGAACAGTCAATGAGAAACAAGCCAAGAAGGCACTGTTGTATAAACCACCTCCAAACCGAAAAGTACCAGAGGCAAATGACTAAGGGAAGGCACCCAGCCAAGTCAGGGCTGCCTCTAAAAACCACCGACAAACAAATAAGATCCCCTCAGCCACCCAAAAGCAAACACAAAAGACTTCGGTTGGATCTTCGATCTATCCTTACGCTGCCAGCAATGAACAACTAAACATAAAGTCACGAGCCTGCCAACACAATTGCCAAAAAAAGAATACCTTTGATAATCCCTAACCAAGAGGTAATGCATTGTGGCATATTGGCAAAGCACTTGTCATACATCCTGTGAAAATCCGGAACCGCGACAAGTCCAGCTAGAAGAAAAGCTCAACCTAGTCTCTGACTAGTTTAGCAACGGATTGACCCGACCTGGAACCGAGCAACCCATACACCAACCAAAATAGCACCTTAAATCAACCCACGCACGAACTTGGGCGAGCTATACCTTCGAACAGAAACCATCAAGTCACAGAGGTTCTGATAAAAACTGTAGTCCAAAAAGACCGGATATAACCGCAAGGCCCTCCTGCTAGTAACTTTCCCTGTCAGTCTCAAAACAATCCCTGCGATTCCTGCCATTTCCTTAGTAGGAAAAGTAGATCACTCCCGAGTAAAGCAAAATACAATGGAAAGCCACGGATGAATGACGGCAGTGGCAAAACATCCATTGTAATGATGCAAGAAACCAACAGGAGAAACATTTTAGTCGGTTAACGAATCACCCTTGTGCTTCCCTTCTCCCATTCCTCTCCTTTAGCAGTTCGCTTCCTCGTTCCCTTCTGCTCTATGAAATGTTGTTATAGTTTTCATATTAGCATGGTCTTTTGAAGGGATACCCAGAATCACAACCCATAATCTTAATATGAGACTAGATGCTAGAACAATCAAATAATGACAAGCTCGTGAACCCCTTGTTGGAACCTATCATTTACCAAAAAGTCAAAAAAAATTATTGAAAAAAATCATTTTTATTGTTACTAACTAATTTTAATGGAAAGTGCATAATATGATATTAGGCTAATAAAAGTACACTAAGTCATTATAAACATATACATAAGATAAAGATAAATATAAATTAAATACAAAAATATAAAAATAAACATGCATTTAAAAAGTGTCAAAATTGAGATTAAGATGATTGAAATATGATAAAGGAGGACCTTCGTAGAGGATTACCTTGGTTCTTACTTACTTCTTCATTGTTATAGATCGAAGATGATTGAAATTCACTGGATTTTCTTAAATTTCTTTATTTAAACCATAACTGGGATAAAAGTTCGAAGATAAATCTACTTCTAAAACTATTTCTGGGTTTTGTTTGTCTACTTGAGACGATTAACAATTTAGTTTCTCAAAATTATTTATGGATTTCTTGAAAATTCCATTTATGTATCTTGACAATGTTATATCCTCTTGAACTTACAGAATCCCTTCATGTGTATCTTTTAATTAGAAACCTCTCTTCGATTTTTGAATTGATAGATAATACTTTCAGAATCACTTCTCCTTGATCCAAGCCCTAATTTCCTCCAAGAGACTTTTTAAAAAAATTAAAAATAGGGGTAGTTATGAAAGGTCTATTTAAATTAGACCCTTTTTTTAATGACGAGTATGAAGATACCAACCATTGTCCTTATATATGAAATGCAAGCAAGTAGTAGACTATATTTGCTCTTTCATTATTTTTCATGTATATTCTCTTTGTAAAACTAAACTCCTAGGAAAATTTATTTATAGGAAATATTTAAAATTAAATCAAGGACTATACACACCCAAATCGACCTCCACAAGGTAAGGACTTAAAACAGAGAAAATGGGGAATGCATGTGCATATGACTCAAAGGGGGATAAAACATTACATAATGTGAGGATGAGAGGGGAATTTTAAAGTAAGCTACTGTAAACTAAAATATTCCTAATGAAAGGGAAATTTCAATCAATGGAAGTTGGCAAGAGGGATGATAATGTCTAACTTAACCCGAATATGCAACATAATCCCAAATATATTAAATCAATGCAATTCAACATTAAATAATTTTATAGGACCATTTTTAGATGTTTACGTAATGTCCTAATTTAATGTGTATTTTTGTGTGTGAATCTATATTAAAGTAAAACAAATAAGTGCACCTTAGAGGGATCAATGACAAAGTTGTGGCCAAAACCTATAAGTTATGCTTGAAGTTAATATCGGATATGAAAGTGACCTAAAAGTCAAAAGGAGGAGAGAATTCAACTTCTCATAGAGTCTAGCCCCTGCCATTTATAAAATAGAAAAACCATGTCTCTTTTCTATTTACATGAATTTATCGATTGCCACTGAGGGTCCATGAATGCTCATCAATGCTCTTGTGTCAACATCTCAAATGTACTTGTAAGTAAACATAATGTTTTCAAGAAATCAATGTCTATATAACTAAATAAAAGAATAAATTTTTTATTAAAAATTATAATTAATTGGTATATTAAATCTAATTAAGATAAAATGATTTGAAGGGTAGCAAACACTGTAAATGACTTGTAACTACAAGAATTAAAGTAAAGTAATGAAATGAAATGAACAAATCTTGAACAAGTAAAAGAAGATAACCATGAAAAACAAAATAAGACTTAGTTAATTTCTTGATTGTGTGTGTCTGGAAGATGATTGGAATGGTCAACTCAAATTTAATTATGTGCATGCAATTGAAATAATAAATGTCACTGTTCTGGGTTATAACTAACTGGAAATAGTTAGGATCGATTATTGGTATTGACTTATGTGGGTCGATATTGATCTATACATGATAAAATAGGAATTCGAAGGTACATTCACATGCGCTTGCTTGAATTATGGTTATATAAGGAATTTTAACCTTTGGTTATGTGCAGATGATATGCAAATGACCTTAACAAGGTTGAAACCATACTAGAGTTTGTGATAGCTGAAAACCTTAAAAAATAAAGGGTGGAGTGTAATGGGTTGAGCTAACCCCAATCGCCTCCATAATAAAGGATTGTTGCCCATGTAATTAGAGTACTTCAAAGAGGGAATCAAGCCCACATAGTTTTTCCACCTTAGAGTGTTTAGTGTGATAGTGTTCCTTTGCTACATGTATGCATCTAGATATGGCTTGAATACTTGATAATAGTTTGATTGAATCAAATAGAATAGACTAGTGACTTGGCTAAGGGCTACTTTAGGTGAACAGAATCTAATTTGAAAAAATAGGGAAGCTTTTATCAGTGTGTAATAATATAATTGTGTCTCAATATTGAAATTTTCAAGTGGTAGAATAGGCGATTTAAATGTGTATTTATAGCAATCCAAAGGGGGAAAACCTCATACCATCTATCTTAAAAATATGGACCAACCTGTAAGGGAGGGTTTAACTTTGAAAAAGAGTCATTGTTGGGTAAGGGCAAGATTGACCTATAAATCTTGGGATCGACTACAGATCTTGACCTAAGTGACACCAAATTTTAGAAATTTGAATGTCCATATAAATGCTTTGAGGGATTTTTTTTAAATCAATTTAGAACATTTATTTAAGTGTAAAACAACAACTTAGAAGGGATATAATCATACAAGTTCTTAGGATAGATTGAGATGGCAAAATAAGACCAAATTAAGTGGTCAAGTCAAGTAGATGAAAGTGGGCTAAAACTAATATTATCAAGTATTCATGACCAAATTTGAGTTATTACATTTTTCCCCCTTTAATCTAAAAATTAAATCATTAAATTAAAAGGAAAGGTATACCTGATTGTGTACAACACTCTTTACCCTTGGGAGGAAGCTTCAATTATACAAGGTGTTCCATAGTGAATCTTGTAATGATGTAATAGTAGTTAATGTCCACATATGAAATTGAAAATTGAAATGTATCTTGAATTTTAAAAATATTTTAAAGAACAAGGAAGGAGTACACCTATATGTGTAAAACTGAGGTTGTTCTTATGCTTTGCTTGAAGATGATGCTTCCTTGAAGCATTGGAGAATTGATGTTTCCCATGAAGCACTAGAAGGAATTGGTTCATTTGCTAAATCATGGAGAATTGAGGGTCATCAAGCCTCAATTTTAAGTGAACATATATAAAGAATATAACCCATTGAGGGACGTGAAAAACTCAACTTGCATTGTTAGTCTTTGTAACTCTAAGACGTAAACAATTTGGAATCCATAATGAACTCCTCAGCTATAATGTTAGAGGGTGTTGAATATCCACTATGAATTATGTAATTTAACGAAATTAACCATTACATATGGCATTTAGATTCAATTGTCACTTTGTTCCTTATTTCCTGTGATACTTATAATAGAAGTTTGAAATTGAAAAAATTCATAGTAAAAGGGAAGGGTGTCCTTGCCATTAACATGCCTTTGTATTTAGAAAAAAATGTGTGCATGAATTAGTATCATGCCCCCCTGAATTTGAAAAATGGTAAAGTGTGCATGAATTAGTATCATGCTTCCATGTAATAAATGTAAAATCTATAGCTATATGTAAATGTAAACTTTAATTTTTTTTTGAATCTTGTGTGTATATGCCCATGCATATGCACCCAAAATGTATGAATCTGTAATATATTCTTATAATGTGAGTGCATATGCATGGCATAGTCCCCCATAATTTGCACTGATAACTGAATTTTAAACTATTATGAATTCTCTGAAACTGTATTTTGTATCAAAAATTGATTTTTTGCTCATAGAGACTTTTCTCAAATATAAAAACCCTACTGAAATGCCCCCTTTATGGCAAGGGATGTGTTTCAAAAGTCACCCATATCAAAATAAAATTTAATTGTACCATGCATATCAATATATAATCAATGAATACCATGGCATATGTGAAAATATATGTCATCATAGTAAGGTATCTATCATTCGAAGCTTATATATAACATATAAAGCAAGGCCTAAAGTGTTGAATCTAGATAAATATATCAATGAAGCTCATAGTATTAGTTTTAATAGAAGTAACCTACACAATAATTAGTGCATGATATGAATGATGGCATTCATCAAACACAAAAAATAAAAAATATATGTCTAATCATGTTCATCCCTGATTTTCTATTTTTAAAATCTTTTTAATATTTTTGTATTTTTTAAATATTTGTTTTTTTTTCACTTTTTGAATTTTGAATCAAAAACATTAGAGATTAGGAGACAAATCATGGGTTCAAAATTAGAAGAAAGGTAAGGATTTTAAACAATCCTCAACATGTGTCGAGGTGAAGTATGCACTGAAAATGATTGCATGGTTATATATGAGCAAAATGCCCCCACTATGTATGTAAATTATGGATAAAAGACATGTATGGTATAAAATATGGATGCATAAGAATGATTTTACATATTTGTCTCATCAAATGTACACTTGTCAAGATATATAATGTGCATGTATGACCAATATAGTACACAAAGAAAAGATTTTGCATGACTAGTACTATTGTGTAAACTGAAACTGAGTATAGTATTAATGTAGGTCAGGGCAGGGTTTCATAGTGAAGGGACAATTATCCTTGCAACCATCAAAGTTACACAATAGATTAATCACACTCTTTTCCATTATCATGATAGATTACAAGGTATTTGTAGCTTATCGGCTTTATATAGGGACTCTTAGCTCCCTCAACTCATGGATTTCTCATGCCTCATATCTACACTAAGGTTACATGATTTTTAAGAGATATTATCTCTCTCTCTCTCTCTTCCTCACTCTAACTCTACATTCTGACAGAGTTTTAACCTTCCACTTGACTATCCTCTTCTGTAAAACTATCAAAAAATATAACCTCACAACAATAACTATAAACAACCTTTTTTGTTGGATGGTCTCCTCCTTTTATAGTCATGGTTGATACACATACCATGGAAATGATATTTTTCACTAGTTAGCCTACTCTAGGTGTAGCCTTGCCTTTTATAGATCTCAAGTACTGCATTTCTGATAACTCCCACACCAAATTAGTGTAGATCAGATTTTATCGGTTTCACCTTTTATGGAATCATGTCAATCATGCAACTAATTTGGAATAATTCAAATGGATAAGTGTAGATGATGCAAGAGCATCCAGGATAGATAGGCTAACTTGGATCAACCAAAAAAAAGTGTTGGTTATTTTATATTATTTTTATTTATTGTCTGTTTTGGTGTGTTTGGTTTTAAGTTATTTTCTTGTTTCCATTTTTTAATCTTCTCTGCACTAGTGGAGTGATCTTATTGTTTCCATCAAATTTAATTTCAAAACTTAGCTCAAAAATTTGATGGGATGCCTCAAAATTCATGAATATCAAACTCTGATTTGGTTTTGATTGCTTGCAGTGCTAATTGAGCTTCTTAACCCTGATTTGGTTTTAAAGTGAAGTTTTCACACTCAATAGTTGTATTCAAGTTCCTAATCCTCAATTAGGTCTATGCCAATTTGGTTTTAAACCCTTAGTGTCAATCGACATTTCATTCATCTATTAGGTCTTGGTCGAGTCATTTTGTGTTACTTGTGTTAATCAGGTTCCTTTTACCAATTAGGTCTATGATGAAATCAAATGAAGTCAATAATGTTAAATGGGATTTTGTTTGCCAATTTTGTCAGTAGATGTTTTAAGTGTTGTTTGCAATGCTAATCGGAGCTACCAACCTGATTAGGTCTATGCAATTTTCAAACATAGCAAGTATTTATGTGTGGGGTTTGGAGTGCCGACTAGTTTGATGAATTTATTAATAGTTCAATTGGCTTTGAATTGTTGATTAGGTCAAGGTGGAGTCATGGATAATTTTAAGAATGGACCCCTAAAATTTTCTATAAACTATTGGTGAATCCTAGAGTTTATACATAATTCCATTGGCTAATCTTTGAAAAAATTGCCACATAGGTGTAAATTGATTGGTTATTCTATTGGCTCTTTAAAAAACTTATAACTATTTGGCGAATTAAATGTAATATTCAAATAAATATATAATGACATAAAACAAAAAAATGAAATGAATAAAATTAACCAAAGCTTGAATATTCTCTTTCAAACTAATGAAAAAACAATGACACTTACTTGGAAATGAAAGTAACCTTTAAAATATTGATCCTCCCCATAGCCCATGCAACCCCCACAATAATTTGAATGTGCTTAGCAATAAATTGTGAACACATGCATCTATATGATCCATCCATGTTGATTAAGGAAGGAAAATTGCTACTTTTTATAAAATAATTTGCTTTGGATTTGCAAGGGGATTTGAAGGAGAATGTATTGTTGTAGTGAAAAGTCATAAATACTAGAAGAGGGCCACAAGAGTCCCAACACGTTGTCATTAAATGGAAGACACCAAGGCAAGCAACATGGTACCTCAAAAAAAATTCAAAGCCTTTAGATGAATTGGTTATTTTACATGTCAAAATATGACCCTCATGAATAACAATTTAAAATGTGAATTACATGTAAAAAGTGCATGCATCTTTAAAACTAACAAACTTTTTATTTTTAAATAAGATATTTTGAATTTTCTTAATAATTATCAAAAGTGAATATATAAACAACTTATAATTCAGGTAAATTATTACATAATATAAACTTCTTACAAATTTTAAGTTGCACATTAACTTCCATATTCAATCAAGGTAACCAAAATTTAAATAAATTACCCAAAACTTATTGAACCTACCTTTCATAATATTTAAAATCACATGTGTGGAAAATATTCAACATAACCATATTATTTATATTCTTCTTCTCCCACAACTTATACACATTAAGACAAAATAATTTTTTACCACTTTTCCAATTTACACTTAAACATAAATGGCATGCATGACCCAACTATAAAAAATCATATACTTGCATAAGAAATGTTAACCAATAGTCATTGTGTGTGAAGCTTTGTAAAAATAATTATGCAAGAGATTTGCGGATCTAAAGATAACATGAAAGCAAGGGTATTTCCCTTACATTGGATGAGTCTAAATATATATCAAAACAAATTAGAAGAGTTGTCTTAATATATTGGTACATAGATCATAACCAAGAACAAATAATCACCATGGGATATGCATTGAATGGATTTAAGTGTTTTGTTGAGAATACATTGTTTAACGTCAAGAGGAATTACTAAGAACTGAAGGATTAACTATTTTTAAAATCAATTTTGAGCCAATAAATATTTCAATTAAATTATGGAATCAAAAATAATAATTTAAATTGTTAATCTTTATTGAATTTAATCTTATTGTAGTTATTATTATGGGGAGGAGCATCAAAAAATATAGAATTAATTTGTCATTTAAAATATGTTCATTTCAATGGATCTTTGCATAAGTCTATCAACCTCTCACATGGACCTATAAGTGCATGTTGCTAGTAATTATCACAAGTGAATATCGAAACTACTTTTAAACTCAAACAATGGCATAACATAAAAGTGTAGATGATGCAAGAGCATCCACGATAGATAGGCTAACTTGGATCAACCAAAAAAAAGTGTTGGTTATTTTATATTATTTTCCTTTATTGTCTGTTTTGGTGTGTTTGGTTTTAAGTTATTTTCTTGTTTCCATTTTTTAATCTTCTCTGCACTAGTGGAGTGATCTTATTGTTTCCATCAAATTTAATTTCAAAACTTAGCTCAAAAATTTGATGGGATGCCTCAAAATTCATGAATATCAAACTCTGATTTGGTTTTGATTGCTTGCAGTGCTAATTGAGCTTCTTAACCCTGATTTGGTTTTAAAGTGAAGTTTTCACACTCAATAGTTGTATTCAAGTTCCTAATCCTCAATTAGGTCTATGCCAATTTGGTTTTAAACCCTTAGTGTCAATCGACATTTCATTCATTTATTAGGTCTTGGTCGAGTTATTTTGTGTTACTTGTGTTAATCAGGTTCCTTTTACCAATTAGGTCTATGATGAAATCAAATGAAGTCGATAATGTTAAATGGGATTTTGTTTGCCAATTTTGTCAGTAGATGTTTTAAGTGTTGTTTCCAATGCTAATCGGAGCTACCAACCTGATTAGGTCTATGCAATTTTCAAACATAACAAGTATTTATGTGTGGGGTTTGGAGTGCCGACTAGTTTGATGAATTTCTTAATAGTTCAATTGGATTTGAATTGTTGATTAGGTCAAGGTGGAGTCATGGATAATTTTAAGAATGGACCCCTAAAATTTTCTATAAACTATTGGTGAATCCTAGAGTTTATACATAATTCCATTGGCTAATCTTTGAAAAAATTGCCACATAGGTGTAAATTGATTGGTTATTCTATTAGCTCTTTAAAAAAATTATAACTATTTGGCGAATTAAATGAAATATTCAAATAAAGATATAATGACATAAAACAAAAAAATGAAATGAATAAAATTAACCAAAGCTTGAATATTCTCTTTCAAACTAATGAAAAAACAATGACACTTACTTGGAAATGAAAGTAACCTTTAAAATATTGATCCTCCCCATAGCCCATGCAACCCCCACAATAATTTGAATGTGCTTAGCAATAAATTGTGAACACATGCATCTATATGATCCATCCATGTTGATTAAGGAAGGAAAATTGCTACTTTTTATAAAATAATTTGCTTTGGATTTGCAAGGGGATTTGAAGGAGAATGTATTGTTGTAGTGAAAAGTCATAAATACTAGAAGAGGGCCACAAGAGTCCCAACACATTGTCATTAAATGGAAGACACCAAGGCAAGCAACATGGTACCTCGAAAAAAATTCAAAGCCTTTAGATGAATTGGTTATTTTACATGTCAAAATATGACCCTCATGAATAACAATTTAAAATGTGAATTACATGTAAAAAATGTATGCATCTTTAAAACTAACAAACTTTTTATTTTTAAATAAGATATTTTGAATTTATATTTTCCTCTTAATAATTATCAGAAGTGAATATATAAACAACTTATAATTCGGGTAAATTATTACATAATATAAACTTCTTACAGATTTTAAGTTGCACATTAACTTCCATATTCAATCAAGGTAACCAAAATTTAAATAAATTACCCAAAACTTATTGAACCTACCTTTCATAATATTTATAATGACATGTGTGGAAAATATTCAACATAACCATATTATTTATATTCTTCTTCTCCCACAACTTATACACATTAAGACAAAATAATTTTTTACCACTTTTCCAATTCACACTTAAACATAAATGGCATGCATGACCCAACTATAAAAAATCATATACTTGCATAAGAAATGTTAACCAATAGTCATTGGTGTGTGAAGCTTTGTAAAAATAATTATGCAAGAGATTTGCGGATCTAAAGATAACATGAAAGCAAGGGTATTTCCCTTACATTGGATGAGTCTAAGTATATATCAAAACAAATTAGAAGAGTTGTCTTAATATATTGGTACATAGATCGTAACCAAGAACAAATAATCACCATGGGATATGCATTGAATGGATTTAAGTGTTTTGTTGAGAATACATTGTTTAACGTCAAGAGGAATTACTAAGAACTGAAGAATTAACTATATTTAAAATCAATTTTGAGCCAATAAATATTTCAATTAAATTATGGAATCAAAAATAATAATTTAAATTGTTAATCTTTATTGAATTTAATCTTAATGTAGTTATTATTATGGGGAGGAGCATCAAAAAATATAGAATTAATTTGTCATTTAAAATATGTTCATTTCAATAGATCTTTGCATAAGTCTATCAACCTCTCACATGGACCTATAAGTGCATGTTGCTAGTAATTAACACAAGTGAATATCGAAAGTACTTTAAACTCAAACAATGGCATAACATAAAATTGTTAGTAATTTTCATGATCGCACATTAACTTCCAAATTTATTCAAACTTGTATAAATTCTATTGTACCAAATTTCCCTCCAGAGTCTATACACTTTTAAGGATTCCAATTTGTTATGTAAGGAGCATAAGGGTTCCAATTTTTTATGAGTCCTTCATAATAGAATTTAAAACTACTCAAGACATAAACACCATATCATATCTTCTAAGAATAACATAAGGGTTACAAAATATACATAATCATGTTAGCTGGAAAGTGGAGGAATCCTTCATAACAAAATTTAAAAAAAACTATCAATGGTATATTCTATGCAAAAAAATGTTTGTGTGAAAATTTAGAAAAATCCATGTGGTAATTACCTGCAATAAATTAAGTTAGATTTGAATGCATATTGAATTTTATTCACTTAAACAAATAAGAGCTTGCAAAAAATATTTTAATAAATTTATCACAAGAAAATGTTTACAAGCTACATAAAACACCATAATAAATACTTCAAAATTTTTAGCAAACTCTAAATAATGAAGTGCCCTGAGATTACATTCATTTGATCACATAACTAGCAGTTTCCCAAAATTACAAGTTGTGTTAGAATGGATGTAAGTTTATATTTTGGTAAAATGAGAATTTGTGAAGTGAAAGAGTGTAAATTGATAGTCGTATCACACTTGAAACCCATGATCACTGACCCTATCTCACATTTTGTTTACAAAGATTCAAGAAATAATAATATAATATTTTGTGTGGAGGTGATGGTGGAAAATTATTTTGTGTGTTTCTTAATACATTTTGGTAATGTACTATGTGGGGAGGAGACATTATGTTTCACGGTCAAATGGAGAAATGATGAAGTGGTGGGGAAGGGCAATGCCATATAGGCCATGCAAGTGGTGAAGTATTGGATGATGTTCTGGGTGGTGATGGTGAAGGAAAATTATAGGGTATTTCATAGATAGACTCAAAGAAGCTCAGGGAAAATTTGTAGCTTTCACTGAGTTATTTCAATTACCCAATACACGATTGACACATGCATCATCTCAATGAAAACAAGGGTTATATATCCAACAATCCTTTTAAAAATATAGAGACTGCACCATGTGTCAATTTAGATAAGTCTAAAACTAAATAGACAAATGTTTTGTGTTAACTATTTAACACATAATTAGACAACTCTAAAATGAAATAGACAAAAAATATAAAAGGATAATTTAATGAAAGATTCCTCTAATATAATCTAATCAAGTGATGAAGGATTCCATATGCAAATAGTTATGGATACAAAAAATTTCCAAGATTTTTCCATTCTCATTCTCAGTAACACTAACAACTATTATATTCGTAACAATAGTGCATATTTATCTTTGTTTCATGAATGGAAGAAAGGTAAAAGTACCACAAGTACTACCAATTTTAGGTAGTTTGTTGGACCATGGTTTGAATCCCCACCAATTTCTAACAAGCTAGATAACATTATTTGGAATGGCACTGAAATTCTATTTCACAACTCAAATTGGGAGGAAACAAACAATACAATTTAAAGCCAAAAAATGACCCATCAATTCACATTCCCAATGACTCTTTTTATTCCTACGGGAATGAAAAGCTTATTGAATAAGATGAAATGCAAGACACCTAAGCTAGACACCTATGATTAATAACTAATATCTATAATATTGTTACATCCCCCCTTAATTAGTAGAGGTTTTTGTCAGACCAAGCATTCCTCTGAATTTTTCAAAATTTTCTCATCCAAGCTCCTTATCAAGATGTTTGTTGGTTGCTCTGTTGTCAAGCAATGTTGCAACTTGATACTGCCATCTTTCACATAGTACCGAATCAAATGAAATTTGGTATTGATGTGCTTGGTTAGGTCATGAAAGAATAGATTCTTTACCATCTAGATTGTAGAAGTCTTGTCAATCATGAGAGGTGTTGATGAAACCTGTTGCTCCTACAAATCTGAAATAACCCTTTTGAGCCACAAAGTCTCTCTAGTTGCCTTTGAAGTGGCCATATATTTTGCTTCTACTAAAGAAATTGCCAGAACTGATTTTCTTGGATTTTCAACTAACAACTATTGTCCCTAAATTCATTACAAAACCTGAGGTGGACTTTCCATCTTCATGATCACCAGCATAGTCAGAATCTGAATACCCAACCAGTTTGAAGTCTCCTGCCCTGGAGTATTTGAGCCCAAAATGTTGTGTACCTTTGAGATATCTGAGGAACCTTTTTTCTGCTACATAATGACTCTCCCTAGGTTGTTGCATGAATCTTGAGATGTCACCAACTGCATATGATATATTTGGTCGAGTGGTAGTCATATAAATTAGACTTCTAATGAGTTGTCTATATTTAGTGGCATCAACCAAATCTATGGAATCTTTAGATGGCAATTTGAGATCTAGTTCTATGGGTGTGTTGAGAGGCTTATATCACCAATGTATTTCTATTGAGTAGTGAAGAAATACTTTGGTTTATAAATTACTACAATACCCAAATAGTAATGAAGATTTCAAGTCCCATTTTTCATGAGATTCTAAGTCCTATTGTCACAAGTGAATTATACTCATCTTTCATTGCTTTTCTCCAAGAGTTAAGCTTTTCAACTTGTTTGAAAGTTGTTGGTTTTGAATCAAATGCAACATTGAGTTCCTCTTGAGAATCATTCAATGTGAGTTTTCCAAACATGTCCTAAATTTTATCAATAGAATTGTCTGGTTGAGATGAGGTTGCATGTGCACTTCAATTGCCTATTTTCCCAACTTCATCAAGCCTCACATAATTTAGTGTTTGAGTGGCCCACTTAGGCATCTTTTTCTATGTTGCAGGTGCTTCAGGTTCATCCTCTGAAGTTCTTTCACTATCTACCCTCTGTTCTGTTGGCCCCTGTTCAATATCTGATGAAGTTTCACTCTCTCCTTTAGGAGGAGTTTTAAGCTCATGTATGGGAGATAAAAGAAAATAAATAGATTCCCAACTTTGTGTCCCCCACTAACTATTTGGAACATTCAAATCACTCTTCTTTTAGACATCAAACTTTGCATATTTATCTAGTTGACTCAATTGCCGATCAATATGCGCTTTGTCCTTTGTAGTCTCACAAAAGACAACTTCTCTTATGACAAGAAACTTCTCTTTCGCATCATATAGCCTGAATGCCTTGGAGGAATCAGAATATCCCAAATGGATGCATTTTCAACTCTTGTGGTCCAATTTGTTTATCTTCTCCTTTAGAATCGATGCATAACAAGTGGATCCAAAAATATAGAGATGTTACACTGAAGGGAGGTGACCACACCACATCTCATATAGAGTCTGATTTAAGAGCTGTTGATGGTGATGTGTTGCAAAGGTATACTTCTATTTTAGCTTCTTCAACCCAAAAGTGCAGATTTAGCACTTTGAAATACAACATTGCATGAACCATATTCATCACAGTTCTGTTCATTCTTTCAACTATTCCATTTTATTGTGGAGTGTGAGTAACTGTGAGATGGTGTTTGATCTTGTTTTGCTCAAGATAGGACTCAAACTTATTTGATGTGAATTCACCACCATTATCTATCCTGAGTGTCTCGATGCAAGTTTGTGCTTTATTTTCAATCATTATTCAATTTTTTTTGAAAGTATCGAAGGCTTCTGATTTCTTTTTCAGAAAAGATATCCATGTCATCTTGTTGTAGTGATCAATGAATAACATGTACTTATGACCATCAGTGGAGAGGATTGTAAGAGAACACAAGTTTGAATGAATAATCCGCAATTTTTTATCTGCTTTCTACTGTGACTTTAGAAATAGTTCTCTGCATGTTTAGCCAAGATGTGGGCTTCACACTTCTCATCTAATTTTTTGGGCAATGTAGGCATACGAACAACACCATTCTTTTGCAATACATGAATGTTGTTATAGTGAGTGTTCCCAAATTGAGCATTTCACAACATGTTTGGAGACTTTCTGTCTTCCACAAGATGAGCATAATTCCTTGAATTTGATGGCTCACCTCTCAGTTTGACTAGTTTTCCTTCCTCATATCCAATCAAGATGACCACATTGTCATTTTTTTTCTTGATTGTGACATCACCATTATCCAACAGAATGGAATGGCATTGTTGACTTATGAGCGCTAGGGACAATAAGTTTATTTTCAATTGAGGAAGGTAGAGAACATTCTCAAGTTTGTAGTCTGGAAGCCCTAGACACTTGAGTCAAATTATACCTTTTCCCTATGGTTGCAGACTTTATCTATCTACAAGGTATACTGAGCCACAACTTTCTTCAATGTACTCCTCAAATAAGTTTTTTTGGAAAGTCATATGTTGAGTGGAGCTAGTATTAATAACCCAAGCATCAAACCATGAGGAATTGATCAAGACACTGTTTGCTTCATCATCTGTACTGAAAAACACACATTCACTGGTGAATTAGATTAAGTTTGACTCTTTTAATTGTTTTTTTAAATTTTCTTCTTTATTTTTACAGTATGATTCAATTTTCTCCCATAGAGTCCTGCATTCGTGAGTCTCATGGCTACCTTTTATATCACACCATTCACAATAAAGGTTTTGTTTATCATTCTATTTTTTATTTTGACCATCATGATTTTTATTTTTACCATTTTTTTCCTTGTACTTGTTATTGCCTTCATTTTTGAAAGACGTAGCCTTGTTTTATGTTTTGAAAGAGTTTGTTTTGACAAAACACACACTTTCACCTATTGTGGTTTCTATTTTCTTTCCAAAAGTCTTTTCTCTTTCTACCATATTTTCAACCAACTGGTCAATTATGAGAGTCTTCAACTGATTGCTTGCTTGTAGAGACTCCAAATAGGTTGAATAGTTGGGAAGATAGAATTTTATAAACGCGGTCATGTGTATGTCGATTTTGACCCTTGTTGCTTCAACATCATGTTTGATAGCACGTATCTCTGAAGCCAATCTCATTGCATCACCATCTTTCAATTCTAGGTTGAACAATTTCAACTACAACTGAATGAATTCTAACTCTGAATGGGAGTCATATAGATCCTTTAGTTTATGATATGCTTCCCATGGTGTATTGCACCCCTATATATGATGAAACACATTTTCATCCACTGATGCCCTCATCAAGGCCAAAGCCTTCCAATTTTTCTGCTTCCATCAATGAATGTCTTTTGCATTCCCTGTTAGTTCAACTGGTTGTATTGCCCTATCACAAATATCGAATCATAGATCATTAAAGATGAGTGTGTTCTTCACTTGTCTAGACCATTCTAGCCAATTGTGTTTGCTAGTCAAGGTAGTGCCAACAATGGATTTGATAGAATGCATGGTTTTGATTTTTTGTTTAATCCCAAATAGTTCCTTATCACTCCAAAATAGTCCCCTTTTTTATATACGTAAAGGTACTGAAAATGATTTGCTTTGTCATTAACATCGGCTTAAAAATAAAACCTCATACATCAATATACTCAATTTTTGTTGATTTTCAAATTAACATTTTTTTGACATACATGAATGGATAAAAAGAGTAGCTCCACTTATTTCTCCTTAAATTACGTGATTTAGTTATTTTTGTCCAAATCCACTTAGAATAGCATGCTTCAAAGCAATTAAAAATATTGCTAAAATTTTAAATGCATTCAAATTTAAATATTTTCAAAATTTGGAAAAGGCCATTTAAAAACTGAAATTTGCTTTTTAAATGAAAAAGCATAAAAATATTATAACTCTCCTTTTGTTTGGCTTGATTTCTAATATTGGAAGAAAAAAATGTACGGATAATGACTTCCATGTACTCCTTTCTTCACGTGGCCTTGTAACTCCAAGCCAAGATGGAATGAAACACAACACAGGGAATAAAAAACAACAGTGTTGTCAGGGCAAGATTGTGAGGTGCAGCCGACAATTTTAGATGCAGTCCTTCACACAAGCATACCAAAATGCCAAAACTCAAAATGCCAAATGCCAAAATCAGGTTGCAAATAGAGTACGCCAAGATACCACGTAGGTCAGGTGAGCAACAAAGGAATCAAATGCCAATATGGTTATATGTAATTTTAGGCCAAAACACTGCCAAAATGCCACATCATCTGTAATCAATGATAGGTCACGGCTCAGGTGTTAAATAGGTCCATGCAAAGCCTTTGCAACCACATAGTGCTTCAAACACCACGCAGCACAGGTCGTGTCAGGTCCACGGCAAGGGAAAACTCCAACACAACATGGAATCCAACACAACAGGGATTCCAACGTAGCAAGATGTATTTTTAACACACTCTGTTGATGGCCAATAGAATAAAATGTACTCCAATGCACGCAGCAGGGACTCCAATGCTCCAAGCTCTGAATGATACACAGGGTACCACACTAACAGACAGATGTTTGTAAGCAAAACAGACAAGCACAAATGAAACACCCTTCAGGTAGGAAGAAAAAAGCTTAATTACAAGTCCGTATAGCTATAAAATGGAGAAGAATAATAAATTGCTTTTACGAGGATCTGATACTAATGACACAGCATATAATATTATTTGGAATGGCAATGAAATTCTATTTCATGATTTAAATTAGAAGGAAGCAAACATTATAATTTAAAGTTAAAAAATCACCCATCAATTCACATTTTCAATGACTCTTTTTATTTTTATGGGAATGAAAAGCTTATTAAATAAAACGAAATGCAAGACACTTAACCTAGACACTTAGGATTAATAACTAATATTTATAATATTGTTACAATTTCTACATGCTCTCTCCAAGCATTATAGTGGTTTGATCAGTAGACAAATCGCCCTCAAAATCTATGACCGCTAACCTCATTTCACACTTTGGTCACAAAGCATTATGAAACAATAATTTGCTATTTTTTTAAGATGAAAATGAAAAATGAGCTTGTGAGTTCGTTCAGAGAATGTGGTAATGCATTGTGTGGTGAGGAGATGTTATGTTTCACAGTGAACAACGACAAAGTGGTGGTGAAAGGCAAGACCATACAAAACATGCAAGTGGAGACATATTTCAAGGTCACCTATGCAATGATAGTGAGGGGTAATGACAAGGTATTTCAATGATGGACTCAAAGAATCATGAGAGAATACATGTGCAAAGTTCAATGACATGTCACATCTGTCAATGCAATCTATAGTTTCCATCAAACTTTTTCAATTACCTAATACATAATTAAAACGTGTCATCTCAATAAAAACAAGGATCAAATATCCAACTCTTTTAAAAACATAAAAAACACATCATAGATCAATTTAAATAAATGTAAAACCTAATAAATATGACATTTAAACCCTAAAACCAATTAAACCAAAAAAAAGGAAAATACTTCTTAAAAAAATATATATTATATTCATTTTCTAGAAATACCATTCATGTCTTTGTCACTGCCAATTGTCATTTATACCTAGTTTCGTGGGAATATATTTCACTATGTTTTTTCCCTCTCTGTCGGACCCACTAGCATGACGGTGGGATTTGACCGCACCAAAATTTCCAAGAGAGCTGCAAAGATATTATGGTAATCCAAAAAAAAGGAACAAAACTAACAAATAAGCAACAAAATCCATTGACTGGAAAAATTCATCAGTCAAAATTTATTCAGCACCAACTGAAACCCATCAACCACCAGCAAGTCTACCAGACCATTCACACAGAAAAAGGCCAACAATGAACTGATCAGCCACAAGAACCATAAAATCAAGTAGAAGATGATAAACAATTCACTAAAAATACAATTCACCAAAGCATGAACATATAACAGATTCCACACAAGTCAAGGCTATTCTAGCTTGCCTTGACTAGGGGCATTTTGTCCCCCTGCCCCAAGAAAAAAATAGAGAGTTAGGTAGGGGTGAAATGCCAGCATCCACGTAACCCTATAAATCAATCGATCCTTTTTTAGGGAATTCCCTGAGCTGTTAAAATTCAGGTTCGCCCATGATCTCTTCATCAAACCAAAATATACCCAATCACGAACCATGAAGCTTGATTCAATCCGACTTAAGAGCACCCTTGAAAATTTTTTATGTCTGTCCCATTGCCCAGTGACAAAAAACCAGGAAAAAAATAATACCAACGTGCCCCGGTCAAGATACACCAGGAACCGTTAGAGGCAACCATCTATGGGCAGAGGAATCACTATTAACCGATTCATTGGCCGTGAAGTTACTAAAGAGAAAGTAAAAGGGGGATAACAATCTCGATTCCATTTCAATCTTAGAGCAGAAAAATCTATCTCCATTCGCAGCACGAAGGAGACCAAGCCACCGCCCCTCAAAACTCCTATCTTGACATCCTTGGCTGCCAACAAATCTTTAACTATTCAATACCTGCAACATTTGAATGGAATTTTGTATTACTGGATTACTGCAAAGTGAAAGTTGTAAATATTTCAATGTAGGTAATTATTCAATACATGTTATAGTCTGCCACTACTCACAACTCTCAATTCTAATGGTCTACAAGAAGCTTGAAGTCCGACAACCCCTGTTTTCCATGACCAACACCACTAAGAATTTAATCAAATGGCTCTTCATCATTGCTAGCTGAGTATATGACTATGGAGTATTCTATGTCTTGAATAAGAAAGGGTAGAGAGGTGCAGAGAGGAGGGAGGTGGAAACAGATGTAGGCCATGTAGGTGGGACATTTGGAGGACCAACACGTAAGGGAGTCTTAGAGGGTGCAGATGAAAATGCAAGATGCATGCGGCGTGAAGACAACGTGCTTCTATGGTGATTTGTGTTTAGTAAGGGTTTGTTTGGGCAACGACCTTCTGAATTAAAGTTAAGATATTATAATATTACATTTAGATATGTCATTTATATAATATTATGGTCTACACGCTCTCTCCTAATATTATGGTAGTGTGATCCCTCGCAACATATCACACACAATTGAAACAAAAAATATTTTGAAATCGACTTTTTCAAATTCTTTGAACAAATAGAGCGCTCTCAAACATATGATTGTCATGATAATGTATGATTGAAAAAAGTCCTCAAAGAAATATTTGTTTTCATTGAGATGATGCTTGTTTCAATCATGTATTGAGTAACTTAAATCAATGATGCAATGTTGCTAATATGGGGACAAGACTTTGAGGTCCCAGAGTCTATCTTGTTGCTTCCATTTGTTCATGTTGCCAATATATTACCACCTAAAAACAAAAAATTACATCCCTTCCGACGTTCCTTGTACCATCAGAGCAATTGCTAGTTATTTATAACGCAAAGATGTTTGAGAAACATTGAATCATAACTTACCTATTATTGGATTGCCCCATTTCAAGGATTTCGTGGCATCTAACATTTTTAATATAACATCAAATCATAATTTTTTTTAAAAATAATGAAAATATATTCATTTTGTGCAGTGATGTGTTCATTTGGGCTCATTCTATGTGTAGGCACTTCAAATTTCACGAGATGGTTTAAAATAATAATAAATTAAGCATAAGTCAACTTGTATCCGATGAGAAACCATTCACATAAACCAAATTTATTTATTTTATAAATTGTTAAAAAGGTCAGTGGATCATTGTTTGAATATTTGGTTGCCAAGTGTCCTCCCTCCCTCACATAGTTGTGCACTTTTTAGACTGACATTTTTTTTTTCATTTTTGTATGCATGGCTTTCGTTCATGCATTGTGGATAATGGTTGAAATTGACCTCAGGGAGGGAATCGTAATTTAATTTAATCACATTAAGCATTCATTTTATGTGGTGTTTAACTAAATTTTATCAATGTCTTAAAGAATTAAAACTTGAGATTTATGGCTTCCACAGTCGACAATTATTTATAGAGAGATGTCTGGAGAAAATAACAAATATTTTTTGTATCCATTTTTTTGTGATCACACTATATGATCTAGTACATTTTGAGCTTCTTGCTCTAGCAATGAATCTCCGTGGTATTCCCATTCCTTCGAAGATTTAAACATTGGTGGCAAATTTTATGAATAGTTGGTTAATTCTTAGACAAATGTGGTCTCGACAACTGAGGATAGCGTGTACTCACATAGTGCCTTCATTGCATACATAAAATCCAATTCAAATGCCGTTGTAGATTCTTTCCAAATAGCCCATATTTGTCACAAGAGTTGTTTCTGATTTGAGCAAAATCGAACAACAAAAAGTTAGTGACCTAGTTGCCAAGCCTCATCATTGCTATCAAGGTTTCCAAAGATATCGATGTTTCAGCGTAAGATAGCTGAGAGGAATAGGAGAATGAAATTGAGATAATGCTTCATAAATCTTTACTCCTTTCTGTCTATAACTTCTAAGGTTTTCCATTAGCATCGTGTCATTATTATATGGTGTATTAAATTATAGTTAATGTTTAAGATTGTGATTAGACTATGTATTGCACTAATCCGTATTTAGATGAAAAAATGTTTGAGCTCTATCCATGAAAATGCCTTCGGCATAATAAAACATCCAAATACCCAATGAAAACCTAATTTAAAATAATGATGCCTCTTGCATGAGGTGTGAACTTCAAGTCCATTTGAGGTCACATACAAATCTCTTAATTAGATCATAGAAACATTATTGTAAGTGTTAAGACATGAATTAAATATAAAAATTGATCTGAAAGGAAATATATCGGTATACCCAATTTCAATAGCATTGGCAAAGCCTTAGTTTCAGAGCAACTGCACATTAATCATATGATCTCCTCTTTGGTAGCAATCATACATAATTATAATAATCCAACCATTGACATATATCTGATTGAAGGAAGCAAAAAAGGGAAAGACCAAGAAATAACATATAATAAAACCCTAGGCGTGTAGGAAACCATTAAAACAAAAAATCCATGTAAAAAGGTGGTGTGAAAGCACATCATTGAGAATCAAACTGAAGAATCATAGGCCCTGTTGGCTTAGATACAACGAACAAGCTAGATGTATTTTGGCACAATGATAACCCTCTTTGCAAGGATGATGCAGATATTCATGTCATAAAAAAGACTCACCAAATAGACCTATGCAACCTTCTACAAGGCGGAAATAACACGGCTCTAGAAGAGCAGGTTGGTCTTGAAGTCATAAGCTATTTCTATGACTAGCCTATTGAAGGGAAGCTTCCTTAAGAGCAACTCAGTTCTCTTCTAGTAATTTCTTACTTCCTAGAGAGCGATAGTGTCAGGCCTAAAGCAATGGGGCTTCTTCACAAATGCTTCTACATGATCTGGGGCATGCAAATTAATATGCAACACCCTCCCCTCTTCGACCATTAAAAGTAAAGGGTATGTAGGGGCAATGGAATTTGTTGCATAAAAAAGTTTTTTGTTTTTTCTTTTTTTTTTAAAAATTTCAAGGTGTCTTGGAGAAACCAGGTGGGGTGGTATCTAGTTGTATAACTACTTGTATTTTAGGTTGCGTAGGTCTAATTTTTGTGTCTTGGTATTGTTTGAAAAAAAGTATTAAAATTCACAATTTCTCTAAAGGTGCAAGTTACATCAAAAGGGATGTAATTATCCATTTTAGTAAATCAAGGTTGTGTAAAGTGAAAGAGTATAAATCAGCAGTCGTACCCCATTTAAAATCCATGGCCGTTGACCCCGTATCACCTTTTTTGCTCTCTTAAATTCTATGTTCTTTTGTCTTTAGGATAAATAAGATGTTTACAAAGATAAGGTTTAATTGTGATTACCTTTTCTTTTAGGAGTTTGAGAGTGGTGTTTCCATTTTATTTTATGCCTAATATAATTGCTCCAAGTTTCCATATATTGGTAGCATGGACAAATGGAATCTATAAGATAGACTCTGGGGCCTCAATGTCTTATCCCCCCATCAATGACATTACAGAGTTGATTCAAGCCACACATTAAATGTGGAGCTGTGAAACAATCAAATTAGCTCTCGTGACATCCTCATCTACCCTTGATAATAAAAAAATAACCAATCAAAGATCTTGCCATTGTGCATTTTGAGGAACCCTATGCAATGGGTGTAGACCCTGTAAATCCAATAATTGCATTGAATCCAAGTTTGGCATACAATATGAGCCATGTGGTATATAATCTCACCTAAAATACCATATTATTTTTCCTCACCACCATCACACAAATCACCTTGAAATAATTCACCATTTGCATGTTTTGTATGGCCTTGTTCTTCCCTACCACTTCATCATTGCTCAAGCTCACCTTGAAATGAAACGTCTCCTCCCCACACAGCTCATCACCACGCCATATGAAAGAACACACAACCTCATTTTATATCATTGTCATCTTCACCATAAAAATAAGATTATTATTTCTTAACACTTTGTGAACAAAAGATTAGATGATGGATCAATGATCATGGGTTTAGAGTCAAGTACAACAATCAATTTACACTCTTTTGCTTTATAAAATCCTGCATTACCAAAACATAAAATTACATCCCTTTTGATGCAACTTACACCTTTGGGGCAACTGCTAGTGTGGGTGTGTGTATTTATATATATAATATAATATCATTATATTATTATATAATAATTATATACAATAATATATATAAATATTACATATTATAATATATTTAGTATATATATTATAATTACATATATATAATTATAATATAAAATAATGTAATAAGAATATAAATATAAAATTTTATAATATAATTATAATATTTAATATTTATACTATTATTAAATTATTATATGCATATAATATAATTATATTTAAATAAATATAATATAAAATACATAATATTATATATTTATATATTATTAATTTATATATTAATATTAATATTATTACATACTATAATATATATAATATTTTAATATATTAATGTGTATATACATATAAAATAAAATTAGATGCATACCCTCTAGTCTGTTATCACAACTTTATTAAATTGAAAAATGCTTCTATGCCCGGACTTAGGTACTCTAACAATTGTAGTAACAATTGAAAATACGTAAAAACTGATTGGAATCCATCCATGCAAAAGTAAATAGTTGTACGATCTAAATGACATGCCATAAAAACATGCATTGATCTTGTCCACATTGTGACACCAAATCCCTTTAAAGTTGTCACGCATTTAAGTTCAATGTTTACGTTTATCATTCCTTGAACAAGTTCAAGGAACGAACATCCCAAACAAGATGAATCAATGGTGAAAGCTTCACCTTAAAAACACCTCCGACATAAATAATAATTTCACAATGGTTAGAATGACATATAAATTCAATATATGGGTATGTGCACGGAGTTGGGGGCAATTTCGTGGGCATTTCCTATAATGCAATCATGTTATTTAATAACACAATCGCATTATTTAATAACGTAATCGCATTAATTAAATAACGTGATTCAATTATTTGAAATATGGCTCAGTGATTATTGAGCCATAACATGATCATATTATTTAAAATAAATAATGTGATTGTCTTATTTTAAAATAGGGAATGCGATCGTGTTAATAATGCGATCGTGTTCCCTGTGTCATAAAAAATGAACTGAACACAAAATTTTCTCATTTTGCATTTGCATTTTATTATTTCCCTCACTCTCCTCCACTCTATGATCATGTTTTGCCCTCATGATTCCAATCCTTGCTATAATTCATCTAGGAAGTCATTAATTTTTTATGCCACCACGTAAAAGAGGTAAGTGTCAAAATTCTATTCATTGTTTATTAATTTTAGTAAATTTTTTATTATTTTCATTGTTTAATTGGTAATTATTTATTTTTAATAGCCCATCCTATTAACCCTCCTGTTCCTCTACCTAACCCTTCTATAGGTTCACAAAATCCCCCAAGCAGTCAAGAGAGTCTAGTTGACCACATTGTGGAAAATAAAATTGAAATTGAAGAATTAATTGGGAGAATGATGGATCCCACTTCCACCAACACCCACCACACCTATCTAGCCAATTCCCTAGAGACATTATTAGGTTAAATTGATAGAGTATAATGAGTCAAATTAATAGATAGGCTTCATATCAGGATAGTTGCAGGGTCTATTATGCTGATAAATTATCACCATGTGAGGTCAAGAACAAAGACATATCAAAAGCTTCCATTTTTACCTTATTCATTGACCTAGCCACTACTGCACCATTTCTAGTAACTGCAAAATGTTTTCCGATCCATTGCTGCCAACATAATTTAATCACAATCAATTTCTAGGATCGATGATGGATGGTGTTCGATTATCCACCATGTAACAACCTCGATATCTCATTATATTTTTTGAGAAAAATCTACTGTGATTTTATTCTCAATGAGATTCTAAACTATTTTGATTTTAGTGATTTTCAAGGCTTAGGAAAAGACTTTGTACATGATCAACCAAGTGTGCGTCATGTACCTAATTAACCTACAAGGATTTGTATCCAAAAGCCACTTGAACTTGAGATCCCCTATGTAGTTTATCATGTCATAAATATCGACACGTTGCATGCACTTAGTTCACTCACTGATACACCTATTCAACATACGATCAGGTTCTCGCATATTGATGCTAGAGATATGCCACCTAGTGTGCATACCTGACCCCACCCTTGTAGCTCTTGTAGAGCTATATGCATTGGACCTTATGATGATGATGGTACTGGTGGTTTAGAGGGCTTGGATAATATAATTATGAGTGATTATTTTTTAACATACACATGTGGTGTGTAGACATCAGCCACTACACAGATGCAGGTATATTTTATATAAATATCATGTTAAATTTAAGTTATAATTACAAATTTAATTTAGATAATAATTAATTTACATAGAAATTAAATTATATATATATATATATACATATATATACATATATATATATACATATATATATACATATATATATATACATATATATATATATATATATATACATATATACATATATACATATATATATATATATATATATATATATATATATATAATTTTTTATGTTCTAGGAGGTGACGGTCCCTTCATCTTCACAATTAACATTTTTAGCATTTGATTGACACAACCATTATTTATATTTTTAGATCCAATTGTTGGCCCATCTATTACTACATCTGTCTTTGTTAGGATGACAACTTTTACTTATACAGAGGTAAAATTTTGAATTAATCTTATGCTCTATGTACATTTAGTTTTTATATATTTTCTTTGTAAGTTTAAGTTAAATTTATCTATCGAGGATCTCAAAATTCAAGTATAGTGTTATTAAATACACTCTTGATTTAATAAAAGAGAAAAACTTGCCATATATATCTTTGATACTTTATAAAAAAGTAAGTGAGAACTTGTTTACATTCAGTTGATGGCTCAAGTAGATACTCCTCCATCCTAACGAGTTGAGATAGCATAGGCATTGCTACTGCAATATCATCCACACAGGAATCGATAGAGGTATATATTAACTTGTAATTTTGAATTGTAAAAATAGACTTGTTTCAATAATTTTACTACATACTTGGAGAAAATATAGCTTATGTGAATGTATTATGTATGCAAGGTTATCCCATGACATTTGATAGTCCCAGTGAGATGATTAGTAGGGAAAATTCTCATATTTATTTCCTATTTTAGATGCCTATTCGAATAGTTGAGCCTACCACTGACTTGTTAAAGTGCCAAAAATAGATTGAGCAAAACCGTGAGCTTGCAGTAAGTGCATGTTTAAATAATTTTTTATTCTAGTTTAAAATTAATTTATTAACAAGAGGTTGAATGTATTTTATGTTAATTTTTTAATAATACTTGTATTTGAACATGCTCAACTACAAGTGAACTATGAGTGTAGGACCCGCAATCAGACCTTGGAGTAATCCAAGGCATTAGAGGGATCTCCATCTACCAATAAAGCATCCCAGGGAGAGTCTTCTTCGAGAAAGGCAAAGAGAGGGCAGTTATTTGATGATTAAGATGTCTTACATTAGATGTGCTTTTTTGTATGCCTATATGGTAATGTACACAGTTTTGGCATTATATATGCGTATATGACATTCACCCGACATTAGATACTGTTGGTAGATGTTATAATTTTTTGTATGACTATAATGGTAGTCTATGTATTATTGTCATTGTACATGTGTCTATATGATTTTTTTAGAGTTTTCATCTGAATTATGTTAATCTATATAATTTATATTTAGTTTAATTTAAAATGTTATCGTATATTGTTATTTTGATCTTCCAAAATATTATCTATCAGATCTTGTATTTAATGTTGTACATAAATGAGGTTTAAAAATTTATTTCTTTTAATGCTATAAATCTTTGATCTCCCATATTTTTTTAAATTAATTTTTTAATTTGATTGTGTGTGGTGGAAACAACTGATGACACTCTTATTTATTTTGCATTTGTCATCACCCATTTACGATTTTTCAATTGATCGTTAGCATGCAATTTGATTTCACTTAAGGCCCATACCCAATCATGTTCATACTTGTATAATGTAGAGATGAACTTCTACCCTAACTTGAATATAATCTCCTTAGTCTAATAAAAGTTAACCTCATTGACTTGAAACAGAATATTCACTCGTGAGACAATGATCCATCTTTGGCCAAAACCCTTTATCATCCCCTAATACCACCTAATGAATAGTTTGCTCTTCTATGTTTAAGAAGACTATGGAAGTCCTATTCATATTATCTAAGATCATGAATGATTTAATCCTCACTTATCCACTCTTGTTCTCAACTCGATTTAAAATCCACTATCAAACAATCTTCTTTTAAACTAGTCAATTACTCATTAGGTCTGCTCTTAATTAGTCACCAATCTCTCAGATCTGCTCTCCTTCCTTTGAAAAATTATTCTTTAAGACCCTTTGGATAGGTCTTAGGAAAAATCAAGGATTTATTTAGGTTTCAAAACTTATAATAAATCAATTAACTATAGGTCTCTAAGAGATTGAGCTTTCATTCTCAAATTATATCTTTTTAAGTTTTTAGGTCTCTAGACCTAGTTGTTTCTCCAATAGGTTAATTTATTAAAATAGAGTTTTTATCTAGTATTTTATAAATTTTAACATGTTCCAACCCTTACCCAAGTTTATATAATTCAAATCAACCAAAACCTCATCATACCTTATGCACAACTTTCTCAAAAATGGTCTTCTACTAGTGTACATAAAAATAGTACTTTGTACCTAAAATTTCAAACCTCTTGTCAACCCAATGATATTTGGAATAATTTATAAGACCCATTACCCATCTTCTCACAAATTTTTAGACTTTATTATTTAGTCATATGCATTTTAGAGGTGTTTTACTCATGAAACCCTTACTTTGGATTTATTCAAAAAAATTGTAGGCTGAGAGCTAATTATTGATAGTTAATAGAGATTGTTGGGATTTTATATGATCTAACACATGTATATTGGTATTAAAAAACTTATTAAACTATTCAAATAATCCAATTGAGTTCATATAATAGCTTCCACATGTAAATAAGCCTCTAAAAATGACTGTATTAGTAAAAATATAGAAGTCTTGAGGGTTTCATGAATATAACTGAGATTTAAGCTTGAAGTCAATATGAAAGGATTAGAATCATATTATAAAAGTATAATAAAATGGAAAAAATGAAATAAGACTCATAAATCTATATTATGTGCAACAAGAAAGCATTTACATAGTCTTTCTCCATTAAGACAAACCTACAACATATGCTCTAACCTCTTCAAAAATGATATTTTTTTATCTTTTTAAGTTATTTGGTTGGTCTTGTATGGTTCATCCTCATTAGGAGTGAGGATTATCACTTTTTTAAAGTATAAACCAAGCTTAGTACTATTCTAAACTTTCTTAGATTCTTTCTTACTCGTTCAAATTAAACGTACTCAACTGACCTAGTGTATAGGTCTTAATAATTACCTAAGACTATTGTTAATTTAGATTATACATGTATTTGGTGAGGCTCCTACATCACCTTTACTATCATCCAACCTACCCCTTTTGTCATTCACTCTTCACACTCTCTCACTCTACAGTCCCGAGTCTTGGCTATGACTAGATGCCTTGCTCTTCTTTAATACTCTCAAGAACACTTCTTCTAACTCTTATACCCACCTATCCAACCTTTATTCAACCCACTCAATCTACTTTAAAAGGCCTCCATACTCCTTTACACTTTATTTAAATTTTTCCCTTCAAGAGCTATTTTTCCTAATAGTCCTAATGCACATTCTTGAGATTGATTTCTGACCCTTTGACACCTCACTCCTTCAACACCTTCAGTGACTCACTCCTGACATAATTCAACTCCCCATTGAGGTCTCTAGACCCAAGTCAACACCCATTAATAGTTATATTTCTTTATAGGCCTATCCTTGAAGGGTCTAAAGCCTCCTAAAACTGATCTTTGACAATATCACAAACCTATTCTAGCCTTCAAATCACCTTGAACACTTAAAATACACTTTCATGCAAAAGTGGGTGAGAAAAGGGAGAGAGAAAGAGTTGCAAGGGGGTATGTGGTTTAGGAGGGTAGGGGTAAGTAGTACGAGTCAGTAGAGTAGGTAGGATGTTTGAGAAAGAGGGATAGATGGAGCAAGAATATGTAAAACTATGTGGAGAATTGAGTCATCACCGTTCAGGAGCATGAAAACGCTAACAACAAAAGTTATCAAAGTTTAAGTTATGGTTTTAGAACTCTCATTCTGATGCTTCTTGACCAAAAATTGGCATTTTTAACACATTCAAGGGGGGATAACATCTAGGATCAGGTTCTTGGCCTCCCATTAGGCCTGAATGACAAACCCACCACCCATTCCAACCTCGAGAATGCCCTTCCTAATACAAGAAAAATGCAAATTTTTAACCTGTGTTCAAACATGCATAAACCAAAACCTGTAAGTCATTTTTTAAAACCGTTTGATCCCTCCTCTGCCTATTTAAACCCTCTAATCACACCCTAGATCACTCGAGTTGAACCTTTAATATCAATTCATTCGACAAGTTACAGTGATAGGTCTTAAAATGCAACTTTTTGGCATTGAATAGGCAACTTCTTGAGCTTTAATTGTCATTTATGACTTCAGGACCTCCACTTGAGAATATATCACTTTAATCACATCTGGGTAGGAAAATTACATGTGATGACACCACCACAATGCTCAAACGCACTTGAAAGTGCATTTTCACTACTATTTCGGAGCTCAAAAACATTGACAAAAAATGTTATCAAAGTTTAAGTTGTAGTTGTATAACTCTCATTTTGATGCTTCTTGATCAAAAAATGGCACTTCCAACATGTTTGATGGGTTGATAACGTCTATCATGTTTGAGGGGTTGATAACGTCCAAGTTCTTGGTGTCCCATCAAGCTCAAAAAATAAACCCACTACCCATTCTAGCCTCAAGAATATCCTTCCTAATACAAGAAAATGCAGTTTTTTAGCCTAAGTTTAAACATGCATAAAATAAAACTTGTAAGTCATTTTCATAAACTTTTAGATCCCTACTTTTCCTCTTTAATCCCTCTAATCTCACCCCAAAGCACTCAAGTGGAACCTTCAAGAGAAATCCATGGGATAAGTTGTAGTGACGGGTCCTAAAATATAACTTCTTGAGCTCTAACTTCCATTTCTACCTTCGGGACCTCCACTTGATAATCTATCACTTCAATCATGTATAGATAGGCAAATTACACATGATCACACTATCACAATGTTATAATCCACTTGGAAGTGAATTTTCACTAAAGTTCAGGAGCGCAGAAACATTGACAAAAATATTGTCAAAGTTTAAGTTGTAGTTATAGAACTCTCATTCTGATGCTTCCTAATTAAAAATTAGCACTGACAACACATCCTAGGGGTGAATAATGCTAGGACTAGGTTCTTGACCTCTCATTAGGCCTTAATGAAAAACTCACTATATACACATAATATTTTAAAACTTTTATTGATTACTGACACTTTGTATCTTGTAGGAACCTGTTGAGTCTCAATCTCTCTGAGTGCATGCCTTAAGGGGTGGGCAGACAATCGTTGCTTCATAAGATTGTTTTTCCTTTTACCACTTGCCATCTACATACTTGTCTCCTAGAACCATTAACCCTAAGCTTGTTCTTCTCAGTCCTACCTCCTCCAGTCTTTTCCTCTTTTCATTCTTCCTTTTCTTGCCTTAACATCCTTTTTGACTGTTGGTTGTACTAGGTCAACTAGGTTGACTTAGTACAATTTAGGGGCATTATTTACTTTCTTGGTTTATTATCCTTTCAACCGACCTAGCATAAACCTAGTAAATTATCCTTGAAAACACACTAGGTTGACTGGGTCGACCCTATATAGCTGACGTTCTTGAGGGGATTTAGGGCAAGATTTGCCTATATATACAAAGTCATTTCCCACCATTTCATAAGAGAAGAATTATTAGTGAAAAAGTGTGAGCAAACATCTACTTATTGACCATTCTACTTGAGAAATAAATCTTAGGGTTCCATATTTTTTTGGAGCTATAGATTTTGTCTTGTGGTTAAGTCTTTTAGATGATTAGATAGATTATGTATCCTAGAGATGATTTATCTTGGTTATCCTTACATACCACAACAATATATTGCAAAGCACCATGGCTAAGGGAGAGATTGAGGCTCAGTGGGTTCATTTTCAAAGGTAAGTATTCCTAACTTTATTTCTCCCTTGTAAGAGTAGATAGATAATCCATTTGTATTCTTCTCTCCATATATTTAGGATTCCATAAACATTGACGTGAGTGTATGTCTTATAATACATGTTTAGTTTAGTTGTTTATTTTATTACTTCTAACCCCCACTTTGTGCCACAAGATTTAGTGTGCACTAGATTAGATTTTGTTTTCTTGATATTAGAATAGAGTGAACATTTAAAACCTTAGGACTCCATTAGGGTTATTGTGTGATTGTGTTAGACTGTAAGCTTTGAAACCCTTCCTAGCATGATGTGTTGTGACAAATGATACATGTGATCTCATAATTGGGTCTAGCAAATCCTCATATTGGTCATACTCCCACTTAACAAGTGTATTCTCAATTGGAAGTGTAGGTGTGATCTATCTTATCTGATTTAGGATTAATTCATAGACATGATGCATTTCTGATTACATACATTTTGGTGAACCCGATGTGAACTAACCCTTGAAAGATTTGTTCAATTTTTCCATCATTTATTTTGATAATAATTTTTATCATATATTTTTTAGTCTGGATCAATTTTGTCGACCCAACTATTTTTCTCTATGTGCAGGTTTCAGAAATAGGCAATTGGATCAACCTAGTCGACCCAATATAGGTTTCCAGCCTTTCAGACATCCAATTCAACCTACTAGGTCGACCTAATTAACCCCTTATAGTTTTAGCACTTTTTCAGTAGGTCCCTATACAACTTGATCGATATCATCGACCCAGTTTGTAGGTTTCTCAAGCATACTTCTAGGTTTTAGATCATCAATCTTCTTCATTACATCTGTGATCTACCAAGGTTCCTTTCTACTTCTTTATTTCTTTCCTTTCTATCTTTCATTTTACAATTTGCAGTCTTCAAAACTACCCTTGTATAGTCAACTAGATCAACACTATCAACCCAGTTTTGTGTTTTATGTGTTGTCTAAAATAATTGAATTGACACTATCGACCTAGTTCATTTTCAGACTTTACTTCTGTAGTACAAGTTTGACCTTTTCAACCGTATTCTATATTTTATGCATATAGTGTTAGCACTATACCTTATTTCAAAGTTGGAATTAACCTCATATATGTAAATAATTAGCTCACACATTTCTTTTCATGTTGTTTGCATGCTTAAATTAGTTCACATAGTCTAATTATGGGATTTCCAATTTATCACTTAGTTTCACTATTTTTATTTTATGCACACATGACCAAATCATAAAAATATAAAAAAACACTTTAACATCTTATCTACCCTAGGACAACCTACTTAGATTTCATCGCCAAGGGGGAAGCCGACTTGATGCTCTAATCAAGTTAAAGCATGGTTAATGGTATATTATGGTTAAGCACCTGACACCCTTATTATTGTGATATGTGAAGTGTGGGGGTATGTCCCAATACCAAGCCTATATCATTGATACTACAGTCTCTTTCATCCCAAACTACCTGAAACCATCCTTAGATTGCTATCTAGTTTCTTACTTATAGCCAACTTTCAATCACATTAAAATCATATCTTAATAATCTAATTAACATACAGGTAGACCAAATAATTATCTTTATTTTTCAAGTTGTTTGCTTTCTCTTTGCTTAATTGTGTGTACAAAACCTTGCATTATAAAATGTTGGTGCAAGATTTTGCTTTGTGTGTTTTCAATTGGATTAGCCAACATTAATCCAATTGGTTGTTTATTTCCTTTCAATACTTACTACCTTTCATTACTTACAAAGTTAGCTTGTTTTATTTTGCAATCTATTTTTAAGCTTCTTAAGTTTCCTATCTTCTATAATGGATCAACCTAATCGACCAAGTGCTTTTTTTGCCTTCTGTGCACTATACTAGATCAACCCAATTGACCCTAAATAATTTTACAGTCCTTGTTTCTGTACTGGATCAACCAATCGACCTTGTATAGTTTTACAGTCCCTATTTTTGTACTAGATCAACCCAATCAACCCTGTACAGTTTTAGTCACTTCTCTTGACCTTTGATTTCTCATCTCTCTTCTTTTCCCTTCAGTATGGACTTTTTTTTGGATAATGATATTGAGTTGTAGTCAATATAGATGATGAACTTTAAAAATTCTAATAGGGTCTCCCATAGATAAAGTAGGGCTCCTCTTTTAGATGCTAGTAATGTTCTTATTACCACTCACACAATGAACATGGGACCCCTCCTCATACCTCTTCACAACAAAATCCTCTTTTCTCATTAGAAGACCAACCTGAGTTAGAATATACACCCAAAATGTTTTTCTTTATTTCTAAATTTCCTCAACATAAAGGAAAGGATCCTTCTACCATTTATAACCTCATGATTAGTGGTCAAATCAAAGAGCCTCATTCACCTACTCCTACATTCTCAAGAGGATTTGGAGGTACCACTTTCTTTTGTTCTCAACCTCTTCCATTAATTTCAAATCCTTCTTATGCCATGACTTCTCTAACATCTTCTACCTCCATGCCTAGTATCTCAACTAACATGGTAGGTTCTACATCTAGTGGGCCTCTCATAAGGTCCACCATCCTTAATACTACCACTAATTCATTGATGGCTACCCAAGGCAATCATGATTCTAGTGCTTCTTCCTCTCAACCATTCACTACTCCATCTTTTGCTTCACAAGCAAATTTTTCCACTAGTACCTCACATTCTCACAATATTTCTCAATCTCATATCAACACTAATAGTGGTACCCAAACCACTAATACCAACACAAATACCAATTCCAATTCTTCTAATGTTAATCAAACACACCAACTTTTATTGAAAACTTTTAATCAAATGAATACCTTTCAAGCACATAATACAAATAAATTGATGAGAATACAAAACCATCTTCTTAACCTTCAATCTCATCTGCAACCAATGGCTTGAGGAAAAAATAATCAAAATGTTCCCCCTCCTCCTCTTCGATATTCTTAAGGCAATCTCATTCTTCAACCTCCTTTAGTCAATAAAACCATCAAACATCTACAAAATGAACCTTTCACTACTCAAATTGCTAACATTGATATAGGAGGTATAACACCTACAATTTTTTATAATTTTTCAACCGATCCTACCCTTCACTTCAAAGCATTTGGAAATATTTACAAGGATTGGGTCAAATTAAACAACTTTACCACTACCAAACTCCTAGCCAAAACCCTCATAGGTGATGCCTTGGATTGGCACAATCAACTTAGAGCTCATTCCATTTCTAGTTTGGAGGACTTAGTAAATACTTTAGTTCAAGAATTCCAAACTAATAATCTTCCTGAAAACACTTTGGCCCATTTCATTAATTTAAAACATGAGAATGAAACTACCCAAGCCTTTGTTAAGAGATTGAAGACTTTGTCAAACAAACGTGAACATAACATGATAGATGATAATCTTTTTCATCTCTTTACAAATTCTATCTTTCCTAAACTACAATATTGATTCCACACTCTCTCTCCACATACCTTGGAGGAGGCTATTAACCAAGATAAAAGACAAGATTTCCTAATTCATCATTTCAAGCCACCCCAACCTTTTGTGGGTCCTCGTCTATTACTTAAGAATAAAAACCACATTATCACAATTGATGGTGTTACCGATTCTTATGATACCATTCACAATGTTCAAGCTATCATTCCTAACCCTTCTTCAGAACCAACTCCTTCTCAAAAATATACTAATCCTTATTTCTCTTCACCCAATAACATCAATGTTCACAAACCTTTATCCTTGGTTGAATTGCTTAAGCATCTACCTAGACCTCTTCCATGAGAGCTTGACCCTACCCATCCTATGAAATCCTGGTATGATCCTAACAAGTTTTGTTGGTTTCATGATAGTTGGGGTCAGTCTCATGAGACTTGTAAACAAATTTATAATTTAGCTATGGATTTTCTTCTTGGAACTAATTTTTATCATGATTTTATTATCCGTAAGTGTCAACAACCTATGAGATTACTTTTAAGGACTATAAATCAAATGATAAAAATCAAGTCTTGAATCAATCGAATGCTCATTTGGCTATCTATAAAGATCTTTTACCTAATCATCAACCGATTCAAGACACTCAAGACAAACCCACTCCTTCCACCAATAATGTAGAAAGTCTTGTTGAACCAACTTCTGAAGAGAATGTGGTTAGCATGACTAATATGTGAAGGGTGGTGGCTTTCATTGATTCCCAACCTATCTACACTCCTCCTTCCCATAAGACATATCATGTTATCCATGATTCTTCTCCAACTCATTTAAATGAGTTGGGGAAAGAATATCTTATAACTTTTGATGATCCAATTTATGATTCTCCCTTGAATAACACATCCCATTCATTCTACCACTCTTATATCATCTTCTAATACTAATGATAATCAAGTTTCTACTAATATTTATTCTTCCATTTATCCAAATCAACTTAAACCAACTAGTTCATCATCTCAACATGATTTACAACCTTATTCTAAAACTTTTTCTTCTTCTTACCAATAAACATTCTAATGCTCTTGGGCTCCTCCTTCCAAGGACCTCCTTAACCATTATGCACCTATATCTAACATCTTACTTATGGGATATGACGAGTGGGATCCCATTGCAAAGCTCACTAATCTCCCATCCCAAATTACATTCTTTGAGCTTATGAGGACCTCTCCATGTCATATAAATCACCTCATGCAACTCTTATTTGAGATGAATGTCCCTCGTCCTCCCCTTGTAGGATGGGAAACAACTTTATCCAGTTTTGAGGATAGTATTTTGCAATAATGTGAAGAGATGTCAAACCAACATTTATAAAACCATCAACACTTCCCTTTCCCTAAAATTTCCCATAGATTCTATGATTCTTAATGAGATTTTGATTCGTGCAAATGATCCTCCTTTATTCATTAGCATCTAAATAGGCGATATCCAAGTCAAGCATTCATTGATTGATGAGAGTTCTGACACTTGTGTCACTTCTCTTGATTTCATTAAGACTCTTGGGTATTTTAAATGCAATCTCAAGTCTACACATAACACATGCCAAGAATATGATAGAAGGAAAATGCCTCCTCTAGGTTGTGTGTGGCTTCCCATTACCATCCCACCTATCACCATCTATATGACGGTGATGATATTTAACTTCCCCCTTTCTTATAACATCTTGTTTGGTAGGCTGTGGACTCACTGCATGAGAGTTATCACTTATTCCACCTACCAATGCATTAAATTCCCTCATAATAGAGCCATTTATAGGATTCAAGGTGACACTAACCCTTGGAATTTTGAAAAATTTTAAGATCATGGTGTTTTTAAGATTCTTACTCTTGAGCCTTTGCCAACTGTTCCATTTTGTGAGTCTCAGCATCTCAACTTTCATGTCAATTCAAACCATGGTTACAATGGGCATTCTGATGTAACATTCCTACTAACCTTTTAGATTTTGATGATGATGAGCTTGATGAGATTAACTTAAAGATCAAAAATTCTGATTTCTCACTTCATCTCATCTCGTAGCTTCTTGCTTCCTTATAGCCTCATTCTCACAAACCTATTTTCAATGACATTCCCATAATATTGACCAAGACTAGGCATTCTATTCACCATGCTTCATTAGATGGCAAGGTTATTCCTACTTGTGTCATTGATCTTCACACCCTAGATTATGATGATGGTTGTTCCTTAGTGATCCATTGCTAAGTGGTCTTGTACAAGCCTGTGATGTCAAGATTGTCCATTATCATTCTTTTTGACTTGAGTCTTTTCATGCATCTCATCATTTTCCTTCACTTATAGTTATTGATTTTTGTATTTTCCCCCTTTATCATAGGGTAGAGATGGCACCAACACCTCTAATTTTTGAGGAGCCATGTAGGGATATGATCATAGATCATGCTATGACCAGGCCTTATCGCTTTTCTAGGTTCCTTAACTCCTGTCATTAGTTCACCCCTAAGGTTAGTGAGACCATCTATATATCCCACCCCTCCCTTAGTAGAGCCTCCTATAGTTGAGCCTCTTTTCGAGCATGTTATAGTTGATCTTGTTCCCACTCCTACTATTATTGAGCCTACTCCTCCTTTTGATACTACTACTCCTTTTATTGAGCCTGGTTCCATTTATTCATCATCATCACCTTCCCTTGGTGATGGTTTTCTTTCCTTGCCTAAGATGGATCATTTGTCCACCAAATAGACCGATGACTGCTCTCCAGCTTCTTCTACTCTTATTTTACCTCCTATGAGTGTTTCTACTAAAACCACTCACAAGCATATCTATTGCTTCTATGGGATAGATAACCATTCTTCCATTCATTATCACAATTTGTGATAATATGTTGATACCTTACATCCTTCTTCCCCATCATCATACAAAGACATACCTCCCCCAAAGGTTCTTCTTGAATATTTTCTTAAGTATGGTGAGGTATATTATCTATGGCCGCTCTATGGCATCCATCACACTGATCATTGTTGCATCTTGAAATAACATCTCAAATATCACCTTATAGACATTCTTGGACCTTGTACCACTCCTCTCATAGGTCAATCCTGGAAGAAGGCTCCCCCTTATTCTCCTATGGCTCCACTTTTAGTGGTTCCATCACCTCTTGTGGTCCCTTCACCACCTTCTATACCTCTACCTATGATTCTTTCACCTATGGACCTTCCCTCACCTGTGGATCCTTCTCCACCTGTGAGTCCTTCACCTGTGGATCCTTCTCCCCTGGTGATTCCTTCTCCTCCCATAGATCTTGTTTCCATGCATTCTCTTGACCAGACTTTGCCTAATTTTCCTCCCCAACATGATCCTTTAAGCATTCCTACTTTTTCAATTGAGGAGATCATAAAATAAGTATTTAACTAGTTGATCCAAAAATCATGGGTTTTAGTTGAAAGATATTTTAAAAACACAAAAATAACACAATTATTATAATAATTTTTTCTCTGAGAAGAGATGTTTTATTGATCACAAGATTACAAATACAAACATATGTTTATCTTTGGGAAGAGATTTATGATCCCCTTCTCAGGATACATATTTATTTATACATATTTTTAATGTATGAGGAGGATGTGGAAGGTCACTAATCTCAAGGGAGATGAAGTGGTTTGACTTCCATAATTTATAACAACACATAATTTGAAAAATTACTATTTTTAGAAACTTTTTATTTTTAGACAACACTATTAAAATTGAAATTTTAGGCACTTCTATTGGGTTTTTAGGAGTCAAAAACCATTGAGCATAGATTCATGTCATCTCATCACATTTCTCTCATTCTTAGCTTTCCAATGGTTCAAACAGGGAATCAAACGGAACTATGGTTCAAAAGTTATGGCTCCCAGAAATTTTGTCACCAATTGGGGTAGAACCATCATCTGAATTATCGCCTAAAGTGTTGCCCAGATCATTCCTCCCTCCTTGAGAATCAATGGTCCCCATTGAATCAATATTCATCATCAAATGTGGTAGTTGTGTCTTGATTTGATTTTTTGTGAGCCACTCACCTTGGTGGCTAAGCTTGCCCCTTTTGACCACCTGGTAAAGTGGAATAGAGCACCCTCTTATTGTCTTCATCCAGGTGTCCACAATTTGATCCTCCTCTATGGAGAAAAACTCTATGGATGAAGCTCATCAATTTCTAGTTATTATGCTATGATTGAAGTGTCCAAAAAAGGTGGATGATCTAGTTTGAAGATCTCCACATTGAATATTGGATGCAAACCAAGGTAGGTTGGCAAGTTCAACTCAAAAGAATTTTCCTCAACTTTTTTGGTGATGGTGTAGGGACTATATCATAGAAACCAAATTTTTCTATGTGGTCTTATGAGTCATTCCTTTTAAATCCACAACCAAACCTTGTCACCTATAGCAAAATGGTGTAAAACCCTATGTTTGTCATGGCGTTGCTTATACTTCTGATTCATTTTCTCCAAGATGTCATGAACCTGTTGTTGGATGTGTTGGATTTGTTCAATGAACTTTGTTAATTTTGATACCTCAAATCTCCAATAAAGTGTATATTTCATGGTAGAGAATGGAATGGCTACATCAATTGGTGCCATGGGTTGGAACCCGAAGCATACTTAGAGTAGACTATGCTTGGTGGAATTGTGCAGGGCCTAATTGTGTCCATGTTGTATGAATAAAATCCCCTCATCCCATGTGCATAAATGTTTGGAGTGATACATCAAAGCATGTGAACAATTAGGTGGTTCACCACTTGTGTCTAACCATCAATCTGTGGACTTCATTAGCTTGGTATCCATCATCTTCCATAGAGTGGACCAGAAGATACTCAGGAACCTGTTATCTCTATCTAAAACAATGGACTTGGGAAGACTAAAATGGAGCCATACATGACTAAAGTATAGTTGAGCAGTTTCAAATAGCAGATATATTTTTATTACAAGCAATCATGATATCCATTTTTGAAAAATGATCAACTACAAAAATAATATAGTCCTTGCCATGTTTTGAAGTGGGTAAACCTAAGACAAAATCCATAGAGACAGATTCCCAAGGCCTGGTTAGTTTTGGCAATGGTGTGTACAATCCTTGCTTATTATTTATTGGCTTAACTATCACACATGGATTGTAAGATTTGAGGTACCTTTCCACATCCTTCTACATATGGGGCTAGTAGAAGTGATTTTGAAGAACTACCAATGTTTTCTCTACACCAAAGTGCCCAGTTGTCCTACTAAAATGTGCTTCCCATATCATCTTCTGTTGCTCTACAGGTGGAACACAAACGTACCCCATGTGATAAAGGACATTATCTTGAAAATAGAAATTAAAGACATGTTTACCTTCTTAAAGTGCCTGATATGTATCATCAAAGTCAGGATCTACTTCATACAGAGCACCCCAGGTGGTAGTTTCATGTCTACACAGATCAAGAACTATTGTGAGTGCAGTAATTGGTGGGTGGCTCAAACAATCTACATCAGTATTTAAGCTCCCCTTTTTGTGTTTGATTATCAAATAAAATTGCTATAGATATGTGGCCCACTTCTGGTGCCTCTCATTTCATAGTTTTCTCTATGTTTGGATGAATTCTAATAGTTTATAGTCGGTATGGATGATTGTCTCTTTCCCCAAGATGTAGTGTTTCCATTATTTATAGGCTTGCATAATGGCATAGAGTTCCTTGTCATATGTTGGGTATTTCCTGATCGTATCATTAAAAGTTCCATTATGATATGCAATAGGATGGCCATGTTGCATGATGATATCTCCCATAGCATATTCAGATGCATCTATCATCAACTCAAAAGGTTGATGCAAGTCTGGAAAGGCAAGAACAAGAGCTGAATAGAGTCTATTATTCAAATTCTCAAATGTTTTATTTTTCCCCACTAAAATATAGCTTTAGTTCCTCCTTTAGTCACTTATTTTAGTGGCCAAACAACATGTGATAATCCAAGAACAAACCCGCAATAAAAATTTGCAAGACCCAAGAATCTGTGAATCTCTATGAGGGTCCTTGGTGTAGGAAATTCTTGAATAACTTGAATCTTCTCTAGGTCAACATGGTTCCCTTCCTCATCCATAAAGTACCCTAGGTATTGAATTATTTTCATCTCAAATGTGCACTTGTTGAGATTTGTATACAGATTATGATTTCAAAGAGTTTGAAGTACCTTGCAGACATGTTACAGATGTTTCTCTCATGTTTTATTGTAGATGAGTATGTCATCTAGGTAGACAAACATGAATGAGTTGGTGAAGTGTCATAAAATGTCATCTATCATCCTCATGAAGGTTGTAGGTGTGTTAGTCAAGCCAAAAGGCATAACAAACCATTTGAAGAGCCCCTCTTTGGATTTGAATGCAGTCTTCCAAAAATCAATGGGATTGATAGGAATTTAGTGATAGCCAAATTTGAGATCAATTTTGGTGATCTTCACACCATGGAGTTGGTCTAGCAGGTCATCAATCCTGGGGAGGGGGTAGTGATTCTTCTTAGTGATTTTGTTCAGGGCTCAATAGTAAATGCAAAGCCTCCATGTTCCATCCTTATTTGGTTCCAGGATAATTGGGCTTACATATGGCAAAATCTTGGCCTGATGTGAACCTTTTGGATGAATTCTTGAATCTATCTTTTTATCTCATCATTATCCAAAACTGATCTACGATACACAGGGCTATTAGGCAAAGGTGATCCTAAAACCAAATTGATAAAATGTTACCTGATAGTGAAGTGGAACTCCCATGGGTGACTTGAATAAGTCATCATATTTTCCCATGATTTGACCCATCTACTTTTGTTATTGTGTTGACTATGTAGTCAGGGCTACATCAGCCTTATTAGATCTTTGTGGCTTGACTACCATGAGAATGAATTGGTTTTTCTTCTCCACCAATATCTTACATTACTTGGCACTAATCAGGGAGACAGATGTGAGAGGTGGTACCTTTGGTACCCTATAACACCATGCTCTAAGAGTGAGGGTGATCCTTTAGCTTCTTGATTCATAGATGCAATGTCAATCATACATGAATGGTTGACCAAAGAGTACATCGTAAACATCTAGATTGACCACATCACACAAGACCTCATCTTGGAAAGGTTTTATTGCATATGACAAAAGACACTAATGGGTGACATAGAGGTCTCTCCCTGGACTCAACCATCCAATATTGTATGGCTTTGGGTGAGGCTTCATGGATAGATTTAGACTTTTCAAAATATTAGTAGAGATTAAATTCTTTTGACTCCTACTATAAAGAATAAAATGTAGAGGCTTTCCTTTCACCCACAACTTAGAGTGAAACAACATTTCCTTGTCATCTGACCATTCCTCATAGTTCTGTAATGAGGCAACTATGGTATTAGCTTATTATCTACAATCTCTTCTTCATCCTTTTTGACTACTAGGGGTGAATGAGGCAGAGTAGTAGATTTCTAGGATTGTGACTCAGAAAGCAGGGACTTGATGGCTCGACATTCTTCTTTGAAATGAGTTCTAGTTTTATGGTAATCACACCATTTCCCAATCTTCCCCTTTTGGGGTTTCTTATCTTGAAACTCTTTTTGCTTCCAATTTTGGCCTCATGTTTGACCTTCTTTGTCACTTTTCCATTTTTAAGGCTGACTCTTCATATTCTTTCTTCCATGCTTCTACTTAATTTTCACCATGAACTTGGATACTTCACCAAGGGTTTTTAAATTGAAGAGTTTCATTTCCCCCCATATATGCCATTGTAGTCCACCATGATATTTTTGAGTCTTGTGTTTCTCACTTTCCTGGATGTCCAATCTCACAGATAGAGAATTAAAAATATCAATGTAATCTTGAATAGACGGTTATTTACCTTGATGAAGTTGTTACCATTATATGTACAGATCATAATATGCTCTAATGGGGTAGTATTCTTCCTTTACAGCTTCCATGAAATCATCCTAGGTAGGTTCCACCTAAAGTCTAATGTCATCCTTGTTGAACCTCTTCTTGTACACTTCCCACCAATTTTTGATGGGCAATGATGCTTTCAAAAGAGCAAAAGTGATCTTCTATCCATTGGTGAATTTATTTACAAAAAAATAGGAAGACAATTAATCCAACTAATTTTTTACTACATCAGCATTGATTTAGCCTTCAAATATAGGGATATCAAAATTCACCTAAACCTTGAAGGGTGTTGGGGCACTGAAAAGATGTTCCATGGATGAGGAGCCAAGAGGTGCAGATGAAGAGCTAAAATTTTGCATTGAGATTTATTAGATAATTTGGGCAAATTATTGCAGTATCTATGCTTTCTACCACTAGAGGGATTCATTCACCATTTATTTAAAGGGATCAGATGTTTCAGTGTTGTTCACCATTTGAGGTTGTTTGAGGTGAATAGGTGGATAGTCTATGGGATCTATTATTTTTCACCAAAGATTCTTGTAGCCTGACCTCATCTTCAGGATCATACACTCTCAAGACAAACCACTTTAATACCACTAATCCAAAACTTAGGGGTTTTGGTTGAAAAATATTTTAAGAACACAAAAATAACACAATTATCATAATAATGCTTTCTCTGAGAAGAGATGTTTTATTGCTCACAAGATTGTAAATACAAACATATGCTTATCTTTGGGAAGAGATGTTTGATCCCCTTCTTGGGATACATCTTTATTTATACATATTTTTAATGTAGGATGAGGATGTGGAAGGTCACCAATCTTGAGGGAAATGAAGTTTTTTGACTTCCATGATTTACAACAACATAGAATCTGATAAATTACTATTTTAAAAAACTTTTTATTTTTAGATAACACTATTAAAATTGAAATTTTAAGAAATTCATTAGGTTTTTAGAGGTAAAAATCCACCAAAAATATTTCCATGTCATCTCATCACATTATCCTCATTCTTAACTTTCCAACGGTTCAAATGAGGAGTCAAACAGAGCTATGGTTCAAAAGTTATGGCCCCCAAAATTTTTGCCACTAATTGGGGAAGAACCATCCCCTGAATTGTCACCTAAAGTGTTACTCAGATCAATAGTATTCCTTAAATATTAATGAAACTTTAACAACAGTTCAAATACATCTTCATAGATACCTATCCGATGTATTGGATAATGTGTGTGGATAAATTTATGGTATTTATGAGCACATGCATGGTGCTTTCACTTTATATTTGGTTTGGACGTGTACTCCAATCTTATTTATATATGTTATATCATTTGACACTGTGTCAAATTTTTGTTTATCTTATATCATGATTTTTTACTTGTACTATATCTTGCTTATCTTATGTTTTACATTTTTGCATATGATTGTCTTTTATTTATCATTGCTTTCCCTTCCCTTTTTCTTTGAGTTTTTTCTCAAAACTCTCTTATTGAATATTTATGATTGTTCTAATTTCTTATCCTTATTTTTCATAGATGGTTTGTCATGGTTATTTGGTTATACTTACCCTATTACCCTTGGTTATTATCTCCCTTTACCATGTGATCAGTTAGCAAATAATCTATCTCATTACTATCTCTTTTTACTGGTCCACTTTGCATCTCCTTTTTCCCTTCTTCATTTTTACACAAACTAAGTATTTACACAATTGATACTTGAGATCACATGCTAGTTCATTGTCAAGCCTAAATACCCTAGTCAATCTTTGTCTTTGGTTACTTAGCTTCTTTTAGCCTTGGCCTAAAGCTCATTCATATTTATTTCTATCTCTCTCATGATTGGTAATCCCAAATCTACATGGAGGAGGAATCTTAAAAAAGACTTCAAAATGAAGTTAAAAACCAAATCATTTAAACAAAATGCAGTGATATTAAAAGGAAAAAATATTCTTAAAAGTTAAATCATACTAAAAGATGTGATTCAAAGCACATCTCTTTCTTCTAGTTGAAGCTCAAACTCCACAGTCGGCCTCACGATAGAGATGAGGTCCTTTGGGGTGCAGTAGGTCAGTAGATTAGATAAGGAGAATAAAAAAATATTTTAGTGCTACATAATTTTTCACGCAAGTACCCAATATTTTTAGTAGATTGACGGCTTTATAAGGGGTCTTGAAGAGTGGGGAACACGTCGTGGGAAGGTAGGTCTTTTTTCTTTTCTTATACTAATCTACCTTCATGAGTTGATCTTAATAGCATGCGTATTTTCCTAAACTCTTTGTGCTTATAGCAAGCAGGTTTCATTTATACATAGATAGCCACTAGTCACTTAGTGTCTTTTCATGTCCGTAGAATGCCTTTTGCCTCCTGAGGTCTTCTCATAAGATGCCTAAGTCTTGATTTTTACACTCCCTTTTTCACTCCTTATATTTCTTATATTTCCTATTGATAAAAATGTTGTTTGGTGTACTGATTATTCCCCTTGGGATTTCATTTATGAGTTGCTTTATAAGATTGCAGATAGGACCTGGCCATCCTCACAAATTACTATCTTTTCTTGCCTATTACCTACATCTTTTATTACCTAATTATCCTATTTATTCCATCCCAGTGGTGTTCTCTTTATTGAGTTGTAGTGTAAGACTGTAGATAGGACCCGACCCTCCTTACAAAATTTTTCAATACCCAAGTCACCATCCAAATTACATGTGTCAAATTCGAGATAAGATGTGATCGATTATGAAGTTACACATCATTTTACATACTTCTCAGCTTGAATTAGTATGTTTTATGATTACTTCGTTTATCTTTCACCTTCTTATTTTCTAAGTGTGTGTAAGATTTCAACCATTTTTATTGAATTTTTCATACTTATCAACTTGAATTAGTATGATCAATTTAAGGTGAATCTTTTGTAATTTTGTTTTTCTTTCATACTTCCCAGCATGATTTAGTATGATTGATTGACTTAATTAATTTGTTTTTCTTACCATTTGTGCCCTTTTTCATACCTTCCAATTTATTACTTTGTCATACTTTCCAATGCGATATTTGTATGATTTTACTTATTTTAATTTGGTGCAAAAATCTTTCACATTAGTTTAAAAACAAATTCCATTTTTACCATCTTGTTTTGCTATTTTCTTGGTTATTTACACTTAATCATTTTTTGTTATTACACATTTCTTAGCTTGAAATAGTGTGTAGTATATTTTCTTGATTGATTATATTTTTCCAAGTCTTTTTGCCTATTTCTTTTTAACCATGCATGTGTTTTTCATACTAATATAAAAGAAATCACATCTCATATAGCATATACAACAAAGCTACATACATGTACTAGAAATAAATATATCCTAAGCATCCACAACCTCAACCATCATAAAATAGCCAGAATCAACCATAATGACAATATACACATCCAACAACAATATGCCAAAATTGTCTATATATATCTCATGAGTTTTATACAATAAATGCAACCATATACAATGCCCTAGATCTATGGTTGGGTCCCATCTTGTCTATCTCATGGTTTAGCCACGTTGTCTACTGAGGCCTTAGTCTAATTCCTCTGAATTGTATGCTATAAGGAGGCCATCCAAGATCTCAATCCATCTACCTATCTTTATAGGTGTGTTTCCCACATCTATGACTCCATCAGTTGGGTCCAGATCTTTGTCATCTTCCCTACTATAGTTAGATATGTAGCTCTCTCATCTACTAGGGCCTGCCATGCTTGTAGCTCTCCTACACCCATCACTGCTAGTGGTTGCATCCTCTCCCTGTATGTCTGTATCGACCTCACTGCCTCTCCAACTAATATAAACTAGCTTACCTAAGCTGGAGCAGATGGTACACTCAAATACTCTAGTGTTGTGGGATTGTATGGTTTTAGAGTCTCATTTAGGACATTATGAAGTGTTCCCCTCACTAGGGACCCCAATCTCTCCTCATCATCACTTACACCTACGAAAGTACATAAGATGGATATTAGATCAATGCTATATCTCATAATATCTATCTCTGTACCTAAACAAAACTTAAATAATAATTTAACCATCTCTTATTACTTGTTTATGTCTCAGCTACTATGATCTCACCATCTGTGTGGCCTCCTAACACCTCCTTTATAGGTTGTCTCCTCAGCTCAAACATGGCTTTCATGTCTTGTGTCAATTTTAGCCTGCATTTGAGTGGTCTCTCTATCATCTCCTTAGGTTCATCTATGAGGACATTCAGGATGGTAATAGTCTCCACTCTCTCCTCTACCTCTTGCTTCCATCGACATCATATCCTTAGTGTCATTTTTTCATCTCAATGTAGAACTAGTAGTGGTACATCTGGTATCTCTACCTCCACATCCCTATCCTCTTTCTCAACTCCTTTTCATGCCTGACTAGTCCATGGTCACTCTTGATGTGGCCTCAATTTTGACCTAGCTACTAGTGGCCCCAATCCTCTCCTCCCTTGTGGCTCTCTCACATGTCAAGCCCACTACTTGAGCATTAGTATTGGTGTCATTAAATGAGGTAATCCCATCTGTCCTAGCACTCGTGCCACCAAATGCATCTCTCTTCACTAGAAGTAGTGCCCAATGACCTCTATCCTATCTATTATTAGTGCCACTATGTCCCAACTCACTTAATATAGCTTTTATGTGCTCATATGGCTGCTACATGATGTATGCATGTCTCACTAACTACAACACTAGCACGTGAGGCACAACCCACTCTTTTTGGTCCTCCCTCCATCTTCACATCTACAATAACCTATCATCGATCACATAGGGAAACCTAACCAACTAATATATAAGAGATATCTCATAGATCTAAGTTGTCAGTAATATGATCAATCCTATGGTCCCAAACCTCTAAATAGCATCTCGTACATATCATGTACCAATTTGACCTATATGACTGAGCCTAGGTCATATTAAACTTGTTCCTCTAATATTGTCTTACTCAAGGATACCATGAATAGTGGTACCTTGTTGTCTGACTTGTGATATAGCACCCATTATGTTGCAAGGCCTATCATAATCTTTTAGATATCCAAAATCTATGATGTATAGACATCAAACATACTTACTCTTCTCCCTGGTAGTATCATCTCTAAGCTTGTAGCCCATATGGATAAGGCTCTCCTCTCCTCTAGACCATTTGATATCCCTATGGTCACCTACACTCCTAGTATAGGCAACCCCAACATGACATGGACATCCTCCACTGTCATAGCCACCTTTACTATATCCCCATCCACTTCCCATCTGAAGGTGTTAGTCAATCATTCCCAACAACCAAATAACATGACTAACAAGTCAGCACTAAGGGGGATGCAACACATCTCTGTTATCCTACCTAGACCTATGGATCCTAGTCTAGCCCTATCTTCATTTGATAGACTATATATCAAATGTGGTAACCACGTCGCATCTACAAGTCACCAAAATCTATGTCATCCCTACACCCAAGAAACAACAAAGGATATATCAGTTCCTCCATGTCATGCATAGTCAAAATACATTCTTTTTATATTTCTATATTAAAAACAAGTCTACATTACCTTATTTTATTCATTTTAGCTTACTTTTATCTTTCTCGATCCTTCTTGACCTTCTTTGGTCATTTTGAGCCATTCTAGGCCTCTTTCATCCTTTTTCATGCTTTTTTGTATCATTCTAGCTCTTTGGTCAAACTAGTTTGACTAAAAATTTCTTATATTTTTGTCTGGTTGATTCAAAAATTTATGTCAACCCCCTTACTTTCCCCTTTTTAGTGTTAATTTTCTATTTTGGACCTTTCAGACTACCTAACAACTCCAAATTGGGTCTTCAACCTATATAATGTATAGGGTTGACCCATACCTACTGGATCGACACTATGGATTCTGTGTATTCTCTAGCCTACTAGGTTGACTTAGTGCTTTTTCCCTGACGACCCCTTGCTTATTTTTTGCTCTATGCCTAAATCCTTCAAACCCATTTCCCATCTTATTTTCTACCCCTAAAACTTGATTTTGTTCATTTTGATATCTAGAAATGCTTAAAATTCAAAATTATTAAAAATTCACTTAATTCAATACAAATTTCACAAACTTATTTGAGATTCTCAGTTGTATACATGTAATGCACTTGTTTCCACCTCTATATCCTCTCCCTGTCTATCATATTGTCTCCTCACCATCCTAGCTTGTTTTCTCTCTAAATCTCTTTTTCTGCTCTCTCACAAGTCAAAATGACAAATGAGTTGTATTTTCCCCTATTTAAAACACTTTTAAAAATGCAAATCTTTATATTATTGTCCTGTAGATTTCTTATTTTGCTTCTATCTTTGGTTCTACTTATCCATTTTGTAAACCATAAAATACATTAGATTCATGATGACATAGAGATTAATTTCCACTATCATATGCCTATCTTCTATTTTTTTTTATTTTTGACCATTTTTTGCACTAACTTCTACAAATTTGTTGAAGTGTTCTCTACATTGGACACCTTCACATCTCTTGCAGTCTACATCTTTATCTATGGCACTAAGGTAAGTTAAAATATGTGTTTTTCAATTCAATCCTTTCATTTATCTTATTTACTACTTATTGCACTTTACTTAGCATCAGTGTTGTGTGTTATCATGTTCTATCTCAAACCACCATCCCGTGTTGCACTTACATGATAGATGATGAGCTATGAGTGGAGTATATGTATACAGATAATATTTTCAAACTTTTATTGATTACTGACACTTTGTATCTTGCATAAACCTATCGAGTCTCAATTTCTCTAAGTGCATGCCTTAAGGGGTGCACCGAGAAAGGGTTGGGCAGACCATCGATGATTCTTAATAGTATTGTCTCTTTTGTCACTTTCCATCTACACACTTGTTTCCTAAAACTACTTACCCTAAGCTTATTCTTTTTAGTCCTACCTCCTCTAGTCTTTTCTTCTTTCCATTCCTCCTTTTCTTGTTTTAACATCTTTTTTGACTATCAGTTGTACTGGGTCAACCCATTATAGTTTAGGGACATTCTTTCCTTTCTTGGTTTGTTAGAATTTTGACTGACCTTTCACAAACTTGATAAATTGTCCTCAAAAACATAGTAGATCAAATCTATACAACTTATGTTCTCAGGAGGATTTAGGGCAAAATCTGCCTATAGTTGATTTAATCTAACAAAACTAATCTAAAATAAAAACCTTGAGGAATAAAGCTTAGGGTTTCATATTTTATTTAGAGATACAAATATTATTTTATGGATAAGTCTTTTGGATGCTTAGATAGGTTGTGCAGCCTAGAGCTGATTTATTTTAGTTATCCTTACACACCACAATAATCTCTTGTGAAGTATCTTGGCCAAGGGAGAGATTGAGGCTCGATGGGTTCATCTTCAAAGGTAAGTATTTGTAACTTTATTTCTCATTTTTAAAAGTAGATACATAACATATTTATATTATTCTCTCCATGTATTTAGGATTCATATACATTGACGTGAGTATATGTCTTATAATACATGTTTAGTTTAGTTGTTTATTTTATTGCTTCTAACCCCCACTTTGTGCCATAAGCTTTGGTGTGCACTAGATTAGATTTCATTTTCTTTCTATTAGAATAGATTGAACATTTAAAACCTTAGGACTCCATTAGGGTTATTGTGTGATTGTGTTAGACTATAGGATTTGGAACCTTTCCTAGCATGATGTGTTGTGATAAGTGATACAAGTGAACCCTTAATTGGGTCTAGCGAATCCCCATATTGGTCATGCTATCTCTTAAAAAATGTATTGCCAATCAAAAGTGTAGGTGTGATCTATCTTATCTGATCTAGGATTAATTCGTAGACATGATGCATTTTCAATTGCATACACCCACCACCCATTCTAGCCTCAAGAAAGCCCTTCCCAATATAAGAAAAATGCAATTTTTTAGCCTATATTCAAACACGTATAAAATGAAACCACATGAAGGTCAAAAATCAAGAGAAATTTGATTTATACACTATCCACCTTGGATACACTAATGAAGTGGATTGGTGTAGTTAAGAATCAATAGGTGCTAGTTTGCCTCTCCAAAGAAAGAGGTCTCTAATTTGAGGTTTCTTATCAGAGTTTGAGATGTAATAAAAATTAAAAAGATGCCTACACTTACTTTCCATGTTTAAGGTGGAGGAATGGCTATAAGTGGGGATCCTACATTGAAAATAATGCAATATCATGAAGATGCTAGGGAATGCAATGAGAGAGTGGCAACTTGAGAGTTGACAATCAATTACATGCAATTAAAAAAGAATAAATATTGAATGGGGAGATAGTTAGACCATGATCTCATAGGAAATCGGTTTTAAATAATGTCAAACATGTTACCCCTATGCCTTAAGCAAGAAAATAGTCATTTGATGGAGTCAAAGAAGCATTGAAGTTATTTCAAACTACCCTATAATAATGGAACTACTTCATGAGAGTTGAAAACAAGTTACTAGATTAATAAGTGAAGCATTGAAAGCAAGGACATGCTAAGTTAAGATCAAAAAGGAATCAAGGAGACCACCATCCCCAAATATAGGTCATCTCATAAAGGCATTTGACCACATCAAACACTTCAAATAGCCATGATGTTCCTTTTATGCCTTCATTCAAAGAAACCTCATTTCAAGGACAAATGCTAAGTACTTTTAGCAAGCTTATTTTAGCTTCAAGAATATGAAATTCTTTACTAACAATGCCAACCACGTGAAGGTGGAAGTTTATCTAGCACCACTAACCTATAAAAAAATTGTTAGTAAGTAATTAAAAAAAAATCACATGTACTACCTTAGAAAATAAAAAACATCTAGTAATATTGATTACATCTACATTTTAAAAGTCAACATACTTGCATATTTCAATCTAAAGAACCATTAAGATCTGCTTTAACCTTGATAATATCAAGAATAGATTCATGGTTTGACTCCTGAACTTTGTATAGTTTTTTGTTTAATGGCCTCCCATATTTTTGTAATTGAATATTCATTACAAGAATTAAATTTGAATAGTTTATTATCTTCATGTGCAGCTCAAACTCATCAACCAATGACTACCACTGACGTAGTGGGATAGTCAATGTTTTCTCCATCTATAATTGAGAAAGTTAATTTTTTCTCACTACACACCGACATAAGTAGTAATTTGTGCCCTCTTCATTGTCCTCATTTTCAATAACTTCAAAAACATGCTCTATATCACAAAAAACTATTTTTAGTGGCACTATGAAGATATATAATGAGAATAAATTATACATAATGAAAAATCTTCTACCTGGCTATACTAGATCAAATACATGGCTAAAGTCATATGATAATATCATATCTATAAGTTGTAATTTTGTTGAAACCTGATATGTGTTGATTGGAATTAGAAGTTTGAAACTCCAATCATATAACCACTCTTGTGACTCACACATATTCCAAACAAAGTCCACGCATGCAGAATACAAACATGCCAAGTATCTCATATGAGCAGTCCATGAACTTGCATTTGAGCTATGAAATGAGTGGAGCTCACTCGAACCCATTAGAGTCATAAAATCCTCATAATTTTATAATTTTTCTTCCTCTATTAACTAGAAATGTCTATGAATAGTAGAATTTGGTTGAGCACCATAACACATGTTCTCATTACACCATTCAACTATAGTTTTTACATCTATCAAATCAGCACCCTCTTTAAATTTCAACTCCTACTTTGAAATAGCTCTTTTTACACATGCTCCAGCACCATCGTGATCTCATTTTTCATGGCTAGCCTTGGTGAAACTCTTAATATGTTCTACACTAGTGGTAATGTACATCTTGCTCAACCAATAAAACATCTGTGCATTTATGAATTGTGATATGCAATTATCTAACCAAATATAATGTTGATTGAAAGTGATGTTTTTCTGACTCAACTATTCTTAGAAATTTTAAAAACAACCTTGTACATACTCTAAACAATGTGATCGACCATTGGTGATATAGAAATGGTACTCTCTTAATATTTTTCATTATTGTTCTATACTATCAGATGCATGCACAAATACTATATGAATGAATATTATAACTTGTGATGAGTTGTAGTACTACAATTAAATTTCCATTTGGGGGTGTGAATGTGTAATTTTCAGTAAAGTCAACTAATAAAACAATCAAACCAAGTGAAAATATATTTTTGGTTATCTTGAAATGTTCATCGAATCATTTAGCCTTGTGTGCGTGCCTTGCATGCTCATAAACAATTTTCTCTCTAAATTTGACCAAAAATTTAGAATTATATATCTTTTTTGTAACAAGCTTACACTTTTTAGATTCTTTACCATCTTTTACTTGATAGGTCACTAATTTATATTTGCTTAAACCAACTGATTCATATCCAATTGCACTTGGTACTCTCCTCATATATACAATTTTTTATTTTTGACAATCCACCATAAATGTTACAATTTCCATTTAAAAATGATTTGTTATAAAATAATTGTCCATTCGATCTTTTGCAAAAAATAGTTGAAATAAATTTCTTAGTTAATTTTAGTGGCAATTCAATGCCACACTCTTAGAAAATGTTGTTAGTATGCAAATTACAATGAATATAGTGAAAAACATCATAGTGCATTGAAAATTCAACATGTTGTTGACAACAACAAGTGGTGCATGTGTGATTTGTTTTTATAAAAAAAGGTTTGGCTATCTCAAAATGTGTTTTGACAAATAAAAATTTATGGATGTTTTTTATAAAAACTTGAATTACAATTGTATTTGAGTCATATCCAAAAAATATTTTAGATGTGGTTCACGATTATGAGAACCAACTCTTTTTTTCACTACATCTCTTGCATTGGGTGAAAATCTTGTATTATCTTTCCAAAATTGAGCAAGTAATTCTTTGAGAGCATCAGCTATAGCCTTGTCTTTTCGTAGAAGTTTACCAGAGAATACCTAGAGCTTTTTGGTATTAGGTTCATTAAGTATTTCATGATTTTTAATTGTTTTCATTAATGTTTTTCTATTTATATTAAGTGTTCATCTTGTTTTTGAGAGCATTTAATTTTTCCATGTTTGGCCACTTATTGCACAAGTTGTAAGTATACATTGGGCATCATTACAATCTTAGGTGCATGATTTTGACTCTATAGTATGATATGCATCATGTAGATTTTCAACAATTTTATTATTTTCATCATCCATGTTAGATGTTATTAGTCGTAATGTGTACATTGTAGGTCCCATATTAATTAATTTTATCAACAAAATAAATAATTGACATATTTGACTATCATAATCCAAATTATGAAAGAAACTATCTCAAATTTGTTGATCTAGTATTCTTAAATGGAGATTAGAGATTTAGTTATGCATTGGTTCTAAACTAATTTCATCGACTTTAATTAAGTACTTGTCTTTTCTACGCATAATTCTTAGAGGTGTTGTTAACGGTAGAACTTTTTGAGAGGGTGTTTCAAAATCATTACTACTTTCATTGTTTATAGGTGGGATGACATTTTATTCATTGTTTATTTCTTCATTATATGTTCCCATAATTTTTTTTTTAAAAATTTCATCATTATTTGTTTTCATCAAATTTTTTTCATTCATGTGGGGTGAAGCGTCATACATAGACTCATCATCAACAAAATAAAAAACATGGAACTTTGAATGTAAACTTCCAACATTATCTAATTCATTATTGTCAATTCCATAATTATTCATTTCATTATGGTCAATTTCATCATTATGGTTAATTTCATCATTGTTTAATTTATTATTGTCAATTGGCTCATTATCTATAGCATTTGGTTCATAAAGATTAGGGTTAATACCTTGTCTACCACAAAGCTTTTGCATTTTTATCTTGTGTTTTTCTTTCAACTCTTATAATTCCTCTAGTGTTTTGTTCTTCAACATCTTCCTCTTTCTCGAATGTGATTCGTCACCCATTAAGGATAATTGATAGCTTTTCAAAGGTGGGGTCAAAAGTACACAGGTACTGTAGGTCTCACAAAAGTACACAAAGAATGTTTATGGGGACATAATTCTCAATTCGGGTTAAAAATAGACATTAAAAAGTGAGTTTTGTCTATATTAATAATAACATGATTACGTTAATCAATAATACAATTAAATTATTCAATAATGTGGTCACGTTATTCTTAATATCAATTTAAGTTAACATAGACTTTGAGAATCAATTTTTATCTATATTGAGAATAAGGTGATCACGTTATTTAATAACGTGATCACATTATTTAATAACACAATCATATTATACTTAATATAGATTAATAATTAAGGATTAGGGCATAGGGCTTACAATTTATGTTTTAAGGAAATTAGGTATTAGGAATTAGGGCATAGAGTTTAGGTTTAAGGGTGTATATAATGTCTAATCACTGTATGCCATGTGAACCCAATTCTCACTACAAAGGATGTTAATTATGGCTAAATTGATTGGTGAATAGGGAAAATTTATGCTTTATAATTTAGGGTATAGTGTTTAAGGATTATGGTTTAAGGCTTAGGGTTTAATGTATATATGGTTTAGAGTGTACATAGGGTCCATTGTGTTTTTGGGCTCAATTATCCCCCACATCATCATAGATTTCTTGCCAATTTTAGTCAATTTGGATAATGATTAATGCGATTCAAGCCAAATTAATTGTAATGTATATACCTAATTATTACTATAAATGATGTTAATTTGTGCTAAATTGATTAGTTTAGGGTTTAAAATATAGGGTATAGGGTGTATGGTTTAGGTCTTAGGGTTTAATACCTATAAAATTTAGGGTACATAGGGTTAATCACAAAGATAATTGAGGACATTTTGAATCACTTTGACTTATTTGTGACTATAGAATGTGTTTTTGGGTTTTCATTATACCCCATGTCATCATGCAGATTGAGTGAATTACTTAAATGGGCTAATCATTCATGTGATTTAGGCCACATTGAGCCTTATGAACTTAATTTTTAGTCTAAATAATGTTAATTTGGGCTAAAATGATTGTTTCAAGGTTTAAAGAGTTTATATTTATGGTTTAGAGTTTATGGATTAGGGCTTAGGGTATAGGTTTTAGGGTATATAAGGTACAATCATGAAGGCAATTAGGGCAAGTTTGAGATCTTTGAACTTAGTTCTATGAGTAAATAATTTGATTGGCTTAATTAACCCCTACATCATCATTATTTGAGCTAATTAATTCAATTACGGTAATGACTGATGTGATTTTGACCAAGTTGATCATTATGAACCTAATTACTACTATATAAAGGATGTTATTTAGGGATAAATTGATTGGTTTAGGGTTTAGGGTCTAAAATTTAAAGGGTTTAGGAGTTAGGGCTTATGGCTTAAGGTTTAAGGTAAGTGGTATATGGTTTAGGGTTTAATATATTGGATATAAGGTCTAATCACTAAGGCAATTGAAGAAAATTTGAGCTACTTGTTCACCTATTTGTGGTAATTACCTTCATGTTTGCATTTTTGATAAAAGTAGGGTCAGTTAATCCATACATGTTGCATACATTATACAATATATTGAGCCATAAATTTGGTCTAGGGGCTCAAATTTTTCCAAATCACGCCCCTAATTGCACAAACTAACTAATTGGATCAATTCATGATAAAATCAAACTTAATTTTGCCCTAAATCATATCTTCATCTTAAAGGGGTTCAAATTGGCCTTAAATGCCTCCTCAATTAAATGAATCAACTCTTTGATTAATTATATATGACATGGAAATAGGGTTAATTTCACTCTAAATCACATCATACATGATTTAAAATAGGTTTATATGGCTCATTTTGACCCTAATTACCTCCATAATTAAACTAATCGACATATGTATTCATTACCTAATGACTTTGAGTTTATTGAGCTCAAATCCATATTCTATAGATGTAAAACTTACATGTAAATAAATTAATTTTCTTTGATTCAATCGAGCTAATGAAATTGGAGTTGATCAACTCGCAAAGATCACATTTTATAATCATGCAATTAGGTCGAAAGGGCTCAAAATAGCCCCAATTTACATCAGATGGATAACTATATTGGTACTTCAAAGGATAAGTTTTGGCCATAGGTTTAAAAAATGCATTTTATGACATCTCATGATAAAATCAATTATATCATAAAATGTATAATGAGTTACACCTTAAAACTAGGTCATTATAAGTAGTCAAGTCAACATATTAAAATGCTTGTAAATTTTTTGAAGTCTAACGTGATACCATGACATCTTAATTCATTATCCAAGGTTAGGGACCTTTCTCATATCACATGAAATAACACAACTATTAGGGAGCTCAATAACATATAAGAACATAAATAAAATTTGATCTCAAGAGCAAACATACATTTTTGGGTGTTATGAATATATAATGCAATTGTGTTATTAACTAATGTGATTGCATTATTAATGTGGTTAATAACACCATCACATTATTAACACAATCACATTATTTGAATTTGAGTTCAAAAATTAATCCTTTTAGTTCAATAATGGCTTGGATTCCCGATCCAAAGGCTTGGACTTGTCAATCTACAGTTGAGTCTGAGAGTATTGATAAAAAATAACAAATTGAACTTCAATCACCAAATACACTATGAATTTCAACAGTAAAATTCAAAAACTTAAAACCCTCACAACGAGTACCCTCTCCTCTTTCCAAAAATATATTTTAAATAATTTTTGGACTAATTTAATGTTTCAAACATTGTTGATTTCTAACTATACCTTTTTTAGGACAATACATACCGCAAACATACATGCCTATACATGTTCATGTAATTTGATTTTTGTCGATCCAAGTGTAAAATAAGTTATACAGTAAAAAACTAGGCCTAATTATATACATATTTTTAAAAAACTAATTTTTCATTTTTTTTAAGGTAGTTAGGTGTGCCACATAGGCGGCTACCCATTTTTTATCAGTTTTCAAGATCTATTTACTTGCAAAATTCATAAAAAAATAATATTTATTGAAAATTTTAAAAATAATATAGGTCATAAACTAGAAGGTTTTATCTAAATGTTTACCAAATATTTTCAAATAATATTAAATGTTTCTAAAAAAATAGTGCATCGCACGACCATCTATCTACTCTATTTTTAAAAAAATAAAAGTTCTTCAAAATTTAGATGTTTGACCTAGTTATACTTAACTATTTTTTTTTTTAAATAGTGTTTTAGAAACTAGACTCAAAATTATACATTTCATATTCTTACACCATCTTCAAATTTGGAATGTAGATATCTCAAATTATCTACAGAACTTTATATTTCTAAAATTTCAAGAAAATCATGTCCATTGGTAGGCCACTTTTTGTCCCCCAACTTTGTGCACTTATCCATATTATGATCTTTATATCAATAAGGTGATACTGTAATGTAAATGACCCTCTATCTAATATAATGGTTGATTATTTGTGGATGAGTATATTTGTTTGCTTAGCATCCTCTCTACTCTTTTGTGACTTAGAATACTTTTCATACTCAAGTAATAACCACAATTAACTTAATTAGAATTTATATAGTAAATACATATATTTAAAAGATACTAAGAGATATCAATCTCAACGTGCTTTAAATAAGCACTATAAGACTAATATCTCTCAACATATTTTAGATATATTTAATATATCTATGCTAATAACATTTCTGGGTGTGGCATGTAAGATGTCAACTTTGCATCCAAAAAAAATGTGTGTATATTATGCAAACATTTTTTGTTTGAAATTTAATGATTCATTTCATATTCATACAAATTTGTAATATATATCACATTAAATTTGTATTAATGAATCATTTCATATTTATCCAAATGCGTAATATACATTACATTAAATGAATTTTAATGAAATATTTCATATTCATCCAAGTTTTTAAATGAGTATGAGATATTAGAATAATTTTTTTTTTATCGATAAACAACAAATATATAACATTATTGTAGTTCCAATGACTTAAAAAATACTTCTGATAGTATATTTTACATAATTGAATCGAGTCATGAGACCACAATGCTTGCCTATACCATCTCTTCCTTTGTGCCCCAAGGTTACTCCACCTTGATTAGATCCTCTAGCTTGATTGAATCCATTACCCTGACTATAAATTTTCTATTGGTTCTAGGCATTCTCTCATCTTAAATTTGGTAAAAAACCACCTCAATTTTGATTAAACATGCCACCTTGAGGTTGATTATAACCTCCCTAATTCTGATAACCACCTTGATGTCCAACCCTATGAAACCCTTACACAATGATTCTTCACAAGAAATTTTGACTTTTCAACCCAAAATGTCCAACATGAAACATGTCAAGGAAAAAAAATTGAAAAGTATTCCACACACACACACACACATACTAGTATAACTAGTGATTCTGAATGACTAATACATGTCTCCTATAATTTCAGGGCAAATCAGAACCACACATGCATAGTAATTATGGGTGAAACTATGTCCTAAAATAGGTTATAGTATATTTTATAGGACGATGAGAATCACAAATATATAAAATTGTATAAAATTTGAGTTATTCTACCATGTATATTTTCACATAATTAACCATTTTCAAAACTGAAAAAACCTACTTATAGCCAAATTTCTACAAATAGCCAATAAAATTACCCCTTATGCTTAGACCATGGTAGAGTAGCCTTATACCTTGCTTCATGTCCTCTATATGAGGTTGAATTGGTGGTACAACCAACCCGATATATATTTCACCTTGTAAATCTCTTATTGTGATTTGGTGCCTATATAATAATAATGACATTAATATGTATTTGAATGCCCTTATAACATCACCTGATGTATTCCTTGATATCCTTCACCCCTACCTCATGGTGATACATATCCTCTATCCTAATGGCCACCTACATATTTAGGTTGAGTTGAAAGGGGGGTGTGTGTGTATGGGATATAGATACATAATACATTTTTCAACATGCCTTTGTTAAACCTAATTATGTATAGATAGGATACCTCCCATAGTAATTTGGACTATAGATGACCAACATATTTCCCTAATAGTAGATCCTCTTTTTATTTATTGACCACCACTTGGATGCCCCTATTATGGTTCATGCATATGTTTTAATATAATCTTCAATAATGTCTTTATGTTTATTACATCAGAGGCATTTCATTGTGAAGACCCAAGCACTTTTTGTGACCATGAAATGAATGGAAACATAGCCCATGGAAATTATGAATGTTGATCCTTGGATTTTGGCAATGTTTTATTCATCTCAATTCTAATCCATGTTGTCTATCTTATTTACAATGTTTCATCAACTCCAATCCATTAGTCATTGTCATGCTTCGAATCAAGGTTTTTAATTTCAAACACCATTCATGACTTTGCATTATTGTGGGATTATATTTCCAAAAGGATAATTTGAATATATTCAACACTTAGTAAGTCTTCAAAATTAGGTGCAAACATCAACTTACCCCAACTAGCCCATGCAAACTTTCAACTGCCTTTTCAGATTCTCGATGAAAAATTTCCATATTTGAAGGATTTTCAACCAATATGGCTAGGATGGAATTAAGGGAAAGGGAATCATTGTCCCCTAAAATTTGAGCTAGTTGTGAAATCTAAATCATCGACACAATGGTTTATTAAATCATGCATATTGATACATAAAAAAAATTACATAACAAACAAGTCGCTAGGCTTGCACAAAGGCTGGAATTTTTATTTTTTTGGGCACCTTAATTTTGAAACTAAAATTTATAGAAAATAATTTTTAAATGCACCTCTCTATATACACATAATATTTTTAAACTTTATCAATTATCGATGCTTTCTATCTTGCACAAACCCATCATGTCTCAATCTCTCTGAGTGCATGTTCTAAGGGGTACATCAAAAAAAGGGTGGGTAGACCATTGGTGCTTCACAATATTATTGTCCCTTTTTACCACTTAATATTAATCCAACCAACTCATAAAATAATTTCCCTAATCTTTGCCTCCTATTTTGCACCTTCCTCTAGTCATTTGCCACCTTTAATAACCCTTTCCCTAACCTAAACCCTTTTTTGGTAGTTTACATGACTATGTTAGCTACATTGACCTTGTATTCTTATTGGCAGAGCTTATTAGAGACTAGGTAGGCCCTTGGCCAACCTAGTCCATGACCTAGTTTATTTTTTGTCAATTATGATAGTAGGTCGATTGGGTCAATTTTGTTGGTTGAAAATTTTAAAAGAGTTGAGAGTTAGATATGCCTATATAAATACATCCATTTCACCATTCTTAGAGAGTAGGCAGGGGTTATTATTCATTTCTTCTTCTTTATAATTTGTTATTATACCAATTTACTTGAGGAGTCTGAGCTTAAGATTTCTTCTTGAAGAAGAATCTAGTCTTGTGAAGAAATCTTAGATGCTTTGGCCTTTCTTAGTAATCCTTAAAAACCACAACATCCTCTTGCAAAACACCTTTAGCTAAGTGAGAGATTGAGTCTCGATGGGTTCATATTTTAGATAAGTATCTCTAACTTTGCTCCTATTTTTAGTAAATAGAAGTAACATAAGTAATGGATTTTAAAGAATATTGCTCTCTCTATATACATTAGGGTTTTACCTATACATAGCTTAATTAGGATTCTCTTATGCATGTTTACTTTTATTGTTTACTAACCCCATATTGTGCCACATAATTTGGTTATCACTAGATTAGATTTTTCTTTACTTATTATTAGTTTACTGAATATGAGAACATAGGACCTAATTAAAGTTATTACATAGTTTTGCTTGAATGGAAGCTTTGAAACCCTCCCTAGTGATATTATTATGGTAAGTGATCCCTTGGATAGGTCTGGTGTTACATCTTAATTTCAACCTATGATTTATAACCTTTGAATTAGTTGATTATTATGATTATTATTGCTTTATTATGCGTTTTATGACATATATTATTATGAGACAGTGATATTTTTATTAGAATACATGATGTAAAAGTTGTATTTTCTTATCTATACATTATGGATGTGTATTTGTTAATTTTGTATCATGAATTGATATTTATAATGATTCATACTAACTACCCATTTGTTGCAAGGTGGATGTAGAATAGATCTTACCCTAAGAGATTGATGGGGGAGAGCATCATTGGAGAGGATGGACTAGATGGGATGATTGGAGGATGACAGAGAAAATTATTAATGAACTTACACACATGCACATTAGATTTTAAATGTTATATGCATAACATGTTTTAAATGCTAGTACATAATTAAGTAAATCTTGTATGTGATATATTTATATGTACATTTAGTTCTTGATATGCATGAGATTTTTTTAATTTAATTATCTTAATTTTCAAGAATAAATCAGGGAAATAGATATTTAATTACTATATATGAATAGTAATCAATTATACAATTATCTTATTATTAAAAAAAATTATAATCCTATTTATCTATTAGATAAATAAACAATTATTATTATTTTAAAGAGATGAAGTTATCATAATGTACTAATCTTGAGTGAAGACAATCTTAACTTAAAAGGAGATACATGCATGAAATGCATTGAAGACTAGAATTTAGATATTATCATTTAAATTGGTCAACCTAAAATTAAGTTTATGATAACTTGAAAAAATATGGCATAATAATCTTTAAAAACAAATTAATTTTTTTAATATTTACTAAGCTAAAGTTGAAGATAGACTAAGATCTTAGAGGGGAGACAACTTCAGTTAAGGATAATTAAAAAGAAATTAAAAGATGTCATGGATAGGAGGAAGCTAAGAGATTTAACATGCAAGAGAGAGAGAGCGTAGCAGATGGAAATGAGGATAATTTTATAAATTTATGAAACGAGCTTTGAAGTGAGGACATAGATTTAGATAGGAGGAGAAAGATAGCGTGGAAGAAGGAGAAGGAACATAGTGCAACACAAAAGAGAGAAGGGATACCAATTTTATCTGCTCAGATTAGAATCATTTTAAAGGTTGGTTATGTAAATAATATTTTTGTGTGTAAGATAAATATGGTTTTATATTTTTGTGTGAACTCTTTTATTATGGCCAAAGTCTATAAGTGAAAGTATGCATTTTAAATTACCCATTTGGGGACTGTGTTCCACATATATAGACATGTTTTTCATTCATAATGGAATGCATTTTAAATTATTGAGGTTAGCATCTTAAGAATAATAGATTGTGTCTTATCTCTTTTTATAATACAAGGTAGTGCTTTATACTTTGACCATGTTTTATATATATTCTATACTGACGTATTATCTATAATATTGATTGCATATTACTTGGTTTGTGCCCCCCTTTAATAAACTATGTTACACTCTTTTGTTTAGTGTTTCACTCTCTTGGATGCATTTTGATTGACTACAATAGACCTGTGTCTCATCGAAAGGCATGTGTTTTATCTTTAAAGGTATGCATTTAATTTATAAGACTGCAAAATACCTTGAGCAACATCCTAAAATTTTAAAAGAATTGTATAACTAAATGCTGGCAGTATTTCACTATATTTATGAGCTGCATCATGTTTAAAGGAGTATTTGAGTGCATCTTCCCAATTTAAACTAGCATATATAATTGCTAGAGTATCATTTATTGAGGTCTATGTATTTTTTCATGAGCTACGTGCTATTTTTGAGGCTTGTGTATTTGCTCATGCATTGTGTTCCATTCTTAAAAGACCACGTTTTATTTAGATAGATCTATGCCCTATCTTATTTTAAAACTAAGTTTTTAATAGGCTGAACCTATTTGATAACTGCATGTTATTTATATGCAGGCAACATACTAAATAAAAACTGAGTTTATTATAATTTGAAAAGCAATCTTTATTGACTGTGTCATATTAAATAAGTGAACCAAATAGAAAATCGAAGAATTATTGGCCAACGACCTATTTATTATTATATGAACATTTTTAGTTAAGTTTGAGTATAAAAAAAGGTGCAGTGCTTTATATAGTATTGGTTGCATTATATTTGAATTGCATTCCACTTCTTACAAGGAGCATTTAGAAATTGAACTGGGTGTTTTATATTATTAAGTATATAATTTTTGGCTACATTTTACCTTGGACGGAATACCTAATATATCATGTATTAATATACACCCTCTTACATTTAAATATAGGTTTAAATAGGTGCATACAAGTGTATTTGAGTTGTCTGGGCTATATATATATATATATATATATATATATATATATATATATTATCTGTGCTATATGTATGTATGTATTAAATATTTTTGATTAATTATTGTAGCAATTAAAAGAGTAAATATTATTTTAAAATATTAAGCGATAATTATGAATGACATGTTTATATGGGTATAGTATTTGATTGAAGTTATTTTTATTTATTTGAATGATTATTGTTAAGGTGTGGAGCTAAAAGCTTCACCAAATGAGTATTTTGCAGGTTGCTAGTGTTACACAGTCACCGGCGTCGGTCAGGAGCGACCAATGTCGGTCAGGAGTCGACTGAGAGATGTCGGCGTCGGTTATGTTCGGTCGACGTCGGTCAGGTGCAGACAGGGAGGGATCGACGTCGATCACCTGTGCGTCCAGAATGTTATTTCTGTGGATAGAACAGAATGTTTGCATGATAGGATTAAGTGATAGTCTTAAGTTCGCATCTCTATTTTAAGTAAGATTGTTTAGAGCCCTTGATTAGGAGGTGCATCTAATGGCTGTAATTGTATGCTCATGTTTCCTAATTATTATATATAGGATTAGATCTTCATAGCTTATTGTGTGAAATGTTGAATTGGATAGTACAATTGTATATGTGTATCAATCCAGGTTGTTGGATTTGATTGTAATTGAGAGAGAGAGCTCTTGAGGGAAAGAGATCTAGAAAGAGATATGTACATCTGAGAGAGGTGTGGAAGAAAAAAAGTTTCTTCAATTGTATTCCTTCTGTAAAGAGTTTAATACAAGTTTTCAAAGTGGTTTCTTGTATCTCTTCTTCTTTGCTATTTCTGATTCTAGTTACTTATCTTTCTGGTTTAATTCTGCATTTTAATTGTTTTTACATTGTAATCAACATTGTTGGTTGATCCCCAACAAGTGGTATCAGAGCTAAGGTTGCAGGGAGCAGGGTTGTGTTTGATTACAAGTCACTCTCAGGGGTTTTTAATTGAGTGGGAGTATAGCAATGACAGAAGAAAGTAAGCTAAGAATGGAGGATTTGAAAAACACGAATGGTCAATTACGGTCCTATGGAAAGAAAGAGCAGGGAAAATAAAATTATTGATTTGTAGAAGATCAGCATGAAGGAACTGAAGAAGCAGAGGTTGCAGGTGTTGTTGCACAGGATGCTCTGGTATGTTTCTTGGATAAAGTAAAATCTTGGTTTATAGATTCTGTTGCCTCTTTCCATGCAGCCCCACAGAGAGGTGCTGGTGAGCCTTGCCAAAGAATTGGCAAAGGAGAAGTGAAGCTGAAATTGTAGGCGGCCAACACATGGGTGTTAAAGGAGGTCATGCAGGTCCCAGTGTTGCAGATATAGCTAATTTCTTCAGAAAAGTTGGGTGATGAGAGATGCACAAGAACTCTCACAGTGGATGCACTTGAATTAGCTGGTGGTAAGAAAGCAGGTACTCTTTATCTACTTGCTTATATTACTGATTCTTCTTTTGTTGCGAAGACGTGGCTTTTTAGGCTTGGTCACAAGAGCAAGAAGGAGATGCATGTTCTTAAGAGGAAGTCAGATGTCTTTGACAGACTTAAGAACTGAAAAGCCTTGGTGTTTATGGAGGAGATGGCAGACAGAGATCAGTGGAAAAGGTTGAGTAACTTTGAGCAGAGCAGTTTAGACAGGGATTTGATTCAAAGAAAGCTCGCAGGTAAAAAGTCATCACTCACAGGCGAACATAGGTACCGACGTCGATCAGGAGGAATCGACATCGAACAGACAGGTGTCAATGTCAGTCATGTGCAGACCAGAGCCAGTGGTGTCGAGCAGGGTAAGATTGACGTCAATCAAGAGGACCGACGTCAGTGACAGTAAGATTGACGTCAGTCATAAGGACCGACATCGATAGCAGGTAGACACCGATGTCGGTGGGGTCGGTAGTCAGGATAGATGTATGGAACTGATGTCAGTCGGATGCAGACTGTGTGGTGATCGAGGTTGGTCACTGAGATGGATTTTGGGTGAACAACAAGCTGTCAAGGAGTCTCAAATGCCCATGGGAAGGACTGAAAGTGTAAGTAAGCCTCAAATTCGTTGTTCCTCTTTTTTATACTAGTTGCTGACTGCAGAGCAGAAAGGATCCAGGAAACAGTGGGAGCTTGGCATGAACAAGATACAGAACCAAATGAGAGATTTGGTAGGGTTGCCAGCTGGTATGAAAAGCACTGAGACGAATGGATACCTTAGTTAAAGAATAGAGAGAGTGGATACCTGAGATGGAAGGCCAGGTCATATGGTCTTGAGGAAGCTACAGGACAGTGGTACAGGTTTTGACAGGTGGATAACAAAGTAGGGCTTTAGTCAATGTCAATGTAACCATTGTGTTTGTCTTACCAGGTGGATGATGGTCATGACATTATCTTGTTACTGTATGTGGATGGTATGCTAGCTAGCAAATTCGAACATACAGGGTTTTACTGAGCTAAAGGTAAGGTTAGTTCAGTGGCATGTCATGAGAAATTTAGAGCAGCGAAATTCTTTGGCATGAGAGACATGGAGATCACAGATTGAATTTGTCTCTAGTAAGAGCTGATGTGAATCAGGTGTTGGCGAAGTTTAATATGCAGGATGTAGAATCGGAGCACACCAAGGGCTAGACATTTCAGTATCTGAAATCACATGAGGTCTGGTATAGACTTGAGTTTTCCCAAGCAGTGGGAGCTATCAGAGAGTTAGGAGCCAATTCGGGGAAGTGGTTTCTCAGGTATTTGAGAGGGACTAGCAGCAGGTATACATGTTATGTAGGTTTAGGAATTCACTACATGGGTTTGTAGGTTCGGATGTGGCAGGTTACTTGGATGATAGGAGGTGCACCATAGGTTGTGTGGTGGGTGGTCTTTAGGATTGATCTTGAAGAGGGATACAAGCCAAAAAATAGATTAGATGGGGTACAGGTATAGGTACAGTGCAGCTATTTATCTCTCACTTTATTAGGACCCACAGAAGTATAATTGATTACCATATATTAGCAACTTACATGCATAATTAAATCAGAATCACAAGTAACTAGAATTTAAAAACAACACAGAATATGAGAGACAATACACAACTTGTATTAATACTCATCTAGAAAAGAATACAATAAAGAAGATGCCACTTCTTCTTCACACCTCTCAGAGGCTTTTCACACTCAAGTGTACAGTACTTTTTTCCTCAAATCTCTCTCTCTTATGGTCCCAACACACAACTCAAACACAGAGTTGGTGTTCACCTCCAACCAGTTAGTATCCACTATTACTAGTACACTAGTGCTCCACGCACTCTAAGTAGATCTCCCCTGAACTTGAAACAACCTGTAACTCAAACGATCTTACTTATGGAAGGAACTACCTTGCCTTCCTCTCTTGCTTTATAACCGATTACACACTGTACTCCAAGTAGATCCTACCTGATCCTGCTTTCTATTGTGTTGTTGTCCTCCCTGATCTTGCACACTTGCAAATCAATCTGGTTCTGCACACCTGCAAACTTAGATCATGCACACACATACACTTACCATGTAGATCTCCAAATGTGGCCTTGCACATCTGCTGACCAAGATCCTACACACCTGAAGAACCCTTCTAATTTTTTAAAATCAGCACCCACACTTGGCACTGCTGTAGAACTAGGAGGAACACCCTTGCTCACTTCACACACAGAAGGAGTTAACTTTGCTCAACTCAAAATAGAACACCTTACAATACAGCCTATGAGTCTCTTAAATAGATCTCATGCAAACAATAATTAGACATCTAATTACAATAATTAGATCCATAGCTCAAGACTATAATTAGCCTCTTAACATGCAAACACTCGGTTCGTTAACAAACTGTTCGTGCAACTGACAGTTCTGAAACCGCACAGGCGACCGATGTCAGTTCTTGTCAGGCTAGAGATGACCGACGTTGGCTAATACCTGACCGATGTCGGTTGCCTTTTCCACTATATATGACCGACGTCGGCTGATCAGACTGACATCGATTTCCCTGCAACTTAGCAACCTCTCAACAACCTCCTCCATGTCTGCAATAATGAAGATTTTAGCTCCACAACCTAACAATTATGTATTCCTTGTATGTCATTAGAAGATTTAAAATTAGTATTATAAATATTTTGATAAATATCTTATTTATGCTGCTATTAGGGATATTTCGATAGATTTTTTTTTTGATAAATAATTAGTACGTTATTTTTGACATGCATGCAATGATAGTCCTTGTTTAAAACATATCCAGATGGTATGATCTTATATGGATTGTGTTTTGTTATATACAAAAATAGTACATTTTAGATTCATTTTATGTATTATTTTTTCATTTTTTGTATGGTTATGATTGTTCCATTCCTAGCATAGAAAAAATATGAATGAATCTTTTAAGTTATATACTATGCTATATATGTTTATTATAGATTTTGTATTGATGATGCTAAGAAGGTAGTGAGATGGACTTCACTAACATAAGTAGCACTATCAATGCTAGATGTAGATAATTTGATCAAGTAGTGTGTTATGAAATTGACTGATCCGAGTGATCGTATATTATTTAAATTTTTTGGTAAAAGTAATGTTAGATAGACATTGTCATTTCATATGTTTAATTTGCATGTTGTATGATATCATGTTAAAAATATATTTTCTTTACGATACACATCATGTATTAAAAATATTATAGCACACAAGGTATTAGCATGTCTCTCTAGATTCTTATATCATTATATCTACCTATCTGTGAAGGGAGGACCATTCTATGATGGGGGATTATGCAGGGATCGATGGTTCATAGTTGGTATGGAAAAGTACTTTAATGATGCTCCCTCTCTCCACTACATTACTTTCTTGGAGACTGCACTTGAGATTATTAATGATACATGATTTAAATTGACTTGAGCTCTGAAAAGCTTAGTATCTATTTATTGTATTAACGTTGAATGCCTAAAGAAAATATAATTGTATTATATTTATAGACTTGAACAGTAGTTGTATTATGGGATCAATCATAGTTATATCATAATATATTTACTTTTCTTGCAGTTGTAATAAGTTATATTATATTTCGATATTTGAATATGAAACTGTTATATTTATTTTTTATTGATTAGATAAGTTGTTGAGTATTTTTCTATGGGATGAATGTTAAGTAATTATTTTTAAAAATAATATTCCCTTAATTTAAGTACAACTTGAGGGGTTGTAACATGTGGTATCATATCTTAAACTATAAATCTAAGACTTAATGAGTTCACTAACATTTTCTTATTATTTTTTTCAATAAGAAAAAACAATGGTGCAAACTAGAGCATCAGATGAGGGTCCTTCATTTGTCAATGACACCAACCCTCCCAATGATTCTAACCTAATTACCATCAAACATTCAACAAAGTTATATCAGATATTCATAGCCATGAATGATACTAAGGATTGAATCACATTCATAGAATAAGAAGTTCATGATTAAAGCAAGGAAGAACATCAGGAAGTACCTTTTCAACAAACTGTTAAACAAGAAAACCAGTAGGATGTAAGAGCTCACATAGCTATAGAGTTATCTAGAGACATTAAAAATGTGAGTCCACCTAATTTTGATGGAAATATTCTAGGCGATGGAGCTAAAGTATGGCTGACTGAGATGGAAAAGTATTATGAGATTCAAAACTACTCAGAAGTCACGAAATTAGTTTGGAGAGCTTACTAGTTGGTTGGTGAGACAGCTACTTGGTTAGCTAATAAAAAGATGGAAATGAATGTTAACTCAACCATCAAAAATTTAGAGTATTTTGTGATGTTTTTCATGCCATAATGGCTATTTTATCTTTATTTTGATTAAAAGCTCATAGATTGCCAAAATTTGAAGCAGGGAGACTCATCGGTGAATGAGTATTGGGAGCAGTTCACAAAACTTCTAAAGTACATACCTCATTACCAAGATGATGAGAGGTTCAGAATCAATAAGTTTATCATGGGATTAAAACTCTATATCGGTGGTGAGGTAAATGTTCATGGACTTTCTACCATGGATCAGGTCTTTGAGAAGGTGGTAAAGTAGGAACAAAAATTTAAGTCTCTTGTACAGGTCATGAAAAAGTTCAATAAAAAGTTTGAAAATTCTCAGCCATCTTTCAAGAAAAATAAATGGAGGCAGAAGAGTAGAGACTCCAAGGGGTAATCTAATAACCAAAATTTCAAATTCAATAGTGGATCCAATAACAAGAACTAGGCAATGGTTCCAAAGGTAATTTCTAGGAAAACTCACAAACTAATAGGAAAGGTCCACCTGGTAGTTGTTTCAATTGTAGAGTAAACCATTATGCTCATGAATGTTATTAAGACAATTCAAAGAATAAAGATCTTAATTATTAGTAAGGTAATTTTCAATAGCGTATTCATGCATCAATTGATAATCGACAAGTTGAATTTCAAGTATCACCCATAGAGTTATCAAGAATTTTGTTTGATCATCCAGTTTCTATTTTGATAAATACATGGGCTACTAAATGTTTTATAACTCCTAGAATGCTTAGAAAGTTTCCCAAAAAATTTAGATATATGGTAAATACATGGTCAATATAATATGGCAATGATTCAAAAGTCATGGTTGACAAGTGCTTGGTTGAAATAGTAATTGAGTTACCTGAATTATCAACTGTATTGGATCTATATGTAGCATCACTAGGGTTATATGACATGACTCTAGGATTCAAATGGATTACTAAAAATAATTACAAGGTTGACTATTATTTAAATAAATTTGAGTGTCTTGATGATTTTTGAAATCAAACACAAATTTAGGGAGAAAGGAGAGAGTTACAACGTAAGTAAATTTTTACAATGCAACTCAAAAGAGATCAATCAAAAGGGTGCCAAGCATTTATTATCAAGATAAATTAAATGGAGGAATCTATGGAACCATATCTAGAAGATTATCCATTTCTTAGAGATTTTTATGATGTATTTCTAGAGGAATTACTGGGTTTCCCTCCTAAATGTCAGTTCAATTTATTTATCAACATCATACCTAGATCAAAACCATAATTTAAGGTACCATATAGGATGATAATCATATAGTTGGTTGAATTTAAGGCTCAACTCCAAGAATTATTGTCAAAGGGGTTGATTAAGCCTAGTTTGTCACCATGGGGTGCACTAGTTGTTTTTGTGAAGAAGGAGGGTACTCTTCGACTTTGTATTGATTATAGAATGTTAAACAAGGCAACTATAAAAAATAGGTATCCATACCTCATATAAATAATATTTTTGATCAAATATGAGAAAAATAGTTTTTTCTAAAATAGATCTTAAATCATATTATCATCAGTTAAAGATTCAGGATGAAGATATTCTAAAAACAACTTTCAAAACTTGTTATAAGCATTATGAGTTCACGGTGCTACCCTTTAGGTTGACAAACACACTAGCAACATTCATGAATATTATGAACAATATGTTCAGAGATTATTTAGATCACTTTGTTTTAGTCTTTCTTGATGACATTCTTATATATTCTAAGAATGAATAAGAGCACCTACAACATCTATAAATAGTTATACAATGGTTATATAAACATAAGTTGTATGACAAGTTGTCCAAGTGCACATTTTTCTAGGAGAGAGTGCAATATCTAGGGCATATTATATCTACGGATGGTATTTACATAGATCTGGCTAAGATAAGAGCCATTATGGAGTGGCCAGTACCTAGAAATGTGCACGAGGTAAGGATTTTTATGAGGTTAACATGATATTAAAGGAAGTTCATTCCAAATTTTTTCAAGATAGCTAATCCAATTACCTCTTTGCAATGGAAGAACCAAAATTTTGTCTGGTCAGAGAAATGAGAAGTAGTTTTTCAAAATTTGAAAATAAGACTTATGTCATCACTAGTGTTGGCAGTTCATGATCTTAATGGTTAGTTGTTAGTGATCATAGATGTTTTAGGAGAGGGTTTAGGTGGAGTCCTTATGCAGGATGGTGAAGTAGTACCATTTGAATCAAGGAAGATGAAAACTCATGACGTGAATTATGCCCCTCATGATCTTGAACTTACAATAATAATTCATGCTTTGCAATTTTGACAATATTATTTGTTTAAAAAATCATTTGAGCTCAAGACTTATAACTTGAGACTTAAATATATCTTCACCCAACCAAAGTTAAATGCTTGTCATTGATGTTGGTTAGAGTTTCTTTCTGACTATGACTTTGATATCAATTACATCAAAGGAAAAAAGAATAGAGTATCTGATGCTTTGAATCATAGAAGGTACATAAAAGCTATAATTACTATTAGGAGTACTTTTAGGGATCGTGTGATTATGTTCTCATCAAAAGATAAATACTATGATTAGGTCAGAAAATCATTATCTAATACTACTCAAAATCCTCTATATAAAAGATTAAGTTTTGAGAATGATGGTCTTCTATGTTTTAAAGGGAAGATGTATGTGCCAGATCAAGAGAATATATGAAGCATAGTTTTGAAGAAGTTACATAATTCCCTATATTTAGGACAACCAGGAGTAACCAAGCTCATGGAAGAGCTTATACCTTTGTATTTTTAGAAAGAAATCAATAAAGATGTAGATTTTATGTCATTTTGTCTACAATGTCAGCGAGTGAAAGTTAAACATGTGCACCTAGCTGGATTATTATATCTGCATGATATATTAGAATGAAAGTGGTCGGTGATCAGTATGAACTTTATTTAAGGTTTACAAATGTCATGGAGTAGGCATGATATGATCTTGGTAGTTGTAGATAAACTAACCAAGGTAGCTCATTTCATGATGGCAATTTGACAGATGGTATACCTACTCTTGAAAAGATGTTCATAAAAGAAGTGCATAGGTTGCATGAATTCCCAAATAAGATCATTTTGGATTGTGATCTAAAGATGACTTCCAAATTTTGAGTAATCTAAACTCAATTTTGGATACACAGCTAAATTTTAGCATCACATATCACCTAGAGACTGGTGGTCAAACTGAGCAAGTAAATAAAGTTTTAAAGGATCTTCTATGTATGTATTGCATGGATCAGAAATACAAATATAAAGATCATATTTCATTGATTGAGTTTGCATATAACAACTCATACTAGTCATCTTTGAAGATGGCAATTGAGGTACTATACAAAAGAAGGTGTAAGACACCAATAATTTGGGACAGGGTAGTATTCGGGCCTAAGATGCTTTTTAAAATTGAAGATCAAGTGAAATTAATTAGGTAGAGATTGATTGAGGCCAATGATATATAAAAGAGTTACATTGATCTAAACATGATAGATAGGTAGTTTTCTATTAGTGATAAATTATTATGAGTTAAGCCATATAAGAGCTTGATTAAGTTCAGGAAGTTAGCGAAACTGTCACCAAGATATGTGAGACCCTTCGAAGTGTTAGAAGTGGTCAATCTTGTTGTGTATAATCTTGCATTGCCATCAGCCCTATTTTATTACCTAATAGTTTCCATGTATCTTATCTTAAAAAGTATATAGCTAATATTTTGTATTAGATTGTTTTGCAAGTTCTGGATCTCAGGGTGGTCATAGTAGAACCAATCAAAGTAATTGACACTCGCAAACTTTATTTGTGAAATAAAGAGGTGTCACAGTGTAAGGTCTTATGGGACCAATACTCTAGGGATAGTACTACTTGAGAAGACTATGATAAATTTTATATGTTGTTTTCACATTCGTTTGCATTATTTAATACTTGATACTATACTTTTAAATTTTGTTAAACTCTTTTGATATTCAAAATTATTATTTGAATAACTGTCATTGAGATGATGACCAATTTTAAGGGGAAGATGTTACATCTTAATTTCACCTTATAATTTATAACTTTTGAATCCATTGATTAGTATGGATATTATCTAATTATTATTCATTTATTATGAGTTTTACGATATATATTATTATGGAAAAACAATATTTTTTATTAAAATACATGATGTGAAAGTTTTATTTTTTTATATATACATTGTAGATGTGTATTTGTTAGTTTTGCATCATAGATTGATATTTATGATGACTCAGACTAACTACCTACTTATTGCAACATAGATGCAGGATAGATCCTATCTTTAAAGATTGATGAGGGAGAGCATCATCAGAGAGGGTGGACTAGATGGGATGATTGGGAGATGACAAAAAAAAAATTGATAGTCACCATACATACACGCACATTAGATTTTAAATGTTATATGCATAACATATTTTAAATGCTAATATATAATTAAGTAAATCTTATATGTGATATATTTGAATGTAAATTTACTTCTTGATATGCATTAGATTTATTTAATTTAATTGTCTTTATTTTCAAGAATAAATCAAGAAAATAGATATTTAATTACTATATGTGAATAGTAATCAATTATATAATTATCTTATTATTGGAATAAATTCGAATATTATTTATCTATTAGATAAATAAATAATTATCATTATTTTAAAGAGCTTAAGTTATCTTAATGTACTAACCTTCAATGAAGACAATCTAAACTTAGAAAGAGATGTATGAAATTCATTGAAAACTAGAATTTAAATATTATTATTTAAATTAGTCAATCTAAACTTAAGTTTATAACTTGAAGAACTATGACAAAATAATACTTATAAAACAAAATAAATGTTTTAATATTTATTAAGTAATCTAAATTTAAAGATAGACTACAGTCTTAGAGGTGAGACAACTTCAATTAAGGATAATTAAAAGGAAATTAAAAGATCACATGCATGGGGAGAAGTTAAGAGATTTAGCATGCAAGAGAGAGAGTGCAACAGATGAAAAGGAGGATAATTTTATAAATTTATGAAAGTAACTTTGAAATGAGGAAACAGAAGAATATAGGAGAAAAAATAACATAGAAGAAGAAAAAAGAACATAGTGCAACATAGGAGAGAGAAGGGATACCGATTTTATCTGCTCAGCTTGGAAGTGTTTCAGAGGTTGGTTCTGTAAATAATACTTTTATGTGTAATATAGATATGCTTTTATATTTTTTTTTGAACCCTTTATTATGGATAGCATCTATAAGTGAAAATATGCATTTTAAATTGTCCATATGGGAACTAAATTACACATATATAAACATGTGTTTCATTCATAATGGATTGTGTTTTAAATTATTAAGGTTGGTGTCTTAAGAACAATATATTGCATCTCATCTCTTTTTATAATGCAAGGCAACACTTTATACTTTGGTTGAGTTTTACATATATTTTATGCCAGCATATTATCCATAATATTGAATGTGTATTACCTGGTTTGCATCCCCCTTTAATAAACTGCATTACACTCTTTTGGTCGGTGATTCACTCTCTTGGTTGCGTTTTAATTGACTATAATAGACCTATGTCTCATAGAAAGGCATGTGTTTTATCTTTAAAGGTATGTGTTTCATTTATAATACTACGTAATACCTTGAGTAGCATCCTAAAATTTTAAGAGAATTGTAGAACTATATGCTGACAACATTTCACTATATTTATGAGCTTTGTCATGTTTAAAGGAGTGTATGACTACGTCTTTCCAATTTAAACCATCATATATAATTGCTAGAGTATTATTTTTTAAGGTCTATGTATTTTCTCATGAGCTACATGTTATTTTTAAGGTTTGTGAATTTCCTCATGGGTTGTGTTCCATTCTTAAAGGACCACATTTCATTTAGATAGATCTACACCCTCTCTTATTTTAAAATTGAGTTTTTAACAAGCTGAACCTATTTGATAATTGCATGTTATTTATATGCAGGAAGCATATTAAATAGCAACTGAGTTTATTATAATTTGAAAAGCACTATATATTGACTACGTCATATTAAATAAGTGAACCAAATAGCGAATGGACTAATTATTGGGCAACGACCTATTTATTATTATATGAACATTTTTAGTTAAGTTTGAGTATAAAAGAATGTGCAGCGCTTTATATAGTATTAGTTGCATTATATTTGAACCGTGTTCCACTTCTTATGGGTAACATTTAGAAATTGGACTAGGTGTTTTATATTATTAAGTATATAATTATTGGCTACGTTTTACCTTGAGTGGAATACCTAATATACCAAGTATTAATAAACACCCATTACATTTAACTGTAGGTTTAAATGGGTGCATATGGGTGTATTTGAGTTTTATATATATATATATATATATATGATTAATTTTTGTGGTAATTAAAAGAGTAAATATTATTTTAAAATATTAAATGACAATTATCAAATGACATGTTTATATGGGTGTAGTATTTGATTGAGGTTATTTTTATATATTTGAATGATTATGGATTCCTTGCATGTCATTAGAAGATTTAAAAGTACGTATTATAAATATTTTCATAAATACCTTGTTTATACTACTATTAGGGATATTTTGATAGAATCCTTTGTTTGATAAATAATCGGTATGTTACTTTTGACATACATGTAATGATATTCTTTGTTTAAAGCATATTCAGATGGTATGATCTTATATGGATTGTGTTTTGTTATATATAAAAATAGTACATTTCAGATTCATTTTATGTATTTGACGAATAAAATGTATGGTTATGATTGTTCTATTCATAGCATAGGAAAAATTTGAATGAATTTTTTAATTTATATACTATGCTTTATATGTTTATTATAGATTCAACATTGATGATGCTAAGAAGGTAGTGAGATGGAATTCACTAGCATAAGCAGCACCACTAATGTTGGATGTAGATAATCTGATTAAGTGATGTGTTATACAATTGATCAATCTGGGTGATCGTATATTATTTGAAAACTTTGGCCAAATAATGTTAGATAGACATTGTCATTTCATATGTTTGATTTACATGTTATGCGATATCATGTTAGAAATATATTTTATTTATAATACACATTACGTAGTAAAAATCTTACAACACACAGGGTACTAACATATCTCTCTGGATTCCTGCACCGTTCTATTTACATATCCATGAAGGGAGGGTCATTCCATAATAGAGGATTGTGCAATGGATCGATGGTCTATGGTTGTTATGTAAAATCACTCGAATGATACTCCCTCCCCACTATAATACTTTCTTGGAGACTACACTTGAGATTATCAATGATACACATTGGTTTGACTTGAACTCTGAAAAGCTTAGTATCTATTTATTATATTAAGGTTGAATGCATGAGGAAAATATAGTTTTATTATATTTATATACTTGAACATCAATTCTTGTATTATGGGATCAATCGTAACTATGTCTGAATGTATTTACTTTCCTTACAGTTATAACAAATTTTATTACATTTCGATATTTGAATATAGAACTATTATAGTTATAAGTTATTGATTAGATAAGTTGTTGAGTATTTTTATGTGGAATGAATGTTAAGTAATTTTTTTTTTTTTAAATAATTCATTATTCTAAGTACAACTTGAGGGGTTGTAACATCTAATAGATTCATATTGGTTATGATCTTGATTATCTAATGTATCCTCAATCAGAAGTGTAAATAAGATCTATCTTCTCTGAGCTAGGATTGATTTGTATATTTATTGTATTTATCATTGCATACATTCTGGTGAATACAATATGAATTTAGCCCTTGCAGATTTTCTTTCATACTTTTTATTTCTTTCATTTTATTATTTTTCTATATTTGTGATACTAGATCAACCAGGTCGGTATAGTTTTAACTTTTGTGTGTAAGTTTAACATGCATTTGTATCAAAATGACTCTATTCTTTTTATATAGGTCTTTATCAGATATAGGTTATTGGAGTGAGTAGGTCAAAATAGTACTCTTATTTCAATCTCAAATAACAAACTATGTCAAATAGGTTGACTTAGTTCTCCAATTAGCATCCATAATAGTAGACTATATCGAACAGATCAACTTAGTCTTATAATCAGCATTCAGATAAAAAATTAAGTCTACTAGGTCGACTTAGTCATCTTAACAGGATTTAGCAAATAGGGTTTCATAGAACTAGGTCAACCCCATCGACTTAGTTGGTAGATATTGAAAGTAGCATTCAAGGCCCTTCAGCAAAAAATTTGCAATCCTCATCATCCTTCAACCCACCAAGGTTCTTATTTTTCTCTTTTTCAATTCAGTACTTTATTATAGTTCTATTTTGTACAATTTTATAATCTTCAAAACTGTAATCATACAATAACTAAGTCAACCTGATTGACTTAGTTCTTATAGCATGTCTTATGTATAAAATACTAAGTCAACCTGGTCGACTTAGTTGTTATAGGGTCTTGCTTCTACAAAACAATAGCAACCTATTCAACTCTATTCTATAATGTTTGCATATAGTGTCATTTGAGTCAACTCTATACCATTCTTAATTTGATAATTGATAACTATTTGATAGTAATTAATTCATAACTATTTCATCAATGTTAAGCAATCTTCCATCGAATTAACTCATGATTTTATCAAAGGATGGAAATATCTAACCCATAAGGCCAACCATAACATGAATAATGATAATTTATTTAAACTTTTTATAACTGTTTTGACTCCTTTGCTTCAATATAAAGTTTGAACTTTTGTTCTTCAAACACTTGGCAAAGCTCTTGACCAAGACAAACATCAAGACTTCCTCATGAAGCAATTCAAACCTAATACTAAATTCCTTAAAGGATATTTTTAAAATTATACCAATGCCATCATCAACAATAATCCTCGACCCAAACAAGGAGTTTTCAAAGCCAACACTCCCCCATCTTCTCACATACCACTAACTGTGCAACAAATGAAACAATTCTTATCACCCTTTAAACCCTTTAATTATCCTAATAATCCTCTTAAATGGGATGACCCTAATCAATTTTTTTGGTTTCACGTTGACATTGGGAATTTTCATGAAACTTGTCGAGGGCTTACTAAATTTATTGTCTCCTACATGCTTGGTGATTCCTTCAATCATGAAGCCATGATCCAACTCCATTGTCAAGAGTACAACACTGCTTCTCAAAAATGACAAGCTCCCAAAGCTTCTTCTTCTAATAACCAAAAATATTTTTCCACATCTAATCATCAAAAAAATATCAAAGATGTTTGTGTTATTGATGCTGACTATGTCCAATGTTACAACAATTCTCAATATGTTAATGTTGTTAAGGTTAATTATTATCATAAGCTAGCTCACAAAGATCTTGTCACAAAACTTAAGAAACCATCTTTGAAGGAAAAAATTATAAAAGATACTACAACCACTCATTAGATTTGGAAACCCACAAGGAACCACCTCCTTCTTCCAAACCCTCGATAGATTCCATTCCTTAAAAATCTACCTTACCTTCTAAACCTCACATTGGTTCTAATTTTAAATCTCATTGGAACTTTCTTAAATAACTTAACTCCATGCCTTGCAAGATTATACTTATGGAGTTAGTTCATACTTCCCCTTAACATCATAAGTTACTTATACAATAATTACAATAAATTGAAGATCATGTTTCTTAAATTTTTTGTTTTTTTCTTAATTTTTTATGAGAAAAGATAGAAACACAAGATGAAGGGTGTGTACCTGATAAACATGCACTCATTGATGACCTAATGAAGAGAGAACTCTTTTTTATCTTGAAAGGAATACCTACAATAAAACAACACTACCACAAGCTTTTTGGTTAGATAAAGATGAAGAATGGACTGCCTAGCATATGCTATATCCAAGAAGCTAAAGCTTCCTTGGATGGTTGTCAATCCAATCCCCAAATAAAAAATGAAGAGGATAAAATAAAATAAAGGTAATTGTATTTAAATTAATGATAAATTAAATTATAAGTATAAAAAAAAATGAAATACTTATTCAAATAAAATTGACTAAATCTAACACATGCTAATACTAGTCAAGGCAAGACCATAGTTTTGGGGTTTGGGTAAAATGGTAAGGGTCAAAAGGATTATTTTATTCGGTTGGGTAAATGATAAAGGATAAAAATAGATAAAAGGGTAAATGGATAGATGAGTCAAAGAAGAGAATATGTTGAGTGTGGCAAAGAGGTGAAAGAGGTCGAGTACGGAATATGGCAAAGAAGCAAAATGGGGTAAAGGGGTAAAAGGGTAAATGGTAAGATGATGAAAGGATGAAGACAAGAATGTTGAAGAGAGTGAAAAAGTTAAGGGAAGGGAGGCCAAAAGGAAATAAATAAAGAAATTGAAATAACAAAATAAAATATTACCTCAATGTTTGTAGATGCTTATTAATGAAGATAGGTTCTTGAAGATTATTGATAAAGATGTCTTGAGGCAATTTCAGTAGAGCTTCATTTCCTTGAATTTATTTTATCTATGATGTGGAAGATTAATGACCTCCTTGAAATGGATGAACACCTTCAATAAAATTTGGGCAGCAATACTCTAACTTTTCAACCTCTCCTTGGGTGAAACAGAGGGGGGTATTTGTAGTTTTTTGTGAGAAAACATGCCAAGAGAGGGCATCTTGGAATTATGGTGCATTTTTCCTAAAGGTCAAGGATGGGGTTGGTGGAAGATTCCTATGGGGGTTTTCAAGTCTCTCTACCTTGCATGCAAGTCCAAGTTTAAAATGAATTCTGCACATGGTTTGAAAATTGGACTGAAGACTTTGTTACACCCTTATTTGTCCTCATTTATGGATTTTAAGAGTTCTACCACCAAATATGGTTTCATTTTTCAAGGGAGCATGGGTGATTCAAGGTGAGGTGGGTGAAGATTCTAATTTGGGCTGATAAGTCTCTTATTGGGGCTAAAAAGTCCAAAATGGGGGCTCTTTGTCTCTCCCAAGGTGTGAAAGGGGTAGGTAACTCAATTTTGAAGGCTATTTTCATGTCAAACTACAAAACCAAGTCAAAGGACTTACCCTTGAGGATAAATTCGACCCATTTCAAGTGGGGACCCTTGTGATGTTTAAATTAGGTCATTAAGCATCTTAGAAAAAGGGGTTAAAGGTGGGGTACCAAGCCATGTCACTTTGCCACATCATTTTCCCATGTCATTTGTCATGTCATATGCCATGTCACATGCTATGTCACATGCCATGTCATTTTTCATGTCACTTTTCATTTAATATGCCATCTCATCATGAATAGTGAAAGTGGATCCCACAGTGAATAGTAATGGTGAATATTGTTTCATGAATAGTGATTTCAAAAATTATTTATGAATGTTGTTTTCAAATAATACTTTTTGAATAGAAATGGGTAGAATAGGGACTTTGGTTAAGTTAGGAGGGTGGTAGAAGGGGTTAGGAAGGATTTAAGAGGATTTAAGGTGGTCTTGAGGCATTTAGATGCATAGAAATGTAAGTGTGTAGTTTTATAATGTCTACATTTTGCCCTTTTTGTTATGCAATTTTGAATGAACAAGTTACAAAATAAAAATAGATTATTTGGTCAAAGTTCAAGGTACCTCGAGTATGGGAGAAGGTGTTCCCCCTCAAACTGAGAGTCGATGAGGAGAGGCTGAATTAGGTGTAGGTTTGATAAGTAGTTGGTGGAGAAGCACTAGGTAGTGCCGCAAGGTAGTAGGGCATGTGAGATGCCAATAGGTGTATAAAATGCGACTAAGCATGATATTCAAGATTGTGTAAAGGTAAAACCTGCCAATGTCGATAAAATAAGTTTAGTGCTAAGAAGAAAGGTGACCAATGGACCATGTGACCGTTATTATGACGATTGGGTACACTTGTTAGACTTCATAACAAAAGGGGTGGTGTCTATGTGGGTATCCAAATTTAGGAGTGATCCCATGTAAAACACCAATGGTCAGGTCATGTACTGGGTGGTGCAAAATATTAAATGTTCAAATGTTCAACATGGCAAAATCAGTTAGTGCAGTCAAAAAGACTATGATGAGGGCATCGTAAAACATGAAAATAGGTCAGGTAAAAAACAACCAACATCGAGGTAGATGTGGGCAAGGTGGTTAGGTGGTTAGAATGGGGTGGTTGAGCTGATGTCATATACACTGGGCAAGTGGGCGTTGCCTACATAGCTCCATGGACATAATGTCCAAAATGAACTTCAGGCCTAATGTAGTTTTTTTGAGGTTGGGAGTGTTGGGTAACTAGTTGCCTCAATATGAAAAGGTGATGAGTTCACATATAAAAATAAAGGTAAAAAAGGATGGGAGAGTCCAAACATGGGTAGGACAAAAAGAAATTCATAATAAAATAAAGGGGTAATAATTCTAAAAAAATTCCACTAGAAAAATGGGAGAAATAAGTTGTACTAGGCTGTAAGAAATATAGTACTACTCAAATTGTCATAGTGATCCGACGAGGTCTTTCATCACCATCCAAATAAGTTGACATTGTGCATACTCCATAATAACGTCATGAATAGGCTATGGAAGGGGTATGGTTCAATGATTCAGGGAAGCAAAATAGTAGAGTGGGTAAATGGGTCACGATGAAGATTTGAACCCTTGACATTGAGCTAGTGGGGCACTGAAATAAGCAAGCATTGAGTTTTAAGGGAATTCTAAGAAAGACATCGAGGGGATTTGGAATATAGAAAAATATTAATTAATTGAGGGAGTAGGTTGTGTTCCCACACAAATATATCATATCTCCCATTTGAAGATGGTCTTTAGCTTGATTTCAATAATGATGAAATAGCAGAGCAAAAGGGATATAAAATGAGCAAGATCAGGGGGATGGGGAAGGAAACTTCTTCCAAATAGCTGGTGGTGCTTGCGCATGTTTGTTGGTCACATGACTTACAAATGAGTCAAAAAGAGAAAGCACTGAGAAGTGTCAAACGAAAAGTGTTGAAGGGCTGAGCAGAAGATGGATGAAAAGAGAAGCATCGAAGTGACCAAGGGGGATGAAAGGAGCCAGGCATGGTCATATGGATAAAAAACAAGGAATTTTAGGTAATGATGAAGAGAAAAAAAAGGTAGAAGTGAAGAAATGAAAAGGATGGAGAATGAAGGATGGCAAATCCAATGGTCAGGTGGCCATGAAAGGCTTGAAAACAAGTCTAAAAAGATCGAGAAGAAGGATTTGGTGATGAAAATAAGAGATAAAGAAAAGGGAAATGCAAGGGGTGAAAGAATGAGATGAAGACAACGGGTGAAAATCAGGGATGACAAGAAGGAAGAATTGAGGCGGGGATACAAAGCACGAATACTCCTATAGATGCAAAAGATAAGTAAGTGCCATGACAGAGAGCAAAGGGGAATTAGAGATAAGAAGAAGAGCAATTAAGGAAGGTTTTTCCAAGATAAATACCCAGAGTGGGGCTAGAGGAGGAAAGAAAAAGGCTGATAGAAAGAGAAAATGATAAGATAAGGAGGAATGAAGTGAGGATGTGATGAGAATAGGGGAAATAGTCAGCAAGAAAGACATCTAGGATGAGGTAGAACTGGTGAAGAAATGAAAGGGAACAAAAGGAAGTAGGTGAATGTAGAGTTTCAAGACACAAATTAGATAGAGAAGGGGAATGACAGACATGCTTGGCTAAGGTAGCGAAGAGCAGGTAGGGAGACAAAGAGGATGCAACGCGGTCTGGGTGTAAGTAGTGGAGCAAAAGTGTAGGAAGGTGATAGGGAGGCCAAAAAAATAGATGAGATGGTGGCTAAATAGGAGAGAAGAGTGGGGAATTGGGAAATCTATTAATCCTTATGTTAAAAGGGGTTGACAAGTTGGAAAAGTGATTAAAAGAGATTGACAAGTTGAAAAAAAATGGAAAATTAGGTAGGTGGCATTAGAACCCAAAGGCACCAAGAAAGAATGTTTAAGGCGGTCTTGGTTTAGGACACCCTAGGTGAGGGGTGTGGTTAGCGGCAAAAATTAGTTAAGAAATGGGGAGTTAGTTGTTAGTGGCTGATTTATCTGTGAATGGTGCCTACATAGTTGAAATAGTTATCAGGCCAATGTTATTTGATTAAAAGGATGGTCATTGGCTTGCAAATGGGATGCCCTAATTTGAAAGACCACAAATTTTAGGTCAGGTTGGTTGGATGAAAAATTGGTAAGAGGTCAAAATTAGTTAAGTTTGGTTTTGGTTTGCTCGTGGTTGATGGTGAAGGGAAGGAAAGGGAAATGTTAGTGGCTGAGCAGCTTGTAAGTGGTGCCTACATAGTTCATACACATCAGGCCAATGTAGTTCCAAATAGGGGTTGGGTTAGTGGTGTCCAAGTGGGTTTCCCCAATTGGATGAACCACATGGGTTGGTTTGGGTTAATGGCAGATGGTTTTGGTGAAACAATAGAGGTGTTGGGTTATGGTGAAGGTAATGGTGAAAGTGAATGGGGTAGGTTGGTAAATAGTTACCACAATGATCCCACATTTAGTTGGATGAGAAGTGTGGATGGGTAAGGTAGGGTAAATAAGAAGGGAATACCAGGCCTAATAACACAAATGACCTTCCATGGAAATAATCTAAATAAGATGTGTCTTTGTTAGGAGGTTACGTTGGCTGAAGTTGTGTGAGGTTACAAGTAAAGTGGTAGTAGTTATCACTACGAGTTGAGTTTTAGGAGATGGTTTTATATCAAGATCTGTATAGTCATAATGGCAAATAATCATCACCACTATGAGCCAAGTTTTATTGGTTGTAGAGGAGAAATGGTGTGCAAATAATTTCTTTGATGGCTAGGTAGATTCTATGAGTTAAAAAACTAGTAGCATGGTGAGCGGTGGAGGATAGTTTATGTCCTACTCAAGAGCTGCATTGATGGGTTGGGTAGAAGGTGTCCTTGTATGCATCCTCTATTCGTAAAATGATAATCACCATAGGTTGTTTGATCAGATAATGATGTGCTGAGGAATATGGAGCATGCAACTAGACAAGATGGTTTCATGTTTGCTAAGGAGGATCCAACAGTTGACACAAGAAAATATTACCATGCTAATAATAACAGTCACCAGAAAGAGGTGATCAAAATATGGGCCCATAGCAGTGCCATGAGATGATTGATTGGATAAAGAATTATGTGGCCATGTGAAAGGTTGGTGGACATGCTTGCATCACATTGAAATACACTGTTCAAAGGAATGAATGATGTCAAAAGATGCTCACATCGGTGCAGTGGATAATCATGCTGACGAGAAAATATGATCAGATGGTTGTGTTAAAATGAGGCTCTGGGGATGAGGATGCATCATTAATCACTTGGCTCCATAGGTCAATCAAAATACTAAGAATGGAGATACAAATGGTGAACAATTGGAGGAATGCTGGAGAGAAAGGGGAACCTCCATGTCCTGAAATAATTAAGATGGTGAATGTTCAGATCTATTGGATGCTTCAACACATGATGGTGATAATATAAGTAATGCTAAACCATCAGGAAGAGGTGAGACATCCACGACCTGAGTTGGAACTGAAGCTACTACCTCTTCAGTGGGAAAGTAGGCGAGAAGTGTACTATGCTCAGTGTGAGGCTGAAAGTCATGCTATGCAGTACATTCATAGAGGGAATCTGCACTACCTAAGGGGATGCACATGGAGGCAACAATAGATGGTGCCTTTGTAGGCTGAACAATCAAAGGACAGTGATGTAGTGAGGGCACTAAGTGAGAAAGATAAAAGACACAGAGTGAAGCATGATTATCACCTTATGAGGATGGACATGAGAGAGGAGAATAGAGGATGCCCTTTAGTGACTGCAAAGATAGAAAATATTGTTGAGGGTAGCTCTGGAAGTAATCAAGCAGAAAGAGGGATGACTATAATCCCAGAATCACTAGAAAATCATCCAAATGCAGAGCAAGGAGGACGAGGCACAAATAGTTAGATAGCTTTGTAAAAGTCATGTGACTTCTCGCATCTTAAATAAATAAAAGATATTGCATAGTTTGTTTGTAAACATGTACAAAATACTTAATGTGATTTATTCATTTTGAGACTAGATGAACATAATGATGAGAAATGATTAGAATTGATAAAAAAACATTTAACCATGCATTTGAAAGATAAAGAATGAGGCATGATGCTTCGTCATTAGCAAGGACCGAAAATAAAACCTAAAAGCGAGATAGACTTAATGAACATAAGCCTTACAAATGCTTTGTATTAGTGTGTGTTTGTGGATTAAAAAAATTTCTTGATCACCTAGTGTCAAGTAAGCTCGCAATCCCTTGATCAAGAGGAAGAAGGGAAATATGGGTGATAGGCGGAGTGAGGAAGAAGGAAAATGTGAATGGTAACCTTATGTGGGTCAGTTTGCCCCTTTTATAGGTGACCACCAAACTGTAACAAACTAGTCCATGTATTATGATAAGTGTAGACTAATTGATGCGACAAGTCTACATGTAGAAGCCAATTATGTCTTCCATTTGATTATGTTGCTTACAAGCTGATTGTTGCTGACAATGGGGTTTTTTGAGTTTTATTATTTGGGAAGCTAATCGATGCAGTAAGCTTCCAATGACTTGCTTTCTATTTTTGTCAAAGCTGACTTAGCCATCCTATAAGGGAGTGGTCCAAGTTTATGGGTTTTATTTTTAATGCTTGTAATCGTTGTCCTTTAAGGGATCTGTCTATTTTTTAAGCAAATTTGAATTTATTTTGGGTAGCTGTCCTTTGAGGGAGCAGTCTACTTTTAATTTTGAAGCAATTTTTTGATTTTGATTTTGGGGTAGTTGTCCTTCGAGGGAGCAGTCTGTGATGCCAAAGAGTGTGACCCATATAATATTTTGTATTTATAGAATAATTTTGAAATTTGTAGACATGGACTAGCCTAATTACGTTTGTGGGTTTCCCCTTTATAAGGATGAAACTTGAAAATAAGAAGGTTTGTCAAAGGAGGAGAATTGAGGAATGACAATCATGGGATCCCATCATGTTAAAGATGAAAAGTATCCATGATAAACATGTTATGGGTAGAGCTGAGGTACCCATACTTAGGATTGGATCATGACTATGACAGTTAATCACACGATTATGTGTTGTATTCGGTTGTTCTCAAAAATGAGAAGAGGAATGTGAAAGGTAAATATCTCATAATAAAGGGACGAACTTAAGTTAGACATGCAAATGGGTTAGATTCATGTTTTAGCAAAAGAATTGATGCAGATGCGAAGTATTGAGAGGCTCAGGTTCTAGTTTGCTTTCAAGGGAAGATAAACAATAAGATCAATTGTGGGTGATGATGTATGGTTCAATCCAATTGAAATCATACTTGCCCCATTTGTTTTTCTCCATGTTGGTTTTCCTTTAGGACAAGGTCTCCAATATTAAAGTTTTGAGGTTTGAGGTGCTTGCTATAAGCGTGGGTGATACGCTCTTGATAGATACGAAGGAGGGTGAGCGCTGTCAATCGATGCTCATCAAGGAGCTCAAGCTGAGCTAAAATATGATGAATAAAGTCCTCTTTAAAAATGATATCTTGTAAAGAGATGCGAAGAGAGGGGATTTGGACTTTGAGGGTAAAACTACCTCTGTTCCAAAGATAAGAGAAAAAGGGGTATCACTTGTAGAGGTTCAGATGCTAGTGTGATAGGCCCATAAAATAAATGAGATGTGCAAGTGCCAATCCTAGCTTGAAGCACTGACTATCTTAGTGAGCATTTTGTTAAGGATTTTATTGGAAGCTTCTACCTAGCCATTGCCTTAAGGGTAGTATGGTGAAGAAAAGCTCAACTCAATCCCAAATGTATCACATAGGCTTTGAACTTGCTTAATCTTAAAGGATTTTCCATTATCGATGATGATTTTATGAGGGACACTGAAGCAAAAAATGATATGATGATTGATGAAATCCATGATCCTTTTCTCTTTGATTGAGATGAGAGGGATAGCTTTCACCCACTTGGTGAAGTACTCAGTTTTTGTGATGATGAAGCTATGTCGTTGTGAAGAATGGGGGTTAATTTCCCCAATGAGATCAAGCCCCCATTAGGAGAAAGGCCAAAAATATTGAGATACCTGGAGACTCTTGGATGTCACATGATGTAAATTAGCATGTTGTTTCCATTTAACACACTTTCTTACATAATCATAACAGTCTTGGCTAAGGGTGGGCCAGTAATAGCCAAGGCGAAGGATACATTTAGTGACTACTAGGTCGCTAAAGTGTCCCCCACATATCCCATCATGTGTTTCCTTGATGTCATGGGAAGCTTCATGACTGTGTAAGCAATGAAGGAGATCATCGAAATTGCATTTGTAAAGGATTCCCTCTAGTATGGTGTAATGAGAGGTACTCTGAACAAAGGTTTTTTGGGTGTTCTGAGAGAGGTCAGGAGGAACAATGCCTAGGTGGAGGTAGTTAAAAGTTTGGTCATACCAAATGTCAGATGGAGATTTCTCCATATTATAAATGGTAAGGGGGTCAGAATGGTTGTAAGAAGGTGTGGTTAAATGGTGAATGGTGACAAAGATTTTGGAATTGGAAGGCTGAGAAGGGATCTGAATAACAAGGTAAGCCATTGAATCATCAAATTTATTAGTAGATTGAGGAACAAATTGGATTAGGTAATGTTCAAATGATGTTAAGAATTTGTCAACGAAAAGTTTATATTTTTAAAAAACATCATTCTTACATGGATAAGATACATTAACCTAGTTGACCATGATTTAGGAGTCACCAAAGATATGGATTATCTTAATTCCCAAGGTTAGAGCAGTTTGGAAAACTATCGCTAGAGCTTCATATTCAGCTATATTATTAGTGCATTCAAAGTCAAATTTGAAGGAGAGTGGAAGGGTTTTGCCATCGATAGGGATGAGAATAACTCTAGCACCACCTCCTTCCTGACACTTTGAACCATCAAAGAACATGGTCATTGGATAGGTTATGCCATCTTCCTAAAATAGGGTCATGATGGACTCATTTGAAAAGGCAAGAAGAGGTGTTTGGTCATTGGGTAAAGGAGCTTTAGGTAATTGGTCAACAATGACCTACCCCTTAATCGACTTCTGCTGGAGGAATTCAAGGTCGAATTCAACTAGGAACATGAGCCACTTAGCCATATGCTAGTTTTGGTATGGTTTGGAGTGCATGCATTTGAGTGGGTTGGTATTAGTTATGATAAAGGTTTTGTGGTTAAGAAGGTAGTGGTAGAGTTTGGTGGCTATGAAGGTTAAATCTAATCAGAGCTTCTCGATATGGGTATATCAAGTCTCGTATTCTACAAGTGTGTGGCTAATGTAGTATATGGCTTTCTCTTTGTGTTATTCATCTCGATGAGCCAACATTGCCCCTAGGGAATGATCAGTGGCATAAATATATAAGTAAAATGGGTGGTCATCCCTGGGGGGAATAAGAATTGGTGGAGAGAGAAGGTATTCCTTAAGGGAATCAAAGGCTTGTTGGTAGTCCTTGGTCCACTTAAAAGAGGTATCCTTCTTAAGAATATGGTGAAAAGGGTGACATCTATCTGATAATTACAAAATGAAGCATTGAATGGATTCGATTTTTCCTTGTAGGCTATGGAGTTGCTTAAGGTAGGTAGGAGGAGGCATCTCCAATATTGTTTTGACCTTGGCAGGGTCCACTTAGATTCCTCAAAGAGAGATGATAAAGCCAAGAAGCTTTCCTGAAAGGACTCTAAAAAAACATTTTTTGGGATTGAGTCTAACTTGGAAATGGATTAAGTGTTCAAAGATGAAATTGAGAACTTTAAGATGATTTTTATGAGATTTGGATTTTCCCAAGAGATATCGACATAATCTTCTACAATGGTGTGGATGAGGTCATGAAAGATGTAGGTCATGGCTCGTTGGTAGGTGGCACCAACATTTTTAATATTGAAAGGCATGACCCTATAGCAAAAGGTTCCCCATGGGGTGGTGAAGTTAGTTTTATGTTGATCTTCTAGAGTAATCAAGATTTGATTGTAACCTGAAAACCCATTTATGAGAGATAACATCTCATGGCCGGCTATAAGATCAACAAGTTGATCGATGCTAGGTAAAGAGAAGTCATATTTTGGACAAGCAAGGTTAAGGTCATGGAAGTCAATGCAAATGTGAAGTCCCCCTATGGATTTGGTGATGGAAACTCTATTAGAAACCTATTGGGGATAGTCGATGGGCTGAATGAAGTTTACCGATAGAAGATGTTGAAGCTCTTCTTTGACAAGAAGGGCTATGTGAGGATGCATGTGTCGAAGCTTCTGCTTGACAAGTTTGGCATCATGATGAATGAAAATGTTATGGGTAGCAATGGTTGGGTCAATCCTAGGCATATCACTATAAGACCAAGTGAATGTTATGTTATGGTCTTGAAGGAAAGAAGAGAAGTCATGAAGTTCCTCAGTATTTAGTGATTGGCCCAACTTGATGATGTGCGTGTCATTTGAGGTGCCCAAGTTGATATCAGTGGTAGATTCATTCAACATGGTTTGGTTCTCCAGAGGAAGAAATTTATGGATGGAAGAATCCCTCAGACCAAGGAAGGTGAGAATAGAGTCATCATCTTGATGATGAATGGTATTAATGGTAGGAGAATATTTTTTGACCATTTTGGGATGGATGAGGGGAATGGTTTTAGTTTGGCCACCTTCACGATAAATTAAGGGGCCGAGGCTAATGGTATTGATATAAAAAAAAGTTAGGGGGGATGATTTTAGGCTCTTCAAGCAGAAAAAGTGGCTGGGTTGGTGAGGATGAGCTATCTTCTTATATAGTGGCAATGGGTTTGGTTGATTTGGTGGATTCTTCAGGTGGTTTAGACCCCAAGCCAAATCTCTCTAAAGAGGTTTTTCTAATAATAGATCATCATTTTCACATAAGCTATGAACAAGCACTTAGAGAGATTTATAGTTCTTGGTGTCATGTCCTTGTGCTCTATGGTATGCACATATTAGGTTATCATTGAACCATTTTAGTTGAGGATGTGAAGGGTTAAATTTTTTGATAGGTTGGAAAGGCTTAACAGGTGGTAAGGTTATGGAAGAGGTTTTTAACAACCTTCTGAGAATGGTTGAGTATGACTCCACTAAAGGTGGTAGGGGTTTGGTGGTTTTTGGTTTAGGTGTCAAGGTAGAAGATTGTTTGGAAGCAGGTTTGGAGATAGGTGATTTTAAGTTGGTATGTTTGCTCGATGGCTTTGGTTTAGGTAATACGGTTGACGAGCTAGAAGGAGAGGATGGTAAGGTAGGTAGCTTAGGTATTGCCGGTGTTGGTATCAGAGATGTTTTAGAAAGAAAGCGTGATGGTGTAACTAGTAGAGGTGGTAGGGTTTTGGTATAAATAATGGGCTTTATGTTCAAGGTAGAGGGAAGAGGACCCAAGATAGAGGTCAAGGTTGAAGGAGGTAAAATTTGGGATTTTGGGTTCTTTGGTGGTTTTATCGCCTTGGTTGTTTTTGTTGGTTTTGAAGGAGGTTTAGCTACTTTATTTGTTTCAAGTGGTTGAGGGTTGGTTAGTTTAATAGAGGTTTTATATGGTTGGGTGGAGGTTGTAGAAGTGCTAAGTTGGTTCATCAAATAAGGGGTTGGGAGTTCTGGTTTGGTTTTCTTACCCTTATCTTGGCTTGTACAGAAGGTTCTGTGATTAGAGGTTTGATGGATGAGGTTATATTTGCTTGTGAGATAGCCTTCAAAGAGGAAACAAATGATTCTATAATATGGGAGATAGGTGTGGAAGCTTCTATTGAAGGTTTGGGTATGGTTACTTCTTTTGTTTGGGTGTTCAAAGGGGTAGAAAGTAACTCTACTTCTTTCATAGGTGGAGGGGAATTGGTGGGTTGATGAGTGGGTTATTTGTCATCGAGCATGTCATGAACCATGTTGATGGTATGGGTATTGGGAGAGAATTCGATGTTATTGCTCTCATTTTTTGTGGGAGAATGGTTTGAAAAAGGTTACCTAAATATATCAAGAGCTTGATTTGGTGGAGCATTGGGGTTATCTAATCTAAGCTCCCCTTGTCGATGAGGGATTGGACAAGATTCTTAAAGGTGTTACATCTATTAATATCATGCCCTATGACCTGATGAAAGACATAGTGGTCATTCTCATTATACCAACCTAGCACGGGGTGAAAAGGATCAAATTATTGAGGTGGTTTAATCAGTGGAAGTTGAATGATGTTGGCTTTTAACAAATTTTTCAAAATGGAAGCATATGGTTCTCCAAATGGAGTTAATTGCTTCTAATTATTCCACGTTTGGTTTCTTTGGCTTGAATGATTTGAGGATTTATAGGTTTGGCTCATCAAGTTTAGTTGGTTGGTAGATGGTAGAGGTGCGGTTTTGAGGACAATAGCATTGGCGATCACTTTATTCTTGGTATTTCTATTGGTTGGGTTTTTGGGTTTGTAAGTTAAGTTTTTATTTTTCAACTTTAATTTCACTTCTTCAATGGCTCTATTTTCTAGTTTATGAGCCATGGTAAAGGCTTCATCAAATGTCTGAAAACTTTGGACATGCAACATGGAAGAAATGTGTTTTGCAGATGCTCAAGCAAAAAGCTCTATGAGTTCTAGTTGAGGTAAGGGGAAGGAAAGATGGCTATTAAGCTTCTCCAATGAGCGATAAAGTCAGCAACATAATCATCTTTATATTTTTGGATAGAGTAGAGGTCAGTAATGGAGACTTTCTTGGAGATATTGATTAAAAAGTGTTCCAAGAAGATTTGGGCCAGTTGAGCGAAGAAGACAATGGAATGCTTAGGTAATGCACTATACCAATCTAATGTTGGTCCTGCTAGAGACGTGGGGAATATGTGGAGAATCAAGGAGTCATCATGGGCAATTAGGTAACATGAGTGTTGGAATGCCCTAAGATGTTGTTGGGGGTCCTCCTTATTTTAGAACTTAGTAAATTTTGGGAGTTCCCATTGGGGAGGATAGGAATGGATTGGGACGGACGGATGGATGGATGGGTTCATTACATATTTGTTCATAGGAAAGGAGGTTGTTGGATCCTAAAAATGAAGATTCAAGATTGTTAACTTTGTCAATTAACATCTTGACTAAGCTAGTTTGGGGTTGGGTTGGGGGAATGGTAGAATTGATAAACTAATAGGATGGTTGGGAAGAGGGAATATGGTGGTAAGAGGTTGATGCTTGTTGAGGGGGTACCTCATAAGAACTTGGGGGTACGAATGAAGAGGTAGGGGGAGATATATGGATTTATGGGTTAACCACATATTGATAAGAGGTGGAAGCTATTTGTTGGGGAAATGGATGTACGAGAGGGTTGGGTTTGAGAGGTTACCCGAGTTTAGATGGGAGGAAGTGTTTGAGGTATCGAAAGCACTAGGTTTTGAAGAGGGGTGTTGGTAGGTTGGATAGTGGTAAGAGGGAAAAAGGAATGAGCGATGGAATTTTGACCCACAGTTGGTAGGGTATCAGTGGAAAGGGGCACACTCACCTCTGTGTGAGATGAGTCAGTCAGGGTTGAGGGTGCTTGAGCGGCGGTCTTGACATTTGATTGGGTTTAATCTGTTGGAGGGCCATGAGTTGAGGAAGAACCGTGATAAATGGAAGGTCAGGTAGAGGTGATACCCACCATGTGGTGGTACAGCATGTCGTAAGGCAGATTTAAGAGAGGGATGGAAGAGGTTAGGGTGCAAAGAACCAAGGTGGAAAGGTAATAATACAAGGCCACAGAATTATTATCTAGATAGGCGGTGAAGTTAGCATCTCCTTTGAGGACCATCGAGGGTCTATTAGGTGAATGAGACATATGAGGAGAATCATGAGGTGTCACCTCAATGTTTGAGATGTACTCCATGGGTAAAGATGAGGAAGGAGGTGGGGGTAGGTTGGTTTGGTTTCTCACCTGTATTTGGGTTAAGACCATGTGTGAAACCAAAGAGAGGAAGTCAAATGTCACAACTCAAACAAGAAGTAGTTGAATAAAAAAATCAAAAGAAATCAACACGCTCTAGAGAACATTAAGCCCTGGAATTTTAATTATCTCTTTTTATCTTAAGCCTTAAATGAGTATGAAGGGAATTGGCTTAAAAAGGTCTTAAACAAAGCCTTATAAGTTTAGTTTCAAAATGTTTAGGCACTCAAGAGTCAATTTTGTACTGAACTAGGTACGTGGCTTGGTACTAGGGGCTTGCTCCCCACACTTCATGAACCCGAAGTCGAGCTGGGTCACTTAGTAAAAATATACTATTTGTTCAGAGTTTATACTCTGTCGAAGAAGGAAGTTAGATAACCTCTTAGTGATTAAATATGAATACGAAAACTAGGTAGGGATAAGGTTGTCATTTGGTGATGAAATTAAAGCTGGACCTTGTCTCAAGTATTATTTTGGTGTGTTGATTATGAAAGTGGTTTGGTTTGTGTGTGAGGAATAAAAGTGAATCTATGATTAATTTACCTATTTAATTAAATCTACATGAGCTAATTAAGCAAGCAAACCAAGAATGCACTTGATTTTAAACCAAAAGAAAATTTTGATGTCTTTGAATGAGCATAGAATAATGCAAAGGTTTATTTTATGCCAAAGAAAATTTCAGATTCCAAATTGATGAGAATATAAGAATGCAAGCATTTATTTTATGCCAAAAGAAATTTTGGATTTCAAATTTTATTTGATGAACATAAAATAATGCAAAGATTTACTTTATTCCAAAAGAAATTTTGGATTTCAAATTTCATTTGATGAACATAAAATAACGTAAAGATTTACTTTATGCCAGAGAAAATTTCAGATTTCAAATTTCATGAGAATAAAATAAAGGAGGAAAGCATGCAAATGCAAACTATGAAAAAATGGAAGAAAAGGGTACCTAGATGATGCTAAGTCCCACCGGGCGTGCCAAAATATTTTTGTAAATTTTTGTTTTTTTCTTAGTTTTTTATGAGAAAAGATAGAAACACAAGATGAAGGGTGTGTACCTGATAAACATGCAATAATTGATAACCAGATAAAGAGAGAACTCATTTTTGTCTTGGAAGGAATACCTATAATAAGACAACACTACCACAAGTTTGTTGGTTATATAAAGATGTAGGGTGGACCGCCTAGCATATGCTAGATCTAAGAAACTAAAGCTTCTTTGGATGGCTGTCAATCCACTTCCCTAATAACAAATGGAGAGGATAAAATAACATAAATGTAATTATATTTAAATTAATGATAAATTAAATTCTAAGTACAAAAATAAATGAAATACTTATTCAAAGAAAAATGACTAAATCTAGCACATGCTAAAACTAGTAAAGGCAAGGCCATAGTTTTGGGGTTTGGGTAAAATGATAAGGGTCAAAAGGATTATTTTGTTGGGTTGGATAAATGATCAAGGATGAAAATAGACAAAATGGTAAATGGATAGATGAGTCAAAGAAGAGAATATGTCGAGTGTGGCAAAGAGATGAAAGAGGTCAAGTGAGGAATATGGCAAAGAGGCAATGGGGTAAAGGGGTAAAAGGGTGAATGGTAAGATGAGGAAGGCATGAAGACAAGAATGGTGAAGAGATTAAAAAGTTTAAGGGAAGTGAGGCCAAAAGGAAATAAATAAATAAATTTAAATAACAAAATTAAATATTACCTCAATGTTTGTAGATGCTTATTGATGAAGATGGTTTGTTGAAGATTATTGATGAAGATGTATTGAGATAATTTTGGCAGAGCTTCGTTACTTTGAATTATTTTTCTACAAGATTTGGAAGATTAATGACATCCTTGAAATGGATGAACACCTTCAATAAAATTTGGATGGCAATTCTCTAACTTTTCAACCTCTTCCTTGGGTAAAGGAGAGAGGGGGTATTTGTAGTTTTTTTGTGAAGAAACATGTCAAAGAAGGCATCTTGGAAGTATGACACATTTTTTCCCAAGGTCAAAGATGGGGTTGGTGGAAGATTCCTATGGGGGTTTTCAAGTCCCCCTACCTTACATGCAAGTCCAAGTTTAAAAGGAATTGTGCACATGGTTTGAAAATTGGACCGAAGACTTTGTTACACCCTTATTTGTCCTCATTTATGACGTTTAAGAGTTCTCCCACAAAATATGGTGTCATTTTTCAAGGGGGAATGGGTGAGTCAAGGTGAGGTGGGTGAAGATTGAAATTTGGCCTGATAAGTCTCTTATTAGGGCTAAGAGGTCCAAAATGGGGGCTCTTTGTCTCTCCCAAAGTGTGAAAGGGGTAGGTAAGTCAATTTTGAAGGCTATTTTCATATGAAAATGCAAAACCAAGTAAAATGAATTACCCTTAAGGATAAATTCGACCAATTTAAAGTGGGTACCCTTGTGATGCTTAAACGAGGTCATTAAGCATCTTAAATAAAGAGGCTAAAGGTGGGGTACCAAGCCATGTCACTTTGCCACATCATTTTGCCATGTCACATGCCAAGTCATTTGTCATGTCATATGCCATGTCACATGCTATGTCACATGCCATGTCACTTTCCATGTCATATGCCATGTCATCATGAATAGTGAAAGTGTGTCCCACAATGAATAGTGATGGTGAATAGTGTTTTGTGAATAATGATTTCAAAAACTATTTTTAAATGGTGTTTTTAAATAATAGTTTTTAAATAGAAATGGGTAGAAGAGGGACTTTGGTTAAGTTAGGAGGGTGGCAGAAGGGGTTAGGAAGGTTTTAGGGTGATCTAAGGTGGTCTCAAGGCATTCAAACACCTAGAACTGTAAGTGTGCAATTTTTTAGTATCTACATATCCATATTCTATAAATGAAGAACCACCCTCTATGGAGCCTCAACCTACCAATGTATATACCATTGAATCCATATGTCCTTATTCCAAACAATCTATTGAATTTCTTAAAGAGGACATGATTAATGATGAAATCTTTTTTTGCACCAATGATCCACCACTATTCATTAAAATAACCGTTAATACTACCCTCATTCATAAAGTTCTAGTTGATGAAGGGTCTGATATTAATGTAACATATTTACGGATTATCCAATAACTTAGCTACAATAAAGATCATCTCAATCAAACCCACCTTACCTGTTGTGGATTTGATAAAACTAATCAAAATTCACTTGGTTGTATTTGACTTCTTTTAATAATCAAACTCAAGACCATTTGAACTAAACTTATGGTCCTTGATTTACCTCTATCTTATAACATACTCCTCGATTGTCCTTGGACTCATAAATGAGGGCCATCACTTCTTCCGATAGCCAATGCATCAAATTCCTACATAATAGAAAATGGTACAAGCATGAGGTCGATCCCAACCTTTGAAGTTTCAACTTCCTAATCTAAAATCTCAACATCACATTCCTACCATCCCTACCATTAATAGTGCTCTCTTGCCTGAATTCATCAACATCAATCCAGAGTTACAAGTCACTCTAACTAATTTGGATGATGAACTTAATGACTTTTAATATACTTACAACACTACTAATCTACCTCCTTACATCTCAGAGTGGCTTCCTCCTTTACTACCTTGTGATTGTACTATTCCTCTCATTGATGAGATCACTAATTTTCCCCCTCCATGCACTGCTCAAGAACCTTCTTACCCAAAATAAGAATTCACATGTAATGATTATGGAATATCAAAATTATTCCAAGATCCTCTAATCATGTATCCACATAAATTCAATTACCTCATAATTTCACCTTCTAAAACTCCCCCTAAATCTCAAGCATGTACTGTTAAGCATGAGATATACTGAGAGGGGGGGTGAATCAATATATCATATATCTTATAAAACTTTCCCTTAATAAAATTCCACTCAACCAAACATTCACGATATGCAATAAAACTAAAACAATAAACACACCACAAGATAGAGAGAGACACCATATATAACGTGGAAACCCAATGTGGAAAAAACCACAAAGAACAATCTCAAGTATATGAATGAGCACCAACTTTAACAATATTCACAAGCACCAACTTGCAGGAGCACCAACCCCTTTGCTAAGCACCAACACAACAACTATTTATGAGCACCAACCCATAGGAGCAACAACCCCTTTGCTGAGCACCAACACAGCAACAATTCATGAGCACCAACCCACAAGAGCACCAACCCCTTTGCTGAGCACCAACACAAAAATAATTCGTGAGCACCAACCCACAAGAGCACCAACCCCTTTGATTATACCACACAACTCTCTCAATGTTGCTATCTCAACAAATGATAGTTCATTACAACATCTCTTTCCTCTCTCTCACCTTTGCTCTTCTAAGCTAGATATAACAAATACAAATCATATTCATCTCTCACAAATGGTCTTCTAAGCTAGATATTACTATCTCAAATCAAACTCTATCTCACACATTACAAATGGCTTCTCAAGCCTTTATTTATAGCTTTCCAAATGACCTTTGGCCTTCTCCCTTTGTGACCCTTCAATCCTCATGAAAATTGGCACCAAACTTGCATGACCCTTCATATCCTTGCCTTTGAAAAGTCATGTGGTGACCCTTCTTGAACAAAAATATCATTCCCTCTTTTGTCTTTACCTTGGTGACCTTTTGTATTCCTCAAAGTGTCCCTTCATGAGAAATTGTGCCGTTCCTCTTTTGTCTTCACTTGGTGACTCTTGGAATTCTCCAAGCTGACTCTTCATGGGAAAATGCATCACATTATTCTTTTGTCTTTACCTCGTGACTCTTTGACTTCTCCATGGGCCCTTCCTTTATCTTCTATGCAACCAAAAATATATTCGTTAATATTAAATATATATTAACACACATTAGCCAATATATATCTATTACAAACATTATTAAATGCAATGAGGCCTTTATCACCAATAATGCTAAACCTTTGACATCAATGACAATATTTCCAATAATCTCCCATTTTGTCATTGATGGCAACCTCAATCCTAAAACTGCCACATCCTAAATCTTGCACATACTGTCATCTGAAAACATACAGTAACTCTCCCTTACTGTAATGACCTGTACCTATTTTTGCACCTGTACATGTACCTTTTATTCTCCTCCTTTGACATCAATTGCAAAGGGTCTACCTAGAGCTAACACTTAGCTCCCCCTCAACTGATGCTGAACATCAATGGTAAGAAGTAATAGAAATTACTCCCAACTCTTCTCACAGATCCTTGAATGTGTCCTTTGATTGTGCCTTTGAGAAGATATCTGACAATACATATAAATTGTTGTCTGTCCTTTGAGCATCTGCAATCAACTCATTTGAATCTTTTCTTCTAATCTCACAACCTTCTGCATGAAACTTTAAAGTGTATCATTGATCACATATTTGACTAACACTCAATAGATTATGCTTAAGACCTTTTACATACAAAAAATTCTTAGTCTTAGTTCTACCATAATCCAAACTCAAAGTACCTTTTTTGGCTATCCTAGTAGTGGTTTTATCTTCAAATCTCACTGTGCCACCATTGATCTTCTTTAGAGTTATGAACTTACTTTTATCTCCTGTCATATGCCTCAAACATCCGCTATCAACTAACCATGGCTGATCTTTATTTCTTACATGTAGAGCTGTCTAAACCATCATAAAATCTTCAAGTTGTTTTTTCTGCCATGAACAAGTATGAACTTCCTTCTTAATGAATGGAGCTTTGAAACTCTGATCCATCTTCTTGATGAATAGATCTTTAAAATTCTGATCCTTCTTGACTGACTCAAACACGCTTCTACAGTACTGACCTATGTGTCCAAAGTTGTTGCACTTGTAGCATACTATGGTCTCTTAATCAAAGCTTGATAGAGGAGCAAAAGAGTTGTAGCTTCTTCTTGACTCTACTTGACTTTCCATCTCCTTATTTTTGAAACTGTTAACTCTTTTTGTACATTCTGATTTCTTGTGACCATATTCATTACAATAAAAACAATAGCCATAAAAATAAGACTTATCTGTATATCTCTAACCTGATTGCTTTTTGTAGCTTTGTTCCCTCCAGCCTTCTCTGTTTGAAATGTCCTCTGTATTCTTCACTTCTCCCCTTTTTGTTTCCTCTTTTATAAGAGCTTTAGCATAGCTCTTTTTTTTCAAATCTGATCTCTATCTTATCTGAATTTTCTTTTTGACTTTCTAATATCTTATTCAGCATGTTAGTGCCATCCTCAATTTTGAATCACTAACTACTTTATCATTGACTGCTTTCTCAATATCTTCTTTTAAAGAGGCAATTTCAATAGCATACCTTTCACATTCTTTTCTTTCTATTTCCAACTATGATGTTAAATCTTCTTCATTCCTCTTGGCTTCTTACAAGTGTGCTGTTAGATTATCAATAATTTTCTTTGACTCATTTTCATTTTTCTCGATCCGACGCATCAATCTTTGATTCTTCTTCTCAACAGCTTCTAACTCTTCTAAGGCACAAATGATTTCTCCTTCCATATTCACTTCAGCATCCTCCTCTTCTTCTTCTTGATCATCTTCATGTATGGCCATGAATAGAATCTCTTCTTCTTCTGAATCGCTGACTCCACTATCTTCGGCTGAGCTAGGATCCTTAGAATACAAGCTCTTCTTCTCGAATCCCTTCTTGGATTTGCCTTTGAAATTCTTATTGTATGTAGACTTTTCTTTTTCATCATCATTACCCTTATTTGGGCATTTAGCTGAAAAATGTCTAATCTTTCCACAATTAAAATATTTAAAAAGTAATTTTCCTTGATATTTACCTGCTCCCTTTTTTAGTTTGCAAATGAAAAGTGTTCCGTTGTCATCTTCATCATCACTGGAACTATCACTTGATTTTTGAATCTTAGCTTTCTCTTTCTTTGATGTCTTGAAAGCCAATTCTCTCTTTGACGGTTTATCTTGTTCAGTCTGCATCTCATATGCCATGAGAATACCATGAAGCTCATCCATCTTTAGCTTAGCTAAATTCTTCATCTCCTCGATTGTTGAAACCTTTGCATCATATCTCATTGGTAGAGATCTCAAAACCTTTTTTACCACTATTGACTCTTCCAACATTTCTCTAAGACCTTGAATCTGATTTACTATTTGATCAACTTGCAAGAGATAACTTGTTATATGTTTTTCTTCTTCCATCTTCAAACTCTCAAACTGTCTTCTAAAAGTCTGAAGCTTAGCTTGTTAAACTTTTCCATCACCTTTGTAAATATTCTCAAGTTTTACCCAAGTTTCATGAGTAGATTTATATTGCATAACTTTAACAAATTCAGATTCACATAAACCACATAAAATACCATTTAAAACTTTAGCATTACATTCACTTGCTTTATTTTCTACTGAAATAATTACAAGTGTCTGTGGCTCTTCATATTCCTCCACCACTGCTTGCCATATGTCAAATCTAAGGGCCATCAAATAAATCTTCATTCTCATGCTCCAAAAAGTATAATTCATCCCATTAAACAAAGGTTCCTTATTTGTATAAAATCCTTCATGTGATCCAGCCATCGTGCTTTCCCGATCTACCTTCAAGCTGTAAAACTTTTCAAAAGGAACCTGCTCTGATACCAATTATTAAGCACGAGATATACTAAGAGGGGGTGTGAATCAGTATATCATATATTTTATAAAAAATTTCCTTAATCAAATTCCACTTAACCAAACATTCAAGATATGCAATAAAATTGAAACAATAAACACACCACAAGATAGAGAGAGACACCAGATATAACGTGGAAAATCGATGTGAGAAAAACCATGGAGAACAATCTCAAGTATATGAATGAGCACCAACTCAAACAATATTCACAAGCACTAACTTGCGGGAGCACCAACCCCTTTGTGTATACCACACAACTATCTCTCAATGTTGCTATCTCAACAAATGATAGTTCATTACAACATCTCTTTCCTCTCTCTCACCTTTGCTCTTCTAAGCTAGATATAACAAATACAAATCATATTCATCTCTCACAAATAATCTTCTGAGCTAGATATTACTATCTCAAATTAAACTCTATCTCACACATTACAAATGGCTTCTCAAGCCTTTATTTATAGCTTTCCAAATGACCTTTGGCTTTCCCCCTTTGTGACCCTTCAATCCTCATGGAAAATGGTGCCAAACTTGCATGACCCTTCATATCCTTGCCTTTGAAAAGTCATGTGGTGACCATTCATGAGCAAAAATGTCCTTCCCTCTTTTGTATTTACCTTGGTGACTTTTCGTATTCCTCAAAGTGTCCCTTCATGAGAAATTGTGCCCTTCCTCTTTTGTCTTCACTTGGTGACTCTTGGAATTCCCCAAGATGACTCTTCATGAGAAAATGCATCCCATTATTCTTTTGTCTTTACCCCATGACTCTTTAACTTCTCCATGGGCCCTTCTTTTGTCTTATATACAACCAAAAATATATTCGTTAATATTAAATAAATATTAACACACATTATCCAAGATATATCTATTACAAACATTATTAAATGCAATGGGGCCTTTATCACCATTAAAGTTAGACCTTTGACATCAATGACAATATTTCCAACATGTACCATATCTCTTACCTATGATGATAACTACATCATGGCCCAAACTCAATCTTGAAACTTGGATGTTTAATATTTTTAGAAAACTTTAGCTCAAATGGATGCTTTCAACAAAGATGTTCACACCATTTTCATGTATTTTAAATTAACTCCTGAAGGCCACGTACCTCCTGTTAATTCTCCACTTATTGACAATCCTTGGATGGTAGAACAAATCCTCCCTTCTTAACCTTAGAATATTTTTGCATCTTCTCTACCACCTATAGATACCATCATTACATATAATTCTTTCCCCATCAAAGAAACTAATGATACACCAATCTCATCCAATCAATCTACTCTTCTAACTCTCAAGATTAAATTTGATGTCGAGGCCATAGATGTTTATCAGATACATTCTAAATATGATAGCCATGGTAATCAAATTATCAATCTTGAAGTAGATGTTGAGTATTATGACCCTCTTCCCACTTTGCCTAGGAATGAAGCTATCTTTGAATTACTTTATGCCTGAGAACCTCAAATTCCTCGATAACATCATAAACTTGAGAATTTCAAAAACAAAGCCCCTTACTTCAATAACTTTGTCACTAGCATCTATCCTAAAGTTAATCTAATTTATTTTTTGCCAAATGTACCATATCACTTCCAAGATGGCAATAATATGCTTATCGAAGAAACTACTCACATTAAATATGGTACTCCATCATGCCTTCAACCTATTACAATTTCTCGTGAAATCATATCACTGAACATGATAACTTTAACTTGTTTTTTGATAAATATCATGATATATTTGCTTGGTCCTATGAGGACATGCCTGGTATTGATCTTAGCATTATGATACACAATATCATCACTTATCTTGATGCCAAACGTGTGCACTAAAAGCAACAAAAATTTATAGCTGAGGTTTCCACCTTATGTCACAAATAAATTATCAAACTTCTTGATGTTGAGGTTATCAAACTAGTGGAATATTTTGAATGGAATTTTAACATAGTCCTTATTCATAAGAAAGTCACCATGGTCATTCACATCTACATTCATTTTAATAATCTTAATCTTGCTTGTTCCAAAGATAATTTTCCTCTACCTTCAATATATGCCATTGGTCATTCCATAGCTAGTTATGAAATGTTGTCTCTTGTGGATGGTTTCTCGGGCTATAACCAAATTCATATTACCCCTAAATACCAACATATGATAACTTTCACCATAGAATGGTGCATCTATTATTATGTTAAAACTCCCTTTAGACTCAAAAATGTTGGAGCTACTTATCAACGAGCAATGACCCATATCTTTCATGATCTTATTCACAAAATTCTAAAAACCTATGTAGATAACCTCATTACTAAGCCTAAATGTTGTAAGACTCATCTTTCTAATCTTGCCATCATCTTTGATCATCTTATTAAATATAAAGTTAGATTAAATCCTTATAAGTATATATTTGGTATCACATCTGGAAAACTTTTAGGATTCTTAGTTTCTCTCTACGTATTGATGTTGACCCTACCAAGATTAATGCTATCATCAACATACCCATCCTTCGATCTATTCTAGATATTTTCATTTATCTCAGTAAACTTGGAGAAATTAAATGATTCATCCCTGAAATGGCTTACCATATCTATTCCATCAATTCTCTTTTTAGAAGGGTAATGCTCTAAAATAGATAGATCCATGTCAAAAATCATTTAATAATTGGAAAGAATCATTGCATCACCCACCTACTCTTCATTTCCCTTCAAAATATTGACCTTTGATCTTATACACTTCTTCCACATCTATATCCGTTAGAGCAATGCTTTCCCAACATGATCATATTAGAAGAGAATATGTCATCTACTATATCAGTTGAGGCTTCATTGATTATGAAAAACATTACACAAAAATTGAACATGATTGTCTTACCATAAATTTTGTAGCTAAAAAACTTTGAAATCATATGCTTTATCATATCACTTATGTTATCATCCATTTCTATCCCCTTCGTCACTTCATATCCAAAGCTTTTTTTCTTGGAGATATAATTGGCAAGTGGATGGTCTTCATGTAATTTGATCTCTAAATTATTACTCAAAAAGTTGTTAAAGGACAAATCATCATTGATCAACCTGTTACAGCTCTTGTGCCCGCTATTGACCACCTTTACGACGATCTTTTTGATGATAATATTCTCTATATTAAAGGTCTTAACAAATCCATATCCCTTAAAGATTACTTCCATAACTTCATTGAATCAAGTAATCTTGATGAAACCACTATCCTCTTAGATACTACTAAACCAAAAGTAGTTACCAAAAAACTTTCTGAAATTAATGTTGATTTATATAAGGATACTTGGACACTTCATTTTGATGGTGCTAAATGCCTTCAAGGAGTTGGGACAGGTTGTATTATTATGAACCCTCTTGGAAAAATCATCCCTTTATCTTTTTGTTTAACATTTGTTTTCACTAAAAATATGACTAAGTATGAAAGTTTATTCTTAGGCATGAGAGCTACCTTTGATTTAGATATCCAATACCTGCATGCTTTAGGCGATTTCCAACTCATTTGCTACTAAGTCAATGGTGATCACCAATGCAAAAACAAGAGTATAATTTTTTATCATCAAATTGCAACTACTCTTATCAAATATTTCAGTTATTTTACCATCAAGCCTATCCCTTGAGATCAAAATTTTATTGCTAATTCCTTTGCGTCTTTAGCATCTATTTTTCATATGCACCAAGTTCTTACCGATTCCACTATTCTTATCCAAATAATAAAATCTCTGTCTTCTACTCCACCACATGATTTTATAATCTGCCACATTGAGGCTATCACCATTCGACAAAGGTCATGGTATAAAGACATCATTCAATTTCTAGAACACCAAACTTAACCACCAAACCTTGATTCCTATGAAAAGTATCACATTCATAAACAAGATTCTAAGTATGTAACTCAATATAACATCTTATATTATCATAATGTTGAAGGTACCTTGCTCTGTTGTGTTATGCAAGATGAGGTTCCTCATTTTCTTGAATAAGCACATGGGGGCATTTGTGGTGGCCACTATAGCAAATGTGTTACAATGTGCAAATGCTTACATATGGGATACTTTTGGCCCATTATTAAAAGGATGCCATCAAATTCTCTAAAAAGTGTACTCCTTACTAGCTTCATGATGATTTAATTCATTCACCTCCAACTGAACTGTAAATTATATAATCTCCTTAGCCGTTCTTCATATGGAGATTAGACCTCATAGGCAAATTTCTTCGATCTCAAGATGGACATGTATTTATAATCACAACCATAAAATATTTTACCAAATGGATCAAGGTTATGCCCCTTGTTAACATCACCAGTACCACCATCTCCAAATTCATCCTTAATCAAATCATTTTCCACTTTGGTGTCCTTTATATTATCATTTTAGACAATGGTGGTAATTTCAAAAATAAAGATGTCAAACATCTCTATGTTAAATTTAAAATAAATCTCACATTCTCCACACCCTATCATCCATAATGTAATGGCCAATTTGAGGCCACCAACAAAATTCTTAATAAAATTATCCAAAAGATAATTCTTAAAACTCGCACGGATTGGCACCTTCATCTCTATCCTGCTCTTTGGGCCTATCACACTAGTATATGCACTACCACTGAGGCAACGCCATTCTCTCTAGTCTATAGTTATGAATCGGTTCTTCCATTAGAATTTGAGCTTCCCTCTCTCCATATATCTCTTTTTCATGGTATCATATTTGATAAAGAATTATGTGAATCTTGCCTTCATGGTCTCGATCTTCTTGATGAATAATGTCTTTCTGTTTCACAACATAATCGTCAATATAAGGCCCGCATTGCCAAATAACATAATAAATGAGTTAAAGTTCACACATTTAATGTTGGTGATCTTGTCCTTAAATTAGACTACACTCATGATAAAGAAGGTAAATATACCCAAAAATGGTGGGGTCCTTATTCAAAGATATTCTTGGTCCAAGTACCTATCACCTTCAAACTAATGAACGTCATATCTTCAAAGAACCCACAATGTGCAATTATTCAAGAATTATTTTTCCTAATCCTTCCCTTTTTTTAGGCTTTCTATTTCTTTGCAAGATTCTTACATGGGTCTCACCCTTTGTATCAGCTCTCCATTTTCACAAATTTGTCCTTCATTTTGGTCTTCTGGTTTCTCTTTTATCTCATCAGTTGCATTGTAAAACTATGGATAGGACCCGATTTTCCTCATGATGTACTTTTATCTTCTTTGATTTCATATTTTTTACACACTTTTTGGCAACCCTTAGGTTTCTCGTTTGTGAGTTACAATGTAAGACCATGAATAGGACCTAGCCTTCCTCACAAATACCATCTTTTTCTTATCCTATTTATTTTTTCAATACTTTTTGGCACCCTCATGGGTTTCTCTTTTATGAGTTACAGTGTAATATCATGGATAAGACCTAGCCTTCTTTATAAAATCACCTTCTTTTTATTCCTTATCTAGAATATGTTTTTCAATGGTTACGAGTTTTTTATCCTTGATTTTAGCTTTAGCTTTTGCTTCTTTTGATAGATGAAATTTAAACAATAATCTATGTTAGCATGTTTTCCTACATTTTCCTCATTCTTATGATAAGGAATCACATTTTTTTGTTATTATATTCCTTTTCACCCTTTATCACAATTTTTATGATTTGAAGTAATTCAAATTGTTTCATGTCACATTCCTTTTGATTTACTTTCCTTTCACTTCACATTGGATAAAACAAGGTTGAATTCAAGATAGCACTTTTATTTCATTTGACTTTACAAGACTCTTAGACACCATGCTTTCTGAGTTCTCTCTTTTAGCAGCCAAGTCCTAAGTACTCAAATGAAATTCATCTTTAGCACCCATGTTTGGTTCTTTAAATCTGTATGGAGGAAGAATAGAAAAATCCATAAAGAAAGTTAAAATCCAAATCATTTGAATAAAAAGGCAATGATATATAAAAGGTAACATAACAAATCTCAAAAGTCAAAATCACACTAAAAAGATGTGAATATAAGCACATCTCCTATCTCTAATCAGAGCTCAAACTCCATAGTTGACCTCACACTAGAATTGAGGTCCATTGGGGTGTAATAGGCCAGTATATTAGAATAGGAGAATTCAAAAAAAAATATGGTGTTACCTACTTTCTCATGCAAGTACCTAATCTTCGTAGTAGATCGACAACTCTATAAGGTTGATATTATGGTTTTCACTTAATTTTTGTGCCTCTTCTTTCAAAATAATAAATACTTATTCATTCTCCTTATTTCTCTTGTAGGTTGATATTGATAGGACCTAAGTTCCCTAAAGCTCTGACACAACTTGTCAAAATTAAGAGCACACATGATTACCTTTGTTTAAGCAACTTACATGCGAAAATAACCAGAAGAACAAATAACTATCAATGAGAAAACACACAGAATATGAGAGGCAACACACAATTGTATTCAACTCATTACAAAAGAAATTACAATAAAGAGATCACACTTTTTTTCCACCTCTATGAGGCTTCCTCCTCAAGGGCTCCAAGTAATCTTCCCACCTGAGTAATCTTCTCTCATAAGTCACAACTAACAATTAACACAAGCTGTTGTTCACCTCATTGTACATCCAGTACAACCGAGTATGAACCAGTACTCCAAGTAGATCTCACCATGATCCTGCTCCTGATGTATTGCTGTCACCTTGATCTTGCTCCCCCGTCGATCCTGTTCTGACCCTTGCATACACACATCCCTGTAGACCAACCTGATCTTACTTATCACAGGTAGATCTCCACCATGACCCTGCAACTCCCTGCATATCAAGCCTGAACTTACATACATGGGGAATCCTACTTTGTTCCACCATGGGAAGAACTCTCCAAGCTCCACACTTGGATTCTACAAGTTCAACACTTAACAATACAGCCCATGAGTCTATTATATAGATCTCATGCATACACTAATTAGACTTGCGGCTCAAGACTCAAACTGGTCTTTAACATGCAAACTCCGTGTTCACTTAACTGACTGTTCGTCAATAGCAGTTCTAACCGCCACAGGCGACCGACGTCAGTCCCTGCCTTCCTAGAGGTGACCGATGCCAGCCGCTCTCCTATCGATGCCAGTTTCCCTTGCACTATCCCCTGATCGACGTCAGTTGTGGCCTGCCGACGCTGGCAACTGTCATGCGCAGAAAACCTCCCTGTTTGCCTTAGGTGAAGCTTTTAGCTCCACACCCTAACAATCTCTCACTTGGAGATAAATAGCTGCACCTGTACCTAAACCAGTACTCTATCTAATCTGCATCCTGGCTTGTATTCCTCTTCAAGCTCCCACTTGAAGACAACCCACCACACTCCTTGTGGTGTTAATCCTATGCCTGAATTTCTTCTTCCTCAGCTTACCTTCTTCTGCCATTGCTATACTCCCACTCAATTAGAAACCCTGTGAATGACCTGTAATCAACAAACCACTAACCAGATCTGGGCCATTTGTTAGTCAAACTCACTCTGAGAACATCCAACCTTGCTCTGATACCATTTGATAGGACCTAAGTTCCTTAAAGCTCTGACACAACTTGTCAGAATTAAGAGCACACATGATTACCTTTGTATAAACAACTTACATGCGAAAATAACTAGAAGAACAAATAACTATCAATGAGAAAACACACAAAATATGAGAGGCAACACACAATTGTATTCAACACATTACAAAGGAAATTACAATAAAGAGATCACACTCTTCTTCCACCTCTGTGAGGCTTTCTCCTCAAGGGATCCAAGTAATCTTTCCACCTGAGTAATCTTCTCTCATAGGTCACAACTAACAACTAACACAAGTTGTTGTTCACCTCATTGTACATCCAGTACAATCGAGTACGAACCGGTACTCCAAGTAGATCTCACCATGATCCTGCTTCTGATGTATTGCTGCACCTTGATCTTGCTCCCCCACCAATCTTGTTCTGACCCTCGCATACACACATCCCTATAGACCAACCTAATCTTACTTATCACATGTAGATCTCCACCATGACCCTGCAACTCCCTGCATATCAAACCTGATCTTACATACATGGAGAATCCTACTTGATTCCACCATGGGAAGAACTCTCCAAGCTCCACATTTGGATTCTACAAGTTCAACACTTAACAATACAGCCTATGAGTCTATTATATATATCTCATGCATACACTAATTATACTTACGGCTCAAGACTCGAACTGGTCTTTAACATGCAAACTCTACGTTCACTTAATTGACTGTTCGTCAACAACAATTCTGACTGCCACAGGTGACCGACATCGGTCCCTGCCTTCCTGGAGGTGATCGACGCTGGCCGCTCTCCTGCTGATGCCGGTCCCTTGCACTGTCCCCTGACCGACGTTGGTTGTGGCCTGCCCATGCCGGCGACTGTCATGCACAGAAAACCTCCCTGTTTGCCTTAGGTGAAGCTTTTAGCTCCACACCCTGACAGATATTATGGTTTTCACTTAGCTTATTTGTTTTTGATAACTTTTGCGCAACAACAAATTCTTCCCTTAATACTTTCTCCTGCAACTATATGAAAAGCCCATCAATTTCATTACTCTTTTTTATGTCTCCATCTTTAAATTTTTCAAGGATTTAAACATGTAAATCCTTTATGCTTGATCACTCATCTCTAGCATGTGCTTCATTAATTTCTCATGTGCCTTACCTACTTATTTTATCCCTTCCTTTATATATCCATCTACATGCATAGATCTATCAAAAAAATTGTTTTCTTCCTCTGTTTTCAAACATAGTTCATTGACATTCATCATCATCATCACCTCTACAAGATCCTTGAACTCTGATTTTAACTCTACAATTCTATTAGCATGATTTTTTCTTCCACCATGACCTATTTTAGTGTTGGTGTAGTGTGCAACAATTATTTCACAATCATACTTAGGTTTTTTGGGGGTATTTTCCAAAACACATCCTCATCCCCATACACCTGTGGGTACTTTTCTTTGACCAATGTTACCAATTTTTAGACTTCATTTTAAATTTTTTCCAAAAATTATTGATCTTTTTTAATTTCCTCTCACAAGTCTTCCAAAATGTGTTCCTATCAAATCTTTCTTGATTATTGTTATACCCTTAACCTATGACATGTATTGGGTTATGTGTAGCTAACTTGTGGTTAGCATAATTGTTAGTTAGTTCATATGATCATTTATATAGTTTCATATTGGTATTAGGGGTGGCCTATCATGTGTTCATAACATAATTAGGCTATATATAGGAGGTAGTAGTTAGTAAATGATTGTCATATTATAAATTATATTCTTATTGTAAGGTTTTGGAGGTTGCCCCCTAAAAATGGCTTATCATTTATTCATATATTATACTCTATGTCAATTATATTATGATATATTGTTGTGTTTATTTTTTATTGGTGAAGTAGTTTCATTACAAATGGTATCAAGGCTTTGATTTGGGAAAAGATGTGGGAAAAACCCTAATTTTTTAGAATCACTTATACCTTACAATCCGTTACAAAATTTTATATAAATTTTTTACTGGGTTTGAGAAATCATTCAATGATGTCAGAGTAAAAAACATAAGGTTTGGTGATCATGTTTGAGCCAGTTAGTTCAATTTTACTGTTTTTCATAAATTCATTCTACAAACTGCATTTTAAGGATTTTATTATTTATTTACATTTTCACAAAGTTTGAAAAATTATAGTGAGGTTTTCTTCTTTGAATTTTTTTTGATGCCAACATAGGTTAGAAACATATTGGTTAAAGTTTAGTCAAAGGTGAAAATCAAATTTGACATTGGCAAGCCTCGGTATGGCAGTACTGAAAACTAGGAGCTGAGGCAAAGGTTTCAAAACTCTAGGTAAAGATCCTAAAAAACATGAGATGGAGTCAGAAAAGAGAATTATCAAATATGTTATTCTAGGGTTCTCTTTGAAATATCACAAAGTGAGCCATATTGAGTACAATATACAAAACATGCAATCTAATATGAGCACAATCAAAGAAGATTTGACAAACATCATTGTGGAATTGGTGATAATCATGATGGATTTTTAAAATAATCAACAACACCTATCACCAATCATCACTAGACAACTCAATAAGGGTGATTCTTTCAGCTAACCCAATCTAAATCTAAGTATATTACAGCTACAGAATGTGATGCCGAAAGTGAAAATATGTAAGTTCGATGGGAAAGATCCGATCACTTGGATTGACCAAATGGATAATTTTTTGATGTACATCATATTCCATATGGACAAAAGGTGGTAATGGCATCCTTATATTTGGAACCTAAATAATTTATTCGGTATTGATGGTTGTATGCTCAAACGTAGAACAAGGCTCTCAATGTCATTTGGTCAATTTTTATAGAGATCTAGACACACTATAGTAGTAGTGTGATAGAAAATTATTTTATCCAATTGGAAAAGTTATGGCAAACAAGCTTGGTCAAGGATTATATTCATCAATTTTAGAACATATGTTTGCATGTGGAGAAGATTACAAATGAGAACTTGAATAATTTGTTTCTTTGTAGTCTTAAGTACCACATTCAACATGAGGTACACATATTTAATCTATATAATATTGTTGATTCTATTATCATGGTGTGTAGGGCACATAAAACTTCTTATCCAATAAGAGATAGTCATTCACTAGCATCAGAGATCGTAGCATATCAACACCACCATTCCCTTAACCTATCAGGTTGAAACCTCAACAAATTAAATAAAAAAGGGAAAAAGGGTTATGTTTTAATTGTGATAGAAAATATAGTCAAAAACATAAATGTCACAAAAAAATGTTTTTCTACATTAAGGGTTCCAATGAAGAAGAAGAGAATGAAGAAGCACATTAGGGGTTGTTAATGAGCTATAGGATGAGTTAGGAGATCCATATCTAACAATACATTTCCATGCACTTTCAAGTATCAACACCCCATAAACCCTCAAGATAGTGGGTTTCTTGAAAAAAGAGAAGGTAAAAGTATTTATTGACTTAGGAAGCACTCATAAGTTTAAAATCAACCATAAGCTAGTTGTGTGCTTAATCTATTTTGTTTATATACCTCCAAAAATTTAGGCTATGATTGTAGATAGGGGTACATTAAAATGTTTAGGGAAATGCCATAATATTAAAGTTACCATGAGAGACTCCCTATTCAATTCCCCTATATTTTCCATTTCAATGGGTTGATCAGAAATTGTATTAGGAGTCCAATGGCTCACTACCTTAGGAACTATTGATATGAACTTTTAAGAGTTGATTGCACATTTTAATTAAGAGGGTAGGAATTTTATGGGTTATGTGAAAAGTCTCCACAATTAATGATCTCTCATCAGATGCAAAAGATGCTTTACAATGGTGTGAATGGGTTTTTGGCACAATTATTTTCATTAGAGGCACAATAATCAAAGGTATCTACTCTACCATATCTGTAGGAAATTATTGTTTTTGGTGATATGCCTAAAGGATTACCTCCCAAATGTAATTAAACTAGTACCAGGGATCCAACCAATGAGCACCAAACATTATAGGTACCCACATGTGTAAAACAATAAAATCAAGAAGATGTTACAGGAGATTTTGGAAGTTGGTATTGTTCGTCATAGTCATAGTGTTTATTATTCTCCAGTAGTGATGATGAGAAATAAGGATGAAACATGGCACATGTGTCTAAATTACAAATAAATCAACAAATACACCATCAAAGATAAGTTTCATATTTCAGTAATTGATGATATGCTAGATGAGTTACATGGTGTTGTTTATCTTACAAATCTAGATATTTATTCAGGATATCGTTAAATCAAAATCAGAGATGAAAATATTCACATTACAATATTTAAAACACATGAAAACCACATTGAGTTTTTGGTGATGCCTTTTTCCCTCACAAATACACCATCTACATTTCAGAGTTTGATGAATTCTATCTTTAGGCCATTTCTTTTAAAACTTGTCTTGGTGTTCTTTGATGATATCTTAATCTATAGAGAAACATGGTAAGAGCACCTGCATCATGTGAATAAGGTTTTATAAATTACTGAACATCATATTTATGTCAAGCCTTCCAAGTGCACTTTGGAGTAAAGGAGGTGGAATTCTTGGGTCACATTGTCTCCCATGAAGACGTCAAAGTGAACCCTCACAAGATTAAGGCCATGGTAGAATGGAAAGTACCTAAAACCCTCAAGAACATATGGGGCTTATTCAGGATTACAAGCTACTATCATAGACTTGAAAGGAATTATGGCATCATAACAATATCACTAACAATTTTATTGAAGGACTATTTCTATTGGAATCAGGTAGTGACTAGGGCATTTCAGAAGTTGAAGGATGTCATGTGCACCACTCTAGTTCTAACTACCCCATATTTTTCAAAAACCTTCATTGTTGAATGTGATGCCCCAGGTCATGTTATGGGTGCACTACTCATGCAAAAGGTGCATCCCATTACATTTCAGAGTCACCAACTCAAAGGTAAGAATATGTTGAATCCCATTTATGAGAAGGAAATGATGGTTATCTTTCATGTGGTCAAACAATGGAGACCATATATAATGGGAAGACACTTCAAGGTAAAGACAAATCATGATACTCTGAAGCACTTCTTGGAGCAATGGTTTTCATCCAAGGAAAAACACAAATGGATCACAAAGATGTTGGGTTATGACTTTGAGACCATTTACAAGAAAGAGAATAATAATGTAGTAGTTGATGCATTATCTAGGAGGGATGAGTCCACAAAGGCATTGTTGTATGCCATGTCCACACACACACACACACATATATATATTAGGTAGATGTGTAAAGATCAGAATGGAAGAATGACACAAATACACAAAATCTCATTCAGTAGCTCCAACAAGATCCAAGCATGTCATAAAAAATTTATGGAATGGAGATGTTATATTGTTCAAGGATAGGTTATACCTATGCAAAACCTCAACCCTTAAAATTATTTTTTTGGAGCTCCATGCATCTCTAGTGCGTGGGCATTTCGGGTTCTTGAAGACTTTTTATAGAATCAGTCAAGATTTATTTTGGGAAGGGATCGAAGGGAATGTTTATAAATATGTGGTAGAATGCAAGATGTGTCAACAAAATAAGGGTGAGACAATTAAGACTTAAGTCTTATTCAAATTCTATCCATTCCTAGCTATAGTCGGGAGGAGGTTTTCAAGGATTTCATCATAGCATTACCTAAATCAGAATGGAAAAAGATAATCATGGTGGTCATGGATAGACTTACCAAATATTTTCAATTTTTTGCTTTGTCACATCCATTTGTAGTAATTACAATAGAAATAACTTTTATGGGTACAATTAAAAAGTTACATAGGACACCATCTATCATTATTAAGTGATCATGATTCTATATTTTCTAGTAATTTTTGAATTGATTTATTCTCATGTTTTGGGTACCCAGCTATCTCATAGCCCGTCGTATCATTTCCAGTCTAATGGAAAAATTGAGGTGGTAAATAAGTGCCTAGAGGGTTTGCTTCATAATTTTTCTTCAGATGAACAAGAGAGATGGGTTCAATGGTTGTCACTCATAGAATTTTGGTATTATAACACTTCTTTCCATAACTCATCCAAAATGTCTCCATTTTTTGCATTGTTTAGGTATCATCCATCACCTCATTTTTTAGGTCCAACCAAGGGTTCGAGTAGTTGAAGAACACATTCAACACCAACATGATATAATTTCTAGTCTCATAGATAAATTTTCAATGGTTTAGAACTACATGAAGTATAAACATACGATGTATCAAAGTGAAATATATTTTTAAGTTGGAGATTGGGTTTTTGTGCGATTACAACTATATAAACAAATTTCATTAAAATAACAAAATAATGATAACAAGCTTTCACCTAAGTATTATTTCCCTTATCAAGTTTTGTAGAAGATTGGTAGTGTAGCATACAAACTACAGTTACCTCAGCCTGTGTCAATAAATCCAATCTTATATGTTATATGCTTAAATAAGGTAGTTGGATAAAAAGTTTCCATCAAGATATAATTAATAGAGCTTGATGAGGAGGGAAGGGTCATTTTGAAACCTAAATAAATCCTTTAAATGCACACTGAGGTTGAGGACGAGGGTAACTATTGAGTATCTAATCAAGTGGAATAATCTAGACATTGAAGATGTGATATGGGAGAATGAAGTATTTATACAACATCTAGATCTTGTCAAAATTGGGGACAACATTAGTTTGAATGGGAGGGACATATTATGCCCTTAGCCTATGGTGTGTATTAGGATATGTGTCTCTGAATTGTGGCTAACATAACCCTTATTTAAGTCATGTGATCATTTTTATAGCTTCATATTGGTATTAGGGTCAGCATAGGGTGTGTCCATAACATAATTAAGCTATATATGAGAGGTAGTGGTTAGTATGTGATCATCATATTAAAAACCATGTTCTTATTGTAACGTTTTAGATGACCCCTAGAAGTGGCTCCTTGATTATTCATCTATTCTGCTCTATTTTAGTTATATTTTGATCTATTGTTGTGATTCTTATTTATTAGTGAATTAATTTGTTTACAATTATTTTCAGGGATATATTTTCCAATGTTAATCCAACAACCTCAGACGACATCTTTCTAGGATCAACCACCTTGATTTACCCTTTTTTAAAGTTGTCAAGTTCCTCCTCTTATTCCTTGGATTTCACAAATGTGCCCATAGGAATGTCAAACTTTGGATAATAAATATGGCTATCAAACATATCCTATAGCATCTATAAATATCTTTGTGTTATATTCTTACCATACCCATTAACACTCTTGATGTTTTGATTTCTATTGGGGTCTTTTCGCTCATGGAATGCACACCTTCCACCTCCATCACATTATATGACCCTTGTTTCTCCTCATGCACAATATCCTCAACATTATGTGTCATTTCATGTGGATCCTCTCCTCCATCAACTATGTTTATTTCTTCCCTCATTTCATTTACTAAATTAAAAACAAAATTAGGATATTTCCCCACTAAAATTCCTCCTCTCATTTGTGCATTCTCACATGCCATCACCACTTCTTCTGCAATATACTTAGAATAATTGAATTTTACCCCAAATTTAACTATTTGAAATGCCAAGTAGATGAATTCCTTCGATATAACTGTCCATTGCCTAGGGTGATCATCTTCAAGCTATTACATGGCTAACATTGACAATTTATCTACCCTGATGGTAGTTCTCATTTATGAAATTTTCATAAAATTGCTACTTTGTTGATCTTAGATACTTTATTTAACACTTCATGCACATATACTCTCATGTTTTTCAAATTGGTTATTATACTCATTTCCTCAACTAAAATCCGTATTTCTCACCCAACGATGTTCAACCTCCCCTCACGGATGTGTGTCAACAAATACTTCACCAGATCTTTTGGTTTTATGAAGTATGGTAGCTAATACAACTCCATCAACCCCATGGACTTCCAAAATTCCTTCCCCTTTCCATCCCCATTCTTGGTTTCCAACTCACCTTCTATAAAAACTTGATATTATTTCTTTCGTTGGTTTAAGTCCTCAACAATCCCTGATCCTCAAAAAGTTGACAATGTTTCACCTTCCATCACTACTTCTATATATGCCATCAGTGGTGCCATGAATGGATGTTTGTTCTCCATCTTATTTTTCATTGGTGGTGGTCTTTCTAGTTGTTGCATTCTCATCCTTTATGGCCCATCCTCCTCTCCATCCCTCACATCCAAATTTTTGGTTTTCTCTTCCCAAACATTCTAGGTCTTCACACCTTATTCCTTATCTCCCTACAGAATGCCGTACACTCATAGATAAACCCTTAAATTAAAACCCCTCTTTTTATATGAATTCATTAGTCCATGCTATTTCATGATTCCTCCTGGCCATGGAGCCCACAACCCATAATATATCCCTTTATAATGCCAAACACATGATTTAAAATTTCTCTCTCTCTCTCTCTCTCTCTCTCTCTCTCTCTCTCTCTCTCTCTCTCTCTCTCTCTCTCTCTCTCTCTGCCCTTCTATGTTGGATATTTGTTGTATACTTTACATGTGTTATACCTCTTGGGTAATATATAGCTAGGCATGACAATTAGACTCTTGTGCATCACCCTAGTTGGGGGATTTGGGAGGTAAACAAACCCCCAATCGAGCATTCAAGGGCGGGAGCCCCTAATATTTTTTTTTGGAAAGACATTCTTTTTTTGTGATCCCATGGGTATTTTTACCTATAATAATAATATGGGTGGTGTTATGACCCATAGTTTTATGGGGAACCGTTATGGGTCATATTCTTCACCCATGGTTTTGGTATCCATGATATTTTAAGATTGCTTAGGCAATTACCTATTGATGTGCCTCTACATACTCGCAAATGCAATAGGGAAAGCATAAATAAGAAGTACATTATTGTATTGAAAGATGATTGAGTTAATACAATAGTAAATGAGGTTCTTGTGCTAGGTTTTTTACCGTAAGGGTTTCCCAGGTGAAATCTTATGTATTGTGTAATATTATGCATGTGATTTCTCATGTTCAATTTTAACATAAATATTTTTTTAGTATTGCTTCTCTTGTATTAATTTATCTGTTATTTTCTCTTCATTCTGCACCTACACTATAAGTTTCTTCCCATTCAGTGTCTCTTATCTCTTCTTTGAATTTTTAAATTTTAAATTTGCAAATGACCATTTTAAATGTAACATTGGATTTTTATACCCCCACATGTATTTATCACATCACCTACACCTTCATTTTCTTGAGTGTGTTCTCATTCCTTTTAATGACATCATTAATTTTCCCTCCTTTCCTTCCTTTTGCCTTCTAGATTTTTGTACCTCATTTCCCACTTCTTTAACACAATGCACTATGCACTACTCTTTATGATCCTAATGTCTCCCTATGCACCATCCACTATGCTCTTCCTCCTCATAAAACTGGAAGATGTTGTCCATGATAACTAATTATTCATGCCACTTTTCACACTCTTTCACCCTCACGAACCTTCTAAATTTATTCCATTTGTATATTTTTATACCACTTTATGCCAAACCAATCACTTCTTTTCTTTTTTTCCATCCCCACACTCATCTTGCACAAAGTCCTTTTACACATACTCCTTACCATGTGAAAACCTCCCATACCATACTTTTGCATTTCTTTCAATAAATTGGATAAATTTCTGAATCTCTTTTCCACTCACTATATGCTTTATACACCAACCTTTATGCAATGGTATTTTATATCCCTTATAAACCTTTGGAAAAATAAATCTTCCCAAAGATACTTAGATGTTTGGCATAAGTATCCCAAGAGATTCCTTGCTCGACTCGCCCAACTAGATTTACAAGATTAGTTACAATTATTAACCTAAAATAAAGAACATGTTAAACAAAATTAACTAGAAAACATAAAATATTTGTGTTACAATTTTCTCTTAGCATCAAAGTTATCTTGTTTATAGTTTCCCCATGAGAAAAATAAATGGACCTTATTCCTGATATTTTTTTATAGAATAACTCTCTAGAGTGTCATGTCTTATCATCTTTCTCTTGTGCACTGACTAGGATGACTTTATTGGGAAGTCATTTGTCAACATGGATCACCATATTGCCCCTTTTTGCTCACCTTAACTTCCCCAATGAAGTTTATTTTTTATTTCCTTATTGGACCATACATTCTTGATTTGCATTCTACTTTTTTTATTCTCATTCATTGGTACTTTTTATTTTTGTGCATCACCCTATGTGCACACATTCTCCTTCAATTTGTATTGTACTTTCCTCAATAATTTAAAATTTGGCTTTGATGCACTTTAAATCATCCTTGGTTTTTTCAAACCATGCTTCACTTATTCATTTTTATGTTCATCACCATATACTTTAACAACCTTTGGGACTTTTGGTTATTTTGCATCCTCCTTTTTCTCATTAAGTTCCTTCACTAGTTGTTTTGACATACATAGGAACCAGCATTACACCATTTTTAGCCCCTTATTTTTCTCATCCTTCATCTTACGGCTTATAATTAACCCAATTTGTTGAAGAGTTGTCAATGATGTCATGGTGATGCCATAGAGGTGTCCATGGGAGTGGATGAAGTGTCTTGATAGTCTAACTGACAATGACAAAGTGTGCAATGTGTTTGTTCTAGTAAGATTGAAGGAAGCTTGGTTGATCTTCAGTTTTGGCATGGTTTAAGATGTTAAGGGATGAGTCTAAAGTATTAATCATGTGCAATAAGTCCCATAAGAATTTTTTTATGCTTTGATTTCTTGTGTGCATGACTGGATTTCATTTGGTTATCCATAGATTTCATCTAGACATTTTGGGTCTAGTGGTAGAAAATCTAAGTAGGCAATTTGCTAAGGTCACCATTTCCACATGTGGATGAGTCAGGGGGAGTTGGTCATATGGTTATGATCACATTAGTCTGTAGTTGTTATGCACTAAATCTCTAGTCATGTGCCTAAATGTAGCCAAATATATGTGGGTGCAAAGTTGGGCTCTCAGGGATTTTGACAGTGTTTTCTCCGGTCATGTGCCTAGTAAACATGTTGATGTCAACATTCACATGCATGAAGGTTTCTAGATAAAATGGTCACATGGGTTTGTTCAATATTGTCCCTAGTTCTTATGCATTAAATATCAAGTCATGCACCTAAGTGCGATAAAAGATATACAAGTGCAAAGTTGGGCTCCTAGGCATTTTGACAGTGTTTTCCCATACTCAGCCAAATTCGCAATGTGATAATAAGAGCCAAGTAAGTATTTTGATGTAGTAATATATTGCACATGTGGATGTTTCAAGAGAAGGTGATCTTATGGGTTTATTAAATTTTGTGTATAGTTGATTTGCATTAACTTTTAGGTCAAGCACCAAAGCGTGGCAAAAGATATCCATGTTCAAAGTTGGTCTTCTAGACAAGTTTTTGACATAGTTGGCTCTGTGACAGAAAAATATGATTGAGAATTTTAATGTCATTATATCTCACACATGTGAGGGTTTCAGGAGAAGATTTTCACATGGTTGGTTTCTCTTATGTAAGGAGATCATATGGTCCAAATTTCAAAACATGCACTTGAGTGAAGTAAAAGATATGGAGGTGCAAAGTTGGCATTCCAAAAAAATGAGCAATGGTTCCCATAGTCATTTTGAAGTAAGGGTAAAAACCAAGACCAAATAAAGATCCAAGGGTTCGTGGAAGATTGTATAGTTTTGATCTAACAATGTGTGTTCAGCGATATGGTAAGAAGTGCACGATGTTTAATAGTTAAAGTGCTCAGAAGGCATATGAGGGTGTCAAACGTCATGATCATAGGGGTTCTGAGAAAGATCAAACGGTGAGCACTATAAGGTAAAGACCTAACTGATCCATAGAGATCGACAGTGCATGATGATTCAAAGTTACCATATTACACGAGATAAGGTCAATATATTCAAGGTTTAATGTTTGGCATTGGCACTCTATGAGTTAAAGTTCAAAAAAGATTGACAGTGTGAGACTGATCTAAAGATGAGAGGACACGAGATACAAGCATAATGTTTGAAGTTTAACTATAACTGTTTGCTTTTGAATATTTGAATTTGTAAAGGAAAGACCAGTGTCTGTTCTTTGGGCCACATATCTTTTGATCTAGACAGAATTTGCTCATGGTGTAAAAAACAAACTTGTAGAGGAATCTAAGGTGCTTTTGGTAATATAATTTTGAAGGTATAATTATGTGTACAATCAAATATATTGAGGTCTAAAGTTGATTGAATGTTTGACTATGTTCTGTAAGTGACTCGAGAAGGGTAATTAAGCTCGTTCTGATGTTGTTTCGATGTTTAATGATGAACTAGCTATTGGGGAGTGTTTTAGACTCCATGAGGATTGTCTATGTGCATTATGAAGGTTTGACTATTTGTATACAATATGAACAAAGTTTAAGAAGTTGATTGTGTATTCATTCATGATGTTCATATGCACCAGGTCAGTGTTTGAGTTGTTTGAACATATGCAGAGGTTAGTAAAGTTGATTGTGATCATTTGAAGATGTTGAAGGGGACACAAGTGGACCCATATAATTGAAAGTGGTCCTATGTTCTTATTTTTCTCAATAAAGTGCTAAATAGGTGAATAGGTCTCCACTAGACCTATAAAAGCTATAAGGGCCTAAATGAAAGGTGTAGTAGCTTTAGAGTGACCCATAAATGCTATGACTGACCTATGAAGATTGTATTGAGCTATGTCTTCATGTGAGAGATGTCGTAAGGGCTAAGGCATGCCTAATGGCCGACCAAGGTGTTGATTATCAAGTATGCTCTATATATAGTGGAACCAAAGATGATGGTTTCTAGATTTGAGCGAGAGACTAGGAAGATATTTGAGAGAGGCTTGTGTGTGTGAATTATGGAGTGAAGGAGGGGTAGAGTGTCCTGTGAATGAGTTGAAGAGCAGAACAAATTGAGGATAGTTTGTCTAACCTGTAGGTCATAATTTTGTTAGCAAAATAGTGCTCTTGTTGTTTATGAGTGGGTGAAGAGTGATAATCAGAGGTCTGTCATCAGATGTTAAATATATCATTTCATAGGTGGATGTGTTCATAGATGTTGTGGTAGCTTAGCATCTAAGGGGGTTACAACCTACTTGCAAGGTGAAACTTGCTAAAAGTCTAGTTGTTGTTGTAGCTCAACTAGACAGGTGTGGCAACACATTATGGGATTGTAGTCTCACTAAATAGGAATTTTAATTCTTTGATCAGTTGTAACTGGTCTAAATTGGTTCTTGTTATTATAGGATAATAATCCAATTGTAGGTTCCAATAGGTTTTCTCCTCTAAGAGGGTTTCCCACATATGTCATGTGTTATGTGATTGATATTGCATTGTCTCTCTTGCTCATTATTGTGAATGATGTGTATGCTTCATGAATGCTTATGGTAATTGATTAAGAACTTGAAAGTGATTGAAAATGATTTTGGATTATTTGGGCTCACTCATTCACCCCTTTCTCTCACTAATTGTACCTCTAACAATTGGTATAAGACAAGGTCTTTTGGTATAGGCTTGATAGCTTGAAGGTGATCCAAAGTACAATATGGATAGTCATCAAGGAGGTTTATATACTAAGCAAGCATCGATGTTCAATGGATCGAATTATTATTTTTGGAGTGCAAGGATGAGGACATACATTATGTCCCTAGGGTTTGATGTATGGCAACATGTTATGGATGGTTATGTTGCTCCTACTACTCCATCTATTGTTGCTGACAAGAAGCCGTTTGAGAATAATTCTCAAGCAATGAATGTCATCACTTGTGGGTTTATAGAGACTAAGTTCACCAAAATAATCCATTATAAATATGCTAAAGAGATATAGGATGAAATGTAGATCATTTATGAAGGTGATTCAAAGGTAAAGCTTACTAATTTGCAGACTCATATAAGACAATTTGAAAGTTTCAAAATGAAGGAAGAAGATTATGTGGCATACTTTCTACAGAGATTTGATGAGACTGTGAACATCATCAGAGGTCTTAGAGAGAAATTTGAAGAGCCTACTATAATCCAAAAGTTATTAAGGTCTCTATCTTTCAATTTTAATCCAAATGTATCTACTTTAGAAGAGTCATGATCTTACTCAGTTGAAGATGGATCAATTGCATGACACCCTTACTGCATATGAGATGAGAGTAAATGATGATATACCACCAAAGAAGGAAGCAACATTCAAGACAAAGATGAAGCTTAAGAATAAGTTTCAAGGTAAGAAACCCAAAAAAGATGACATATCTGACATTGATGAGAATGAACTAATTGCTTTGATTACTAAGAAATTGAACACAGCCTCAGGGAAGTATAAGGGTAAACCATCCTTAAAATGTTTCAACTGTAGAGAGATATGACATTTTGCTTATAAGTGCCCTCATAAGCATGAGAAGAATGTTGATGAAGATCATGGTGATGGCCAAAATGAAGACAAGGCTTACAAGAAAAAAGGATTCAAAAAGTATTACAACAACAAGAAGTCCTTCAAAAACAAAAATGGTTTCTACACCCAAAAAGATTGCAACTCATCAGATGAGAGTGAATATAGTGACTCAGAATATGATCATGAAGATGGCGGTCCTGCTGAAAGATGAAGCTTTCTTCATGGCTAAGGAAGTTGTTCACATCAGGAATCTACTTGGAGTGATTCAGATGATGATGATGAATATGAGATGGACTATGAGACTGCATTGACAAATATTCTTGAAGAACTGAAGATTGAGAAGAAGATCAATAATAAGATAATGTCTCAACTCAATAACTATGAAGAGAAATTCAATGTGTTTGAAGCAAGTATGAATGAAGACACCAAAGAGCATGAAGATATAGTTAAGTATCTCAGTTGTCAATTTGAAATCCTATCGACAATCTTGAAAGCTAAAAGATGAATGTTCAAGGTATGTTTCTGAAAATGAGTCATTGAAATCTGAGTTAGAGAAGACATGTAGTAAGGTGAAGACATTTGTGAGATTTGAAAAGAGCTCATGTGATCTAAAAAATATTTTGAATGGTCAAAAGCATGCTAGTGATAGAACTAGACTTGGATATGAATAAGAACAAAAGAATGTAACTCAAGACAAGATGAAGACTAATGTGAACCAAGACATACTTTGAAGACAAATCATCAGACAAAAAATGAAGGTGCTAGTAGAATGAAGGCAAATCATATCAGACAACCTAATGCCATGAGGTATGCAAGATTCAATGGTTAATGTTACACATGTAATCAATTTGGGCATAGAGCTAGAGAATGCAAGAGACCTATTAGAATTGAGTTTGTATGGGACTATGATGGGGGTAATTAGTAAAAAATAGTGAACAAAATTAAGTTTTTCAATTGTCTTGATGTGGGAAACTTTGCAAACCATTGTCCACATAAGATTAGCCAAGGTGAGTCCTCTTCAAAAATGGGAGATTGTTTTGTTTGTCATAACAAAGGACATATTGCAAGTTTCTATCCAAACACAATAAGAAAAATTATATTTCCATCAAGGAGTTTATTTTGCTACAATTGTGAACAGAGAGATCACATTGCTAGGTTTTGCAAACAAAGGTCTACAAGTCAGAATAGGCTTAATCAGGCCCCTAGAATGCAAGAAAGAAGGCATGTCAACACATGGAAGCTAAAGGTGAAAAGTGTGAGTCATGATGAGACTACAGGGCCAAGTAATCTATTTGCTATGGTGGATACTGCTTCAAAAGATGAAGAGTTCCAAGGCTTTAATTATCTACTCATGTTGTGAGTGAAGAGACCAAGCTCAAAAAGAAGACCAAGGTGCTACTTGAAGCTAGTCTTGAGGTATGTATGGAACCAAGTAAACATCCTGTTGTTGCTAAGAATGTATCATGAAAAGAAAATCAATTGTTTGTGCCTAATGATGAGGTTCAAAGCTGCAAGGAAGATTCTATAGATAAAAAGGTATGTCATGAAACTTTGTTGTCTCCATGTATTGTCAATCCAATTCTAAAAGAAAAGGAGAATGTTGTAGTGGTTGAGCATGTTGCTTCTCTTAATCCTAATAAGAAGAAGAACTACATGTATCAGATGACCAAGGAGGAGAATAAAAATGAGGAGTTGTGGGTAACTCCTATTTTCACATTATTTTAGGACATTGTGAAGTAGGGTGTCTCTGCCTATGCTTCTTAGGAGACATCTTTTTTTTATGAAGAAACAAGTTTGTGTACTCAAGATGATAATGCCAATCAGAGGTCTTTGGTTAAGGGGGAGCAACAAGATCATGATCTTATTTTAGAGATTTGTGAAGAAGTTATAATATAGGATCAGAATGGGTATTTCCAGATGGCATAATGAGTTTGATGCATTGTTAAGAAGTGTTTGGTGATCAAAAAGGTATGTGCACTTCTTTGTGATGTGCTCCAGATGTTTTGTAGTTTGATGGTATGTTGAAGCCAAATTGTATATTTTTGAGTGCTCTCAGTTCTCTCAGTTTTAACTTAAGGGCAAGCAAACCTAAATAGGTTATAGGATGTATGGGTTTCTAAAAGTGTGAAAACTCAAATCTTGGTCCATAAGTGTGTGATGGGTGTCTCCAAGCATGCAAGAAGTTTTAGAGGTGTATGTTGACCAGAAAGAGGTTTCTTGACTTTGTTGTTTTTAAGATTCTAGGGTTTTGGGCTATGATAGAAAAGTGGTTTGCCTGATGAGTTGAGATTTGAGGATTCTTAATACGCTGAATGCGCCAAATGGGTTTTCAAATCAAGCTTCATAGAGATTTGAAGGTTTGTGATTTTCAAATTATTCTTGTATTTATCAAGATGGAGGCCTAATTGGTAAGTTGGTTTATGAAAGAAGTATGTTTAAAAGGATGAGTTTGGTGTTGCGAATTGATGTGCTTGAGGTGGCATAGATAGTATTCCAAATATTAAGTTTTAGGTCCTGAATGTGTGTCTACTGAAAGTTGTAGGCTCTGCAAGTCCCAAATAGGGCTACAAGGAGACTAGACAGGCCTAATGTGAAGAAGAGTGTTTTTTGTTCAGTTTCTCCAAAAGAGAAATGCATGAGTATTTCAAGGTGAGGTCTCAGGTTGGATTAGTGAATATTTCTTATTTGGTGAGTGGCATGAAGTTCTATTGGTGGTCCTTGAGGTGGTTTGATAGAGAAGGTTAGTAAGCCTATATGTTGGCTCTTCATGGTGTGTGGAGCTTTGAAGATAATTAAAAGGTGCAATGGCTTAGAGATCTTAGGGTGAGTCCCTCTCAGATGTTTCTTGGTGAGTTTCATTAGATTCCAGTGGCTTTTATGTGTTCTTTCTTTATTTGTTACAATGCTTGGTTGAAGAGAGTGTTGGCATGAAGTGAGAGGAAGTTGTCAAGGCAAGAAGAGGTAGGCTCAAGGTAAGGGAGAGTTATCATCTTTATAAGGTGTTCCTTTCCTTTTGGTAATCTTTTTAGGTCCTCAAGATCACTTGGTGCCCACTTTGTCATTGTGTCAAAGGGTGAGAAAGTTTCTATTGTGAGAGTGTTTGAAGAGAGAGAAGAAGGTGAGTTTATTGTTATATGATGGTTATTGACATCAATGATAAAGGGGGAGATTGTTGGAGAGTTGTCAATGATGTCATGATAATGCCATAGAGGTTTCCATGGGAGTGGATGAAGTGTCTTGATAGTCTAAGTGACAATGACAAAGTGTGCAATGTGTTTGTTCTAGTAAGCTTGAAGGAGGCTTGGTTGATCTTCAGTTTTGACATGGTTTGAGATGTTTAGGAATGAGTCTGAAGTATTGATAATGTGAAAGAGGTCTCATAAGAAGTTTTCTATGCTTTGAGTGTTTGTGTGCATGAGTGGATTTCATCTAATTGTCCATAGCTTCATCTAGACATTTTGGGTCCAGTGACAGAAAATCCGAGTAGGTAGTTTGCTAACATCACCATTGCCACATATGGATGAGTCAGGGGAGTTGGTCACATGGTTGTGATCACATTAGTCCATAGTTTCTATGCACTAAATCTCAAGTCATGCACCTAAACGTAGTCAAAGATATGTAGGTGCAAAGTTGGGCTCTCAAAGATTTTGACAATATTTTCTATGTTTAAATAGAGCCGAGTAAGCATGTTGATGATGTCAGCATTCGCACGCATGGAAGTTTAAGGAGGAAATGGTCACATGGGTTTGTTCAATATTATGCTTAGTTCTTAGGTGTTAAATCTCAAATCATGCACCTAAGTGCGATAAAAGATATACACATGGAAAGTTGGGCTCCCAGGCATTTTGACAATGTTTTCCCATATCCAAATTTACAATGTGACAAAAATAGTCGAGTAAAAATTTTTATGTAGTCATATCTCACACGTATAGATGTTTAAAGAGAAAGCGATTTTATGGGTTTGTTTAGTTTTGTGCCTAGTTGATTTACACTAACTTTCAGGTCAAGCGTCGAAGTACAGCAAAAGATATGCATATTCAAAGTTCACCTTCCAAAGAAGTTTTTGACATCGTTGGCTCTGTGGCATAAAAATCTAAGTGATTATTTTAATGTCGTTATATCTCACATGTGTGAGGGTTCCAAGGGTAGATTCTCACATGGTTGGTTTCTCCTATGTAAGGATATCATATGGTCCAAATTTTAGAACATGTGTTTGAGAGAAGCAAAGACATGGAGGAGCAAAGTTGGCCTTCCAGAGAGATGAGCAATGGTTCCCATAGTCATTTATGGGCAAGAGTAAAAACCAAGACCAAATGAAGATCTAACGGTTCGTAAGCAATCATATAGTTTTGATCTAACAGTGTGTGTTGAGCAAGATGGTAAGAAGTGCATGATGTTTAACAATTAAAGTGCTCAAAAGGCACACGAGGGTGCCAAGTGTCATAATCATGAGGGTTTTGAGAAAGATCAAATGGTGAATGCTCTAAGGTAAATATTTTACTGATTTGCACAGATCGATGGTGCACGATGAGTCAAAGTTTCCAGATTGCATGATATGAGGTCAACATGTTCAAGGTTTAGCGTTTAGCATTGTCATTCTATGTGTTGAAGTTCAAAAAAGATCAATGGTGAAAGATTGATCTAAAGCTGAGAGGACACAAGATGCGAGCATAATATTCAAAGTTTAACTATGACTATTTGCTTTTGAATATTTGAATTTGCAAAGGAAAGATCAGTGTCTAGTCTTTGGACCATCGTTGATCTAGACAAAATTTTCTCATGGTGTAAAAAGCAAACTTATAGAGGGATCCAAGGCACTTCTGGGAATATAATTTTGAAGGTCTAATTATGTGTATAGTCAAAGATATGAAGCTCAAAAGTTGATCGAATGTTTGACTAAGTTTTGCAAGTAACCCAAGAAGGGTAATTGAGCTTGTTTTGATGTTGTTTCAGTGTTTAATAATGAATTACCTATTAGGGAGTGTTGTAGACTCCATGAGGGTCATCTATATGCATTATGAAGGTTTGACCATCGTATACACTATGAACAAAGCTTAAAAATTTGACTATCTATTCGTTCATGATGTTCCTGTGCACCAAGTCAATGTTTGAGTTGTTTCAGCATATGCAGAGATGAGCAGAGTTGATTGTGATCATTTGAGGATGTTGAAGGGGACATAATGAGTGGACCCATGTAATTGAAAGTGGTCCTATGTTCTTGTTTTGCTCAATAAAGTGTTAAATGGGTGAATACGTCTCCATGAGACCTATAAGAGCTACAAGGGCCTAATTGAAAGGTGTGGTTGATTAAGGGTGACCCATAGATGATATGGCCGACCTATGAATATTGTATTTAGCTATGTCTTTGTGTGAGAGATGCCTTAAGGGCTAAGGCATGCCCAATGGTTGATCAAGGTGTTGATTATCAAGTATGCTCTATAAATAATGGAACCAAAGATGATGGTTTCTATACTTGACTGAGACTAGGGAGAGATTTGAGAGAGGCTTGTGCTTGTGAATTGTGGAGCGAATGAGGGGTAGAGTGCCTTGTGGATGAGTTGAAGAGCATAATAGATTGAGGACTATTTGTATGAACGGTAGGTCATAATTTTGTTTGCAGAATAGTGCTCTTGTTGTTTGAGTATGACCAAAAGTGAAGAGTGGTAATCAGAAGTCCATCAAAAGGTGTTGAAGACATCAGTTCATAAGTGGATGTGTTCATAGGTGTTGTTTTGATAGCTCAGCATCTAAGGGGGTTACAGCCTCCTTGCAAGCTGAAACTTGTTAAAAGTTTGATTGTTGTTGCAGCTCAACTAGACAGGTGTGGCAACACCTTGTGGAATTGTAGTCTCACTAAATAAGGATTGTAGTTCCTTAAATAGTTGCAGTTGATCTAAATTGGTTCTTGTTATTATATGTTAGTAGTCCAATTTCAAGTACCAGTGGATTTTCTCCCCCAAGAGAGTTTCTCACATATATCATGTGTTATGTGATTGATCTTGCATTATCTCTCTTGCTCATTGCTATGAATGAAGTGTATGCTTCATGAATGCTTATAGTAATTGATTAAGAACTTGAAAGTGATTGAAATTGAAGTTAGATTCTTTGGGCTCACTGAGTCACCCTCCCCCTCTCAGTGATTATAAATCTAACACACTTTTCACTGAAGATGAACTAGAACCATTCACACACATTTCCACCCTATGATTTTGAATATTTCCCTTACCCAATGGGCACATGCTTGTTTAGAAGTATCTAACACTTATTCACTTATTGTTAAGCACGAGATATACTAAGAGGGTGGGTGAATCAGTATATCATAAATCTTTTAAAAATTTTACTTAATCTGATTTATTTTCTTTAACCACTTAATTATACATTCAAGATATGCAATAAAACTGAACTAATAACATGCACCACACAAGAGAGAGAGACAATAGATTTTTACGTAGAAACCCAATGTGGAAAAAATCACGGAGAACAATCTCAAGTATATAAATGAGCACCAACCCTTTTGTTAAGCACCAACATGGTAACTATTTATGAACACCAACCCACAGGGGCACCAACCCCTCATATGTAAAACACAACTATCTCTCAATGTTGTTTTCTCAACAAATGATAGAACTCTACTATATCTCTTTCTATTCTCTCCTCTTTTCTCATATAAAACAATTACAACCCATGCACACTCTTGCATATTACAAATGGCTTCCCAAGCGTCCTTTTATAGCTTTCAAATGACCTTTGGCATTCACCCTTTGTGACCCTTCAATCCACATGGAAAATGGCGCCAAACTTGCATGACCCTTGGAATCCTTTCATTTGAAAAGTCACATGGTGACCCTTTATGAGAAAATGTATCATTTCCCCTTTTATCTTTATCTGGTGACTCTTCAAATTCCTCAAGGTGACTCTTCATAAAAAAATGTGCCCTTCCCTCTTTCATCTTCACTTGGTGACTCTTTGAATTCCTCAAGATGACCCTTCACGGGAAAATGCATCATTTCCATCTTTTGTATTTAACTTGTGACTCTTTGACTTCTTCATGGGCCCTCTTTTGACTTTATGCAACCAAAAATATATTCATTAATATTTAATAAATATTAACACACTTTAGCCAAAATATGAACATTAAAAACACCTTTAGACATTAAATGCTATGGAGCCTTTGTCACCAATAATGTTAGACCTTTGACATCAATGACAATATTTCCAACACTTTTCACTGAAGATGAACTAGAACCATTCACACACATTTCCACTCTATGATTTTGAATATTTCCCTTACCATGGGCACATGCTTGTTTAGAAGTATCTAACACTTACTCACTTGTCTAGCTCAAGGCTTTCTTCTTTCCTATACTACTCACTTGTTTTCTCTGCACAACAACATTGAAGAGATTGCTCTCTCCCTCATCTGATTCTACCTCCTCCACATATGCTACTCCATGTTCATTATCAAGGCTAATGGCAACCCTTTTCTCCCCATTCTCAAAGCTACTTTAATGTTTTTTGAAGCACATATCAACTTGATTGTTGTAGCACCATGGTCTTCCTAACAACTTAAGGTAATTATCCTCCTTAATCATCTATATTACTTCAACATTTGTAAAGAATGATATTCCCATTATATCTAAGTCTATGTTGCACAAGACTCGAATAGGTCTTGACTTGGTTTCGTTCATCATGAACAACATATATCTTGAAGGGTTCAACATTGGCTTCCCCATGTGCTTCAAGGCTTCCTTCATCAATATGTTTACCTTTGCCCTTGCCTCAATAATTATTTTATTCATTTCCAAATCATTGATCTTGGTATAAATTAATAACTCTATCATACAATGCATTCCTTGTTGCCTACATTTCCCATGGAATTTATTGGATAGACTCTTCGTCATCTCCCTTGCTTTGTTGACACCACAAATTCAACAAAGGAATTAGCCCCTCTATTTTTTACAATGAAAGGACCACAGTTATCTCTCCAATTTTATCTTGATGAGGAACCCTTCTCATGCCTTCCCTAGCTTTTTCTCTCATCCCACGCATAGTTTTCACTTCACCTTGCAAAGTTCTAATCATTTCTTAAGCTTCTCATAAGATATATTTTTGCCTTGTGCATTAAAGTACACATTCATCCCAATGTCATTCTTGCAATTTACATTCTCCTTAAAAGGTAGTAGATTATCCATTCATGAAACTTATGTCTCGAGCCCACTCATGGTTGTTATACTTATTTTTGGACCTCCACCATCTCTCATTTATCCATTGTTGTAACTAATGTTTTTAGTAACCAATACAAATCATACTTGCAACCTTTTGTGCTTGTTCCTTGTGGAGGATTTTTATTGTAAATGGACAGAATCCTCAGTGTTATGGTCCTTCCTAAAATTCCCACAAGTGGGATGCTTGGTACAATCTCTTTGGTAGTGGTCTTATCCACATTTGAATCAATTTATGAGACCATGCCCCCTGTCTCTACCTCCTCTTTGTCCTTCCCTCGAGAGCCTTTATTGAATCCTCCGCCCTGGTTATAATTTCCCCTTGGTTGTGGTTGTTCCCACCACTCTGGGTTTGGTAGCATATTGTGCCTTGGTTATGCTTAACTCGTCACCTCGAGGTTGGTTATAACCTCCCTAGACTTGATAACCACCATCTTTTTTATAGCTATTGTGAAATTGTGGTTACGATGCAATGGTAGTTTGGCACAATCCCATTTATCTTAATTTTTTGATCTCATCTATCACCTACAATTATCTGTCATATGTGTTTGAGTCACAAATCTTACAATGGTAGATGACTCTAACCTTCCTCACACACTCTAATAGTTGACAATTGTGCATCTCATGATCTCCATTGCAGATGTCATATTGCAATGCCACTACTTGTACCTTCTTATTGACATAAAAATAAATTTAAAAAAAAAAAAAAAAAAAAAAAAATCCCTTCCACCTCTCAAGTGGGACACCATGATATTTTCTCTAGTATTACTTTCACAAAAAAAATTAACAATGTTTGCAACTGTTTTAATTTTTAAAATTTGGGCTTCAAGAACAAGGTAATCCCTGTATTGAAATTCCCAACAACTTCGACAATGAGAATAGCATCCAGCTTCACGTGCATCAGCAAACAATTTCGTTTCCAATTGCCTTCTGAATGTTGGTAATCATTTACCAAAAATCTATTGTGCATCTTATAATGGATGGATTTCATAAGATAGTTTTAATAGTAATGTCTTAAACTACAAATCATAAGCACGCACACTCACTTGCATCTTGATTTATTTCTTTCAATGCAAAGATGCTCTCATGTTGAAACTTAGGATTATGGAATTCCATCAGGAAAACTTTCTTCAACTCCTTGAAATCAACTAGTGTCTAATTGGTTGTGTACTTCTAATACCATGCATGTGCACGATCAATCTGTGTCGACACAAACTGGGTTGCATTCATATCTTGTGCATTGACTACCTTTGAGTGTCTACTCGTTTTGTGTGTTATGCGATCTCACACTTATGGACATGTACACAAATTAATGCAACAACAACAAACTTAGTTCTTTATTTGATTTGAACAATAGGAAATACAACTTGCACACACATTACAACTTGAAATCTCAAATGAGATATATTACATCATCATATCCTTATATTTTTTCTTGCTAACTCACAATCTTTGTAAGTATAGCTATGTCTTAGAACACCCACTGTGATCCATGATCCTTAAGTTCATTGACTAGTTGAATCAAATTTAGAGACATGATTATATAGGTACAAGACCCACCTACTTACAATAATGTTCCCAAAAACCCAATACAAGCATCAAATATTTGTAACACATCACCACATGCAACAAACCTTAAATGTTCATTACAATCCCAATAATTCTCAACACATCATGCCCAAAACATATTGTCGTGCAACATTATATGAGCTTACAAAAAATTTATGTGATTCAAGGAATTAAATGCAAACGGTTAAGAATTGTAACAACTTCTTATCCATAACACATCATAAGAACATGTCCGCCCAAAACAAACTATGCACAAGACAAGTTGTGTATAGGTCGCAACTTCACAAGTCAAATTGCAACACTTCACAACCAAAGGACGTGAAAGATACTGCGTACCATCAAGCACATATGGATGACATATTCAAAGGAACATCAGAGTTTCTATGTATATATTGATGATATTCTTGTTTTCAGTAAGACTTTTGGAAAACATTTGCAACATCTTCAAATCTTCTTTGATATAGCTTCTAAGGCTAGCATGGTTCTCTCAGAAACTAAGATCTAGCTTTGAAAAACAGAATGTAACTTTTTGGGAATAATAGTCTAGAATTTGAAACTACAAGTGCAACCACATATAAAAGAAAAAAATGTTGAATTCCCTAATATTATGGATAAGCCAAAACTTCAAGCAATTTTAGGAATTCGCAATTATCTTAACAATTTTTATCAAGATGCAGGGAATGATCGCTTCATACTCCAAGAATTACTGAAAAACAAAAATGTTTTTAAATGGAATTCTAAACATTCGCAAGTTGTTCAAAAAATCAAAGCCAAGGTACAACATTTGTCTGATCTGTCAATTCCCAATTCTGATAAGTTTATTGTATATATTGATGCTTCTGATCATGCTTGGAGAGAAATATTGGTGTGTGTAGATAATAATCAAGAATATATCTGTGAGTTTCCCAGTGGCGTCTCTAGTGATGATGTCATAAAATGGGTTTCTTCAGACAAAGAAATATATGCTGTAAAAAAGTGTCTTGAAAAATTTGCCTTGAAAATTATGCATCTGCCACATTTCATCATCAGGATAGATTGTACAAGGTTCTTAACTTTTAAAGAAAAGGACCATAGCAAAAAAGATGGTCGAGAAAAATATATTAGATGGCAAGATTATTTTAATCGATTTAACTATATTGCTAAACATATCCAAGGTAAAATGAATATTGTAGCAGATTGATTAAGTAGGCAACCTCCAGTGTCTACGATGCAACACCCAAATCTAGGGTTTAACTTGACTTGGATAATTAACATAAGATTTTCTAAAATGAATGTGATTTTGCAGGGATAGATTATTTGGTATGGTCTGAATGAGGCCTATCTCAAAAGATCTCGAGCAACCTCTATGATACTACAAAGTATAGGGGTTGCAGAAATTATCTCACATGATGATTCACATATCCATATTGTTGTACACCAACATTTTGCATAAGATGTCACCAAACTTCGCAGGTAAAGTTGTGCCTCTTTAGCATCGCAAGGCTCCAAGCCTATTTTGCATGGAATGAAACAAAGACTTACACAATATTTTGCAAGTAACTACAAGTTGTGTGCACTAACATGGTTGCATGGAAATACAAACAAACACATCCAGGTACAAAATTCAACGTAAAATAGACATAAGAGGGACTTTGTGCGTAATGAGACTTGTGCATAACAAAGCTTAGTTTATTTTCTAATTTCAATGTTTTTAGCTCATGTAGGATTACAAGTGAACCCGGATGTTCCTGCATCAAAGGTTCTACACTAAAACCCTAGCTCAGAGAAGCTAGGACTCTTCTTCCCAAAACATCCAACCTGCTAGATCTTAGATACTTAAATTAGAAGCTAGGGTCCATATTTGTATGTTTCATTGGACCTCTTTCCAACTGTCTACATATATGTGAATGTTTCATCGTAGATCATGTCCACATATTTGTGTAGTAGCATATTCCTTTTGCCCCCCTAACTTATCCATTTTTTAGTATAGATCTTTACTTTGTTGACTCTATGTTAGATGCATGCCATGTGTTAACATTTCGATCGATTCCTTCTAGTGCAACTTCCATCTGATCTACCTTCATTGTGCATTTGCGTCGTTCATCATATCCCCTGTCAAATACTTCTCTTTGTGCACGCATGATGCCAAAAGATTGTACTTATGCAAGTATCCAAGCCTTTAACACGTCTTACTCACACATCAAGCCTTAGATGGCTTTGTGTAAGTCCCTTAAGTATAATTATAAGGTCAACAAAGACATTACAATGGGATGGCTTTTTCTATCAATAAAGATATATGTATATCAACTCAACCTAATTTAAGACAAGAATACATATAGACATTTTGTATTCCTTTTAAGAATGAGAAGAGACATTAAGAGTAAGTGCAATCACTTGCATACCTATATATCTTACCTACATTTTCATTCGATTGTTAGATTCAACACAAGTATGTTAAAATGTATTGCATGGGAAAAGTAAGATCTTATAACGTTTCTCAAATGGGATCCCAGACTTTGAAGATTCTCTCTCTATAGGTATTGGGTAAAAATTTGGTGCATTGAAGTTGAATGGCATGAACACACAAGCTTTAATGCTAATTAATATGGAAAAAGTATTGAAAAGTCAGTGTATTAACGCTAGTTAATATGAATACAATGATTGTAATTTGTTTTCCCTCTTTATATGTTCAAGGGAAAAAAATCTCAATTTTGATCAAAAGTTTATTGTTTCTTGCAATGATTTATTTTTCAAATCTGTCACAAGTAAACCGCTAGAGTTTCATTAGTGCCCATTTCACATTTGCAGAAAATAAAACACACACACACACACATCCCTCTTTGCACCTTAGGGGCAATCGCTAGTAATTAAGCATTTGCTACTTATTTGTTGCTAGGGTTTCTTGATGATTACACTCACTATCTCTACGAGCTCTGATCGATGTCTCCACACCATATTTTAGAGATCCTCTTACATTTCTCATCCTCTTTATTGCCATGTGCTTTAAAGAACCCATTTATCAAGAATCCTCTCAATTTTTTTGGCATATTCTCAACTCATGCCTCTCGAAACCTACATTTCGAAGCCTACATTTCAAAATCTCCACAAGCTTCCCAATCTTCCCCCCACATTGGAGTCTCTCTCTTATGTTGTGGATATTGTCTCTTGATCATCGCCCCATGGTTCTCCACATAATTGCTTTAGAATATCATCCCTCATGCTTGTCTTCACTAGTATGTTGTGGGTGTTTTACCCTACTAGATTAATAGGTGAGCTTAATGTAAATAAGATGGACTTTGTAATAAGATTCAAATTAATAGATATGACATTCAAACATACATCTAAACGTAAAAGACATTGATTTTTCTGATTTGACAAGTGGCATATGCTAAAAATAGATAGTACTCAAAAGATCAAGATACTTAATTTTTGTGATTGAGTGTTTGACTATGACCATTCTGAAAGTGAGCATCAATAATAAGCAACCATATACTTTGTTCGGTTCTAGAATCGATTCGTTGTTTACAATGGATCGATTCTACAATATTGGATCAATATCATTGATCGATACTAATTTGAGCGTAAGGCAAAGTGACTGTACAGTCACCTACGATTGTGTTTGCTTGCTCTATGTTTGTGATCTCAAACACTAATGACGCATAAATTCATAAATTAACCTCATTTTCCTTAAAACCCTAAATGTGTTTGTGAGGACTGAAAACCTACAAAAATACGAGAAAATGTAATCGATTACATTGACCCCAATCACCTTCATCTAATGAATGACTGCTTCCTACCTATCCAATATTCTAAAGAGAGAAGTCAAATCACAAGTAATCCTCCCACATAGTGTGATTATACAATTAAACTCCGTTATATGTATGCAGCTAATGACTAACCTTGATACTTGACAATATTTGTTTTGCATTAAATTTGGTATCTTCTCTTGTTGTAACTTTGCAACCTTTCTTGTTATAATTTTTCTTTTTGTAACCTTTCCTTTTCAATATATTCAATTTGTAACATTTGTTTGTCTAATTGTTCATTTTGTGACCATTCTTGTTCTGATTTTGCCTTTTGTAACATTTTTTACATTAATTATTCCTTTTGTAAACTTTTGTGTTAGTTTTACCTTTTGTAACTAATATTTCTCTAGTTCTTTTTGTAACCTTTCTTGCTCTGATTTTACCTTTTTTAACTATTCATTTTATTCTTTTTACACTTGTTCCTTATGAGATGCAATCATAATGTGAAATAGGTTGCTTGATTGTAAAAGTTGTTTTTGAATTAGGGGCCGATTTGATTGATTTATGTAGTATAAGATCCCCACTATCAATGATACTTTGTATTTTTTCCTTCAGAGCCCAACAATTCTCCATATGATGTACATGTATTCTATCATATGCACAATAGTATTTAGATTTCTTTAAATAATGCACAAGAGGTAATGTGATTGACTTGTTTCAAAGCATTTTCCTTGGAATCTCACTTGAACTCTTAGCAGCATTACGTACAATTTTTGAATCACTAGTTGTACATATATTTTGTTTTGGCTTCCAATCTTGAGATGACTTTGAAACACAAAATGTTTGGATAGATGTAGATACATGATTGACACTAGCATGCTCTGCATTCTTTGTATATGTGATCTTATTTTCAAGTGATGTTCTCATCGTGACTATTTGATCTTGAAGGGCTTCACATGATTGAATATGCATACAAAGCCTATTATGCAGGTTTGTGGGATGTTGATAAGGATGAGGAATTCTTGGATGACCTCTATTTTGATGTAGAAAAAGAGTCAAACCTATAAAGGATCAAAGGTCATACAATCCACCAAAACCAGGGACAAGTACAGCCCAAGTTGATTATAGCTATGGGAATCCTAACGTAAGAAGTATTAATTACAAATCACATATTCATATGTGCAAAAAGAGTCCTCTAGACAAAAGATTTATTTAACTCAAACTGCTGAATAACTAAAAAGTTTTCCAGCTTTCTTACAAAATAAAGTCAATGACAATGCTTTTCACGTCAACTCCAAAGCAAAAGGAATCCATTTGGGGGGTGCTTAAAAAGCTATGTTAAATCCACATTAAATGCCAGAAGATGTAAATAAAGGGGAATATGTGATTTATATTTACATTGATAAACACAAAATTCTATTTACAATGATCTATACAAAATTCTTCACTTATGATAACCTGTAACAGACTAACATGATAGGTGGTATCCAAGATCCCAGCATGTGTACACCAAAAAAAAACAGAAAATGTAAATAAAGGGGAACATGATTTATATTTACATTGATATATATAAAATTCTATTTACAATGATATATAAAAAATTCTTCACTTATGACAACTCATAACAGACTAACATGATATGTGACATTCAAGATCCCAGCATGTGTACACCAAAATACAATCATTTTAAAATACAAGCACTTTTTTAAAATCGAAGTATTCTTACAATTCCCAACATCTACCAAAACAAAAAATCATTCTTTATAGGCTTCACCGATTGGCCTAGACTAGCCAAAAAGCAAATTATTGCTTGCTACCACATCCATACCTTTCATGTATGCTGCAATCGAACTAGAGAATATTAGTCAGCTATTTCCCTTCTAGAGAAGCAATATCTTGTGCTAACAAGAGGAAATCACTAGAAAATACTGATATTATAGTTCTCATCTTTTGCTCAATAAAAAATTGCAGGCCATGGGAAATGCATATGTAAATACATAAAGAAAAGGGAAAAGATGAAAAAGAAAGATCATTTTCAAATATTCTATCGGTTTCTCCTACTAATCAATTGAAAGGGCAACATGGCGTAAAACTTCCTTGCAGTTGTAAAAGATGTTAGAACTAAAAAATGTGCATGTACAACATACAGTACTTGTAGTCATGAAGTATCAAGAAAGATATCCACACATGACATTCATCAAATAAACTTTACAGCAGCTGAAATGCAGGTCAAATGGTTGCTATTAAAGAGACAAGAAAAGGTTTCCACGTAGATCTCACCTCTAAATTGCTGCAAGAATACTACCACATTCATTCGTTATCAACCCGTTAACAGCATGATGAATGGTTCTTCAGGTATCATATAACCTCAAGCATGTGGTGATGGGTGCATGACATATAGGGCAATTTGAGACTCTCTGGCTGCATTGCCTACAGGTCTGTTGAAATAGCATTGAGGTCATTCAGAAAATCTTAACTGAAATATATAGTATATATTTCCTTACAAAAGCAAATGAAAAACGCAAGTCTGGAAAATACTCACCCTATGTCCACAACCAAATACCATATCTTTAGGATTCGTCAGGCAAATGAGGCAAACCTGATTAAAATCGAAGTATTCAATTATCATAACACATCCGGTGATTCCACACAAGATTAGGATAGAAATATAAGCCAAAGATTCAGAGGGAAAACGCTTAGAACTGGTGTATAAGGAATAGATTGTCCAAAGAGTAGAAATCTCTACCTGTCTCTCACTGTCTAAACTTGTTTTTGGTTGAGAAATCCCTACCGTATTGGCAGTTTCAGATGCTGTAGACTGGGAAATTGTAGGCTGAGGAAAATTTGACAGAGAAGCATCATGTGAAATCACTGATAATGGAGGACAAAGTGGCACTATGTTTGGAACCTTTCCAACTTGAACCCTGTAGAGATATAACATCAAATGAACTCCTGTAGTTAAGAGACAAGCTCAAGCCATCATTCAAAGGACTTGTTATGACTAGCACATTTGAAAGTACTCAAATACCCCAGAATTTTGAGTTCTATTGTTGCTTTATACTGAAATGGAATCTCCATGAGTGCAGAAAGTGCAAACTCGGTCTCTTTCTGAGATTGCACCAGGTTTCTTGACATAAGCTCTGTGAAGTTCACAAACTGCAAGATGGATATAATTCTAAATCAGAAGCTAATATAAAGGCTAGAACTATTGTGTTCCAAGAACACCACGAGTACATGAAAATCAAATTTGTGACTGAAAGACTAGCATATATTAATCAGCGTTATATAGTGGCTACCTTGCAAGACCATCACCTAAAAATATCGCTCTATCCGGTGCTAACACTGTTGGCAGTTTTCATTGCCATTCCTTGTGGGGCCTCTCTAGCTTGTGGTTTTTATCTATGTAATGTTTGTAATGTACAAGCTATTTACTACAGTTACATATCCCTATGACAGGATTCAGCTTTACATTAATCCTCTCCTTCATTTCTCTAACAAATGAGCGACCAGATAGATCCTATTACTAATCTTTCCCATTTAATCACATCAAGAAAGAATACGCATTTGATTCTACAAAAATGTTGAAGAATAGAAACAAGTAGTAGCATGAGTTAAGGTTATATTGAACAATAGGGAACCTGGAAATTGTCAAATCGACGTCGAGGGATGTTATCATCAAATTGCTGCATTGTTTCCCAGGGCCCATCACCAACTCCAACCAAGACTATTGATAGAGGGTATTGACTGTGCAATACGAGGTGTAAAATTTAATCATCGACATAGCCTATAAGAACTACTCTCTATAAGGCATATGCAGTGCCATACCTTGCAGCAACTATGGCATCTATTGTCTTCTGTTCTTGTGGGCTTAACTGCCTATGCTTCAGATTACTACTCGTGGTTACCTGTAAAAAGAAGATAATTATAGAAAGAGTGCAGATATGAAATTTTGCAATATATATCATAGCACATCAACGGAGCAAGACATTACAATCTCATGAATGAATTCTAAAGAGTTATATAATATTGAGTGTCTTGGCCAGGTCAAGGGAAAACAAATGGCATTCTTATTACCTGTCCATCAGCAACAATAACAAGAACATGATACTGGCCACCACTCTTCTCTACGATACCCATTGCAACCTCAATAATTGGAGCAAAAGAAGTTGGGCCTGCAACAAAAGCAATAACAAAGAACCTACGTCATCAGATTAAAATCTTCAGAACAATCTTACTCCCTTTGACTATGCAATGAAGATTTTTCAGCAAAACAGAACTGGCATGCATGTATTCAATAGTCCTTAATCCAGTTTATATGTTCAGCAAATCTATAAGTTTTCTTCCTTACGATGCAGTGAACAAAGGAGGAAACAGAACTGGCATGCATGTGTGTATTCAATAGTCCTTAATCCAAGTTTATGGATTCAGCAATACTATTAAGTTTTCTTCCTCACTTTGTTCCTTGATCACCATCCACATTTAATGAATTTGCAGCAAAAAAATTCCACGCAGATCATATAGTAAGATGTATTTATCATGTATCTTACCTTTACACATCTCCCACAAACGTGACAAGAAGCAAGATGTAAACATATAGTAGAGGATACAGAGCGAGGAGAAATCAGTACTTCAAATTATGCACATGTCTGCATTGCATTTACAGTGGTCTTCATCAACTGAATCTTGTAGCTGTCAAGTTCAACTACCTCCTAACTATCAACTAAGTCATAAGCACTAACAAACTCATAACTATCGTAATCAAGTAAAATATGACCATTATGTATATTCTAATACCCTCCCTCACTCATTATATTAGAGACTACACCAAGCCTATCTTTAAACTTGATGAAATTATCAAGTCCAAGAGGTTTTGTCAAGATGAGAATTGTTTGCTCAACTTACACAGTATTGCAACTCGACTTCCCCTCTTTCAGCCAGAGGATGAAAGAAATGAAAGTGTACTTTGGCATGTCTTGTGCGTACATAAAATACATGATTGTTTAGCATCTTAAGCACACTTTATCACAATGAAAAATGGTTGCTTTCTCTTGAGCAACCTTCAAAAACAAGTAACCTTAAACAAACTGCTTCACAAGCTGCTAATAACAGAGGCTTTATATTTTGCTTCAGAGAAAGAAAGAGCAACTTTTGTTGATTTTTTCTAGCCCATTAAACAACACATATGCCCAGACTAAACACATATCCTGTTGTTGACTTTATATCATCTATGAAGGCTGCCCAATCAGCATTGGTAAATCCAACAAGCTAAGAGTCAGATTATTGATTTTTAGGGGATTTAACTCGTGTATGTTTGTCATCTCAAGAGGACCTCCACGAGTAGTCCGTACCTTAATGACATTTTTCCTCATATATTATTGGTAATAATCACAAAGCAAGGGGGCGCAGTGAATGTAATCCACCGCTTTGGGCTTCTCGCCTCTAACCTCTTTCTCCATTGGAAAAGCTTATGGAGCATGTTCTGCCTTATAAGTCACCCTTGTCTCACAGTTCTTACCAATGTGGAATTAACCCAATTACAACCCAATCATATATTTGTGTTAATTAATTGAAGACTTCCATGAGCAATTTAATTAGGTTATTAATTTTTGTGGGATTTTACTTGTGTTAAGTCATCTAAAGATGACTTCCATGAGTAGTCATTACCCCAATGACATTTTTTCTTGTGTATTTTTGGTAATAATCACAAGGCAAGGGGGCCAACTTGGCATGTAAGCACCGTAAGCATTTGTTAGTATGGGGGAAGACCAGTGAATGTGTAAAAGTCATCACTGATGACATACCAAATGCCAAAATACCCTGCACATACCTCAAAAATCATTTTCCTTCCTTCCAATTATCAACCTTAGGTTCACTTATGAACCTCAAAATGTAGCTGACAGCAAAAGCCAAATGCAGCCCTTGCAGTCGTAAGACATAACAAGCTGCCCACCAAATTCTGAAAGAACAATTTAGGGGCATGTTTTGCTAGAAAATAATTTCAGACCAGCCACCATAGAAGTAAAAACTTGTTTCCAGTCACTCATAAAATTTCTTCAACATGTTTTAGCATAATTCATTCGAGAAATGAAAACTGCATAAATACTAATAGTCTGTGAAAACACTATTCCTGGGCAATGAAACAAGATAGCTAAATATGACAAGTCAAAATTTGGAGCACAAATATGATTTTACCTGCTAATTTGTGTTGTTCTTATTTCCTGTGATGATGAAGTTGTCAACATATACAGTGAGAATGACCACATCATCATCTGGACCTTTGACATAATCAAAAGAGCTTCTTCTAAATCCAAATCTAGTAAAGATCATTCATCTGCTTGCATAAAGGGTGTTCTTTACCCGGAACTTCAAACTCTTGCAATTGATACATATAAACCTCATTCTCCAAGTTACCAATTAGGAATATGCTCTTTACACCATTTTGATAAAGGGTCCAGCCAAACTATGGAGCAATGGCTATAACAAATCGTATTCTAACTGTGTTTTTTGTTGGAGGAAAGGCCTCATCATAATCAATACCTTCTTGTTGGGAAATCCCCTTTGCCCCCAAACTCGCATTGCACTTATCCAAGGATCCATCTGCCTTATAATTTTTTTATAAGCCATTTACACCCAATGGGATTGTTTTATAGTGGTAGGTCTTCAAAAACCTAGGTTGTATTCTTCATCAGGGTATGATACTCCACCTGCAAAACTCTTTCCCAATCTTGTTTTCCACTTGTTTCATCATATGTGAGGCTGGTAATTCTACAAGCACCTAGGGTTTAATCTTCATCAGGGTATCAAACTCCACCTGCACAGCTATTTCCCAATCTTGGTTTCCCCTTGTTTCATCATATGTGAGGCTCAACTGCACTGCTAGCCATCAAAGAAAAATGACAAAAGTGTTGAATCATCATCAAAATTAAGGGAATCATATATCTTCTACTTTACTTTCACTTTAACTGCCTTATGAAATCTTACCTTCTTTTGCCCATATATGGTAGAATAGTACCACATGGATCTGTCTTTACCAGAACAACCTGTCCATCTGATCTGTTAGCATCCTCGAGATGAGGCATTTCAGTCTCAAAATCATCCCTACTATCATCGTGTAACACCTGCACATTACCCTGAACCTCCTACACATGAAAATAAGCCTCCTTTTTTGCTTTCTTTTGAAATTTGTACAACGCCAGCAAGCATATAGAAAATGTCATGTAGATTGAAAAAGACTAGCATTTTCATCCATCATTACATTTCTATTGATTGTAACTTTGTAAGCTTATTGGTTAAGATATCAATTAACATATATAACTCTGAATGACCACATTCCCTTACATTGGTTATCTAAATTTTCATTTCTTGGTTTTGGTATTAGAACATAAGAAGTTGAACCAAAGATTCAAAGATGGCTTTCCACTAGTTTTCTCCCTTGTCCAAGCTTCTTCAGGTTTCCTTCCTTCCTTTGAAGGATTCCTATAAGAAAATAAAGAAAATAAACAACAGTATGAGATGCTTCACCCCAATATTTCTTATAAAATCCTTTGCTTTTCATCATGATTCTCACCACGTTGATAATCAGCATATTCCTCCTCTCCACCATGTCATAATGTTGAGGTGTATAAGTTGATAATGGTTACTTATGAAACCCTCTCTTAAAAAAGGGCAAACGTATTGGAAGTTAACTCTGCTTTCCAGCTTGATTTTATACAATAGAGTTAGCATGCTTAAATTCTTCGAACACTAAGGATATATATCCCCATCTTTCTTCTACAATCATCAGCAAAAAGGAGAAAGAATGTGGCAAGGGAAATAAAATTTACATTCAAGGGCCCAGAAATATCACTATGCACCAGTTCCAAACACTACCTTTCTCTCCAAGCCTTGCCTTCTTCAAAATGCATCATTCATTGTTTCCCTGATAAACACGCTGTAAAATCTCTGCCCCAATGCAATTGAGGTAAGTCATCTGCCATTGCTTCTTCTGCAAAGTAGAAAGGCACTAAAAATTCAGATGTCCATACCTTTGGTACCAAAGAGCACTGAAATTTCATGATGGAAACAAAGGCATGTGATTTTGAGGAATCAACATTCTTGAAACAATTAAGATTGAGACATGCAACTCCAAAGGCTGTGACCTTATTACAACCATATATCCTTCACAAAATACTTGTTTGCACTAAATGTGACATGCAAATGTCCGTCTAGTGGTTTGATTAATAAACAGAAAATTCTTAATGGTTATAATATACAACACATTTTGAAATATCATTTTCTAACCTTTATGATTGATATACACATTTCCAGGGCCCTCAACACAATTTGTCTTGTCATAACCTAGAATCACAGTTTCTCTCCTTGTATTATCTTCTGCAACGGTCAAAAAGCAGTCTTTCCTACCAGTCATGTTTTTACTAGTACATGAACTGCAAGACCGTACATTAATTTTCCTACTCTCATACTTGGAAACCACTAAAGCATATATATCGTTTTCAGCTTGCTTACCAATATTAGTGTAATATCCCAAATCAGAATATTATACGTTAATTTGGATTCCTTGAAATTCCATTTAAGATAAATATAGATTTTATACTTGCAATAATAATTTAGCTAATAAAATGAAATTTAATTCAGAGTTTTCAGATCTCAAATAATATAATGTGAATCCTCAAAGGGTTTCGTCCTTGATTTATTGTGATGACAAGGGTTTTCATCCTTGAAATCCGATTCTACAATTAAGGGGTTTTGTCCTTAAAAGTAATGCAAAGCTGCTGCTTGTACATGGTTATAAAATTGAATACATTATTGAATGATTCCTTCCATACCAACGACTGATTATTAATATTTCATAGCCTTCCATCAAAAGACGTAACTCCTCCAAGGGTGGTGACCTTTCATCAAAAGAATGTTGGTTACCGATTAATTAATTAATTAATGTTGTATGAATGAATGTTGTTTAATTTAATGACTGTTATTTTATTTAATGACTGTTTTTTATTGGCACTCCTCTTATGAGCGATTTCCCAGTGAATTGTGACACTTCACTTCAAAGCTGCAATTTCATTTGGCTGACTGTGATTTCTCTTTAAGACCTATGATTTCCATGTTGGTGATTTCTTCATAGTGTGTCGCTCCATGCATGGGGAACGACTTCCTTATTGCTGAATTTTAATTCAAGGGCTCCCTTATTATTGGTGATTTTATTCAAGGACTGAAGGACTGAGCTGCCTTCCTCAATTTGTTTGTCCTCAAGCAATTGCAAATTCTTTTGCCTTGACTCATCCATTCCGTCCACCTCTAAAATCCCTGGATTCCACTGCAAGCTTGAAAACTTGTAATTCTTCATACCAAAAGTATTCTTCTTCAACCTTATTTCTTGTCAGCGTTCTCATTTTTAAATTTATGATTGGATATAGCCCGAATTTTGGATCGAGCAAGAACGTGTTTGTCTACCACGAAGTCTCCTCTGATCAGTCCTTTTACCGGCTGCTCTTCCTCGACCTGGGGCTTGCTGTTTGTAACAATCTCCCCATTCTGCCCTTTCGGCGTTGAAAAGGATGGATCGGCTACACTTGGTTGTTCGTTGTTAGCTGCCAAGGATGATTCACCATGTTCCCGATTATTAGTGCCCTTATGAGTTACATAGCCTTTTGCAACCCAAAGAAACTTCTGCCCAAACACACCTTTTTTAATGGCAAGGTTCCCAAAATCAGATCCTGAGTTTTTATTTATATTCAAACTGTTATATTCAACACCATGTTTTGCCCACCTTTTTACTTCTAAGAGAAGAGTTTTGTAAGGCTTGACTGTCATATTGGAGTTTGTAAGATGAAGCATTACTTCAATAGTGACCTTCGGTTCATTCAAAATCCTACCAGAAGAAGCGTTGAATTTTGTTCTATTTGCACACTGAAATTTAAAGTTAAATGATTCCCCAACAATAGTAATCACCGTAAAACACCATGCTCCTTTGACCTGAAAACTGCCTCTCAACGAACCTGCAAGGGCCCAGCACAATTCTCCTTTTGCAATCGCTTCAAGATATGCAAATTTCAGTACTCTTGCAGTACTATCTTTTATCCACTTCGCTAAACTCTATCAAGTATTTTTTTGTATACAGCTATTGGCGCAAATTAATAAGCTTCTTCAAGCAAGATATATCAACAACAAGGTGTCTCGCTGGATCCATCTTAATCTTTTTGAGTTTGAATTGTTTTCTACTTGTACCTTTCTCCTTTATTTTTTGTGTTGCTAGACTGGCAATAGTTATTTCTTTTAGGGCTTCAAAATTATCTTCTGGAATGTGTGTATCAAAAGTTTTCTTTAATGGGTTTTGAATGTTGAGGAATTAGTCCTCACATGAGTGTTTAGGTGTTCCACAATAGATTACTAGGGTGTGTGTGTGGGTAAATAATAAGTGGGACAAATAATATTAATGTGTGCAAATCAATAGAGTGAGTTGCATCTCACGTAGATAGGTTTATGGGAGAGTTTCTAGGAGGTAGGAAGAATGAAGGAGAGATAGAATGAGATATGTAAGGGATAAGAGATGAATGTCATCTCCTTGTTTGTAGGAGATACACTATAAATTGAATCTCCATCTATGAATAAAATCATGGAAAGTTGACTGACAAATTGTATTCGAGCCTTTGGCTCTTATCTATAATGGACTAATTTCATTATTTGGTATCAGAGTAGGCACCCTAATGGAACCTCTCTGTACCTTCCATTTGCTGCTTTGGTGCATCAAAATGGCTCACACAATAGCTTTGTAAATGTGGACCACTTGCAATAACCATTGAAGTCAATCCACCCATTTTTGCATTGTGTCAACAATTTTTAAGTGCAGACCATTACAAATATGTGACATTCGCCATCCAATTGCATGCTTCTCTCTTTCCACCTTGTTCACCTCTTTTCGCAGTTTTTTCACCCATCATGTTCACTGTTTGCATATCAAAATCAGAAAAATATTTAGAAAAAAATAATAATTACATACATTTCTGATATTTTTTAGAGTTTATTACAGTGTTTGTGAATCAGGGCATACAAGCAGGCCGTGCTCCTCATTGGAGATCCCAGATCTACTTTGCATGCATAATCAAAGCCGTATTGTTGCATTCAAAGAGTTTGCTTTAAATATTTTCATCCAGGCTCCACATCTCACTCGGATGCATCGAGACAGCACGCCAAGCTCGGCGCTTAGAACGGCATTTTGCATCAACATTGCTTAGCATCGATTTGCATTACATTGGACGAATCGTGATCAAATTACATCTTGTTCAGTCTTTGTAATAGTATGCATAACTATAGTAAGGAGCCATTGCAATGATCTCCACCTTCCCAAGCATTTGTGACGATTGTATACCTGAGGGCAACACCATTCATCTTTGCATTCTCAACAACAACGTTTCCTTCCATCTCAAATGTCGTATGGCTAGACCCCACGTCGCCCAACTATGAGTATGGATCTGATCTCTAGTGGCTTGAATGGTGACTTGCATCGATGGGCTCCCCCTCCTCAATAGCGGCATACCTGTCTTGATCTTTGCATCAAACCTACAACGAACTCGACCCTTCAACAAACGGCAAGACATCTTTGCTTCAACCTCATCCCTCACACGATGGCACTCATCTCTATGGCTACCTCCAAATCTTCTTACAGTGATGCAAAGATAAAGATTAGGTTTCATCTTAAGTTTTAGGTACTTGTTTTAAAAATCGTAGTTTTCTTGAAACTCATGGTATTAGGTTTAGTCGATTTGTTTTTGGTTTTAACTTGTCTTAGTTTCTTGTTTAAGAGTTTATAATATTTAATTTTATTCTAAGTGGTTTAGATGTAATATTTTTTTTTCGCTTTTTAGTTTCTTTTAAAAAAAAATTCGTTTCAAACAACTACGTGTTTTTTTAATTTTTTCATAAAGTTTAAGATTTAATTGTTTGATGTTTTAATTCGTGGCTTTTTAGTTTTTGTTTTATATGTAGTTTTAGTATTTTATTATTATTATGTTTTAAAGTTTGTTATTTAGGTATTTTGAGAATTAATTAAGTCAATTTTAATTCGTTTTTAAAAGATGCTTTTAGACTTTTAAGGTATTTTTATAAAGTCTTTAGGTGTCAATTAGAATTAGTTGCTAGTATTATCCTTTAGAGTCTTATCAAAAGAATTGTTTTTATGTTAAAAGCATTAGTCTTTGATCCCTTTTGGTTGTCAAAAATAAAAAGTTGTCTTTTTTATTTATTGTCAAAGGTCCAGAGTCAAGTCCTTGTCGTTTTTGTCAAAGAATCCTATTTAAAATTATGAACTTCAAATAAGCCTTTCAAAGGCATTTTCAATAAAACAAGATCGTTTGTGATCTTCATTGTAATAAGTTCTTCTAATCAATATACCATACGCATTTTAGAGAGAACCCAACGTCCACATTCAAGGGGGGCAATTTAGGTATGTAGTTCCTCACTCCATGTTAGAATTAGTCCTCACATGGGTGCTTAGGTGTTCTACAATAGATTATTAGGGGGTGTGTGTGGGTAAATAATAAGTGGGACATGTTGACCATTTTGGTCTTGCAGGCCAAAGGCAGTCTCCTTCCTTCCCTACCACTCTGAACCCCAGTCTAGCCATGCACCCACCTTTTGCAAAATCACCTTTTCTTTGCAATAAGCCCTATTCTTATAGAACATTGAAAAATCCAAAGCCCTGCAGGGTTCGGTTCAGTATGGAGCTTTTCGCTTTGAGCAAATGCCTTAGACAAATAAGAGTCTCTTACAAAAGCTCCAAAGGTTAAGCAGCCCTTGCGGAGGGCAGATGATGAGCAAGAAGGGCAATTGCAAAAGACCCGAGGGGTAACCTTGGACTTGATTTACCCTTGCGGAGGGTAGCTAGTCAAAAGGCCGAAAGGTGAGTTCCTTCGAAAAGAAAGACCAAGGCAAAGAATTCCTTCGGACTTTCTATCCAAAGGAAATTCGTAAGAAAATAGCAAAGGATTTCTTCGGACAAAATGTCCGAAGAAAATCCAAGAAGTTAACAAAGCAAAAGGAAGATAGCCAAAGGCAAAAGTTGATTTTCTTCGAGCAAAATGCCCGAAGGAATTCCTTCGGACATTTTGTCTGAAGAAATTCACAAGGCATAAACTATCCTTTCGGAAGGAGAAATTCCGCAAAAAAATTCACAAGGCAAATCCTTCGGACAAAAAGTCCGAAAGAAATGAGCCGACCGAAAGAAACAAGGAAACAAACAAGGAATTCTTTCGAGAGAAAATCCCGCGACAAAACGAACTAAGCAAATTCTTTCGGACAAAACGTCCAAAGGAATTCCTTCGGACTTTTGCCCGAAAGAAGTCCGCCCGAAAGAAAACGCTGAACATTAAAGGAAAGAAAAGAAAGACCAAGGCCGCACGAAATACCCCGAAGGGCAAGTGCCCTTGCGGGGGACTCTCGGTGATCGCAAAAGGAACCTTTCTCAAGGCCCAAAGGGACGCCTTCCCTTTGGGAGGTTTCAAGGACAAAACCCTGACCAAAGGAAAAAGCCGAAGGAATTCCAAGGGTTGACGGGCCCGCGGACGTCAAAGTTGATGCATCATGGACTAGCTGTTGGAATCCAGACATCCGATGACGTCCCTGCAGACGTCAACTTTACGACCATGGAGTAACCGTTGGTCTTTAAATGAAAGGCGCGAACCCGAGGGAATTCAAAGGCCTTAAGGCCAAAAGGAGACAAAACCAGGAAAAGATGAAGCTGGGAAAAGACAAAGGTTAAGAATGAACTCAACAACCTGCTAATGAAAGAGCCAAAGAAGTAGCAGAAGATAGCCCCCAAGGGCCGAAGGAGCCAAAAAAGACAAAGCCATGAAGAGACAAAAGAGCCAAGTGCAGAAATGGACAAAACAGTCCAAGTGGAAAAGGAAGGTGTCGACTCAAAAAGTTACTCCAGCAGTTGACACAGTGTCTGCCAAGTGGCAAAAGAAGGTGTCGACTCAAAAAGTTACTCCAGCAGTTGACACAGTGTCTGCCAAGTGGTCATCAAGGGGCGCGAACAGTGAACGGCGTGACCCGTTTTTCTCCACTATGCCTTGAAGGAGCAGTCTTGTTTGCAGACAAACGACGTGGCCTATGTTTTTTAAACCCCTGAAATCAAAATCGGAGCCGACACAGCATTCTCTTTCAATGGCTTCCTCTTCCCAATGCTCTCAACACACGTGGGCCACTTGTCAAAGGGCGCCAAAGTCTTTTCCAAAAGGGGTGCTTTTGTTTTCATTTTCTCTATATATATTGTAGCTTCTCATTTGAGAAAGGCATCTCTCATATTGTAAGGCGAAGCCCTGCCAATTTTCACCTGGAATCAATAAAATGCGCATTTTTACCTCTATTTTGGTTGGATATATCTCTAAGTGTCTCTGAGTGTTAGCCATGTGTCTAGTCATTTCTTTCTTAATGCTTTCACAGGCTTGATACCAACACACCTGGTATAGACAAATGCCATTCATGCAGATAACAAGAGGAGCTGTATCTGAAGCACAGAAGCAGAAGAAGGTTACCAGACAATGTGTTTTTCCTACAGCGCCTGTGGTGAGTTTATTTTCTGTGTGTTTCATTAAAGCCTCTCTGTTAAGTTCCCTGCAGTCGGGTCCTTTTACCAGTTAAAGTGTATGTATGTGTCCTTATGGTTCAAAGTGTGAATATGAGTAGATCAAACTTGTTTGGTGCATCACCAACTTAAGTTAGGTTCTGTTTTTCAATAATCCTTCTCCTTTTTCAACCCCCCTCATATATATATTTATTAGCAAATGTACTGGAATAAATCAGAGATGCATCAAAGGAAGCTAGCCCTTATCTAGAGACTCTCCCCTCAGTTTTGCCAGACCCACAGGCAAGAAAGGAGTTTCTATTTTGCCGCGTGGAAGAGAGAAGCTCAGCGTTCTCTCAAGCGTGCAATCCACACCGTCAACAGTTTTTTGCACGCCCGGTGGGACAATTTTAACACTCAGCAAAGTTCCAAGATTGATGTTGGTCCTGTTATAGCAAAATCAACCATTTTCAGCATCTGGCGACTCCAATGATAAGAATATCAGTCTCTAACCAAAGACCAGTCTGACTTCCTATGCCTAAAATCACCACACGATCTGCTGCTAGGGGTGTCCCTTTTGAATTCGTTGAATTGCCTTTGAACTCAGCAAAGCGACTGAGATTTGAAAAAGCTCATCCTTATTCAGCAAATCACTTTCCCAGACTGGCCATAAAATACACCTACACAAGAAGGCCTCAGTTGAATCCTGTCATAGCTATGGCTTTACCTTTTGTGGCCTTTCATGGTCAGAGTCCTTTGAATCTCCTACGTTATGACCCAATTCCAGGCGCAGTCCTTAAAAATGTGCCTCCCTTTAATGGAGAAGGGCCCATTACTGCTATCGAACACATCAGAAATATTGCTAACCTCTGTAATATTCACAATGTCACTGAGGAAAATATTGCGATCAGATTGCTGGCATTGTCTTTCAAGGGCAAGGTTTTGGACTGGTATGGGACTTTGCCCATGAATTCAATCGATTCCTAGAACGAATTGGGCACCCTCTTAACAAACCGATTTGAGGAGAAGAGTGACCGCTTCTCACTTGCCGAGCCGCTGACCACAATGAAAAGAGCTCCACACGAATTCATGCAAGATTTCAATACTCGTTTTCAAAAAACATGGAACAAAATCCCTATTCTGGTAAGGCCGACTCCGAGCTATGCTTTCCTCTATTATTTGAAAGCGTTGAACAGTGACATTGCTGTCATGATACAGTCCATGGGAGGATATATGATGCCTGTTGCCTATGACATAGCTATAGCAGCCGAAAATTACCTGGTGCAGGGTAGAAAGATAGCCCCTAGGCCTCATATGTCGCTCTTTCCTGAATTGTTGCCTCCAATCCAGAGTGCTGCTCCCACCTTAGCTCTTCTGTCTGGCATAGAAAAGCCGGCTGCTACTTCATCAAATGACCTCCATAAAGTCAAAAAATTGTTACAAAGCGTAACAAATGAACTAGTGGCTCTTAAAAGGCAGCAAGCTCAAGGCAATCGACCAAATCAAGGATATCAGCAGTATGGGCAAGCAAATAGACCCCCTTTCCAGAATTACAATCGAGGGCAGGGTCAGTTTGCACAGGCCAGACCTTTTTAAGGCTATAATCCAAGCGCTCCATCATCCAAGGCTCTAACGCCTGCTCAAAACAATTTGGTACAAGAACAACGCAGTTGCTCAACTACGGGATATGGTCAAGATTAGTCTGTTTATACAAATGAGATGATGAGTCACTACACAAATGCACAAAAAAATCAAGCAGACGCCCAATTCCCAAGCTTTGAGGCTTGAGTACAACTCGGCATGGGCAGCAGCCAAACTCAGCCCAATTCTACTCTCATGAATCCCCTGGAAGGTGAGTTCTAAGTAGTCAATTATGTGAGTAGTGCAGACAATCAGGGCGACTATGTCGCAGCCAACACAAGATCCAAAAGGAGAGCAATGGAAGAAGCTCAAGCAGATGCTCAAACGTCAGCACCACCTTCTTCATCACATGTGAACCAAAAGGTTCCAAAATTCAGACCGCCGATTGTACCTTCAACGCCTCGACCTGCCCCTTAGGCTGTAAGTAATCCCAAAGAAAATTTGAAAAGCAACCTTCGAGTCAACGTGGTAGCCCAGATGAAGAAGTTGAACATGAATATCTCCTTGTGGGATTCATTGTCAATACCGGGGCAAAAAGACATGCTGCAAAAGAAATTGCATGCGCTGAATGAACAAGCTGTCCCAACGAAAGCCGATAATGTCATGATCATGAATGGGCAGCCTTCCACATCAAGCCAAGTTAGAAAAGAAGAAAAGGTTCCCCCTTTTTATTTGTCCTTGGTCATAGGAGATTTTTTGGTGCACAATTGCATCATTAACAGTGGAACAAACACCTCGGTAATGCCCAAATGCATAGCCGACAACCTGGAGCTAAAATATGAAGAAATGACTAAGGGAGTCTTGCAGCTGGATGAAACACCAGCAAAGACAGTTGGAGTGGTGAAAGGTTTGAGCTTGACGCTACATCCCTGCCCGGCCTTCTCAATTCCTCACGATGTGGTAGTGGCGGATGTCCCTCCTTACTTTGCTATTTGCTTGTCCAGGGATTTCACATTCAAAATAGGCGACTACCTAGCAGCAAACTGGTCTTCTCTGATTTTTAGAACCAAGTATGGGACTAAGGTTAAGATTGAATCAGAGCCACTCCACAGAGATCATCTAAAACCATACTCGCTCAAGGCGGCAAATGTCAGCTATGCCATTATTGACCAGGAAGAATTCCAAGCGGATCAATCTCCATCATTTGCCCTTGAAGGAGTTGCTGACCTACTCTTAGACGAATGGGGACGTGACAACTTTGAGCATGATCCTTACAAATTCATAGAAGAGGCCGGCCTTGGGATTTATTGCATGCACGAAGAGGGTACTTTTGTACCAAATCTGATGAAAGCAAGCCAAGAAAGCTCAGGTTTATCGCAGTTATTCTTTGATGGTTCAAGAAGTTGGGCGCTGGTGGTGGAGTGGTGCTAGTTTCTCCCTCCAAGGAGAAATACTTTTCAACTTTTAGGTTTCAATTTTCTTGCACAAGCAATGTTGCGGAGTACGAATCCCTCATCCATGGTTTGGAGTGGGCAAGAAAAAGAGGAATCAAAGAGCTGCAAGTTTTTGTTGACAGTGAGCTAATTGTGAATCAGGTAAGGAGCCAAAATCTGACAAAAAATTATTTGCTTAAGTCTTATAAACACAGGGTGTGGGACTTAGTGGAGAGTTTCTTTGCTTTCAATGTTACCTCTATTTCTAGAGAGCAGAACAAGCAAGCAGATAGGCTGGCAGCAGTTGGTGCCCAGTTTGATATCCCTAAGGAGATAAGCCGAGACAGCAGTCCATGCCATTTGAAGATAGTAATCCGCCCCTGTGTACCTGACAACATCACTAACTGGCAGGTGTTTGACAACGACCAGCAAATAACACTCTTCTTGCAAGAAGAAGCTGAGTTTGCTGCTAAAAACCAGAGTAAGCTACAACAGCAATATGGCATCCAAGTTGTTCAGTTGAAGAATAAACTTCCCAAAGGCTTGGTCACTCTCGAGAGTATCTTCAATGAAGATGACCAATTGAAAAGCGACAAGGAAAGCATCACAACCAAAGAGAAGCACCATGAGAAGGTTAAAAAAATTCAAGAATAAGCTGCTTGCACTTGGGAAAGTATGCACGGACCATGAAAAGCAAGGCTTCACCTTGTTGTGCCAAGAGTTTACTGATGTCTTCGCCTGGGAGTATAGTGATTTGAAGGGTTTCGACCCAAGTTTGGCCCAACATACCATTGAGCTGGAAGAAGGCGCCAAGCCGATCAAACAGAAACAAAGAACTGTCAACCCATAGATTGAGCCTCTCATGCGGAAGGAACTCACCAAGTTGATTGAATCCAGAATAATATTTCCAATCAAACACTCTTCTTGGCTGGCCAATCTTGTCCCTGTCCGGAAAAAGAATGGGGAGATCAGACTATGTGTAGATTTCAGAGACCTCAATAGAGTCTCTTTGAAAGATCATTATCCTCTCCCAAGCATGGAACAAATCCTTCAAATGGTGACAGGAAGCGAGCCTTTCTCCCTCCTGGACGGGTATTCAAGATATAATCAGATTTTGGTGCAATATTGTGACCAGTACAAGATAGCCTTCACTACCAAGTGGGGGACGTTTGCTTATCGAAAAATGTCATTTGGATTGTCTAATGTCGGTGCCACTTTTCAGCGAGCCATGGACATGGCCTTTCAAGGCTTGATAAATAACATTGTGCTGGTGTATCTCGACGACGTGACAATTTTATCTAAAGAGGCGGGCCAACACATAAAACACCTCAGACAAATATTTGAGAGGTGTAGAGAGTTCGATATCTCTCTCAATCTGAAGAAATGCGTGTTTGCTGTCCATGAGGGTAAACTCGGCCACGTTGTTTCCAAAGAAGGCTTGACCATTGATCCAAAGAGAGTTCGCTCCATCCTGGAGCTGTCCTTGCCTAAACACAAGAGGGCCTGCAGAGCTTCTTCGGCAAAATAAATTTCATCCAGAGATTTATTTCAAATTTTGCAGAGGTAGTCAAGCCATTGACCTCTATGCTGAAGAAGGAAGAGAAGTTCGCGTAGACAGCGCAAAAAAAGGATAGTTTTGAAGAGATTAAGCAAGCTATTGCCCAGGCTCCTACCTTGATCAGCCCTGACTTCACCAAAGATTTCAAACTCTACACCTTCGGAAATGAAGAGGTAATCTCAGCCATGCTTACCCAAGCGAATGGTGATAACCTTGAACCACTTGCGTTTTTTAGCCAAGGCCTAGAGGGTTTTGAGGTCAGGTATACATATGTGGAGAAGCAAGTCCTTGCAGTCATACGGAGCCTGAAGAAATTCAAACATATGTTGTCCAACAACAGGATTCACCTCATGGTCCCTCATCCTGACATCAAAGATATCTTGACCAACCGTGACCTGAATGAAAAGAGGGCGAGATGGATCACTAAAGTAATGGAGTATGACGTGGATGTCAAGATCACCAAGTTGGTAAGAGGAAAAGCCCTGTGTGAACACCTTGCTGCAGACCTTAAACAGCAAAAAAGATGACAGTCTACTAATTCATGATGCAACCACAGCAGAAGAATCAACTGTTATGAAGGATTGGACATCAGAGTTGAGGCATTTCCTTCTCACTGGTGAGTGCCCGTAGGGCCTTGATAAGACCAAGAGGAGATATTTCAGACTCCAATCTCTCCCTTATGCCCTGATTGATGGAGTGTTGTTCAATAGGGATCTCTCAGGAGTGTTTTTAAGGTGCATAAACTCAAGTTAGGCCGACAGGGTGTTGTCCGAGTTCCATGATGGCCCAGTGGGTGGTCACTTTGCTCCTAGGCCTACAGCTGCAAGAATAATGAGAGCTGGTTATTTCTGGCCCACTCTATTGGGAGACACCCATGCCTGGGTATGAAAGTGCCAGAAGTGTGCATTTTTTGATAGGAAACAACGGCTGGCTGCCATGCCTTTACAGCGTATTCAGATGGAGCAGCCATTCATGCAATGGGGCCTTAACTTTATAGGGATGATTAACCCTCCCTCCACTGTTGGACATAAGTGGGTCCTGACCACCACAGAGTATTTCACAAGATGGGTAGACGCTGTCGCTTTAAAGGAAGCCAACAAAAGTGCAGTCCTGGATTTTTATGAAGCCCTGATGGCAAAGTTTGAGGTTCCATCTACCATCATCTCAGATAACGCTTTTGCTTTTTTGGGGACTAAAACGAGTGAATGAGCATTGAGACATGGTATCTATCTTAGCACTTCATCCAACTAATACTCACAGGGGAATGGACTGGTTGAATCCACCAATAAAAATCTGATTAGGATTATCAAAAGAACAATGGAGGATAATCAGAGAACTTGGCATGCCAAGTTGAAAACAGCTTTGTGGGCAGATAGGATCACTCCAAAGAGGGCAATTGGCAACTCGCCATACACTCGTATATGGAAGGGATGCTAGGCTTCCTATTTCACTTGAGTTGCCAACCTTGGACCTTGCTCACCAGTTGCAGTTAGAAGAAGGCAACAGCATGGAGGTTAGGCTATGCGAGCTAATGGAGCTTCAAGAAACAAGGGACCAGGCTATGGCTTCTATGACCAACCGCCAACAGCAGACAAAGAAACACTTCGACAAGAGATCTTCGTCAAAAGGTTTCTCTGAATGAGACGTCGTCTTGAAATGGGATGCGGACCGAGCTAAGCCTGGAAAGCACGCGAAGTTTGACGCCATATGGAGTGGTCCATACATCATCACTCAGTGCAAGCAGCACAATGCGTTTCAACTCTCCAAGTTGGATGGTGAAGAACTATATATCCCAGTAAATGGGATACATCTTAAGCATTATCACTGAGCCCTTCTCCCATCATGTATATATTTTCCTTGTTTTCCCTGTTTTCCCTAAGTGCTATTGCACATGTTAGTAGTTTTCTTAGTCTTGTGTGTGTTTTCGTTTCTTTTTTTTGGGGGTAAAAGCTTCATGATTGATTCTTGGATCTCTCAAGGCTGTTGCTAGCTTTTTCAAGCTGCATTCTGACTCCGTGCCCAATGGACTTTGAGGCCACTGGTTTCTTAAGCATGGCAGGCATGCTTCCCCTGGGAATCGCCAATTTGTTAACCATTTTGGTCCTGCAGGCCAAAGGCAGTCTCCTTCCTTCCCTACCACTCTGAACCCCAGTCTAGCCATGCACCCACCTTCTGCAAAATCTCCTTTTCTTTGCAATAAGCCCTGTTCTTATAGAACATTGAAAAATCCAAGGCCCTGCAAGGTTCGGTTCAGTATGGAGCTTTTCGCTTTGAGCAAATGCCTTAGACAAATAAGAGTATCTTACAAAAGCTCCAAAGGTTAAGCAGCCCTTGTGGAGAGCAAATGATGAGCAAGAAGGGCCATTGCAAAAGACCCTAAGGGTAACCTTGGACTTGATTTACCCTTGCGGAGGGTAGCTGGTCAAAAAGCCGAAAGGTGAGTTCCTTCGAAAAGAAAGACCAAGGCGAAGAATTCCTTCGGACTTTCTGTCCGAAGGAAATTCATAAGGAAATAGCAAAGGATTTCTTCGAACAAAATGTCCAAAGAAAATCCATGAAGTGAACAAAGCAAAAGGAAGATAGCCAAAGGCAAAAGTTGATTTTCTTCGGGCAAAATGCCCGAAGGAATTCCTTCGGACATTTTGTCCGAAGAAATTCACAAGGCATAGACTGTCCTTTCGAAAGGAGAAATTCCGCGGAAGAATTCACAAGGCAAATCCTTCGGACAAAAAGTCCGAAAGAAAAGAGTCGACCGAAAGAAACAAGGAAACAAACAAGGAATTCTTTCGGGAGAAAATCCCGTAGCAAAACGAACTAAGCAAATTCTTTCGGACAAAAAGTCCAAAGGAATTCCTTCGGACTTTTGCCCGAAAGTCCGCCCAAAAGAAAAGGCTGAGCATTAAAGGAAAGACTACAAAGACCAAGGCCGCCCGAAATACCCCGAAGGGCAGGTGCCCTTGTGGGGGACTCTCGGTGACCACAAAAAGAACCTTCTCAAGGCCCGAAGGGACACCTTCTCTTCGGGAGGTTTCAAGGACAAAAGCCCGACCAAAGGAAAACGCCGAAGGAATTCCAAGGGTTGACGGGCCCGCGGACGTCAAAGTTGATGCATCATGGACTAGCTGTTGGAATCCAGACATCCGATGACGTCCCCGCAGACGTCAACTTTACGACCATGGAGTAATCGTTGGTCTTTAAATGAAAGGCGCGAACCCGAGGGAATTCAAAGGCCTTAAGGCCAAAAGGAGACAAAACCAGGAAAAGATGAAGCTGGGAAAAGACAAAGGTTAAGAATGAACTCAACAACCTGCTAATGAAAGAGCCAAAGAAGTAGCAGAAGATAGCCCCCAAGGGCCGAAGGAGCCAAAAAAGACAAAGCCATGAAGAGACAAAAGAGCCAAGTGCAGAAATGGACAAAACAGTCCAAGTGGAAAAGGAAGGTGTCGACTCAAAAAGTTACTCCGGCAGTTGACACAGTGTCTGCCAAGTGGTCATCAAAGGGCACGAACAGTGAACGGCGACCCGTTTTTCTCTACTTTGCATTGATGAGCAAACAAACCGCGTAAATGCCTTGAAGGAGCGGTCTTGTTTGCAGACAAACAGCGCGGCCTATGTTTTTTAAATGCTTGAAGTCAAAATCGGAGCCGACACAGCACTCTCTTTCAGTGGCTTCCTCTTCCCAACGCTCTCAGCGCACGTGGACCACTTGTCAAAGGGCGCCAAAGTCTTTTCTAAAAGGGGCGCTTTTGTTTTCTTTTTCTCTATATATATAGTAGCTTCTCATTTGAGAAAGGCATCTCTCATATTGTAAGGCAAAGCCCTGCCAATTTTCACCTGAAATCAATAAAATACGCATTTTTACCTCTATTTTGGTTGGATATATCTCTGAGTGTTAGCCATGTGTCCAGTCATTTCTTTCTTAATGCTTTCACAGGCTTGATACCAACACACCTGGTATAGACAAGCGTCATTCTTGCAGATAACAAGAGGCGCTGTATCTGGAGCGTAGAAGCAAAAGAAGGTTACCAGACAATGTGCTTTTCCTGCAGCGCCTGTGGTGAGTTTATTTTCTGTGTGTTTCATTAAAGCCTCTCTTTAAGTTCCCTGCAGTCGGGTCCTTTTACCAGTTAAAGTGTATGTATGTGTCCTTATGGTTCAAAGTGTGAGTATGAGTAGATCAAACTTGTTTGGTGCATCACCAACTTAAGTTAGGTTTTGTTTTTCAATAATCCTTCTCCTTTTTCAACCCCCCTCATTATATATATATATATATATATATATATATATATTTATTTATTTATTTATTAGCAAATGTACTGGAATAAATCAGAGATGCATCAAAGGGAGCTATTATATATTTATTTATTTATTTATTAGCAAATGTACTGGAATAAATCAGAGATGCATCAAAGGGAGCTATTATATATATATATATATAATGAGGGGGGTTGAAAAAGGAGAAGGATTATTGAAAAACAAAACCTAACTTAAGTTGGTGATGCACCAAACAAGTTTGATCTACTCATACTCACACTTTGAACCATAAGGACACATACATACACTTTAACTGGTAAAAGGACCCGACTGCAGGGAACTTAACAGAGAGGCTTTAATGAAACACACAGAAAATAAACTCACCACAGGCGCTGTAGGAAAAGCACATTGTCTGGTAACCTTCTTCTGCTTCTGTGCTTCAGATACAGCTCCTCTTGTTATCTGCATGAATGGCATTTGTCTATACCAGGTGTGTTGGTATCAAGCCTGTGAAAGCATTAAGAAAGAAATGACTAGACACATGGCTAACACTCAGAGATATATCCAACCAGTTAAAGTGTATGTATGTGTCCTTATGGTTCAAAGTGTGAGTATGAGTAGATCAAACTTGTTTGGTGCATCACCAACTTAATTTAGGTTTTGTGTGTGTGTGTGTGTGTATATATTTGCATTATTTGCTTAAATTTTCATTAATGTGTGATGACACATAAGATTTAGCTTTTTAATGTCTTGTCCAATGAATTACCCTTAAAATCCAGATCAATGGTATCATAGCAGTTTGTTCCATGTTTGTGTGTCCCTTTGGATAATGTCAGGCTGCAAGAAGTATGGTCTCAAGATATGCGACACTTCAGATTGCCTTCTTGTCAGCTCAAACAATCATAGATGGCAGATAATTATGCAACACATGATCCTTTCCAATTGATGCTCATCAAAGCCTCTAGGAATGGAGGAACTAGATTATGGACTAGGTTGCATAAGTTTCATTTTTTTGCACCCACGACACATACAACTTCAACGATCAAACCTTTTGGTGGGCCAAAACCTTTCAAGGTACAAGTCAATTTTGATATTCTTGTTATTGATGGAAAATTTGATTGAGATTCACTAGACTAATGGCTCGACCAATTAGAGTCATATTTGTTTGTCAATAATGTTTTTGACAATGAAAAATAACATTTACACTTTCAAAAGTTATTTTCTCTGTCAAAGATGATGGAAATCAGTCTTCAAAATAGCCAGGACAGGGAGCAAGAAAGGGATGATCATTTAACACTTATCACAATGATATTGTGGTCAAAATTTGGGAAAACTTTGTAGAATCCATCATAGATAAATAGTACCCTATGCAAAACTATGATGATTGGTACAAAAAACTGCAACAGTTGTGCTAGGGCTGAGAAACAATTATGCAAGATTGGTGATGGGGATAGATTGGATGTGGATCTAGAGAAGATTCAATTAACTCGATATTGGTCCGCAACAAGGACCATCGTGAAGCTTCCTAGCTTCTTGGGCCTAGCCAATTTATACTATAGGTTTATGTTCATATTCTATCACATTGTGCAAACCTTGAATCAAATGACCAAAGGAGCCAAAGCAAAGTTTGCTTGGATTGGGTCACAACAAAAGGAATTTGTAGAGTTGAAGTGTTGACTTTGCACGATGCTTATCCTTGCTCTTGGATCTGCAATAACCGTTTGAGCTAGTGACTGATTCTTTGGAGTATCCACCTAGTGTTGTCCGTAAACAACATGAACACCTAGATGCCTATCACAATTATTGATAGGGTTCAAAGATACCCAATGTATGATATGGAGCTTTATGCCATTTATCCAAGCTTGTTGAAAATGGAAGCACTATATCTTGAGAAAGGAACTGGTCACTCACACTTATGACATAGCCCTTCCATTCTTGCAAGCATAGAGCAAGTTGGTGAATGATTTCCAACAAAAGTGGTCTGCCTATTTGCAGTATTTTTACCTAACCATTAAGCTTAAAAGGGACAATGCCAACCGGAGTCTTGACTGCTTGAGTTGACTCCTTGTTGCAGCATGGGCCACCATATTGGAATGTTGTTGGCATGGCTTGGCCTAAATTAAACTAAGGCAATCTTGAATTTGCAAATACGTATTGACAACTACCTTTAGGTAAATATGTTTTTAATTACTATTTGACCTCCTATTGCAACATCAATAGAAGATTCTTCACATGCTTAGAATGAAGCAAACAAAGCAACAAAATTTGTCAAATGAATTTGACACATTCAATATCATGCACTGACATATTGTTGAAAACATCATGACAAGTATTGAGTATTATACCAACACAAAGCTGGAAACAAGGTGTGGTTACATATACGAAAAGAGAGGTTCAATGGTCCCAACAAAAACTTCAGATCACTCTATGCTGAACCCTACACCACAGCCATTGATGTGGTTGAGAATGTTTTTGAGCTTAACCTTCCATTTCACCATGGATTGCACTTTGTTTTCAACGAGGAACTCCTTAGGCCCCATTTCCCATATTGTTTGGATACGTTAGATGCAACAGGAATAGCCACAGCTTCTGGAATTGAGTCCTGATTTTGCTACACCAGCAATGATGGATCATGGATACACAAATCAAAGGGACACAGCATCAGACAATACCACTTTAGGGTTGTCAAAGCAGGTCAAATCATCCACCAAGGGAAATGGTTCTCACCAAGACCCAAATAGAGAAGAAGTTTCTACATTTGGTCCTAGAACTTGACACAATAAAGGTTATTGCTTCCATTTCGAGGCAAAATTGTAGGAGGCTCGAAACATCCTTGCAACATTGTTATACATTTTTGGCCTAACAACAATGATTTGGGGTGTTGTAAATTGACATTGTTGGTTTATTTGTGTGTGGAAGGCCATTTCCATGTGTTTCGGAAACAAAATCATTGCAAACAAAGTCATAGATCTCAAGAGAAAATTATTTCAAGGCATTAGATATGACCCGAACTGACAAATCAGTCTTATCGTTTCCAATTCTGATGGATCATAATGGACGATTGGAGTCATAACAAAGGAATTATGGACTCAACAAGTTGTTCTTTCTAAATTACCTCTTGGCAAGCATTGCGAACACAGTACTTAAGTAATTGTTGAAAGATGAACCAATCCATTTTCCAACGGTGCATCTTCCAGTTCTATTGTAGACATTTGTATATAGATCAATTGCTTGATCTATAAAAGGTCAGAGTAATATCTTCACATCTCTTCTCAGAGATGTACATACCTCTCATATCAATAATGTTGCTGATTCTGTTATTTTTGGTAGTAGTATTCTTTTTATGTGTGAATATTTTGTTTTCAGCTTTATCTTTCTAAATTTTTATTTTTCATAACACGTTAGATTTAGCTATTTAGTATGGTGTCCATTGTACTCCGCCTAAAATTTGGATCATGAATTTGTGACCTTAAAAAATATTTCTTTTGAAACATATCATGAATAACATGGCTTAGCCACTATGCTGGACATTTGTTGAAGTGATATCATTGTTCAATGTTAGACAAATTCTCTTTAATCTGGTCAACTGGGATATCTACCATAGGTAATTCTACCTACAAAAATGTAAGGTGTTACTTCTGTGGTAAAATAGGTCATCTAAAGAAAGATTGTAGGAAGAGAATTTGGCTAAAAAATAAGGAAAATCAGTTTAAGTCTAAACATAGTCCGGCTAATTGTAATATCCTTGAATAAAATTGCCAATAATAAGGAAGCCCTTGAATTAAACAACTCAGAAATAAGGAAGTAGTTCGACATGCATGGAGCGCCACACTATGAAGAAATCACCAACATGGAAATTGCAGGGCTTAAAGAGAAATCGCAATCAGCGAAATGAAATTGCAGCTTTGAAGTGAAGCATCACAATTTACTAGGAAATCGCTCATAAGATGAGGGCCAATAAAACAACAATCATTAAATCAAACATCATTCATTAATACAACAATAATTAATTAACCAGTAACCAACATTCCTTTGATGAAAGGTCACCACCCTTGAAGGAGTTACGTCTTTTGATGGAAAGCTATAAAGTATTAATAATCAATCATTGGTATGGAAGGAATTATTCAATAATATATTCACTTTTATAACTATGTACAAGCAACAACTTTACATTACTTTTAAGGACTAAATCCCTTTAATTGTAGAATCGGATTTCAAGGACGAAAACCCTTGTCATCACAGTAAATCAAGGACGAAACCCCTTGAGGATTCACATTATATTATTTGAGATCTGAAAACTCTGAATTAAATTTCATTTTATTACCTAAAGTATTATTGCAAGTATAAAATCTATATTTATCTTAAACGAAATTCCAAGGAATCCAAATTAACGTATAAGATTCCGGTTAGAGATATTACAGTGGCATTAGAGCCATTTCTTGGCTAGCTCTGGGATAGAGCTATTTTTCAGAGTTGTCTTCATGCCATGGGGTCACTACATAGTGACATTGTGGTTGGTTTCGATTCGTACAAAACCCTTCCAGCAGAGATTCAAAAATAAATCTCTTTTTCGGACTTTATGGAGTTGATGGGAACATAGCATGGGAAGGGGCACTATGAAGAAGTTGGTCGCAAACCAAAGGGCAGCCAAGAAAATCTCCAAAATGCATTGGGAAAGCCAAACTCTCATGAGGAATCCAGAGAAGGAATCAAGCAATGAAAGATTTCAGATTCTAAAAAGGTTAGTGGATAGCTCATGGAGGCATCTACCATGAAAGGTGAAAGTGGGGAAAAGGTTCCAGCCCAAGAGGAAGCACCACGGGTTGATTGCCCTAAGCGTTCACTGGAAAAAGTGAAAGGAACACTTTAGTGACAGCCCAAAGTCTTCTTTTGACAAAGATTTGGGTGCTTCGAAGGTGAGTTTGCCATCAGAGAGGATAGACTATGGGGGAAATCGTGACCAGCCATTATTAGATTTCAATCACACTCTACTGTGAGCCCTGGAAATATGCAGGAAGGCGGAGTTGATTTTCAGAAAACAAGTCTTAATTCATACTTTCATATGGTTCTTTCATGGACGGTCTAATTGATGGGGTAGGGCTTACTCATGCTCAGTTAGGCTTTGCATATAAATTGGATAAGCATGAAGGGGTCAATACAGACAATTTAGAGAACACTATGAAAGGGTAAAGAGGTATTCAATAATGAAATTAGCCCATTACAAGCAAGAGCCAAAGGCTCGAATACAATTTGTCAGTGAACTTTTCATGATTTTATTCATACTTGGAGATTCAATTTATACTGTATGTTGCTCCTACAAACAAGGAGATGACATTCATATCTTATCCCTTACATATCTTATTCTATCTCTCCTTTATTCTCTCTACCTCTTAGAAACTCTACAATAAACCTATCTACGTGAGATGCAACTCACTTTATTGATTTGCACACATTAACATTATTTGCCCTGTTGACGGTGTGGATTGCACCCTTGAGAGAAAGCTGAGCTTCTCTCTTCCACGCGACAAAATGGAAACTGTTCTCTTGCCTGTGGGTCTGGCAAAATTGAGGGGAGAGTCTCTAGATAAGGGCTAGCTCCCTTTGATGCATCTCTGATTTATTCCAGTACATTTGCTAATAAATAAATAAATATATATATATATATATATATATATATATATATATATAATGAGGGGGGTTGAAAAAGAAGGATTATTGAAAAACAAAACCTAACTTAAGTTGGTGATGCACCAAACAAGTTTGATCTACTCATACTCACACTTTGAACCATAAGGACACATACATACACTTTAACTGGTAAAAGGACCCGACTGCAGGGAACTTAACAGAGAGGCTTTAATGAAACACACAGAAAATAAACTCACCACAGGCACTGCAGGAAAAGCATATTTATTTATTTATTAGCAAATGTACTGGAATAAATCAGAGATGCATCAAAGGGAGCTAGCCCTTATCTAGAGACTCTCTCCTCAATTTTGCCAGACCCACAGGCAAGAGAACAGTTTCCATTTTGTCGCGTGGAAGAGAGAAGCTCAGCTTTCTCTCAAGGGTGCAATCCACACCGTCAACAGGGCAAATAATGTTAATGTGTGCAAATCAATAAAGTGAGTTGCATCTCACGTAGATAGGTTTATTGTAGAGTTTCTAAGAGGTAGAGAGAATAAAGGAGAGATAGAATAAGATATGTAAGGGATAAGATATGAATGTCATCTCCTTGTTTGTAGGAGCAACATACAGTATAAATTGAATCTCCAAGTATGAATAAAATCATGAAAAGTTCACTGACAAATTGTATTCGAGCCTTTGGCTCTTGCTTGTAATGGGCTAATTTCATTATTGAATACCTCTTTACCCTTTCATAGTGTTCTCTAAATTGTCTGTATTGACCCCTTCATGCTTATCCAATTTATATGCAAAGCCTAACTGAGCATGAGTAAGCCCTACCCCATCAATTAGACCGTCCATGAAAGAACCATATGAAAGTATGAATTAAGACTTGTTTTCTGAAAATCAACTCCGCCTTCCTGCATATTTCCAGGGCTCACAGTAGAGTGTGATTGAAATCTAATAATGGCTGGTCACGATTTCCCCCATAGTCTATCCTCTCTGATGGCAAACTCACCTTCGAAGCACCCAAATCTTTGTCAAAAGAAGACTTTGGGCTGTCACTAAAGTGTTCCTTTCACTTTTTCCAGTGAACGCTTAGGGCAATCAACCCGTGGTGCTTCCTCTTGGGCTGGAACCTTTTCCCCACTTTCACCTTTCATGGTAGATGCCTCCATGAGCTATCCACTAACCTTTTTAGAATCTGAAATCTTTCATTGCTTGATTCCTTCTCTGGATTCCTCATGAGAGTTTGGCTTTCCCAATGCATTTTGGAGATTTTCTTGGCTGCCCTTTGGTTTGCGACCAACTTCTTCATAGTGCCCCTTCCCATGCTATGTTCCCATCAACTCCATAAAGTCCGAAAAAGAGATTTATTTTTGAATCTCTGCTGGAAGGGTTTTGTACGAATCGAAACCAACCACAATGTCACTATGTAGTGACCCCATGGCATGAAGACAACTCTGAAAAATAGCTCTATCCCAGAGCTAGCCAAGAAATGGCTCTAATGCCACTGTAATATCTCTAACCGGAATCTTATACGTTAATTTGGATTCCTTGGAATTTCGTTTAAGATAAATATAGATTTTATACTTGCAATAATACTTTAGGTAATAAAATGAAATTTAATTCAGAGTTTTCAGATCTCAAATAATATAATGTGAATCCTCAAGGGGTTTCGTCCTTGATTTACTGTGATGACAAGGGTTTTCGTCCTTGAAATCCGATTCTACAATTAAAGGGATTTAGTCCTTAAAAGTAATGTAAAGTTGTTGCTTGTACATAGTTATAAAAGTGAATATATTATTGAATAATTCCTTCCATACCAATGATTGATTATTAATACTTTATAGCTTTCCATCAAAAGACGTAACTCCTTCAAGGGTGGTGACCTTTCATCAAAGGAATGTTGGTTACTGGTTAATTAATTATTGTTGTATTAATGAATGATGTTTGATTTAATGATTGTTGTTTTATTAGCCCTCATCTTATGAGCGATTTCCTAGTAAATTGTGATGCTTCACTTCAAAGCTGCAATTTCATTTCGCTGATTGCGATTTCTCTTTAAGCCCTGCAATTTCCATGTTGGTGATTTCTTCATAGTGTGGCGCTCCATGCATGTCGAACTACTTCCTTATTTCTGAGTTGTTTAATTCAAGGGCTTCCTTATTATTGGCAATTTTATTCAAGGATATTACAATTAGCCGGACTATGTTTAGACTTAAACTGATTTTCCTTATTTTTTAGCCAAATTCTCTTCCTACAATCTTTCTTTAGATGACCTATTTTACCACAGAAGTAACACCTTACATTTTTGTAGGTAGAATTACCTATGGTAGATATCCCAGTTGACCAGATTAAAGAGAATTTGTCTAACATTGAACAATGATATCACTTCAACAAATGTCCAGCATAGTGGCTAAGCCATGTTATTCATGATATGTTTCAAAAGAAATATTTTTTAAGGTCACAAATTCATGATCCAAATTTTAGGCGGAGTACAATGGACACCATACTAAATAGCTAAATCTAACGTGTTATGAAAAATAAAAATTTAGAAAGATAAAGCTGAAAACAAAATATTCACACATAAAAAGAATACTACTACCAAAAATAACAGAATCAGCAACATTATTGATATGAGAGGTATGTACATCTCTGAGAAGAGATGTGAAGATATTACTCTGACCTTTTATAGATCAAGCAATTGATCTATATACAAATGTCTACAATAGAACTGGAAGATGCACCGTTGGAAAATGGATTGGTTCATCTTTCAACAATTACTTAAGTACTGTGTTCGCAATGCTTGCCAAGAGGTAATTTAGAAAGAACAACTTGTTGAGTCCATAATTCCTTTGTTATGACTCCAATCGTCCATTATGATCCATCAGAATTGGAAACGATAAGACTGATTTGTCAGTTCGGGTCATATCTAATGCCTTGAAATAATTTTCTCTTGAGATCTATGACTTTGTTTGCAATGATTTTGTTTCCGAAACACATGGAAATGGCCTTCCACACACAAATAAACCAACAATGTCAATTTACAACACCCCAAATCATTGTTGTTAGGCCAAAAATGTATAACAATGTTGCAAGGATGTTTCGAGCCTCCTACAATTTTGCCCCGAAATGGAAGCAATAACCTTTATTGTGTCAAGTTCTAGGACCAAATGTAGAAACTTCTTCTCTATTTGGGTCTTGGTGAGAACCATTTCCCTTGGTGGATGATTTGACCTGCTTTGACAACCCTAAAGTGGTATTGTCTGATGCTGTGTCCCTTTGATTTGTGTATCCATGATCCATCATTGCTGGTGTAGCAAAATCAGGACTCAATTCCAGAAGCTGTGGCTATTCCTGTTGCATCTAACGTATCCAAACAATATGGGAAATGGGGCCTAAGGAGTTCCTCGTTGAAAACAAAGTGCAATCCATGGTGAAATGGAAGGTTAAGCTCAAAAACATTCTCAACCACATCAATGGCTGTGGTGTAGGGTTCAGCATAGAGTGATCTGAAGTTTTTGTTGGGACCATTGAACCTCTCTTTTCGTATATGTAACCACACCTTGTTTCCAGCTTTGTGTTGGTATAATACTCAATACTTGTCATGATGTTTTCAACAATATGTCAGTGCATGATATTGAATGTGTCAAATTCATTTGACAAATTTTGTTGCTTTGTTTGCTTCATTCTAAGCATGTGAAGAATCTTCTATTGATGTTGCAATAGGAGGTCAAATAGTAATTAAAAACATATTTACCTAAAGGTAGTTGTCAATACGTATTTGCAAATTCAAGATTGCCTTAGTTTAATTTAGGCCAAGCCATGCCAACAACATTCCAATATGGTGGCCCATGCTGCAACAAGGAGTCAACTCAAGCAGTCAAGACTCCGGTTGGCATTGTCCCTTTTAAGCTTAATGGTTAGGTAAAAATACTGCAAATAGGCAGACCACTTTTGTTGGAAATCATTCACCAACTTGCTCTATGCTTGCAAGAATGGAAGGGCTATGTCATAAGTGTGAGTGACCAGTTCCTTTCTCAAGATATAGTGCTTCCATTTTCAACAAGCTTGGATAAATGGCATAAAGCTCCATATCATACATTGGGTATCTTTGAACCCTATCAATAATTGTGATAGGCATCTAGGTGTTCATGTTGTTTACGGACAACACTAGGTGGATACTCCAAAGAATCAGTCACTAGCTCAAACGGTTATTGCAGATCCAAGAGCAAGGATAAGCATCGTGCAAAGTCAACACTTCAACTCTACAAATTCCTTTTGTTGTGACCCAATCCAAGCAAACTTTGCTTTGGCTCCTTTGGTCATTTGATTCAAGGTTTGTACAATGTGATAGAATATGAACATAAACCTATAGTATAAATTGGCTAGGCCCAAGAAGCTAGGAAGCTTCACGATGGTCCTTGTTGCGGACCAATATCGAGTTAATTGAATCTTCTCTAGATCCACATCCAATCTATCCCCATCACCAATCTTGCATAATTGTTTCTCAGCCCTAGCACAACTGTTGCAGTTTTTTGTACCAATCATCATAGTTTTGCATAGGGTACTATTTATCTATGATGGATTCTACAAAGTTTTCCCAAATTTTGACCACAATATCATTGTGATAAGTGTTAAATGATCATCCCTTTCTTGCTCCCTGTCCTGGCTATTTTGAAGACTGATTTCCATCATCTTTGACAGAGAAAATAACTTTTGAAAGTGTAAATGTTATTTTTCATTGTCAAAAACATTATTGACAAACAAATATGACTCTAATTGGTCGAGCCATTAGTCTAGTGAATCTCAATCAAATTTTCCATCAATAACAAGAATATCAAAATTGACTTGTACCTTGAAAGGTTTTGGCCCACCAAAAGGTTTGATCGTTGAAGTTGTATGTGTCGTGGGTGCAAAAAAATGAAACTTATGCAACCTAGTCCATAATCTAGTTCCTCCATTCCTAGAGGCTTTGATGAGCATCAATTGGAAAGGATCATGTGTTGCATAATTATCTGCCATCTATGATTGTTTGAGCTGACAAGAAGGCAATCTGAAGTGTCGCATATCTTGAGACCATACTTCCTGCAGCCTGACATTATCCAAAGGGACACACAAACATGGAACAAACTGCTATGATACCATTGATCTGGATTTTAAGGGTAATTCATTGGACAAGACATTAAAAAGCTAAATCTTATGTGTCATCACACATTAATGAAAATTTAAGCAAATAATGCAAATATATACACACACACACACACACAAAGAACAATATTTTCAATAATAAGTTTAACAGAAACAATTTTGTTGATATAAGAAGTATGCACAACAAACTTTGAGAATAAATGAAGGCTATTATTCTCTAATCCTTATAACATCAGGTATCTGATCTCTACACAATTGTGTCTTCAATGGAAGAGGAAGAGGCATCCTTAGAAGATGAAGTGATTCATCTTCCAATTATTACCAAAATATTGAGTTAGCAGTGCTTGTCAAAGAGGCATATCAAAAAGGCCAACTTGTCAGTAACTCCTTTATTACGGTTGCAATCGGCCATTATAACCACTTTTCACAATTAAAAACTAAATGGCTGATCTACTAGCACAAGTTATTTCTCACAATTTGACCTAGCTCTCTCAAAATATGGCATTTTTTGGGGATTTGCGTAACTTCCAATCTGTGATTCTGTTCTGTTTTCAGTGACTGCTTTTCAAATCAAAAGGAAATATCCTTCTGATCACAACCAGAGGCACTATGTACGTCTGCAGCCTGACAAGTGTCTATTACAGAATAAAGCAGCTCATGTATACAAGTGTCTACAATAGAAGAGGAAGCACTGTTGGAAGATGAAGTGTTTCATTTTCCAACAATTACTGAAACACTAGGTCAACAGTGCTTGTCAAGAGCTTGTTCAAAATGGCCAACTTGTCAGGGCCATAACTCCTTTGTTGTGGCTCCAATCAACCATTAAGACCAATTGAAAAATTGAAAACAATGTAGTTGATCTATTAATGCGGGTCACTTCTCGCAGCTTGATCCATTTCTCTCAGAATTTGGCAGTTCATTGGATTTTCGTAACTTGAGATCTGTGACTAATTTCAGATCAAAACACTAAAAAACAGAAATTTCACTCATTCCATCTCCATCTCTGGAAAGAATTACCTGTGCTTGCCCGATGTCTCAATGATGGGATGTTCCAGAGAGAGATAAAGGGAGAGAAGGGGAGGGAGAGACGGAGGGGAAGGGAAGGGAAGGCAGACTTAGGGGACGGGGAGGAGGGGAGGTAAGGACGGTGGAGTAGGGGAAGGGGAGGAGTGGAGAAGAGAGAGGTGTGGGGAGAGCGAGGGAGGGAGAAGCCATGTGATAAGGACAACGGGGGAAAGAAGGAGAGAGAGGGGGCAGGGGAAGGGAGAAGGGGAAGCGGGGGGGAAGAGAAAGAGGGGGCAGGGCGGGACGGACAGAGCGAAGCCATGTGATAGGGATAGCCTTACATTTTCTCGTCCTTGTCTTAAGGAGCTACAAGGTAATAAGGTTAAAACTTAAAAGTCTTATGCATAGATCTATCATGATGGAATCATGCTGCCAATGTGTTTATTTTGATGGGAAAATAGTTCCATATGGAAGTAACTATTGAAGACCCATCCTTTGTACCAGCTGCACGCAATGCTAGACTTGATCATAATTCCAAGGCCGATGTGTTTATTTTGATAGGAAGATAGCTCCATATGGGAGTAACTATTGAAGAACCATCCTTTGTACCAGCTGTGCACACAATGCTAAACTTGATCATAATTCCAAGGCCTCTTGCCTCCATGTCTCTCAACATTCAGGCATCCTAAAGTGGCCTGTAAGGCAAATCTCACGACATGATGTGAGTACAATATCTATAAGAAGTCTAGGTTGTCCCAAAAAAATATTTATTTTGCAAATGATTTCTATTGATTTCATTTAATGTGCACTCTTGATTGTATTTATTCATATGAAAGGTTTTTTCTTTTTTTTTTTTCCCCATACAAAAAAATCTATTAATAGGAAAAGGGGCCTTCAGAAATATCGTGCCAAAAGGAATACCTACCAAACTATGACACACTACAAAGCAAGAAGCATTTCCGTAATTCCAATATATGTCTTTGAAGAATTTTTAAAATAGCACAGAACAGAAAAGCATTGGAGATAACTGACATTTTTCTTCTTACTGTTGCTTTTCTATTTTGGAATGCATCTTTCACAATGTGGGCACCAATGTTTCTTACTTTGTTTATACATTTTTTTGTCATGTTGACTCATCTCACATTGTCATTTCCAGCGTACTTATTTTCCTGTTTTGTACTATATAGACATATGCCAGATCCTTCCCTTATTGGTTGACTAAACTATAATTTCTTTGTGAACCACATTTTAAAGTTTTTAAATTCACTTCTCAGGCAGCTTACAAACTTGGAAGCAAGGAAAGGTTAAAACATTGATCATCACACAATTGGACCACAACATTTACATAAAACCAAAAGTAGCTACAAATGAGAATTATTTGAAGATTCTTGCTCTCTTAATTCACATAAAGCTATTCTATGAAAATATCCTATGGACATTATCATAAGTATCTTTCGCAAAAATGACAATCAGACAATCTACAAACCTGCCAATGATAAATGCGGAACAATCTCCCGGTAGCGTGATAATGCTTCTTCGAACCCATGGCAGGGTCGATGATCCTTATAAAAGCTGAACACATTACAATCAAATGTCGATGCTGTGCCATGTACAAATGAGTGTTGGTAGAAGTTAGTTGCCTCTATATAACAAAGACTGAAAATTTGATCATGTAAAACAAATAGAATGCAGGTAAGCCAAATGGATAAGAGCTGTATAGTTGCCAACCATCCCCAAAACCAAAACAAGGGATTAGATTGTCCTCATCAAACGGGGACAAAGAATGCCCAATGATAGAAATAGCTTGCTCATAGGGATTCGGAATGCTCCCAATTGCATGTAGGCTTTGTCCATTGAAAGAGTGTTTTCCTGTAGTCACCAAGACAACAATGAAATTAACATTTGAAGGCTCCACAATGTAATCAAAGAAAGCTTCGACGATTGGACATCAAGTTTTCCTTCCTTTAAGGGTATGTGGTTTTCCTTCCTTTACGGGTATGTGGAAAAACCAGAGTGTTATTTTTACCTGACCACTCATTGCTCTTAGTGAAGTCAATACCGACAATCAAGTTCGACGACTCAAGTCCAGACTCTCTCAAGGCAGAAGTTACCTGTAAAGTAATCTAAATATTTCAGTCCTCCATCTTATACTGCAAAAACCTATTAATTGAATAAAAAGCTAAATAAATCAAGTAATAATCAACAAGCAAATAAAAGAAACAGAATAAAATTGCACAAATTAGTATTCAAAGCAGCTAACCTGAATGCCATTTTATGAAAGAGGTTTCACCATTTAGTGTGAGATTATACAAACGGGTCTATAATCAAACAATAGTGCAATACTCCAAAATAGAAGCAAACACAACATAGATATGTGGTGTTGTCTAAAGACACCTTATACAATAATAATCAAATAGAATAGAATGAATGAGAAGGTTGAATAGACAGAATGCATTGCTTTTATATACACCCATGTCATATGACATAAGGGTAGGCCAACCCAATGTAAGGCACCAACCCCAATATACATTATAATTACACTTGCAAGGTACACACTACACAATGCAAGCAGACCACAAGTGTCAGTGACTCAAAGGGACCAGCCAAAATGAGTTTACACTCTTAACACTCTCCAAGATAGACTCTGACGCTCCCCTTAATAACGACAACTGATAAACCAAGTAATCACTCCTCAAAACTCTAAATAACTCAAGCAGCTCCCGCAATCTGGTGAACTCCTCAAAGTTTTGAAATCAAGCATCTGCTATGGTCCACAAAGAAAAAATGAAAAGCACATCCATGAAGTGATAGTAGTCAACTCCCATCTGAACGTGAGATAAACAATGATATGCTGAAAAAGTGTGGGGTAGATTCAACCCCCTTAAACAACATCCCCCCAAAGATATAGGAATGTGATGTGGAGAATCTACCCAGATGTTGATGGTGATCAAATGTTGAAGTCTCATGTGAACAAGTCTGTCACTCTAAGCTATAAACTTTATGTACAAGATACATAACCTGAAGCTTCTAAAGTCGATTGCCAAAAACATGAAGCAAGACATTGAAAACTCGTCATCAAAGATGCTAAATCTGACTACGAACTGGAAAACGAATCGATCATTGAATATTCCATGCAATGTGTGTATGCCACTCAATCAACACCATAGTCTAAAGCAAAAAACTAAAAATACCATCCACGTGATACACCATAGGACCCTACATCTGGACATTATAACCATAAAAATGATATGTCAAGATACCATCCAAAGAATCTCCCATGGGCCCCTAGATTCGGACCTTACAATCCTAAAGGCATCACTAAGAAAATACATCTTGACCTCACTCTTAAAACCATTATAGAGAATTGAAAAAAATCCCCCGAATAAATGTCTTTTGGCCAAAAAAAAATGAAGCTAGTCCTCTCAGGACACTAGATCTCCATCAATCATGTGAATCAACTCTCGGAATCAAAGATGAAATCAACATAATGTGGAATGACCCATTCATAGTAGACTATCTTTCCACCAAAAGCAATAGAGATTCACTCATATTCTCTTGCTCCTCTTTATCTTCGACTTCCAAGTAAGTGTCCAACACTTTAATCAAGAGAGCAATCCAACAATGGATCCACAATGATGCATCCCCTTATCTTCCTTAACTTCTTCAAGGATCTCAATATCCTCCTTGGAAGTGGTAATATAATCATGTATTGGAACTACAATCTCCAACATAATGAGGTTAACACCCAAATATCTCTTCTCTAAAGCCTCAATTAATGTAGAATCTCCTAAAACAACCTCATCATCCTCCAAAGGAATCTCATAACTCTCAATTGAATATCCTGGGAGATTGTAGCTAGGTGTCTCTCTCTTGTCCACATTCATAACTTGAGTAAAAGTATCCTTGCACTTTCGTGCATTCTCAAATAGAGTAGTGGTATAACTCCTAAGATGCTTTGAAGCATCACTAAATATGGTAAACTTGTAAGTCTTTGCCTCCCTATCAAATAAACCAATATCAACAACCTAAAACTTATTTTTGATATCTTTCCTACAAATTCGTCAGTGTAAAACTCAACTTTCTTTCCATGTTGAGTTAGTTCATGAATAGATAACAAATTCACACTCAAGTTTGGTACATGGTACACATTTGTAATAATACCATCCTCTAGCATAATATCACCACTAAAACAATATAAAGGGTAGAATCATTTGCTAGGTGGACCCTCTTATCATATGCTTTTCCAAGCGACTGAAACAAACTACCATCCTTGGCCATCCGATGAGTGCATCTCAAATCCATGATAAACTCATACTTTGAAGAGTGTGTATGAAATGAAGAAGTATGTGCAACAAGAACATTACTCTTACCATTACCACTTGGCTAGCTTTGACAATCTTTGAAATACGTGATCTCCTCACAATCCCCAAACTTCTTCTAGCAAGAAAGCTCCAAAATGTCCTAGCTTGCCACAATAAGTACAATCCTCGTTCTCCTTATTCTCCTCTTTGTGACCATGCTTGTGATCACACTCTTGAGAACCACTCTTGTCGTCATCTCAACCATTGTCTAGGTCCACCTTAGAGCTCTATTTTTCCTTGCCCTTAATCCAGTGAGCCTACTACTTCAAACTAATAACGCCCATCTTGATGAGCTTTCCCTATTGAGCAATCAAATGGGAGCAAACACTTGCAAAATACATGCTCTTGCCTTTCTCCCTTATCTAAGCTCTCTAAGAATAATGTGTGGAAAGAAACAGATCATATGGAAGCATCAAATTATCCATGAGATCTCAATAATCTCACCATCCTTTTGGTATTCCTTGTCATAGTCCTCTTAACATTTTTTTTTAAAAAAAAAATCCTTCACATAAGCGAAGTAATTCTCAATCCTCTCAACTGACAATGGATCAAGCTTGTTCAACTCGCAATTCAAATTGTCAACCCTTGATGAATCAACTTTCCCAAACAATTTCTTTAGGCTATCCCACATCTCCTTTGGGTCCTTTGACCCTTTGATGTGAAAATGAAGTTTAGGCGCAATGTGGGTCAATAATGTCCCACTACCCTGATCTCATCAGTTAATGTATGCATCCTTTGTCCTTGACAAAGGTGACTTTTCAATCCCCATAAGAATCCATCATAAACCCTTGGTCCTCTTGCAATTTCAATGGATGATTCCCATGCATGATAATCGTGTCCTGTTAACACAAGGACACTTGGAATCATTTCCATCTTCCAAGATTCTAAGTCCACTGAAGAAATGTGCAAAGACTAAAAACAATAATACAACAAATCCTCCTCGTTGAATATCCATTGTTTGCTCTACTCTATTGACACTCGTGTTGTGATTTTTCAACAAATCTAACCAGGTAAAATGCATAAATAGCAAAAAGTTGCCGTCCAACGACACTCGAACACATATTGGCCAACTTCAATATGATTTTCGCAAGTTTTTTATTTTTTGAAAATTTTCAAAATTCCAAACAAAATTCAAAATTTCATGTTATCTACACAAATGACGGACCCGTACTGATCCAATCAAAGGGTGCCACATGGCACTACCAACTGTCAAATGCCAACTAAATATCCAAGTCACATTGCTTGCCACGTAAGCATCAAGTCACTGCCGACTCGCCCAACCTGCAAGCTTCAACAACCAAGCAAAATAAGCAAGGTCGGGTGGGGGATTTACCTTGTGACCTCCCTGGCTTGGGCACCTTGTGCCCATACAACAAAACAAGCAACGCCCGTGTGCACACCCCACTATAGGTTTCATTAAAAACCTCGATCAAAATCCTCCCTTGCCATTCTCCCCTAGTCATGCATTACACGCTCTGCACGAGTGTTTGCTCCTATTGGTTTTCTATAAGAAACCCAAAAATAAATAAAATCAGAAAAACACTACACCAAGATAGGACTTCTTTTAGATATCCTTACTCGCCTATGCATAAAAAATCTTGCATCAGGAGAGGTCCAAAAACCCTATTCTTTCCAAATAAGTTCCTACTGTCTCCAAATTCTACAAGGAATATAGATTTGAAGTCAAAATATCTCCTCTACCCACAAATTTTGTTGGATCTTCCTTTTCCATCAAAACTTAGTCATGATAAAGCTCCTTGCCTCTTCTTTACGCACTCTCACAGTGTCAAAGGGAGAGATCTTAGGGTGATTCACAATTTAGACCCTAAGCTCTGATACCATGTGAGATTAAGCAAACAAGTCCATAATAAAACAATAAAATAAATACTCTAAAATAGAAGAAAACACAACGCAGATATGTGGTAGTGTCTACAAACATCTCATATAATAATAATTGAATAAAATATAATAGAATGAATAAGATGGTTGAATAGGTAGAAGGCATTGCCCTTATATACATCTATCAACATATGACATAAGGATAGACCGACTCAATGTAAGGCACTATCTCCAATATAAATTATAATTACACTTGCAAGGTACACACTACACTCTGCAAGGTACGTAACAAGGCATCAAAGGTACCCAAGGTACATACAACCCAACAGTAAACCACAAGTGTCAGTGACTCAAAGGGGCCATCCAATATGGGTTTTACACTAACATTTGGAAGAATGAGCAATCAACCTTTCTCCAATTGGTTGAAGGGTGGAAGTTTGGAAGAGAAAGGATGGCCGACCCTTTCTCATGGAATGCTGAAGATGAAGGTTTTACAAATGAGCTTGAAGTGTGGTTCATTGATTTGAAAGGAGGAAACACCATCCCTTCGTCAAAATGTTCGAATTTAGAAGAAATGCAACAAAGGTGAGCAGAGAATGGATGGCATTTTGGGAAGCTGAAAATGAGGTGGTTTCAGAAAGTCAATAGACTCACTCCCGATGAAGTTAAAGGTGGCAATGGTTTAAAAAGGCATGATCATCCCTACTTCCAGCATGTAAAAAAAAAGGGGATGGTATTGCTGACCGAAGAAAGGGTGATCAACCCTTCCCCTGATGCATGAAAATTGGAGGGATGAACTCCAAGTTGATGTGGTTAGAGTGGCCACACATTCTTCCAACACATGGAAAAAGGTGGGGTGAACTCAAATTAGAGCAACATCTTAATATCAAAGTTTCCAAACAAGAAATGACATTTTCCACCCACCAAAATTGAAGATGGCCAAACTAGTGACAATTGTCTTTTCTTCGGAGAATGGGTGTGTTCAAGGTCATCAGAGAAGGGAAGGAAGACCTTTCTCCCATAAACATGAAAGTTAGAGGTCACTGGAGAAGGGACAGCCAACCCGTACTCAATATTTCAAGATAGTCAATGAAGGGAAATCTGAACATTCCGTTTAAAACTGAGAAGTTGGAGGTGACAGCTAACCCTTCTCCAATGACAAAGATTGTGTTTATAGGAAGAAAAGGCTAATTTGTCAATGAGAAAAAATTTACCTACATACACACCATTTCTCACCTAATGACATTACATGTCAAGGTTTCCAACTTGACATATAGCTCAGCTCATTTGTCTGTTGTGTGGCTTGGGATTAAAATCAACATCGACGACATTAAAACAGTTGAAATGTGAATCATTCCTTCTTCCCCGCCAGTTGTTCTTCTCTCTAGTAACAGATAAGAATCATGAAGATCAGTATTCAGTCTGAAATTGAGATAGGGAAACTCTCAGAGATGAGGTTTTGGAGCCCTTGGCTTGAGTAGCGTTAAGCTCACAAAAAAGAGGGAAGCTTGCAAAGAAGAGAGTGAGTGCAGCCTGCAATATTGAACACCAGTTTTCCCAATAGCCAAATTAGGTGCAGTGAGGGTGATGGAATTTGAGTTTTAGAATACAACATAGAAATCGATTGTATATTTCAAACAAACAATTAATGTACAAAGTTCTTCTCATAAATTAAGAAAGAATGTCATATTTATTATTCTTTGTGTATTTATTGTTTATGCCTCCAATGTTTTGTTGTGCAGTTTGACTCAGCTAAGTGGTTGATGGTTGTTCATTTAACCCTCAATTAAGCCATCATTTTTGTAGCACAACAGATTTGGAAGCTGAAATTTAAAAGAGAAAAATTTGCATTTGAATGGAGTTGTGTTTTAAAGTTGCAGAATTTGTAGTTGAAGTTGATCCAAGTAGTCAAATTGCTCAAAGAGAAGCTGCAAATGTGAGAGACAAATAGGAAGAGGCACGCCACCACAAGCAGGGGGAGAAGACATTGCAAAGACGTTGAGATCTTTGCAGGAAGGATTGGATGCCATAGTTCTGGTCTAATTAAGAGGAGGAACAAAAGTGGAGTGTAATTCTTCACCCTGCTTTGCAACACATCAAGCCTCACGAAGCCCTGTCGAGCACCTAGTGAACTCCGAGCCCTACCAAGCACCTAGCGGACTCTGAGACATGCCAACCACCTAGCAAAATCCAAGCCATGCCGAGCACCTTCCAAACTTCAACGCTTGTTGAACACCTCCCTGCTTCCGCTTCGTCAGAGACTCAGACGCTTGTTGAACACCTCCCTACTTTCGACCTATTCGACTCCACCCTCTGCTCAATAGCTCCCTATTTCCGCCTTCTTCAGTTCCCCTTCTTCGATCCTTTTGTTTCTAAATTTCTTATGTCAGGGACTTCAAAGAATAAAGGAGAAATGGAGAACCAATACCATTGGGTCACTTTGTCATCCAATCTAGAATCCAATGTGGATTGAATTACAGATACTGACCTAGGACATATTGACATGGTGGATCTTTGGAATAGGGTTAATGAAGAGCATAAATCAATGGATACAGAGCATATATGATAGCAGGTTGGCGCAAGTAGTCGCATTTTCAATATCAGTTTAGTGCCCTGAGTTGGTGTTGACTCTAGCAAGTCATTATGCTAGGGAAAATAGGGAGGTTTAGAAATCTAAGGATGAATTTGTCTTGCGCTTAAGAGTAGAACACATCAAATACATGTTAAGGACACCCAATCACGAGTCATTTGTTGACCTGTCTCCAGATTCTGCTAGGCAATTTTGGAGACATACAACTTCTTGTTACAGATCATTAAATAAGCACTGGCCAATAAAGCCTAAGGCTTTTTCCACTAGACTTTCCGAGACTGTCTCGCTCGAAATTCAAGATGGAGATCAACGACATTATCACTCTCTTGAATAGGGTGGTTGGGAACCCCACAACCAAACATTATCAAGAGTGGATATACATATATCTTCAAGTCATTCATGAAACCAAGCAATCCATCAATTGGGCCGAACTAATCCATGATTTCATCCATAAACAATTACGTGAAGTCCATCAAACTGGCAAATTCTATATGACTTCATATCTGGTATATGCAGTTATGCGTAGAAGAATATATAGTGGATTAAGCACAGGTGGTCGGATGTCTTCCTCGCAGATCCATGACTTTTATCCTTAACTCACTTGGAGACCAACATCAAACACTTAAACAAAGTCAATGACGCCTTTTTACATTACATCATCCAAATGTTTGAGGCAAAACTGTACAATCTCAAATTTTCCATTGCTGCCACCATGGAGATTGCAAGATGGGGAGGATGGTTCATTCAATTCCCCGCCTTCTTTTATATTAGGGCCTGTAGATGTGAGACTGCCCCATTTATGCTACCAAAATATGTTGAGGATAGGCGTTTTCTAACAAAGTTGGTACGATAGGTCATTGAGAAGCATAAATTTCTAACCACCAAGCATAAGCCCTGAGCACATTTTCCTATCACCATTGAGAGATACCCCTGTGTTACTTTGCATAAGGCAAAATCTATTGAAGTAAAAATGCCTCGTGTCACTCTTTGGCCTTTTCACAATAGGCCTTCGTTTGATGTCAGAGGAATGATAGAGATTATTTTGAGTTCTACATATCAACACGTCCTGTACTTGGAGGACTATTGGATGCATTATGATGATGAAAAGGAAGTTAGACTTCTGGAATACTCTCATTTTACTCTTAAACAAGTAATCAAGTACAACATAGCCTATATTCCTGAAGATTTTGAAGATGATGACGAAATTGTAGGCAATTTATTTTGAGCAGAATATAAAAGCAAGACCTTTGCCTCGAGTGGATTGGAGTAGACTCAACATATCCTTGGAGGATAGGATGCAAGTAATACTAAATAGAACTATCTCGTGGCTAAAAGGCAAAGGAGTTAATGTTGAAAATGTTGGATTGCCACTACCATTGAGAGCAACAAATTTAGCCCCTGAACAAGCTAAACAGACCAACTAGGGGAAATCTCTCACAGGATCTTTTGTTAGTGCAGCAACAAAAACCATCATAATTGAAGAAGAAATGGAACAAGAGGCAAAGGATCCCCAGAGTGATCTAGTAAGAAGGCCATTGAAAATAAAGCTCAGAAAGTCAATTCTCGACTAAATACTAGTCACGCGCCTAAAGAAAGGAAGAAACCAACGAGCTAGCGTACTAGCATATCATGCGAGCAATGACCTCATGTGTTCACCTAAGGCACACAACCTATACCCGTTCCAGTTGATTCTGCCGCACATTGGTGGATAGACTTATATGTCTACACTTAGGCACTTGGGTTAATTATATTAAGTCATCTTTACCACAAACATTCTATTAGAGTTAACCATTTTATTCATTCCACATACTTCTATTTAATACCATAGAACAAATTAACACATCACAATTCGTAGATAAAGTAGTGATTCCATTGATGTCATTTGAAAAGATTGCAAAGATATATCAACAACATTTCCTCAGTGTTCTCTCACTGTCTATCTGCACACACATACATCTCTCTCTGTCTCTCCAAAGCTAAGGGATATTTATACATAATCCAACCCCTCTCAGGTTACATCATTAATACAATATAGATTACATGCCAACGATTGTTTCAGAAAAAGTTGTGGCAAGCCGTTACAATTAAATCCTTTTGACTCGGGCCTAATAGCCCTTATATACTCTCTCTATGCTAGATATTCATGTTCTTGCTCTTAATCTCTCACGAATCGATGCCAGATTCGTGCTTGGTTCGTCTCTGATGCTTCCGCGAACTGCTTCATGACCATCTCCGCTTCCTACAACCTTGTCCAAGTCTTGTGCTTTTGTCTGAGTATTGCATCTTTTGTTTCTCCTTGTTCTCAGTATCCTCGTCTGCCGCAACTCGCTCTTCTGTGCTAAGGTCTCCCATGCCTCTCTTCTGCGCCTTTATCTTTCGCACCAAGGTCCTCCACGTTGTTCTTGCGCCCTTGCTTCTATCGAAGATCTTGTCCATGACACATCGACCAAATCTTTGCTCATTCATTCTATCTGTGACATTACCTGTTTTAATGTTTACTCTTTCTCAACTATAAGATTTCAAACATGTTCTCGCTCTACATGTAGCTCTTGTTTTGCTTCTGCCCATTCCCTTTTGTCTTTCACCACCTTGAAAATTGCCTCCGGATCTGAACATCGCACCTCTACAGTCATTGCCCTTAGAATATATAAATACAAAATTTGGGATCCAACATCAACCCTACTAAACCAATAGTCCATCCCAGACTATGCTGTAGTTTCCTCAGATAACAAAAACTTAGGCCCTGCCTACTGCACTTTGCATTTGAGCTCCTTCCATTGGTTGAGGGCAGTCAGAAGATTGGAAGTAATGACTTCCACCTCACCTCGTAGCCGCTTTATCTACTCAGTTTGCTCTAGAAAATCATTTGCTTGAGTTGTCAAAATCTCAAGCTGAGAAGTTGCAACCTTGTGGGCATCATCAAGTGACCCAACCTCCACCAAAACTTGCCCTCAAGTGCTTGAAAGCTAGCATTAAGCTCTTGTCGATAGGTGCTTATTTGTTTTTCCAGTTCCTTTACGTCCTGGAACACTTTTGAGCGTTGAGCTCTATCCTTGATATTCAGCAAATTCTCATCCTATTGTTGACGTTGTTGTTCCTCAGGCTGAAGTTGTGCTTCCAAAATTTTATTTGGTCGTGCCAGGTTTACAAACACCCCATCAATGATGGGAATAGTGGCACCTAATTAATTCAAAAAGGTTTTGCAGACGTTGATGGCCTCTTTAAATTGCTCTGTTGCCCACAACTTCCCCTGTTGGGGATTCCCCTGATTTTTACATTTCTTGAGCAAAAGATCCATGAATGTCTCAAATTTATTGATGGCTTTGCTAGTTATAGGAATACCATCATAAAATGTTGGCTCACTCCTCAAAATTGTCTGACAAAGGCCTAGTGTCCTTAGTTGAGACGCCTCGGATGCATCTTGTTGTAGTTTGAGGGCTTCGATTTCTTCTTCAAGCTTGCACCTTTTCTAATGCTCTTCTTTGTACATTCGGACAACCTCTCGATAAGTGGCAAAGCTTGCCAACATAGTTGCTATGAAGAATGTTTTGCCTAGTAACCTCTAGGACAAACTTTATTAGGGTTGCGCCTGCTTGAGCTGCAGAGCATTTAAGGAGATACACCCAAAGCACGTCTAGAATATTTGCCTCCTCTGAGCTTAAATAGGTGCAGGCCTTTGGGATCTCAAAACATCCTTCATCATTATATACATACATAGCAAAAGATAACTCACACTGAATTTGTTCAGTGGACTCACGTTCGAGAAAATAATCCCACATAAATAGTTGCTCAGTTGGAATATCTTGTTGGACTAGGGCACTTGCGAGGTCATCATTACCCACATTTCTCTGTTGTTGCTACTCTTTTGCTTCTTGCATAGGTTCCTTGCCCTTTTGAGGGTTGCGCTCTAGATTTATAATTTCGGGGCTCTTTTCCCATTGTTCGTTGGTGCCAATGCCAAGGTCCTTTGTGCTAGGGGTACCCCTTTTACTATTTCTTCCTAAAAAGGCTTTGGACTTTCAATGTCCATTTGTGGCTCCTCAACAAGATGTTCTTTGTTTGGCGGAGGAGTGGGTTCCTTTTCAAATTGCGCTTCTGGAAACACTTCACCTAGTTCAGGGATCACCACTTTGGGTGCTGCAAGTTCTGGCTCTGATTGGACAATTAGTTGAGAAACAATGATGCCATCCTTTTGTTCTATAGGTAACCCCTGGGCTGTTGTTGGTGATGAGGCCTGTCTTTGTTGTTTGGGGGCGGCCCTGGGTTGTTCCTGCATCCTGATAGAACTAGTGGCCTCAAGTCTTGACCTTTTCTCCTTTTGCGCCCTTTCCTCTGCATGTGTTTCTGGTTGACGGGGGAGAGGTTCTTTCTCTGCTTCTCGACTTCCTAATGTTTCCCCCATGGCCTTAGCATATAGTAAACCAACCAGAGTTTGCCTCGCATGATTATCTTGAAAGGATTAATATCAATTTTTCTTGATTCAAGTCGTTGTGTATATGCTTCCTTTCCCGGATAGACAAAGAGTGTGAATCTCGACATCAATCTTGTCAACATCAATATTCACCGAGTGCACGTCCGCAATGCGATTGATAGAAGCCATGAAATATTTTATAGCGAAGCCAAAGGGCAACTTGAGCCAGCTCAACAAGTTATTGGTGCTCTCCATTCAAAGCTCTCCATTCAAATCAGCACGATCGAATAATGTTGCTTAACAACAAACTCAGCATAGGTTCCCATCTACATGGGCAAATCTTTTGGTACGCGCCATTCATTCCCAAAAGCTTCCTTCATGCCCTCAAACCAACCCCTCATCTTCTTGTAGGAGGGTGTAATGGTGCTGGAACATGTGAATTGTTTGAACCTCGAGACAAGGGACTTGTGTTCTAGTGGGTAGACCTACTTCAGTTCTTTACCAGAATACTCCGGGACACCAATCTCACCAAAAACAAGTACAAGCAAAATTGCGCCCTAAGGAAACTTGTGGTTGGGTGGTCAATGTGCCTTCTTAGCATCTTCAATTCGCATAGCAAAGTACTGAGAATAATTGTACTTGGTCCTCTTGGCCATTTGGCTTGCTACAAAGAGGTGGGTCACATCCACCTCATTCCACCTATCCATGCCCCCTAGCTTTGTCATGGCCAAGCGCGTAGCTACTCGAATGGCAGGGTCTAAAAAACTTGTAATATACATGGCGTGGCCTTCTTTCTTGTACTTTAGCACCATTGTAATTTTATCAATCGCATCTTGATCATTAAGATCCACATTGACATCAACCCCTAAACATAGCAACCATGTTGCTTTGCTGATTTATAGAAGGGTAATCCTCATTTTGTGCCCGGTAAAATAAATATAATCCTCATGGATGCGCAATATCATAAAACGAATTGCCTCCTAGGGTTTCCCAAAGTATGGCAAGTGGAAAAGTTGAAGCACACCCACATCCTACAGTAAATTGTAAACTGTAAGATCATTAGTGCCCTCAGTCCTTGTGTTCTGGCGCTCAACCCAGGGGTCTCGCTATAAGTCACCCTCGTTACTGGATTGACGATGATTGTAGTCAAGGACCTAACAAGTGGAAACTTTGGATTCGCAATTGTCCATGTGCAAGATTGAATGAGGGTATTGTGTTTCTTCTATCATAATTGGAGGTGGAGATGGTGTTGTGGCTGCCTTATTCCCTATACGCTCCATCTTTGGGGCCTTCTCGACGGATGTTTCTTCCCCTAGTTCTGCCAAATTTTCACCTTGCACGTCGCGTACAACAAAACCTTCTTCCTGGATGAAAACATGATTGCCTTCCTCGGCGCCCTCACACTCCTCTACTTCGAGGATGACTGGTAATGGATCTCTTCTGCTTTTTTGCTTTGAATGCATCACCAACAAGGGTGCCCGAAGGTTAACACACGACTGACCAAATCTCCCAAATGAATACGTCTTGTTTTTTTTCCACACCCAAAATACTTTGACCCTCTTGTTTTAACCTCCTCCAATGGAAGATGTAACATCTGCAACCTGCAACTCACTTTCACATGCTCCATTAGTCATGTTTCCAAACCTTTTTCTTTGAATGCACTTCGCCTCAACCTCTACTTCACTTTCACCAAGGAAAATATTGTGTAGACACCATTTCTGTTGCTTGTTCACACTTGTTTGAGCTCTGCAATCATTAGAAGTTTTCTACAGTAAAAATAAAAATGAGAGGCATCTAGGTCTTTTATAGACGAAACAAATAATTACATTAACTACCCTCCACGTCGGCGTTCATCACTTCAACAACTAATTCTTCGAACGGCATGCCATGGCATCCATTTGGCATGCTTTCCATTTATCCCACTACTTCGTCAATAAATGAACGTCCCATCCTTCCTTTGCAAGTTGTTGCGCCTTTCCCATAATGAATGCCAACTGCGAAAATTCAAATTTTCACTTCTATTTGCAGGAACTACCTTTTCCATTTTAACCATCTTTGTAACGGCATTTCCTTTGTTGTCTTTGTCCCACATTCTTGGGTCACGTGCCACCTCTTGCACGCCTTTGTCATGCGCCACCTCATGCTGCCTCCTTGTCCTGTAAGCTTTTATTTGATCATGCACGATTCCTACCAACCTTTTCTTTACGCGCTTTAGCTTAATTAGCTTATCCACCTTAAAACTTACCCTATACTAAAAGATATGCATGGTCTTCCATTGCATAACCTAGTGATATTCATTTGGCAAGAAAGAGATAGATGAGAATTTTGAATATACGAGAGCAAGCACCACATATGCTAGAGAGAACCTAACAAAAAGGTATGCAACCAATGCGACACTTATTTGAAAATAAAAACTAAGTCCTAAACTAAACTATTGGTGTACATCTTATTTATAGCTTTAAAATATTACATAAAATAGTAGGGCCGAAACTAACTACCAAAAAAATGACATGGAAGGAATTAGCCATGTAATCCACTTTCAATTTGCAAACCCCTGTTGGTTAGATATCATGAATAACGAACGGACCATACCAGGTACGAAAACTTTGAATCATAGACCAAAACATGCATATCCAGATGAAAAACTTTTGTTTTGATATGTCGGTCATGCCAAACTTTTTGTCTTTGCTTCTCAACCCCTTGACTCCAGTGTGCGAGAATGTGTGTTTCATTCAACAGAAGTAAAGCATCCAATAGAGCCTTTAGGGATTCTTCTTTGTCTAATCTGCCAATGCGCACAATACGCAAGGAAGGCACAAGGAATTCCACCGGTAAAACTGTTTTGGTACCAAAGACAAGGTTAAAAGGAGCACTCTTGTTCAACCTTTTATATGTGGTCCAGAAAACCCATAAGATTGTTGAAACACGATCATCCCAATCAGTGCGGCCAATATTACAAATCTTAGTCAGTGTATTACCAAGGACCTTATTGAATGCTTCAGTTGTATCATTGGCATGAGGTTCGTACAATGTGATCTTATGGTGTGCAATCATGAATTAGGCTAAGGGGATGTGCATTGTTGCATTGAGAAAGTGAGTGCCATGATCACTAGTTAGACTTAATGGACATCCATATCGTGTGATGATATGTTCCCATAGAAATCTAGCAGCAATAGCAACAGTATAATCCCATATGACGTTGCTTCAACCTAGCGTGTGAGATAATATGTGCCAATAATGATGTAAAGCGTGCCAGTCCAACTTGTCAGAGGTTGAATGGGGCCAACAAAATCAATAGCCCATTTTTCAAATGGTTCAAGAGAAAGCACTAGATGAAAAGGCATGGCATCCTGTCGGTATGTTTACCTATGTGCGGATAGATATCACATTGGCACGCATAGGCTTTGACATCCTTGAATAACGTGGGCCACCATAACCCAGCTAGTAGAACATTTCTTGTTGTTGCATCACCAACATAATGTCCTGCAACACCTTCATGGACTTCTTGAAGGACTTCATCACACTTATGTTACATGATGCAGCTTAGTAATACTTCAACCATCCCAATTAGTAATAAGCTAGAAAGGGGCAATGCAGACAACCAGTTGCTTTTTCTCTTCGGTGCTAAGATGGTTTGACGTTGAGCCAATTGTCAGAAAAACAACAATTTCCTCCAATTCTTCAAACACACAACTTGAAAGAGTTGAATATCAAGTAAATCATCTTCTATTACATGCATCAGTTCGCTAGATTGAATGCGTGAGAGGTAGTCTAGACCGATTCACGACAACGGAGAACTGAAACTCCTAAAAGAGGACCATCTATCAGCAAATGTGTCTATGCAACATTGGCTTATTAACCAAATACTTGAGCGCTTCATGATTTGTATAGAAGACAAATGGAGTGGCCAACAAGTATTGGCGAAACTTCTGAAGTGCATAAACCATGGATAGGGCTTCACAGTCTGTAGTAGACTAGTTTCATTAATCTAGTGTGAGCTACCTGCTAGCAAAGTAAATGGGATGATCAAGGTTTCCTTCACTGAGTTGTGCAAGGATGGTGCCTACTGCCATGCTTTAAGTGTTGACATGAACATGAAATGGTTGGGTCTAGTCCGAGAACTAGAGAATGGGCACAGTTCCCAATTTTTCCTTCAAAGCCTCAAATGCTTGTTGGTGTTTAGGAGTCCATAGGAATAGGCCATTCTATTTGAGTAATTCTTCCATCGGAGTTGCTATGTTAGTATAACCTCAACTGAACTTACAATAGTACCCCATGTGACCTAAGAAGGTCTGGACCTCACACAGTGGCTGGAGCTAGGAGTTGGACAATGATCACAATCTTGGTCGGATCCACCAATAATCCATCCCAACAAATGATTTATCCCAAAAGGATCCCAAATGACATGGCAAAGATGCAGGTTTTAAGATTCAAGGAAATCTGAAGTTGACGACAACACTCAAGCATGAGGCACAAATTATCACAGTGGTCGCACACTAAAACATACATAATCCAGTCATCTACATACATCGGAAAGAAATTGTGGATGAAATCCTTGAAGGCTTCCACTACAATGTGTGAAAACACTGATGGTGCATCTTTAAGCCAAAAGGCATCATATTATATGTAAAAGAACCCCATTTAGTTGCAATTGTTGTTTTGGCCTTGTCTTCCTCAACAATTTGCACTTGGTAATAACCAGATAAGCCATTAGTGAGAGTGTAGATCTCACATCCAGCAACACCTTCCAAAATTTCCTCTGTGAATGGCGTTGGGAAAGGATCAGTAACACACACATCATTGAGTTGCTTGTAATCCACGCAAATACGAATTCAACCATCTTTCTTGACGCTAATCATTGTAGGACTAACCCACTCGGATTCATCTTTGGGAGTAATAACTCTGCTACGCAACATACTATCAATTTATTCTTTAACTCTAGCGCACAGATTAGGGTTCATCTGATACGGTTGTTTCCTCACCGATCGAGAGCCTTCAATCAACTTGATATGCATCTTACCCAATGATGGATGCACTCCCTTCGTTTTTGTATAGTTGCATGAGAAAAAGTCTTGATATTCCTAGAAGAGTTCAAATTTTTTGGTTAACTCAACATTAGACCAGTAATTGCTCACAGTGGCTAGTTTAGGCACGTCTTCTATCCCAATATTATACTGAATTGTTTGGGGTGGTGAAGAATATGGTTTCTGCTCGGACTGCATAGTTTCCCTGACATCACGCGCCCCATAATTTGTATGTAACTGTAAGTGGCTGAAAGTTGGTTTTGACGGATCAGAGCCTATAACCTCATCAACCTTATATACAACCTTTTGCTTTCCCTTTTGTATTTATTCCCGATAGACATATTCAGATTGAGAGTCAGAATTCAACAAAGTCAAGGCAGGAGTGTCGGGTTCTTGAAATATGGCCAAGTTGTCCTCAGGTACACCATGCATGTGATGTATGTGTTCTTTCACTAGTGCACGATCTCCTACAACTCCCTGATGGATTGCTTGCAAGGACAAATCTAAAACCATTCATGGAGAACATGAAAATATTGTAAGCAAACCATGTGTGATGTGCCACCAAGTATTTCTTTCCCTACAGTCCTCTTGATGGATATACCACACCCTAGCCTAGACGCATAGAGTACCATAAAATGCATGAATCCATAAAGATTCTGGTAAAAATGTTTCTTCGACACTCCAAAGGCTTTCACAACTTGTTAGATGGTCTTTTGGAGAAGCAACACCATCATAACTTAGGATGGTGCGAACACAATTGTCATGGTGCAAGCGATAGTGCATAGAGGTTCATACTTGTTCCCATATCTACAATTGGTATCGATGTGTAGACCACCATCGAGTAGTTGTTCCTTGAAACAAACATTTGAGCACGCAAAAATGTTCATCCTCATTAACATAATAGTCTTCTAATTGCTGTAAATACTCCCTGAACTCAATTTGACCATGGCACCGAGGTTCATGGTCCAACCTCAAGGGTGGTAGACCAATGAGGTGAATGAGTCGAACATTTTTGTGGCACTGAGCTAACTTGGGGGAGGAACTTAGGCAGCTATCAAGGACACCACAAACAAGCCTTGCAATATCATATGTCCATTGCTCACAAGCAATACTTGTGTCTGAAATGGACTCGCATCTTCCCATTGCAATATGCCATTAGGAGTAAGATCCACATGTTCATTCCCTTGGTCAATGATGTTATAAATTGTGTTGAGATCCTCACCAACATTGACGGTTTCCAAAAAGGGAGGTTCTTGGTCGTTATTTAGAGGAATGACCATGCACTGAGTGTCATTCTCAAAGCTGATATAACGCTTCTTGAAACATAAGTCAGCATTGTTAGCATAGCACCAAGGTTTACCAAAGAGAGCAGGAAAGTCATTAGCTTCAGCTAGCTCGATCACTTCAAAATGATCCCTAAACGTGACACCCAAGATGTTAACTGTGGCATCTTTAAAAATGCCTATAGGCAGTGCGCAAGTCTTATTGGGCATGAATAAAATGTGTGGGGAAGGTTGCAAAGTGGGGCTCCCTATCTTTTTCCAGGCATCCTTTGTTAGAACATTAACCTCCGTGCCAATGTCCACCAGTATATCACGGATAATTTGTCCATCAATGGATACATTTACAAGGACCCCTTTGTCATATTTTGCATTTGGTTGCACATGATTCTCCTGTCTTTGTACATGGTTCAAATGACAATCCTCCGAAGACTTTGTCGTTTGTTGTCGTAACCAATTCTTCAAGAGGGAGATGGTGTCTTCACTAAGGAATAGCTTACACAGATCACAAAATTCATCATGCCCCGAGTCTGTGGGTATCGTACCTTTTTGCATCTCGATACGCATGGTAGCATCCTTGTCTTTCAAGAACTCAATTTTGCCTTGCAGCTCCCGTACCAAGGCCATTGTATCATGCAACACCTCTTTCTGACATTGGGCATCTAGATATTGTTGTGCACAAGGTTCTTCGCGTTGAACCTTTTTAGCGAGTCAATTTGAAACAATAGGTTGGGAATGAGCGTCACTCCGAGTAGTGATATTTACCACGGGTCCAGCTAATGGAGTGGTAGGGGTAGTCTCCAATGAGTAGTTGGAGCTTTTGCAACATGTATCATTCCAGCGCCCTTCTCATTCCATTCTTTGGTAATAGCAGCATACAAGTCTGGGCATTCTTCCAGTCAATGCTCATTTTTACAAAAGGCGCAAACATGATAGACCGTGCAATTGTGTTGGTACTGGTCTGATGATCCACACTTGTAACATGTCTTGGGTGGAAAGTGACCACCTCCTCGTCCATTGCCATGCCCTCGACCTTTGAAAGATCAAATCCCACTAGGTTCCTGGGTGCTAGCTATAAAAGCTTGACACGTACCTCATGCACGTGCTTCATGAATCTCATTGATGACCCGAGAGTCATTACTATCATGGGTATATGCATCACATATTTTACAGTAGAGTGACACTTTGGCTTGGGTGGCACACTGAAGCAAAGGGCAGCTCCTTACATCATGGTCTTCCTTGCAAATTTCACGGGATTGTTTTAACACGGCACAAACATTGCTTCTTGGACAATTGTCCTTGTTTTGACCCTCTACTTCACAGTCAACACACCACAGGCCGATGCGAGTGTCGTGAGCATTGTTGACCATAAGCTTCTCCAGCTAAGAAGCCATAGCAATAATTTGGACCTCCATAAAGGGGCTAATTCTCGTATCTATACTTCCCACAACTTCGACGCGGAGGGCAGCTTCCAATGCCTCACGTGGGTCAATAAAGGTCGTGTGGTGTAAGGCTTGTCCAAAATGAAGTAATAAACCTCCTACAAACCATTGAGCATGTTGCGTTGGATTGATTTCAAATGATAGCTTAGACAGAAGGGTTTTCAATCAAGCATCATATGCGCACACACTCTTAGTGAGCTCTTGCTTAATATATTTTAAAGTAGCAATACTTTGTTTTTAAAACTCAAGAATGTCAAACTCCTGAAGAAAAGCAGTTTTCAACAACTCAGTTTACAATAGCTTGTTGAGGATCAAAATTTCTATACCATTTGTGCACGCGATCCAACAAGATGGTGGAAAACAGAGTTGCCTTTTGCTTAGTAAATACTATGCCCCACGCCCACCAAATGAGTTCACACTTGTGAACATGTTCAATGACATTCTCAACACCTCGATACTCAAGAAGATGAAGCATCATCTCATCGTAGACTGTAGGTACACTGGATGGTTGAAATGGTACCTGTGGTGGCGCTCCTCCAATTCCACCTGAACCCTCCCGAGACACCTCCTGATCCTCCTACAACTCCAATAGAACCACTGTCGGTACTGCCTTTTGTGCTTCCTGTAGCAAAAGGAGCACCTGAAAGATTGGGCGCTAAGGGAGGTTTATTAGTTAGAGGTGGGCCTGTATTTTGCCCACTGTTCATATTTGGTCCACCTAGCATTCCAAGTTGAGCCATATGTCTTAATTGCAATAGAAAGGTAAAGGCTAATGGTAAATTTAGTTGGCCTTGCTATAAAATACTACTTTGCACTTGTACTCCTAGAGTTTCTTTTATGGATTCAACTTCAGATTTGGCTTTAGACTCTACACTATCAGTATCCCAATTTCTTATAATAATTATGTCAAACGCAGATGCATGAGCATGCGTTGTGGTGCGAGAATTGGCCCTATTTGGATTGGGTTCCACTATCATCAATGCTTATTCCGCATCTTCTGCATGTACCTGTGCCAACGAAGGGTCTGGATCCTTGGTTGGGGAGTACTCACTATGCCTTTCCGCATTTCTACGAATTCCTATGGCACTTCCAGTATCCTCTTGTTTTCCCTTAGGATCACTACCTCTCATGGCCTTACGCCTGGCCTCATCATACTTTCGCTTCTGCAATTCAAGCTAGCCAATTTCCATGCTGAACTACCAATGCATACCCTTCCATTTCCCAACAATCACGTTGCTCATGCGTGAGAGAGTTTTAGCCATCCATGGGAAAGTTTTCAAGTCTCGAGTCACCCATAAGTTTATTAATTTCTAAGAGAAACTATCTTACATAGCTTATGCGAGGTTCGCTCAAGAAATTGAAGCGTGCTTCCTCCGGACAAGAATATGTGGACACAAAGTATTCCAATATGTAGCTATTTAGTGTACCTTTCCACCAAACATCCACCGCACGTGTCCAAGTAGTTTCAACTTTGCCAAGGTTGTCTGGTGTTTTGCTAACCAAGGAGCTTTCCGTCTGTAATTTTTCGAGCGGTCTTGCGCATATGCTGAAAGCCAAGCATACAAATGAACGGGTAATTCTACAAAGGTCTCATATAAAGAAGCATACAGATGTTGCTCTACCCATATTTGCACACATAAACTCCTAGTCCAATATATTGAAGTGCAATGTTCTCTTTGACTGTGCCAATCCAACACTCGATATTTTCCAAAGAGAGCCGCTCGAGCATCTTTTTACCATCGCGCTAACAATTACAATAGAACCAAAATGTTGGGGTCTTTATCCTTAGTTTTGCTCGATTAAATACTAGTTGTGCACCTAAAGAAAAGAAATCAACGAGCTAGCGCACCAACATATCACGTGAGCAGTGACCTCACACGCTTACCTGAGGCATGCAACCTAGGCTAGTTCCTATCGATTCTGCCGCACGATGGTGGATAGACTTAAATGTCTACACTTAGACACTTGGGTTAATTATATTAAGTCATCTTTACCACAAACATTCTATTAGAGTTAACCATTTATTCATTCCACACATTCCACATACTTCTATTTAATACCATAGAAACAAATTAACACATCAGAATTCGCAAATAATGTAGGGATTCCATTGATGCCACCTAAAAAGATTATAAAGATATTTCAACATCTCCTCGGTATTCTCTCACTACCCGTCTACACACATACATCTCTTTATCTCTCCAAAGCTAAGGGGTATTTATACATAATCCAACCCCTCTCAAGTTACATCATTAATACAATATAGATAACAAGCCAATGACTATTTCAAAAAAGGAAGTCATGGTGAGCCGTTATAATTAAATTCTGACTCAAGGCTCATAGCCCCTATATACTCTATGCTAGATATTCGTGTTCGTGCTCCTACTCTCTCGTGAACCGGTGCTAGATTCGCGCTTGGTTAGTCTCCAATGCTTCCAAGAACTGCTTCATAATCACGTATGTTTCCTACGCCCTTGTCCAAGTCTTGTGATTTTGTCTGAATCCTGTGTCTTTTGTTTCTCCTCGTTCTCAGTATCCTTGTCTATTGCAACTCACTATTATGAGTCAAGGTCGTCAACACCTCTCTTCCACCAATCTCTCTTTTGTGCCTTTCTCTTCCACACCAAGGTCCTCCGCGTTGTTCTTACACCCTTGCTACTACCGAAGATCTTGTCCGTAATGCATCAGCCAAATCCTTGCTCATTGATTCAATCTGTGACATTCCCTACTTTAGTGTTTGCTCTTTCTCAATTGTAAGATTCCAAACATGTTCTCGCTCTACATGCAGCTCTTGTTTTGCTTCTGCCCACTCCCTTTTGTCTTCCACCACCTTCAACATTGCCTCCAGATATGAGCATAGCGTCTTCGCAGCCATTGCCCTTAGAATATATAAATACAAAATTTGGGGTCCAACAAGCTAAAGGAACTCCTAGGATCACTACAGTTCTCGGTGATCCGTCTAAGAACATGGTCCATTCTCAAATATTGATCACGAACACCACTTTACAATTCATGATAGTTGATCCTTCAGTGGTGGTTTCTATACCTTCTTCCTTTGTCATGACACAACCTCAGCCTTCCGTTGAAATATCCAACTTGACTTAGGTTTTGTCAAAAGACAAGGTCACGCCTCCATCCATTGTTTCAGAATCCTGAGCTTGAGCTCCAAAAGTCAACTAAGGAGGAACTTGAGACCCTCACGCAAAGTGAAGCAGAGACAAAATCCGTGCCAGAGCCAGGTTTGACGATTCCTCTTGCATCTGTCGAGACTCAAACTCAAATTGAATTAGGACGAGGGCTCTTAATACAGAGGTCCCTAAATGGTTGAATGAAGTGGTTAAGAAAATAAAAAAGGTTGTTCAGCCACATGAGGTTGATTTCAGCACTCCAATCACACCAACTCCCCATGCCTCAAACAAACCCAAGACAGTTTCTCGTGTAATCAGAGATGAGCAAGGGGGGAGGTTTACTGAAGTTGTTGTTCCTCCTGACAAATCCAAAGAAGAGGTTGGAGTTGGTGACTACCATGTTTAAACAATACAGCTCAGTAAGGCAAGTCATGAGGGGATAAAAGAAAAGTTGCAAACGGTGATTGGCACATTAATCAAAAAGTATGATTGAGACAAAGCGACTATAAATCAACTGAAGAAGAAAGTTGAACTGACATTCGTAGTTCAAAAACTAGACAACCCGATTCAATCACAACCTCATGATTATACGCCATATTCAAGGACTATGAGGATCGTTGATGAGACAGGCCATATAGGCAAAGCTACCATGGAGTGGTTAGAAAAGACACTCTTTCAAGGGCCCAATTGATAATTGTGGTTGTTTCAGTTTATGCAACAATTGACAATGAGCTAGATTATGCTCACAAAAATGTGAGCATATACAAAAAGGGATTAAAAAACTGAAACAATTGTTGCCAAAATTCAAGGTATTCTCCAGCGCTGATGCGGGTACCCTAGTCTCTAAAGGGGTCATAACTGAAGAATGTTGGGGATCAAATTAAGTACCTGGGCATGGCCAAGTTCAGAATCTGTATGTTAGAAGAATCCTTTGTGAAGTTTAAGGAATCATGATTGTTGGAAACCGACGCTGCGTGGAATATTCAAGAGATAATTGAAAAGTTCCCTTGCTCAATTCTTGATGATAACAGAAAGGTGATCTCCGCATAAACAATCAAGGAGAAATTCAAGTAATTAATAGAACAAGAATCTAGTCCAGCTTCCACTTTTAATTATGAGTCAATTCAAAAGTTCATCCAATATCAGAACATTTTTGATAAACTTGACAAAGATCTAAAGAACTTCCAAAGCATTCCTCATCAAATGATAGATCTTAAGGTTGAAGGAAAAATTGGATACATGCATTCAGATGGCCCAGATGAAAACAAGGTCAAGGGAAGAAAAAAGAGGTTCTAGTGATATACAACGAAGGTGGCAATGAACAAGTGACAGAAGAGATCCTCTGATTTGCAGTTTCCACAAGTGTGTTTTGGCATGTCCTTTTTTGTAGTTTTAAAATTGCGTTTCGAATTAGGCATTTTTGGAATCAAAGATTTGTAATGTGTGCACTTTGAAAATGTCAAAGTTTACCTTAAAAAGTGCAACTAATTCTATTTTTAGTGCTTTATTAGGTCAAAGGGTGAAGGACTCTACCCTTTGTATAAATAGAAGGCATGCAAGCCTTTCAAAAGGACTTTTCAGCTTTGTAACTTTTTGACAAGATACAGGATTTTGGAGAGAAGAAAGGAAAAAAAGAAGAAACTTTGTGTTTTTCTTAAGAGTTAATAAAAACGAGATCATTGCAGCACTTTGTGCCTCTCATATTGTTGTGGATGAATGTTCTTATGTTCGTTGACTTATATTATTAAACTTTGCACATTCTTTTATACAAAATGTTTATGGTTAAACAATCATTCTCATTTTTAGTTCATGAACGTGAAACATAAATGAAATCTTTGTTTTCTTGCTTATTCACAATCACTTTCCTTTTCTTAATTGTCATATTCTCTTTCTATTATTCTTCCACTTTTGACTCATTTAAATTCCTTTCTACATACATGCAAAACCCCCCAAAATAACATGTACATTTGCAAATATTCTTATTTTTCATTTTCTCTTCGTTTTGATAAAGGTAGCCTCCCCTACTAATAGAGGAGGGACTCTATCTCATAATATTTTCCACTGTAACGCACATACTTGTTATCAAACATTTTTTACAGCCAACAAAGGGTCAACAAATTGCATGCCAGAGGTCCATGAGCAACTGGGAGAGAAGTTGTAGAAGTAGACAAAATTGTGAGTCCAACACAGATGAAATTGAGGAAGTGAATGCATTTGTAGTTTACTACTCAAAGTTGGTGTTTCTAAACAATAAGTCTTTGAAGAAAAATTATGAGCATTATGCTCACAATCAAACTGACCAAGGGAGATGATGCAAGGGCATCCCTAGCCATCCAACATGTCCTTCATTTTGAGAACTATTTAATAGTTGAAAACACTAACAACGTCTTAATTTTGACCAAAATGGAAGAAAGGACAAGCGACCTTTGTTCATCTAGAATAAAATTCATGATTTGGAGATATAATTTTGAAGCAAAGGAAATTCGCCCTTTGGAAGAATTAGAAATTAAACTTTCTCCAATTGGTTAAGGGTTGAAGCTTGGAAAAGAGGATGCTCAACCCTTTCAAACAAAATGCTGAAGATGGGGGTTCCACAAATCGAGGTTGAACTATGCAATGTCGAGTCGGAACACCTCCTTCCACTTGTTGAAAGAAGGAAGAGCTGAAGCAAAGGTGCGCAAATAAGGGATGACCATCACTTCTTCCACAAATTTAGGTTTTGGAAGGATGAAAGTGAGATAGTCAAGCAAGCATCAATTGACCATTCTCCCAATGGCCTTAAAAGTGGAGATGGCCTAAGAAAGGACAACCACCCATTTTTCTGACATTAAAAACAAGTTGGAAAGTTGTGGCTGGAGAACAGACACTCAACCCTTCTCCCAAAACATGAAAAATGGAGTGATAAACCTTAATTAGAAGTGGTTAAAGAAGGGACAGCCACCCCTTCTCCACACATGCGAAAATTGAAGTTCTCGATAAAGTGAATTTTTTCACTCGGTCAAAATTGAAGGTCAAACAAGGGATGACCATCACTTTTCTCAACAATGTGAAAATTCAAGTTAGAGAAGGGACTCAACCCTTCTCCAAATGGTGTGAAATTTTAAGACAGTCAGAAAAGGGACAACCAACCTATCTCCAAACAATTGAGAAGTTGAAGGTGATTGGAGAAGGGGCAACCAACCCTTTTCCAAATTTCAAGTTACAAAGGCATACCATGTGTCACCTAATGACATTTGGGGGCATGTCAAGGTTTGAATCTTGACATGTAGCTCAATCTCAATCATTTGCACGTGTCTATCTTGGGATTCAGCTCAACGCCATTTCATCTTCCCCATTAGGTGTTCTCCCTCCCCCCCAATAACAAACAAAAACCATGAAGATAAATATTCAATCTGAGTTTGAGAAAAGGGATTTTGCACCGTACGAGTTAAGACTCTTGAAAATGGGTTTTTGAAGCCTTGGGATTGAGCGAAGTGAGCAGGTAAAGAACAAGGAAGTTGGCATGGAAGAGAGTGAGTGTAGTTGCAATATTGATCACCAGAAGACCTAGTAAACAGATTCATTGTGTTTAGTGTTTGGTAATTTGAGTTTGAGAAAAGTGTATAAATGTTGTGAATTTAAGTGTTTATTCAAAAAAATTGATATGCTAAGTTTTCCTAAAAATCTAATAAAAATGACATATTTCCTATCTGTTACGTTTTTTTTTCATATTTCCAATATTTTGTTGCTCACTCTAACATGGATGGTTTTCCATCTAACCCTCAACTATGCCATCATTTAACCGAGGAAATATCCTTCGATCCAAGATTTGTTTGGTCACATTAATATTGTATTTTTATGTTATTAAAGTTAGAATTGCATAATAGAATTAGTAATCTTTACTTACTGTCAAAGGGATTCTCTCTCTCTCTCTCTCTCTCTCTCTCTCTCTCACACACACACACACACACGCACGCACACGCACACGCACGCTCATGCAGGAAGGTCAAGGGTCAAATGAACAACCATCAATCCACTACTAATCAAAGTGCACAATAGAAACCAACCCATAAAACAGTCATCTTAAAACATGACATTCTTCATTAATCTCACAAAATTTATTACATCACACTCATGCAACTCAAATACATTACAATCTTTCCTTGCATGGGCCTTCTTTGACTTCAAAACACACTATACTCTCAAACACACTTAGTTTATTCAACACACACCCTTACACTATCTTGACTTATGGATTATTCTGCAAATTCTCTTGCAAGTTACACTCACTTGCAATACTCTCTTTTTCAATTGAAACGAGCTACACATCTAATATGCCATCTTGACATTTGTCCAAGCATCATCATGTGACCCATGGTATACATAGCTCTACAATAGGAAATCAACTTGTCCAAGTGCTTGAAATTATTGGCAAATACAACATGGCATGATTATCACTGATATGTGTCAATTCTTTCACGCTTCGCCAATCAAGAGGGTCTTGCTGCCACAATATCATAAAATGGGTCATTTTGTTAGCCATTTGATGTTCGACAAGATGACCCTTAGATGTGCCCTATATATGCTTGTTGTTGCTATACCATAAAGTTACCCACATCGTGTCACTAGAGCGATGCCTTGAAATGGTATACTTTGGCATTTGCAATACCACAATTTTTGGCATAGAGATGTCACAGCAATACCTCGAAATGGTCTTCTTTGACCGATTCAATACCATTCAAAACATTCTCCAAAAGATGTCTCTAGGTGATAGCTTAAAAAATGGATTTGACTCCACCATTGGATTCCCCTCGGAAAAATACATGAAATGAAAATAATGGCACTCAAATTGGAGTCCATAAGAAAAGTTATGGTCTCTAAAATATTTCATTGCTGCAATATCACAATGTCGGCTTCAGCCAGATATTTCCTAGCCAATATCTCACTCAATCTTAAATCTGATGGCATATTTGGATTCCTCTTGAAAATTTATATAGCTTCAAAAAATTGCACTCAATTTCGAGTCCATACGACAAAATTATGGCCACTACAAGTCTCATGTCTTTGAGACAAAACACTGATCTGAATGGCATCTCAAGATGATTTCAACCATGCACATCTCAAACTCCAACATAATGATCTAAAAAAACGTGTTACCTCAACAATAACACAAAATTATCTCAAACATGCAGGATCATGTTACTTTCCTAGGATGATCCTACATCACTCGCTCTCTCTACCATATTAAATGATAAAAACAATCTAAAAACTCAGCATGGCATCATGTATCAAGCCAATTGTTCAAACAACTAAGTCTAACTAGCATTTTGATGTCCTCTTAGAATTAATTTAATTTAATTGCTTCTGGCTGCACATTCTACTGCATAGTTGTTGGAATGGTGAATATATTGCTATCAATCATGATGAACACAAAGTGAGTGCAATCTCTGTTGGGATACCATAGCTAGCACCTTATATCATTGATAAATAGTAGACCCTATGGCTAGGTGTTGTTGCATGACAATGATTTTGTAAAGGAAGGTATGGGAATTTTTTCGTTGTGTGCCCCTATGATTCCATTGGTAGGACAAAACTTTGACATCGGATAATCTACATGCTCCCCACAATTGAATTGGTGCTTGGAATGGATTTTGATATGGTACAATGGGAAGGTAACCATAATCGGGGGTGCAAAAATACTCTTTGATTAGCACAAAGGCAAGCATGGAGTCAATGCTAAAGAATCCTAGGCATGGAGAACATTTTTTGGGGTCAAAAGAATTTACCAACAATAAAGTAGTCCCTTGGCTCAAAAAACAATAGAGAACTAAACAAATTCAAGCCAATGTGAACAAGTTTATTGAAAACCCACTAGCTATAGTGTTCTCCAAGGACAAAATTTCATCACAAGTACATGTTGTCACTAGCTTAAGTAATTTTCCTATGTCCACTTACACAATTATTGGACTTTACATATCAAGTTGATAATCATTATTTATTCAAATTGAATTTATGTTCAATAGAGTTCAACAAGCACCTACAAGCTACGATGAAGGTTTGGAATTCGTTGACCAAGCTAGCAAGGGATGAGAACCAAATCCTTTAGTGGAAGGTAGCCATTCAATGCACGACAAAGTTATTTTGAAGATGGGATTGAAAGATTGCTAGGGAAAGAAAGGGTCAAGAGAAACAAATTTTCCTTCAGCTTTGTCATAGTCCCCTACAATACAAGATCCTTTTATTGAAGGGAAACAAAGGACAACAAACAAATTGGAAAACCATCCAAAAAACCATTAAAGATTGTATAGGGTGAGGAGCTCGAATTAGGGTGTGCATACACTAGTTCACAAATGGTGATGCAACCGTTAAGTTCTATTTCCGATTTCTAACAGAACAACACAAATAAAAAAGACTCTTAACTCTCCCATATACTCAAAGGAACCTAACAAAACACGAGCAACACAACCAACAAATTTTCCAAGGTTGTTTTTATAAACTATTTACCATTATTGGCAAGGATCCCCTACAAAGCACTTGTTGATATAGTCAAAAAAGAAGTTTGAAAATAGTGGGATCTCAACAAAGAATATATCTTTCTAGGTAGTTAGAGAGATGAATTGTATGCAGCAGTGAGGTAAATGGAAGATGAGAAGTCCCCATGGCTAGATGGTCTTCTAGTGGAGTTCTATAAGAAAATATGGCATTCAGTCTTCTAATGGAGTTCCATAAGAAAATATGGCATTTGAATGGACTGAATTATTTAAAAATGAGCCAATAATCAATCAAAATTCAATGCAGGACTAATTCAACTAATTCCCAAGGGCTCCAAATGAGAAAAGGTTGAAGGTTGGCAGCCTAATGTCTACTACAAAACTCTAATAGAGTTTATTGCTAGGAGGATTAAACTTGTTTTGTCAATAGTTAGACGAGAGCAGTCCAGGTTTATACAAGGAATGTTTATTTTATATAAATCAGCCTAGGAAGGCCTTGAATCTAGTGAAATAGATATCATTTTGAAAATAGAGTTTGATAAGCCTTATGGAAAAATTGAATGGCATTTTATTTTGAAGGCAATTGAGTCCCTTTGTTTTGGTACTTTTTTATAGGGTTGTAACATCACACTTCCCTGATGCTTCTACAAAAATTATTCTGAATGGCATCCTTGCCAAAATAATTGACTCTCAAAGGTCCATCAAACAGAGCTGCCCTCTACCGCCCTACCTTTTATGCAATTGCAGTTGATGCTCTAGGATATTAACTAGAGGTAGCTAGAGTACGGGTGAAATTCAAGGGTCTCCTTACCAAGAAGTAGTCAATTAGGTAATGTATACAATATAGATGACTCAACCTTGGGCTTTGAGCTAGCACAAGAATCAATTGAAGGTACCATGCTTTATTTAGACTTGTTGAAGCATTTGTAGCCAAAGCAAGTGACCAAAAATGCAAACCTTTTCAATGAGTCCAAATGCACATTGACTGAACAAAAATTGGAAACCTATAAATTCAGGCAAAATCATAAGGTACTTAGGTATCCCCTTTGGTATTTATCTCCCCATTGCATTATAGTGATGATAGTTTAAATTTTAGCCTCTTTAACCCTCAAATGGTTTTCCCACCAAAATGGGATATTTGAAAACTTGAATATCCAAGTGTAAATTAAGGGTTTTTTCTCACCTTAGAATGGATTTTATGAATTAATTTATACATTAGGGGATGTTTCAAATATATTTTTAACTTATTCATAAATGTTTATATCAAAACTTGATCGAATTTAAGATGCTTATCAAGATAAGTACGTTGGAGAAGAAGGTGGAAAATTTTAAGTGAAGAATGGAACAAACAACTAAGAAAAGGATATGCTACATAGAGATAAGGAATATAAGGATAAAATAAATGTGTATAAGTATATATAGATCAATAATAATCTAATAAAAACTCATATATAGGAAGAGAAAAGCTCAATAAGGAGCTTAGGGAAGATAAAAGTTATAGGTCAGTTTGGAGGTTGATCTCCAGAATTCTGTGTGTATGAACTAGATTTGAACAAATAACAAGCTTGGAATGGTCAAGATTTATGATTAGTTGGGAAAGTCACATATTCATATAAAATCCTAACAAAAAGGAACATTTATTACTCTTTGTTAGAATAATTAATTAGTCATGGTCTAGTTTATTAAATTATTGTATGTGATGATGTTTGTTATAACCATAGTGTAAATAGACTAGAATGTAGTAGTTAGGATGCTTGTCTAATTAAGATTGATTGCATCTGTAGAATAGATGGTGGGTAGAGATAGATAAGTTGATCTCCTATTTTATAGTAGCTAATGATAGTCAACTTCATTATATATATAAATCATTTTATGAATGGGAAACTTAATGTCTATTATCATTAATTTGGACAATATTCTGTCTTTTCAAGGAATAGAAAATGGTGCTGAGATTTTTTTTGTAGGGAAAATAAGGGGGCAAGGAGAGGGAGACGGCTTTTTCCAAAGGCTTAGGATATTTGCACCTTCTTGGGGGATAAAGGAGGTCTCGATGTCACAGACAGGCAGACAAAATGTTCCCTTTTTGCAATATAATGTTATGTCAGATCAGTGATTGGAGATAAGCCACGAAAAATAGCAATCAGATATCAAATTTTAATGGCACAACAACCAAGAAATCAAGGCCCTCTTGAAAATGTGTGATTTAGTAATGCAAAGCCTTTTAAACTCTCAAGGCCTATATCACTAGAGAATTTGGACCACTTGGCAATTTGTAATTGATCTTCACTAGTAATATGAGGGACTATGAGACGCATGCCACTAGGTATCAAGGCTTGTTTGAACCGTTTCTTCAACATATGGCCAGCTTTCCTCTTATTTTTAAAAATATTGACAAGAAAAAGCAATTTTGACTAGGATAGTGTAAGGAGAGGGGTGTCTTTAGAGTACAAGGAGAGAATTAAATTGTGCTCAACAACATGTTGGTGTAGACAGACCAACTTTCCAAGAGCTTTATAAAATGATCAAGACCAAATTCTTTATAAAGACTTCCTTGGAGAAAAAGATGTGAACTACGAAACCCTAAAAAATGACGGAAAACAAGATGTCAAAATTTAGAAATCAATAACTTACAAAAAAAAAATTACATTGCTTAGTGATTCACCAAGGTATGGCATACAAACTCAATCATGGAAAATTTAAATCTTTATGAATTTTGTGGGATTGAGAAAACAATGACGCGTGTTTCTAGAAATGTGCATTCCCTAGGAACCTTTGAGGCATGCTTGAAAGCAAATTTAAATTACCTTTTCATTGCTCTATCCTGGCGAGGCCGTCTTTAAAAGAATTCCTCGATGATCAAAGACAACTGCAAAGATCTTTGGCATACTATAAATTTGACCAATACTAGTTCTCTTTCGAAGACGGAAGGCAAAAATTCATGATAGTTCTCCCATCCACTAGGGGGAGTTGCAAATTTTTCAAATAAATATAGTTTCTAGTTCTGGTTGGCACCCCTCCCCTATATACAATATGGTAATATAGCGCCCCAATATCTATATGAGGCCATATACAAATAGAGTGCCCCCGATCCCAACTAGACTAGTGCGAGTGCAGCTTCATATTCTGAGGAGCCCTATATATCTATGGGGGGTCGCCATATATAGATATAGATAGGGGCCCGACGGCCACCTCTCTATATGTGGATATAGAGACAGAGACTATAGCTGGGGGAGAGAGACAAGGATCTCTTGGGGAAAAGACTCAAATGTCAATCTTTTTAGCTTTCATTCCACAAACTTTCCATGTACCTCTGTTGCACAACTACTGTAATTTTCATGCTCTTTAGTGTAGTATAAGATGTGACCTTTACAAAAGGAACAAAGTTGGACACAACATGTATTCAAACATCAAGGTAGGGATGAAAGGTAGTGATTTCAAAGCAAGCAAAGAATGGATTTAAAACCCCCAAGTCAAAGAGAGGAAAGCAAAAAGCACAATTTTAGGAGGAACAAGAGGCAATAATTAAAGCTCTACTAGAATCCTCCAAAGGTGCTACAAGGTACAAAGAAATCAAAGCAAAAACTCAAAGGAAAGTATAAAAGAAAATACATTGGTGAGTAAGAAATTTTAGGTTTGTAGAAAAAGTTTCTCGGCATGCTTCCACTCCTTTACAAGAAGACGACATTGGATTGGTTAGTTATGAAAAATCTAGTGGTTCTCAAGGGCCAAAATGCTTGCACGCAATAGGTTATAGAGGAAAAACTATTCCCTACAAACCTAACTTACTGGTTCGTTTTAAGTTCGGGTTCAGTTTTGAAGAACCAGGTATGCCATTATGATGATTTGTTTCTTGCCTTGGGTACAGCTTGGGTTTGGCCGTACAAAAAAAATATAAAAAATAAAAAATATAGAAATTCTAGCCTAATAAATAAGAAATCGGTGACATTGTCATTAACCACATAGTATACAATTCCCTAAAAAAATATTTTATTCGAAGTATTTAACATAATAAAATAATTAACTTTTGCGAAAAAGATTTAACATAGTAATTAACATTTTTTTTCGTTAACATATTAAATACTATGTTAAATAGTAAATACTTGTGTTAAATACAATTCCCTAAATACTATGTTAAATACTTCATAATTATTAATTAACATAGTAAAGTATTCGAATATTTAGCATTTACGAATGCCGAAAAGTAACCGCCCCCACCCCAACCCCCAGCCCTTGACATGGACATAACCCACATAGCACCTAATGCCCCACCTAGCACCTATGATTTGCAATGAAAACAATGAATGATCTGAAGTGAAAGAAATGAAATCACGTGGATTTGCAATGAGAAAGAGACAACAAAACACGAGTAGCAATGAAGATAGAGCACATTAGGGCACCAAAACACAAAAAAATGCAACACAACAGACTGCAAAATTAAAACGTAGAGAAGAGTCTTCCAATCTAGGGCACGTGTTCATTCCCGTCATTGAAAAACGATTAAAAATTTTAAAAATCCCATCATTGACTGTTTTTTATTGTTTTAACCTGTGGATTTTGCTCCCAAACGCCCAAGATTCGTCCTGGGCGCTAGGGTTCTTTTGACAGAAGAACCTAAGTGAACCAAGGTGCCCATGGACGAACCCTAGGCGTTGGTGCTTGCGTTTCGTGCCAGTTCCCGAACCCACTGCGAACCAGACAGTCAAATGCAGCCAAAATGTGACAAACCGGTAATGTAGCTACAAACTAATCACAAGATTGAGGTTAGCCTCCCTAGGATGATTAGTTACAAATTAGATAAGAGAGACAAATCTTCCAAAAGGTTTGGTTAACTTCTCAAAATTGGAATTCAAAGAGTGTTTTCCTAAAAACAAAATTATTAAAAAAAACACTAAACAAACATTACCAAAGCCCTAAAGAACAAATTACCCCACCTAACATAGTTAAAATCAAATACAAACAAAACAAGAGTAATTTAAGTTGAAAAGGTCATAGCAGGTTTTCTTTATAAAAGCATAAAATTTAAAAATACAAAGAGCTACCCTTAACAAGACAAAAGGGGCCACCTCTCATTTGGGCCCTAATAAGAAAAAAGTAAAAGTTCTCAATTGAATAAGTGATCCGGACAACAATTCAGATGACAATTCGGGTGATGGGTCCACCCCATTTGATGGCGAAACTTCCGGGAGCCATAAATTTTGCACTGTAGCTCCAATTGACTCGCCGCTTGAACCGTTGGAAAGCTAATAATAAGGGGAACATCGTGAGATGGCATGGAGCTCCGCTCGATGAAGTTTGACCCTCTAAAACTCAATGGAAGTGTCCTAAATTTCAATTTTAGTAGTGCAGTGTAAAAATGGTAAGTTTCTAAAAATAGTCATTCCTCGAATTCTGTATTGTTGTAAATCGTGGAAGTCGAACCAATTCATCTCCTTCGAGATTGGTGACCTTCCATATCCTCCCCACACCTTCAAAACATGTATAAATGAAGATGTAACCCGAAATGGAAAACACACATCTCTTCTCAGAGATAAGCATATGTTTGGGTCTGCAATTTTGATAAATAAAACATCTCTTTTCAAAGATAGTATTATTTGAATTGTGTTGTTCTGAATTCTGAATTATATTTCAACCAAAGCTTTTCGAGTTTTGGATCAATAAGGTATATGTGGTAACCAACCAACCATATAAATAAGAGGCCAAACTATGGAAAACAAAAATGCTGCACACCTAATAAATTGAATAGGCCCTTGGAAAGGATTTAAAGGTTACTTGAGAACCTATAAAATGGCCTCAAAGCCTTTCTCAACAGCATATAATTTCAACATAATAATGTTATGCTGCCATATGCCTATTGTCCATACCTTGTCTGAGTAATGTCAAAGCTTCAATGACTTCCTAAGGCAGATCTATTCATAAAGCAGGCCGCTCATGTGGTAAATTCCATTCCTTGTTGCCAGTTAAGTTGTTTCCTGTCTCAGCAAGTTTTGGTGCAAGGTTTTTCCATAAGTTAGGCAAGGGTTCAATGCTAGAAAAGGATCCCACATGGCAGATGTTTTGAATGGGATTTACAGCTTGAATCAATGGGAAACATTGTTGGTTTTTACTTTTGGTTTCAATAGATTCAGCAGGAACCATTGTTAATTGCTGCTGCTACTAAGGTAAGTGATTGGCACCGAATATTTGCCTGCCCTTGATGTTGATGGGAAATCATTTGTTTTTGTTGCATGTCAAAAAGGCCTCAATGTTAATATTATTCTCACCTGCTGTTGGTAAGAAATCTTACTTTGGTTATAATGTGCATCTTGCCATATTTTCCTCTTATCAATGCAATACATGCACTCTTTTTTATGCGTAGTTAAACAATGATGTTTATATATACTTGCATCATCATGGGCCATAAAGAACTCAGCCTAAGCTTGCCCTGAAGTGAAAACATGTAGAATGGAGTGGATTGTTGAAATAATGTTTGGCATATGTCATATGAGGGTACAACACCTCGTGCTAGTCATATGAGTTATCACTCTAGTTGGTGATTAACCCCCTTGTGTGTCACTGTCATGAACAACCACTATGACGAATTATAAAAATTGTTATTCATGGGCATTGGATCTTAGTTTTGGGCCTTGTATATGCGCTTTATCCAAAATTTAATGCAAGGTTATATGTTGTAGATACCTAATTTTGGTCCGAGGGTAGTTTTAGTTGTCAAATTGCATTGTTCTTGGTTGCTTGTCTGTTTGTTAATAATCAGTTAATATTAGGCTCTCATTGGCACATTTTTCCTCATGTTGGACCTGCTTTTTTTTTGTTCCTCCTCTCTTTATCTTTCTTCCCTACATGTTTTAATGTCATTTTGGGCATGTTTCCGAAAGCCATACTCTCTATGCTTCTAGGTTGCCAGGACCATAGTGTGTATAGTTTTGGTGTGGTCCTGTGTGTTCCCTTTTTGGAGTCCTAGTGCTTTGTGCCAAACAATACAATGTACAAATTTGGTGTGGGCCCTTGTGACCCTTGTTTAATGTCCCCCCTGCTTTGTGCTTCCTATTTGACATCCTTTCCTGATTTGAATTTAAAAATATAAATACACAAGTGCATTAGTGCATATAGGACATGAAATGATAAGGCATGAGACACGAATTGAAAACAAAAATCAAAAACTTATCAAAGAGATCTTTTATAGCATAATTTGAATCAAAATTTGAAGTATTTATTGCATTGTACCACTTAATCATGTTAGCACGAAAAGTCGTATAGGATTGCATCACAAATTGCTTGTTGAAGTGCATCAAGTGTTATTTTCCATTTTTTCTTCAAACTAGGGCCCTGATAATAATGGAGGGATAGCACAAGCCCCTCATTGATTCCCCCATTTTTTATTTCTCTGAGGAGTTGTTAGGGTTGTGGAGAAGGAAATTAGTTTCCCAAAGATCTGCACAAAATTCAAAAAACGTGAGCGAGTTTTTTAGCACTTTGGAGCAGATGAGTAGGATTGCGAAATCAGATTTCAGAAATTCACAATTTGCCAAAACCATTTTACATTTCCAGATGCATCACTTCTGCACTCTGAAAAACAGTCTCTGTTCACTCCAAATTTTCTAGGTTTTGTTCGTCTCGCCTTTTGGACTTGTTTTTTGCTACCTATTTCTATTGACTATCCCTATATTTACAATAAATCAGATATTATTCTAAACCCCTCTCTTGTCATTGATTATCGATTAGATATATTCATTATTGATTTTGTTGTTTTATTAGAGTAGATATAATTAGACCTAGTTTCATTGTTTATTGATAGATGTGTTGCATTTTGATGTAAAACCACTTTTCCCATAGCACATTTTTGGTGAACCCATGCTCTGTTACCCCTTAGGGTTAGATTTCATTTTTGGTGAACCCATGCTTGTTTTAGTTGTTGCAATCATTATTTCAAGCTCTATGTCTCATATTCAAAGCCTTATTTGTTGTGTTTGCATTATCATTCAAACCCTAGAGTATTTGCATGTCACACATGTTTCCATGCCACCTAAAGGGATTATAGATCTACTAGACTAAATTTCAATCCTATTGCTTTTTCTGAAATTCCTTTTGTTATACCTAGAGATTATTTAAAAAATAAAACGGTGTCTCTCAATGACAATGTTCCTTCTACTATTACTTCTACCATTGCAAATGATGTTTAAATGCCTTTGAATGATAATGTTATGAATAGATTTCATATTGATAATGCTTCTGATATTGGTCACCATGATGAGAATAAGCATTGAATGACTTGTATTTAGAAAATACATTCTCCAATGCCAAACCCTAGGTCAAGAACCTCCAATTGAACCAACGATCCAAGATATACCTTATAGAGTGAATAATGGATATTTAAATGCAAATAATGAAGATCCAACTCTTAGAGGGTCCACTTCCCTACCTAACGATGTGGTTATGTCCCAACTTTTTTTTGAAATAATTCCTCCGACTTTTACTACTTCCACTTACTTTGCCTTCTTGAAATGTTATCAATGTTTCTAGAGTTCTTCCAAATCATTCACTTGTTACTTCTCAAATTCCTCAACTATCTCAAGTTTCATCTCTTCTTCACAATTTTTTCTCAAATGACTTCTTTGCACAATGTTTCTATTCCCACCTATTCTACCACTTCTCTTCCAACCCCTGAAATGAACACTATGGTGCAAACCTTCTGTGATGTTCAACAATAAGTTAAATTGCTTTCTCGAGGGTCTCAAGAGTCAAGTACTAGGGTCACTTCACATGACATTTTGCTTAACCCTTTGGCTTATGAAGTTCTTGCTCATCCCTTACCAATCACATTTGTTGCTCCAAAGTTTGAATTATTCAATACTAAAGGAGATCCTTTTCATCATAATAAATCATTTTATGCTTCATGTCTAGATTTTGCACGCTGATAAAAGATTGCTTAAATTATTTCAAAAAAGTTTGAAAGATTATGCCTTTGATTGGTTTTATGCATTGCCATGTGGATCCGTACATTCTTTTACATCATTAGTGGATAATGTTTTTGTCGCATCCCTCTTTTGGACATAGAAAAGGAAAAGACCCTTAGCAGAATTCATGGATGTTTCCCATCGACTGAGGGAAAGTAAAATCAAAGGAGAAACTTTGGTTCTATTTTTAAGGCGTTAAAGATACTTTTTGATATATCTTTTCTAATTATGACTTAAAAGTGACTTGTTAAACATGGGTTAACTTGACCCTTAACGAGAAAAAGGCATAATCTCTTTTAAACTATGCTATCTCTCCCCCCAAGTGGAGCGCCCCACTTTGGGAAGGGTATTTAAGAAGAATGAGGTCTCAATTGGAAAGGTTATAGAAATATGAAATTTGAATAATAAAAAGCAGAAATTTTTAGCACGAAACGCAAAGCTTCATAACTTTAAGGACAGAATCCTTACTATTCAGTTGGGCAGCCCTAATCCAAGTGTTGTATTGGACAACTTTGGACATTTAGAGGTGTTTTTTAACACCACTAGTTTCAGCATCCAGGCAAAGGAACTGCCAAAGGGTGGCGAGCTTCTAGGGAGTTGGGCGAGTGGGAGAAGAGACCCAAAAAGGGTCAGCAAGCTATCAAGAAGGGCATCGTAGCATCTGTTGAGGCCATTGAACCCTATCTAGGGTATGGCTGGTGGATTTTGAGGCTTTCTCAAGCCTAATTTGGTGCATGACAACAGTGAACAGGAATTGGTGTTTGATCGTAATTTTCCAGCCCAAAATGTCATAAAAATCTGTTTTCAAGGGGATATCTTTGGTTGTAATATTTGTCAATTTTTCTATAAAAATTAAGGAATAAAATAATATTTTTGTGCCCTATTTTGGCACTTCAGAAACCTATAATTTTCAGTTATCTAGGGTTTGAAAAATAAATCAGAAAATAATTGTTTTGGCTAGCGTTTTACTGTGAATTTACAGAATTGGATAATTTGTCCCTAAGGGGACATTTCAGTGGTATCAAAGCCAAGATTTTGACAACTTGTGAGAGGATTTCATAATCCAGGGTAAGAAGCCATGGGGGACCATGATCAAAGACCCCCTCCTTCAAAGGCGTCGAATTATCTACAAGAAGTCCTCACACGAAATCAAAAAGATATGCAACAGTGTTTGAAGTGTTGGCAATTTGAGTGTCATGGTGTACAAGAAGATTGTTGTTTGTAATATTGTCATTGATGTCAAATGATGAATGTTCTATCAAGCATTAATGACAAAGGTGTTACGCTGTGTTTAGCTGAACAGATCAGTTGTAGAGTCCTCATGGAGATTGTATGTGCACCTTGAATTCCCATAATAGTAATGTGAATGCCTCTGCTAGTTTGTTGAATAGGGCTTAGTACACAGTTTGTTGGTGACTACATTTGCATTTATGGCAGCATCTGGAGGAAACAATCACAACAGGCTACTCAGGTTTGTGCCTATTCCTTGTGGTCCAAGTTCTGAGTCATGCGGATGGAAAGAGCAAAAGTTATGCAAGTGCAAAGTAGGGCTCCCAGGCAATTGAACGGTGTTTGAACACTTAGTCGATTTTACAAGCTTGGGAATTCTGTCGAAAAAGTGTCTTGGAGAATTCTTTCGGAAATATTGGTTGAGTCAATTCTTTTGGAAATATTGGTTAAGTCATTTCTTTCGAAAATATTGGTTAAGTCAATTCTTTCGAAATTATTGGTAAAGACAATTCTCTCGGACAAAAAGCCCACAGCAAATAAGGCAATCCTTTCGAAAAAATTGTCCCATAGGAAATGAGTCTTGTGCAAAAGTTCCAAAAGGTACATTTGAAAAATGCCGAAGGGCAAGTGATCCGATCAAAAATTTTGAATGGTACAGTTGCAACGTTCCGAAAGGTAAATTTCAAAATGCCGAAGGGTATGTGGACTTTTACAAAAAAGCCGAAGGGTAAGTGGAACTTTACAAAAAGCCAAAGGGTATGTGGACCTTTACAAAAAAGCCAAAGGGTAACTGGGCCTTTACAAAAAGCCGAAGGATATGTAGACGCTTTCAAAAAGCCGAAGGGTAAGTGGCCTTTTACAAAAAAGCCGAAGGATACGTAGATGCTTTCAAAAAGCTGAAGGGTACATTTGCAAAGTGTCGAAGGGTATGTGGACCTTTACAAAAAGCGGAAGGGTACATTTGCAAAGTTCCGAAGGGTATGTATCCTACACAAAAGTTCCGAAAGAAATAAGCGAAGAAATGAAGGGCAATTCCATTGTCCCGAAGGGCACTCAGACAAAAAGTCTGTGGAAATTGTCCCAAAGGGGACTCGAACAAAAAACCCCCGAAAATTGTTCCGAAGGGGACTTTGACAAAAACCCGTGGAAATTGTCTCGAAGGGGACTCGGAAAAAAAACCCGCGAAAATTGTTCCAATTGGAACTTTGACAAAAAAACCCGCAACATTTTGTCCAAAGGATGGTTCGAAGAAAGAGAGGACACTTGCAAAAACCAGAAGGGTAGTTCGAATGAAGGGAAAGGACACTTGAGCATTTGTCGAATGACATAGCGAACTTCCACAAGTGTTGAAGGACAATTACAGAGGACACAAGGACCATTATAAAGTTTCCAAAGGATCACTTGGATTGTTTTGGAAAGAATATAGGGCAAGTGGGCGTTTACAAAGTTCCCTAAGGGTACTTTATCAAAGCTTCCGAAGGACTCTTCCGAAGGAGAGGACACTTGCAAAGTTCCATAAGACAATTTGCAAACTCCCGAAAAGTATATAGGCAAAGTTAAAGATCGAACATGTCTGAAGAGATCAACGAAGGGGAAGCATCTCAAAGACGTCGAAAGAAATGAGATAAAGTCAACATGGCGGAGTTTAACAACACAATAGAAAAATTAAAGGTCGAGCATATCAAATATAATCAAAAGGAGCGAAAGCGATCCGATTATATAGAAACTAGCAAGATGCAAAAAGGAGTTTTATGGTTAGACTTGGCACGAAGAAAGAAAATGCCCATATTTAATATGTTCTCAACAAACAAATGAAAGAAGAGACAAAACCTGCAAATGATTACTCGGAGCTCGAGATAAATTGATCCAACCAATCAATCATCGATTAAGGAAACAACGTAGTAATGACCTAAATCCAACTGTTGCCAAACATAGTAAAGAGACTTGACAATTGCAATGTGATGCATGAACCGAGACACGGGAAAGCATATAAGTCAAAGTTGCATTTAATGAGAACCAGAAAAGGGAGTTGAAGTTTGAACACGTTGGAGATATGTAAACCTAAATTCATTTGTCCATACATGCATCATCCAGAACCTTGCATAAAATGGTCTGTCGTTGTTGTTGAAGCTGAAAAAGTGCCATCAGAGAAAACTTGAAAGGGGTCAACTCAGGATGTATGCAGACACAGAGTGAAAGATAGCGGGACACAGAGTGAGGCAAAGAGGAAGAAAGATCACACAGAAAATGTGTACGGATTGAGCAGAGAGGAAGAAAAAGCACACAGAGAATGAGCAGAGAGTGAGGCAGAGAGAAAGAAAGGGCACATAGAGAATGTGCAGAGATTGAGCAGAGAACAAGAATAGGCATACACAAAATAAGCCAAGAGTAAGCAGTTACAAACTAGACTTATAACAAAGAAACTTAATTGGATTCATTTGTGAATTTATCTTGTATACTAGAGTTGTAGCTCCATAGTTCTGATTGGTTGGTGCCGTCAGACAAACTGAGTTGATGCTCAGTTAGGGGATTGAAGTCTCCTTAGGGTTGGTGCCTTTAAATCTTGTAACCAATAAGGTTAAACTGAGTTGGTGCTCAGGTAGGGGATTGGTGTCTCCTAAGGATAGGTGTCCTTGAATGTAACCAGTGTCGTTTTGCCAATGAGATGATTTAACTATCAGGCTAGATGAGAACAGTAGATTCTAACAACTATTCTCACCGTGGTTTTTCTCTTTGGATTTTCCACATACAAATCTGGTGTATTGTACTTTTGTGTGTGATCTTTGCATCTATTCTTTGATATGCATATGTTTCAATATCTTCTTTAAAAAGTTAAAGAACTAGTTTTTAATTGATCTACTGATTCACCCCCCCCCCTCTCAGTAGATAGTTGTGTTCAACATGGAGTCGCAAAGAGAGATGCGAGATGCTTTGAAAAGATTTGTCGCAGATTTGGATAAGATCATGCAGGGTTCCCATCCAACCAAGCCAATTAATCATGGAACAGAAAATAATGGTGAAGAAGACTCTTTTGGTAATGAAAGGACTTCCATTAGACCCCCTTCAAAAATATTCTAGGCAAATTTCCTTCAAAGAGAAGAGCCTCAGGGTGAGATGGGTCAACCACATGAAGAGGAAAACATGTATGCATATCGTGAAGAATATGCATCCCTCAATTTTTCAACACGTGAGATGTTGTCTTTCAGGGATTTCTATCAATTGAAAATGAATAATGGCATCGGAAGAAGGAATAAAATATTTCATCAGGAGCAAACACGGAAAGACATAAAACAAAGATTGAGAAAAATAATTCTCCCCTCTTATGATGGATCTGATAAATGTTTACCCAAATCATGGTTGCAGAAATTGGATACATACTTATCCTTAAATCCCATGTATGAGGAAGAAGCCCTCAAATTTGTTACTTTGCATTTGGAAGGACTAGCACATGAGTGGTGGTACCACGGGTTAATCACCCAGGGGCATGAATCTATTACTAGATGAATCCAGCCAAAGACTAACAAAGAGGTTTGATAGAGAGGATCCAGAGATACGCTTTAGGAAATTAGCACACCTTAAACAACAAGAGGGATCAGTGGATGATTATATTTCTGAATTTCAGAGACTTTTAGTAATGGTGTTTTATGTGAGTGAAAGAAGACTTGTATTTTTCTTTGTTGAAGGGTTGGCTGAACCCCTCAAATGATTGGTCAAGGGCTTGGATCCTTCATCTCTCCAAGATGCTATCAAGAGAGCTCTAAATTTGTTATCTTCAGCGCCTAGAGGAAGTTTCTGCCTGCTGGACAGCCAAGAACAGCAGCTTTTGGACAGCAAAGGACGAGCACATTTGGTCAGCCTGGGTCTGCAATTTCAGAACAGCCAAAGTCAATCCCCTTTGGACAGCAATGAGGTCCAATCAGCAGGGTTTTGGGCAGCAAAAGGAACTGCCAACCTGGAACAAACATGGGGGAACACCCGAAATGAGCTTAGAAGGAAGTATCTATGTTTCACATGCAAGGACCCATGGACACCGGATCACCGTTGCCCTAGAAAGGGGCAAGTGCACTGCACACAGGTACGTTCAGATGGAGAAGAGAATGAAGAGGTAGGGGCAACCACCTATGAAGAACCCTTGGAAATCATTGGAGGGGAAGACATGAATGGTACCTTTGCATCATTGTCTGGAGCTCCTAGGTATCACCCCTTGAAAGTGAAGGGGATTTTGCAAGTTAAGCATGTGACTATCCTCATTGATAGTGGGGCCACCCACATTGATAGTGGGGCCACCCACAAGCTTATTGATAAGGGGTTGGTTGCAACATGTGGGCTGCAACCTATAGAGTTTAAAGGGTTTGGACAACTGTGGTGGATGGCTTCACCATTCTATGCACCACAAAGATTCATAAACTAAACATTACTTTGGAAAGGCATCAAATTGAGGATGACTTCTATGTGGTGGGCATAGGAGAAGCGAATGTGGTGCTTGGCATTCAATGGTTGCATTCACTTGGGGAGTGTTGGTTCCCAGATGTACACCTCTTGCATTCAGCACTTGAAAAGATGGCAAGCATAGATGATAAACCCGAATTATGTCGTTATAGTCGGGGAAGGGTTTAACATCTGGATGGACTGAACGCAGACAATAACTGGAAGATACCGATAGAGGGTATGGTTAGCTCCCTGCTGCTTCTAGCTTTGGCGGAACCAAGGTGAGAGGACCTACGAGATAGCTTGCTCACATGGAGGGATACTATAGTTCAATCTCCAAGGGGATTATTGGCACAAACACAAATCTGACCAGAGCATAACCAAACTTGCACTGTCCACTCGGTTAGAGTTGTCACACAAACTGGGCAAATGCTTCTAAATTAGACAAAAGCTACTAAAGACAGATGGAAAAGTAATTGCAACCTTCATTTCTAAAGAAACTTCTGACTAGGAGCCAAATGAGAGATTGCAATGTTGGGATTCAAAGAGCAATTACAGTCACATTTTAAATATACAACATTCACGCATCTGCAGACAAATAACACTTAGGATATTCAACATGAATTATTTGCAAGGGTAGGGCAGGTAGAGCAAGTTAGGTAGATATAAAAGCGTGGTGGTTGCTTTCAACACAGGGAACACCTTCAATAGCCATGTTATCATTCATTGCAAAATGTAAAAGACTAAAAGACAAGCTAAGAAAACTACCATGAATGATTTGCATTCATTGATGCAAATGCAATGCAAACATTCAAATGACCCCTGAAACCCCAAAGCATACACTGCAAATAAGGCTTCAAGCAATTTCTCCTGTCAAATCTATAAGTCCAGAGTATCCTTAAAAGACTATCAACAGAACACTCCCAAATCACAATGCAGAAAGGAATTTATAACATAAGTATATGCCCAAAGTGACTGCCATTAACTAACATAAACCAAATAACCAATCAACAAAGCATTAAGAATGTATTATCGCATTTCATTAACAAGAAAGAGCAGTAATCACATGTAGTCTCCATTAATCTTGCAGATAAAGCTTACATACATCATGATCAGAGTGTTAACATCGGAAAATGCATAATGGCTTTGCTCTGAAACAAGGTAGACATATACATACTCTTAGAGTTTGCTAATGATTGTACATCTGCAATCACCTTAGCAAGAGAGACAAAACACACAACAAGGATCTCAAAATAAAAACAACCACCAAACAACAATCGATGCAAAGAGGAGATTTTTGCAAGTTGAAATGCCTAAAACCTAAGAAAGCCAACAACCTTGTAAACAGGACATACCCTCTTTACTTATACAAATATCTCACCCATAATAATCTGAGAATATGCTCAAGTTGGAAGATGCCTTCGATCACCCCTAGAAGCTCTTGCTCTTGCAAGGAAATCAATCTGGTAACTACTTGTCCATGTAATGATGAGATTTCAAAACCAACTTTGATATGCTTGGCTGGAAATATTGATGCAGTTGGGCTTAAGGGAGAATATTCGTTCTGAGAGCACCACTGATTTTGTCTTTATGTGAAACCGTTTTGCAATGCTCTCCCACTAATCATTTGCCCAATTGGAAGTTTGTGAATGATGGTTGCCCTCCTTGTGCAAGCCAAAGAGTCCTTCATCTTTGTTATGATTGCATCAGACTGCTCTAGTTGTGATGGAGGCAACATGGAATCCATGGCCGTTTGAAAAATATGCTTCCAATGGCCCACTTTGGTCTCAAAACCCCTGCAGCAATTCTTCTTCATCCGTGGAGCTCAAATATTAGCCAAATATTGGAAATAACACTTAGCTTGTGTTTTTACCATTTAAACGTTGACTTTGCCTGTGCTTCTTTCTTTTTCCTATTTGCTTTGCCGCCGAACCTAATAATGATTATGTGCATTTTTGCTTTATCTTGCCTTATGCGAGATTTTAGCCCCTTTTTGCAATTTTGCACCTTATTAGCCTAGCGAGATTTCAAATCCCCAGGTGAAACTTTGCAAGTTGGTGGGATTCTGGAAGTCTACTGCACATTTGCAAATTTGCAATTTGCAATTTGATGTTGTACTTCCGCCCAAAATTTTCATTGCCTTTAGCTTGACGTGTATGTGGTGGGTGTGGTGGGTCTGGGAACTTGGAATGCACATTACAATTTGCAATTGCAAATGAATGTTGTATCTCCGATGGAAATGTTTGCCATGCTTAGCTTTTTGACCTTCACGGGCATTTGACCTAAAACATCTACAGCACAACCTCCTCTTGCGTTGTTCTTTCAAGCTTCAAAGCTTCTACTACCTCTTTTGTTCTCAAGAACACACCTACATTGGCATCTAGATAACCTTGACACTCCAACATGTACTACTTATTTGCGAGTTCATGCTTAAAGCACAAGCCAAATCCTTCAATTTTTCTATCTATGATGAAACCCAAACTGTTGATCATTTCAAGGGTGCAATAGCTCATCCAGTCCCCCACTTTACCTTTGCGAAAGAAGGAATTGTTTTGAATAACCATATTACTGATCTCTTGCATATTTTTTAAAAGTGGGTACAGGGAAAACAAATTAAGGTTCATATAGTTGACCAACAATATTTTTCGCAAAACATAAGGTTTTCCCTTCGTCGCTTTTGTTAACCATTGCCACACACCCCTTATTTATTTCAACACCAAATGACACCCTTGAGATCCAATCAGAGTTGGCACTAACTACAAATGTAATAATCCATTCTCCTCCTGCAATATAACTCTGAAATGTCATTTTCATTTATACGATTATTGTCACCATCAGTGTCTATCAAGCCGGAAAAGAGTTTTGTTGTTAAAGTGAGATGGCTCCCTGTGTTGCTCTCCCAATTACACTCGTAAAATTTGATGGAAGTTTGTATAACCTGTTGACCATTTTTGGTCCAACAAGCCAAAAATCAGTCCCCTTCTCTCCCAGTTGTTCTGAGCCAGTTCATTTATTTGATTTTGCACAAGTCTGGAATTCTTACGAACTCTGCAAGCATGCTTTCTACGGACTCTACTAGAAAAGAACTACGGACTCTGCAGGAAAGTCCTTTGGCAGATGAAGAACCAGTTCAAAGAATGAAAGGAGATTCTACAAAGTTTCTTCGAACCATTGAACCATTCAATTCAATTGGCTCAGTTTCAATTGGTTCAACAGCTCGGTTCAAATGAGACAAGTTCCCACTTAGGTGCAAAATGTACCACTCCAAATGCCCTTGCAGAGGGCAAGGAACTTTGCAAAGAGGCCACTGAGAAAAGCCGAAAAGGGAAGTTTCTTTCGGAAATTTGCTTAAGGCAGAGTAAGTACCCTTCGAAAGGGTCGTTTCCAATTTTCCCGAGGGGCACTTTTCGAAGGCAGGCGAGAGAAAGGAACGAAGACATAATTTCTTCGGACTTTTTGTCCGAAAGAATTCCTTCGGACAAAAAGTCCGAAGAAATTCGGAAAGGCTACGAGCAAAAATCCAAGAGAAGACAAGTAAAAAGACTAAGGCTAAGGCGAAAATAATTTCTTCGGACAAAAAGTCCGAAGAAATTCGGAAGAAAAGCCCGAGAGAAATTCCAAAAAGACTAAGGCAAAGTGCTCGAAACAATTCTTGCGGACTTTTTGTCCGCAGGAAAAAGTCCGCGGGGAAAAGTCCGAAGGATTTCAAGACCAAAGGCGGCCGAAGGATCCCGAAGGGCAGGTGCCTTTGCGGGGGACTCTCAGCGGCTGAAAGAAAGGCACTTCTCCAAAGCTGAAGGGACACCTTCCCTTCGGGAGGGTCCAAAGCAAACCCCGAAGGTATGGGAGCAACAAAACCCCGAAGGAAAAGAACCGAAAGATTTGCTAAGGACGGTGACGTCTCCGAAGCCGTCAATTTCAAGGAAATGGACTAGCCGTTAGTTTTCAAACAGTGACGGCCTCGCGAACGTCAATTTTATACCAAAAAAGCCCAAAAGCGGACACTGCCAAGTGTCGTCTGCTGAGACACATGATAGTTTGCCTCTAAAAGCAACGGAACGTGCCACGTATCCCTTGCAAAACCCGACGGAGCGCGACAAGTGTCTGCATCCGAGTCCTTAAGCTCCTTTCAACAATCTTCTTTTAAGAGTTCCGCGGAGGGCGCCAAGTGGCAATTGCGGAAGGCTTTGACATGTCTTTTCTAAGAGCAACAGAACGTGCCACGTGTCCCCTGCAAAGCTCAACGGAAGCCGACAAGTGTCAACATCGGCGGTCTCTCCCTTTTGTCCCACGAGAACTGTGGTGGGCCCCGGACGAACTACTAAAGAGAGCGGAAGCCGCCACGTGTCCTCTTCCATAGGACTCTCAAAGGTGTTTAAAGCTTCTATAAACTCAGCGGATGCTGCCACGTGTCCTTGTTTCAGCAGCGGAACCCGCCACATGTCACTTATTGAAATCAGCAAAAAGCAACCAAGGCAAGCGAAAAAGACACGAACAAATTGCTGAGGATGACGGACCCAAGGGCATCAAATTTGTGGAAATGAAGTAGCTGTCGATCTTCGAAAACTTAAGCGCGAACTCGAAGGAATTCAAAGGCTTAAGGCCAGGAGAAAGACCAAGTGCAGAAACAGACAAAGCAGTCCAAGTGGCGAGGGAAGGTGTCGACCCAAGGAGTTACTCCAGCAGGTGATACAGTGTCTGCAAATTGATCATCAAGAGGCGCGAACAACGAACGGCGCAACCCTTTTTCTTCATTTTGCATTAATGAGCGGGCAAGCCGCATAATCGCCTTGATGGAGCGGTCTTGTTTGCAGACAAACGGGCAGCCCATAATTTCTCATATGATGTTTAAGCGGCTTGCTCTTCCCAATGATCGGAACGCACATGGGTCACTTGTAGAAAGGGCGCCAAAAAGCCTCTTTTCTTCCTCTATATATTGTAGACTTCTCATTTGGAGAAGGCATCTTTTCACACTGTAAGGCGAAGCCCTGGCAATTTTCACCAGGAATCAATAAAAGCGCATTTTTACCTCTATTCTGGTTAGATCTCTTAGTGTGTTTGAGTGTTAGTCTTGTGTTCAGTCATTGCCTCCTAATGCTTTCACAGGGTTGACACCAACGCACCTGGTTTCTACAAGGCGCCATTCTTATAGGTGACAAGAAGAGCTGTACCTGGAGCGCAAAGGTAGAAGGAGGTTACTAGACAGTGTGTTTTTCTTACAGCACCTATGGTAAGTTCATTTTTCTGTGTGTTCCATTAAAGCCTCCCTGTCAGCTTCCTGCAGTTTGGTCCTTTTACTAGATAAAGTGTATGTGTTCTTATGATCCAAAGTGTGAGTGTGAGTAGGTCAAAAATCATTTGGTGCATCACCCCCTTTAGACTAGGTTTTGTTTCCCTGTAATCCTTCTCCCTTTTCATCCCCCCCCCATTATATATATATATATATATATGTATTAGCACTTATTGGAATAACTCAAATGCATCAAAGGGAGCTAGCCCTTACCTAGAGACTCTCCCCCCAATTTTGTTGTCCCCACAGGCAAGAGGGGAGTTTCCATTTTGACGTGTGGAAGGCAGGAGCCCAGCCTCCTGTCCAAGGTGCAATCCACCGTGTCAACATAACCTATCAATGCAATTTTTTGATCTTCCACAACCTAGTGCTAAAAGATGTAGATGTTTCAAACTTTGCGAAATTTCAATACCTATTATATCCTTCAGCTAAGTTTTCCAAGGGAAACAATCAATGACCGAGCACTGATTCGTATTCCATCATCATTGTATCTTTCCACGAATTTACAGTATGAAACAAAGGTGTCCTTCGGATTTCTAGTAATGTAAATTATTCTATAAGAGTTAGCACCATGAGGCAGAACACTGTAAGGCACGTGGGTATGTAGCAACCTTAGGGAAGGCATCTCTTCTCTTTCTAGCAAAATCCTTCAAAATAGGCGACTGGTATGTAAAGGGAGATTCTCACATCCACAGAAGTATCATTCAAGCGCCCTTCATCTTGTGATCTTGATGCAGGAGCATCTACAAAAGTTTCAAATTCTAGTGTAAAAAATTCAAATTTTGGTTTTCCCTCCAAATTGTGAGATTTCAAAATTTCACCTTGAAAGTAAAATGTAATTATCAAAAAGTGAAAGTAAAAAGGTAAAAAGTAATGGTTAGGCTGTTGAGTAAATTAGGGGGAAATGGTTGAAACTATTTTCAACCTTAGAATATTGTTAAAACTTAAAAACAGCATTTGTTTGCCTTAAGCCCAATTTGGGCGTAGAAGTTGGAAGAAAATCCTTGAAAAGAAAACAAAGAAGAATTCATTAAATAGAGAGGATGAGAAAATAAGGAGGATGAGAGGGCTGTAGAAGAGAAGAAGAACAGAGAGGAAAGGTCCTCTCATGCAAGGAAAGAAGATAGAATGAAGAGAAGAGGAGAGAAACAATGAGGGAGGACCTCACTCAAGAGATGTTGAAGAAAAGAGAAGGAGAAAATTTGATTGAAGTCAAGAGAATGAGAGAAGGAGAAAGCAAGGTTTTGAAAGCCATGGATTCTAGTATTAAATTGTAAGTCTTCCAATTGATCTATGAAAGAAAGAAAGAATGTATTTGTTTCAGTTATGAATTCTGTAAACAGGCCTATATATATATGTATGGAAATGTGTGTGTGAAGGATGGTTCTTCATAGCATATTAAGAAAGACTGGTTATTTGGCATGTTGAGGATAATTTTAAAACTGGTATTTATGTGAACAAAGGATCTTAAGAACTTTGAATGCTATAAAAAGCCCAAACAGGCCTAAACAAGGTATTCAGGCATCTAAATTACAGCCCATTGCCCAAAGAAAACCCCATGTGAAAATGGTTGCATGATGTTCATAATGGTATGGATACAGGTCTATAAGGTAATTAGAAACCTAAATGAAGAAGAAACAGGCTTAGAAATCCCTTTGATATCTCAAAACTTCAACTATTCAAATTCAGGCCTGTAGGTGACAGTATACAGGCAAGGGTCAAACATTTGTATGTTTTTGCAAGGTAAATGCATTGAAAAGGTCTTATTTGTTATAAGTATGGGAATAGGGGAATCACTTAAGGTATGGACATGTTTGTATAACATTTTTAAGTCCATTGATCATTGAAATAAATAAGAAAAATCTTGAACCCTGCTGACTGTCATACAAATACAGTCAAAAGACACTAAGTTGTTGAGCATTAGAAGGTACAGAAGGTTGACATGACCAAGATGATTATTGGAGAAGGTGTAGGGGGTTAAAACAGACCTTATACAAGTGATTAGAGCCCTTGAAACTGTCTAAAACACCCCCAGCAAAAATAATTAGCTCGCAGCCTGTGACTGTCATGGGAAAATTCTGAATTAGGTTCAAACCCTCAAAATGAGTTTTAAAGCTTGAAAACTCTTGAAACTTTGTAATTTGACCCTTTATGATGTTATAAAACTGTTGGAAGTGGTTTCAAGGTGCCAAAGTACGGATAAGTACGGAAAAAGTCAATTAGCAAGTGGGCCTAGGTGCATGTGAAGGGAAGAGCGTAGGCCAATAGAGGAAAAGTAGATTTCTCCAAAGAAGTACCCTAATAAATGATTGATTCACCTGTAAGAAGGTAATGGGTATCTGGAATGATGCTTGGTTTTCTTAGAAAGTCTGTACATCACTCTGGACAAGGGGTTTTGCACTAAAGGAGGGCTAATTGAAACAGGGCCTAAAGAAGAAAGTACAATTCCGTACAAAGCAACCTCAAGATATTTTTATGTATGTTATACAAGGGCTTAATGGGTATCCAGAAATAGTATTACTTTCATGATTGAGTCAACCTATAAATAGTTATGGCCAATAAACAGGGAAAATAGGGCTACAAGGAATGCTTGAACTAAATCAGGCCTATATATGAAGTTAGCTCACAGTTGATGGTTACAGAGTTGTGTAAGATCGGTTTCATCAGATCTGCAAGCTTTGAATAGCAACATACTCCCTAACTTTGAACCCTCAAATGCACGTTGTACATTTGCACAGGTCAAGCAAATAAAACAACATCTAGCTTATTCATTGCCCTTTCAAGTCTCTGTTGCACTAAACAATAACACGTGTCCCTCCCCTTTGCCAAGATTTTAAATTTCCTGCAGGCACGTTTTACAATGCCGCGGGCTTGGGAGAATTACTGCAATTTGCAAGTTTGCAAATTTGCAGTTGAACGTTGCATTTCCACTTTGAAATCTCCGCCAACTCACTTTGCTAGCACTCTGCATATACTTGCAAGTTTTGGGTTCTTAACTGCAGTTGGCAATTTGCAAAAAAAACATGCATTTTAAACTTGCCATCCCCGCCACAATCTACATTGTCTCCTCTTTACCACATGGTCAACACCTATGTCCCAGGTTTTGGGGATTGGATTGCATTTTGGAATTCACAATTAAAAACATGTTTTTCGTTGTTTTCCCCGCTAAAATCCCCACCGTTGGATTTGGGAAGTCGGTTTGCAAATTGCAATTTCCAATTGCAAAGTCTCATTTGTATTTGAAACCTCTGCCATTTTAAAGCTTCCGTGCCCCTTTGACTTTCCACGTCAACTCTTCATACTCCTTTTAAAAACTTATCTTTGTCCTTTTGATTTTAAAACTTTCACTTGCCCGTTGACACCATGTGGACTTGAAAATCCATGGCGTGGGTTTCCTTGTGGGCAGTGGAAATTTGAACACCCTTTGCAATTTGCAAATATGCAAAGTTGCGAATTTCTTTAGAAACTCCACCACAGATTTCGGAGCCTGGAAAGCAAATTGCAACTTGCAATATTCAAAGTTGCAAATGCATGTTGTGATACCCACTAAAATCTCCACTTTGCATATTCTTTGCAACGGAAATGTTAAACTTGACCCTTTTTTAACATTTATTCATTTTTTAATCTTCTTGGCTTGATTTTGCCACAGACCCTGCAAATCAAAACGTGCCAAAATACATGAAATTGGTTAAGCATTAGTTGAAACCAGGATTACAGGGTGTTCACAACACGGTTGTGGAAACGGGATTTTCACAACCCGAGTGAACACTTCAGGGGATTTCCTTCGAAGGGGTAATATTTTGAATCTTCAGGCACTCATTTTTCAAGAAACAGGGCACAAATTGATCAGATTAGATTTGGGCACTAACACTGGCTCTCACCCAGGGATGTACACCTCTTGCAGGTGCACAAAGAACCCCAGAAGACAAGACCCAGTGCCAATTCCTTGGGCCACAGAGTCAAAATTTCGACAATTTCATAACACCCACGGAAGCTCAATTAGACAAGGGCGGACTAATAAAAATAGATCAGGTGGATCTAAGAACGAACACACAACGAAAAACAACAAAAGGAACTGTACAAACAAAGCCCAACACAAAAGGGCAACAAAATGACAAAACTATACACTATATATTATTGTACACGAACACAGACTCAGTTAAGGAAGTGTTTCAGATGTTTGCGATTAACTGGCAGTTCCAGTATCTCACCATCCAAGTCTCTTAAGAAGGTGTGTTTCCCAATTCTGCAATCAATGGAATAAGAGCCCATCCACAAGGCATCAAATTTTCCATGCTTGCCTTTTTCCTCATGTCTGTTGTCCCAAAGCAAAACCAAATCACCTACTTATAAAGTTCTTGGAGTGACATTTCTGTCGAATATTCCTTTGAGTCTTTCCTTGAACTTGAGGTGTCTCTCATGAGCTTGTCTTCTAGTTTCATCAAGCTTAACAATCTGGTTCATTCTACTTTCATAGTGGTTGACTTCATTGTTTTCTTCTAGCTGTTGCATGAACTGAGAGGTTGGCAACTGCAAATTCGTAAGCAAAACACCCTAAGCTCCATAAACAAGCTAAAAAAGGCTTTTACCTGTAGCTCTCTTAGGTGTGATCATGTCAGCCCACAAGGCAAATTTCAGCTGTTCACCCCACTTCTTGTAAGCTTCCAAAGTTCTAATGATTTTGAGCAAGTTCTTATTACTAAATTATGCTTGCCCATTCCCCTAAGGGTTGTAGTTGGAAGCGTAAGTCAATGTGATCCCATATTCTTAGCACAATGCCACCAAAGGTTTAGCTCTAAAACTCATGGCATTATCAACAATTACCTTGACAGGCACACCAAATCTACAGAGAATGTGATTCAATAGAAAGTCCATAATCACCTGATGTGTGGTCTTCTTTGTAGGGACCGCCTCAACCCATTTCATGAAGTAGTCAGTTGCAACCAATATCCACCTATGTCCAGCGCTTGACAAATAAATGGTCTCCCCAACGAAAACCATTCCCCATTGTCTAAATGGGCCTTCAATCGTTAAAGGTTGCAAGGGGAGAGACACAGAATCTTTCAACCTTCCAGCAAAGCGCTAACATTTCTCGCATTTTCTTACTTTATGTGCAACATCCTTGAATAGTGATGGCCACCAATAACCAGCTCTCAGAATCTTACGAGCTGTGACTTTAAGTGCAAAGTGACCACCAAATACTCCACTGTGAAAGTCTTCAATTAAATCGGCAGTTTCTTCCTCTACCAGGCATCTTAGGAGAACCCCATTTGGATTCTTCCATGCCAATCCATTCTCAATCAAGTGATACTTTTGGGAAACAAGTTTGAGAATTCTCTTTTGATTCTTATCCAAGTTAGGGGGACAATTCAAATTTTGCAAGTAATAAACAATGTCTTTATAACAAGGAGATATGCTAATTTGACTCAAAGAATCATCAATATTGATAACAACAATGTTTACCTCAATAGCTTGCAAATTAGTCTCAGTCATGAGCTTGGCTAAACACATTCCTCTCACCAACTTGGTGATCTGGTTCTCAATGTCGTATGCTTGCAGCTTGTTGACCCACCTGCACCTCTTGCTTGATGCTTCAATCTAAGTCAAAATGTCCTTCACCATTGTGTGCAGGACATATGCAACAATCTTTGAACTCATAATGTAGGGTTTGAACGTCTTAACAGCTTTCAAGAGGACAAAAGCTTGTTTTTCCATGATAGTATAATTCAATTCAGATACTTGCATAGCTTTACCAAAGAAAGCTATGGGTTGCTCGTGACCGTCATCATTCTTTTGCCACAAGACAGCAGCTACAGTACTATGTGATGCAAAAGAGAATATCTAGATGCCCTAGTGTAATCAGGACTAGCCAAGACAGGGTCAGACTTCAAAGCTCCCTGATTTCATTGAAAGCTTGCACGACCTTCTCCTCCCACTTTATGGTCTGGTCCTTTTAACAAGGAAGTAATAGGCAGAGTAATATCTGCAAAGTTAGACACAAACCTTCTAACGAAGTTGATTTGTTCGAAGAAACACTGAATTCCCTTCTTGGACCGTGGAATAGGCACTTTGTCAATGGCTTTCACTCTTTTCGGGTCTATCATGACACCGTCCTTAGACACTATGTGTCCCAGCAACTTGGCCTTTTATACTCCGAAGTGACAATTCTTTAGATTAAAGGAAATACCAAATTCTCTGCATCTAATGAACGTTTTTTCTAGATGCTCCAAATGTTTTTTTCTATTCTTGGAGTACACTGTAATGTCATCCTGATACACAACAATAAACTTGTTAATTAACCCTGCAAAAGCAACATCCGTAGCTCTCTGAAATGTTGCACTGGCATTCATTATCCCGAAAGTCATCCTCATGTAGACATAAGTGCCCCAAGATGTTGTAAATGCAGTCTTGGGTCTCTCAGATTCTTTCACCACAACCTGGTTATACCCTGAGAAACCATCTAAGGTGAACAACATCTCTGATCCTGTAACACTCTACAACAAGTTATCTATATTAGGCAAGGGGTAATTATCCTTCAGAGAAGCTTTATTCAAATTTTGAAAATCCACACACAAGCGGATGTCACCATTCTTCTTTCTAACAGGGACTAAAATTGCCACCCATGATGAATATCTAATGGCCTGAATAATCCCACCGCCCCTTCGCTTCTTTAACTCTTCCCACATCTTGGTGGCCAAGATGAGGTTAATAGGTCTCTGTTTTTCCCTGAAAGGCTTGCTGTCAAGGTGCAATGGGATGACATGTTGAAACAAATCTTCTTTGTATGCTTTCAATTCGGAATAAGACCAAGCCAATCATTCCTGGTACTTCTTTAACAGCTGCGTGTAGGCTTGCTTCTCTTTTGCACTTAAGTGAGTACCAACCCAAACCTTTCTCGAATTTTCATGACAGCGCAAATTGCATTCAATTACATCTTTTGAGATAAAGAGATCTCAAGTTTCGATTTGGTCTGCACCGTTAAAAGATGCCTCTAAACTCACCAATCCCCTAGGGATAGTATTCATCTTCAGTTGAATGATGTCCTTCCCAAACAAGATTTCCTTTCCATCACAGGTCTGAACCATAAATTCCAAGTCTATAATTTGATCTTAAAATTCCGCTTCACAATTCAAAAACCTTATGATTTGATCATCATCATCAAAAACTTGTCAATGATGAATGTTATCTGGGATTGAAGGTCTAACAAGCACCTCTATTTGATACTGACATTGAGGATTTGTTTTTTCAATTTCAAACTTATCACCCAACATTGCAAGTCTGTCAGCCTCTTCATTGAAACTTCTATCATGATAACAAATATTGAAAGCGTCAAAGAATTCTAACAAATCCCATACAGCATTTATATATTGTTTTAACCTTTTATTTTTGGTGGCATAAGCATTGCTTATGTTTAACCACTAACTCAGAATCACCCTTTACAATCAAATTTGTAATTCCATGCTCACGGGCAATTCTCAAACCAAGCAAGAGTGACTCATACTCAACAATATTGTTCGTGACTCAAAGGGCAGCTTGAAAGAAAACATAAAACATTTCTTATTGGGGGCATAGAAGACAACCCCAACTCCATTTCCAAGATTGAGCAAGCCCCGTCAAAAGACATTCTCCAAACATCACCACTTTCTTTGTCAAACTCAGCATCAAAAACATCTAGTTGTTCAACGGAATCTACATTCCCAACAAAGTTACCCGGATCTACATCAGTGTACAGTACCTCATTTAAAGCACGCTTTGGATCTTCAAGCACATGTAGCATCTTAGGCTCTCTATGTAGTTTCACCATCTTACCATCCAATTCTCAAACCAAGCAAGAGTGCTTCATACTCAACAGTATTGTTTGTGACTCAAAGGGCAGCTTGAAAGAAAACATAAAACATTTCTTCTTGGAGGCATAGAAGACAACCCCAACTCCATTTCCAAGATTGAGCAAGCCCCGTCAAAAGACATTCTCCAAACATCACCACTTTCTTTGTCAAACTCAGCATCAAAACATCTAGTTGTTCAACAGAATCTACATTCCCAACAAAGTTACCTAGATCTACATCAGTGTACAGCACCTCATTTAAAGCACGCTTTGGATCTTCAAGCACATGTAGCATCTTAGGCTCTCTATGAAGTTTCACCATCTTACCATCCAAAGGAATGGTGGCATAAAAAAGGTCCATCTGAACACTACCACCCATGCCGGTAGCCCATTTTCTTGACAACAACATCCCCCACTTGGGAGGACAATCTACAACTACCACATCCATATTCAAAAACTTACCTGGATGAACTGCGAACTGCGCTACTAATCATTTGACTTGTCCAACAATTGATACCTCTCGTGAATCCATTGCATAACACTTGACAAACGCTGATGTTATTTTCAGTCCAAACTCATTAAGGACACCCAGGGGCATCACATTGCAAGAGGATCCACAATCAAACATATATTTAGAACAATTAAGCCATTAATCAGCAGGGTTGTGTAAAAGGGATCAACATCCCACTGACTCTCTATCAATGCAGTCCCCAAATAAACCTTTGGGCTGGTTCAACAACCTCATGTGACTCATCATCATCATCTGGGAGTATTGGGGGTGAAGTAATCTCATTAACGGATGTGTTCTCACTAAACTCCAAACACTCAAATGCCCTCTTCCTATTATCTGGTATTCTTAGTAGCTCAACAAGTGGCATGATGATTTTTAATTGATTCAATACTTGGGCCATATCACACACATTGTACTGAGGAAGGGGAGTATTTGCAGGACAGGTGACAACACCTTCAGTTGGAAAACAATCTTTTAAAGTCATAGATGGAATAGGATGGGATGAATTAGCATTCCTAACAACAGTTTTCAAGGGTGGATTTTGTCTTATATCATTCGTACCCTTAGGAATACTAGACAATAAAGGTTCTCTATTCTTGGCTGGAGCACGTCTTTGTTTAACAATTTGGAAAGCAGATGCTAGTTTGGAAGAAATAGGGACTTCTCTAGTTTTCTTAACTTACCTTATGCTTATGCCCTGCCCTTGGATATGCAGGGGTAGTCTCATGAGGAGATGCACCTCGTTATCTACTTCTCAGACTATACTCTTTCTCTTGGGCAACTGCTGCATTAATTAGCAGCTCCCTATCATCAACTGAAAGAATTCCCCCATCATACTTTTTAATCATCATTGATCTTAAAAATTCCAAGTTGTGATTAGGTAATTCATATGCTTGTCATGTTTACATCACAAACAAATTCAAAAGTCGGGACACATACCTTTTTGACTGCACTCCAAAATTGGTCAATGGTAGTAGCACTCAGCAATTCTATGGAGGCAGACATTTTACTTTGGGAGATTTGACAATCAAACGTCAAAATCTCATCACCTTCAAATGCAGACTAAGGTTCTTTTGCATTTTCATCAATTCGATCGGCAGTATCACGAGGATGGAGGAGGAAGCACGTATCACACCAATCAACATCAAGAACACAATCTATAGCATTAACTTTAGCGTTCAACAGATCAGGAACTTCCTTCCCACCTCCTCTAATCTAATTTCTGTCATTTTGGGCAGATCTCTTCCCTCTATCATTATCTCGATTGTGGAAAGACGGTCTCCCTTGTGCTTGATTCTGATTTTGAGTTCTCTCTTGACTAGAAGATCCATGAGGGATTCCCTTCTCAGCTCTAGGCAACTTGTATGACATTTCCTTTACAGCAATTGCCAAGGTTTTCACGATCTCTTCAAGGTTGGTTGTCTTAGTGGACTGAGTTTTTTCAGGATTGATCAGCTTTACATCAGCCTTCTTGTTTAGAGGTTTTCCCACAGCGTCTATATTATTTTCAATTCGAATGGCCATGTTAAATGCCAACCTCAAATTTGTGGGAGCCTTGTCCCTCAAGTAATAAGCAACCTTCTTATCAAAGGCATCATAGTATTTAATCAAGCAAGTTGTATCACTAGGCCTAATATTTTCAAGTAACCTCATCATAGTCTTATTAAACCTCGTATTAAAACCCTGCACACACTCATTAGGGTTCTTTATGTTTTCAAATTCAACAAGAAGGAACCTAGGATCAATCCTATCACCATACTATATTTTGAAAACATTCTTCATTTATTCCCATGAATCTATGCATCCACGGGGAAGGGAATTGAACCACTCACAAGCATCTTCTTCCAACGTGTGCACAAATAATTTAATGCAAGCATCCTCATACTCAATCTCATAATTTTCAATGATAATATGAAAAGCCCTCAAATGTTGCTCATTAGTCATTGCATTATTCCCTTGACACTTAGGGAGTCAATTCCTTACTTCATTTGGAACCTCATTAAGATAACCCTCCATTTCATCAAAATTAATAGGTCTAAATCTGGTAATTCTAAATGTAGGACCTTCATTCTCATCTTGATCTCTATGCCTCATTACTAGTTCAATGGTGGGCTTAAGATCAGATGGTAAAAGGTTGTGAGGGGGTGAGTGGGGTGGACTTGGGGGATCAAACCTAGGAGGAGATTCAGCTTGTTGAAAAGGTGTTGGGTTGTAAATAGGACTATAAGGCTCTGAGTTTTTAGGAGAGCTATGATAATCTTCAACCAAAGAAAGTTCAACAAATAAAAGTTTAGATGTACCAAAATTTTAACAGTCCAAACACTCCTTTGCAACAGAACTTTGTCCTTCAATTGGCTTCCAAACTTGTCTCCTCCTTTGATAAACACTTAACTCAGAGACAAGCTGCTTTGATGAATCACCTTTGAAGGAGGATCTCAGTCCTCCTAGCTTGGCATGTATGTGGTCTGTGTGGCAAGTTTGGGAACTTGGAATGCACATTGCAATTTGCAATTGCAAATGAATGTTGCATCTCCGATGGAAATGTCTGCCATGCTTAGCCTTTTGACCTTCACGGGCATTTGACCTAAAACATCTGCAGCACAACCTCCTCTTGCGTGGCTCTTTCAAGCTTCAAAGCTTCTATTGCCTCTTTTGTTGTCAGGAACACACCGCATCTAGATAACCATGACACTACAACATTTACTACTTATCTGCGAGTTCATGCTTAAAGCACAAGCCAAGTCCTTTAATTTTTCTCTCTATGATGAAACCCAAACTGCTATTCATTTCAAATGTGAAATAGCTCATCCAATCCCCCACTTTACTTTTACTTTACTGATCTCTTGCATATTTTTTAAAAGTGGGTATGGGGAAAACAAATTAAGGTTCATATAGTTGACCAACAATATTTTTCACTAAACATAAGGTTTTCCCTTCGTCGCTTTTGTTAACCATTGCCACACACCCCTTATTTTAACACCAAATGACACCCTTGAAATCCAATCAAATTTGGCAATAACTACAAATGTAATAATCCATTCTCCTCCTACAATATAGCTCTGAAATGTCATTTTCATTTATACGAATATTGTCACCATCAGCATCTATCAGGACAGAAAAGAGTTTTGTTGTTAACAGTGAGATGGCTCCCTGTGTTGCTCTCCCAATTACACTTGTAAAATCTGATGGAAGTCTCCGCAACCTATCAATGCAATTTTTTAATCCTCCACAACCTAGTGCTGAAAGATGTAGATGTTTCAAACTTTGCAAATCTTCAATACCTGTTATATCCTTCAGCTGAATTCTCCAAGAAAAACCATCAATGACCGAGCATTGATTCGTATTCCATCATCATTGCATCTTTCCACGAATTTACAATATGAAACAAAGGTGTCCATATTTCTAGTAATGTAAATTATTCTATAAGAGTTAGCACCATGAGGCAGAACATTGTAAGGCGCGTGGGTATGCAACAGCGTTGGGGAAGACATCTCTTCTCTTTCTAGCAAAATCCTTCAAAATAGGCGATTGGTGTGTAAAGGGAGATTCTTACATCCACAAACGTATCATTCAAGCACCCTTCATCTCGTGATCTGCAAACTTTGAACAGCAACGTACTCCCTAGCTTCGAACCCACAAATGCATGCTGCACATTTGCATGGGTCAAGCAAATAAAACAACTTCTAGCTTATTCGTTGCCCTTTCAAGTCTCTTTTGCACTGAACAATAATACGCTTCCCTCCCCTTTGGCAAGCTTTTAAATTTACTGCAAGCACATTTTACAATGTTGCAAGCTTGGGAGAATTACTTGCAAATTTGCAGTTGAACATTGCATTTCCACTTGGAAATCTCCACCAACTCACTTTGCTAGCACTTTGCATAGACCTATGGGTTTCGAGTTATTAACTACGGTTTGCAATTTGCAATAAAAACGTGCATTTTGAACTTGCCATCCCGCCACAATCTCCTCTTTCCCACGCAATCAACATCTATGTCGCGGGTTTCGGGGATTGGATTGCATTTTGCAATTCACAATTAAAAACATGCTTTTGTTTTCCCCATTGAAATCCCCGTTGTCGGGCTTGGGAAGTCGGTTTGCAATTTGCAATGCAAAGTTGCATTTGTATTTGAAACCTCTGCCATTTTAAAGCTTGTGTGCCCCTTTGATTTTCCACGTCAACTCTTCATACTCCTTTTAAAAACTTAACTTTGTCCTTTTGATTTTAAAACTTTCATTTCCCTATTGACTCCACGTGGAGTTGAAAACCCATGGCGTGGGTTTCCTTGTGGGCGGTAGAAAAATGTTAAACTTGACCCTTTTTTAACATTTAGTCATTTTTGAATCTTCCTGGATTGATTAAGCCACAGACCCTGCAAATCAAAATGTGCCAAAAGACATGAAACTGGTTAAGAGTTAGTTGAAACTAGGATTACACGGTGTTCACAACACGGTTGCAGAAATGGGATTTTCACAACCCGAGTGAACACTACTGTGGATTTCCTTCGAGGGGGTAACATTTTGAACCTTCAAGCACTCATTTTTCAGGAAACATGGCACAAATTGATCAACGCAAATTTGGGCACTAACAAAGAGTACACCCAAAACTACCAAACCATGGAGCTCAAGTTTAAGGTGGAAAGGAAAGAGGTGATTTTGTATGGTTTGAGCAATAAGACACCCTCGCAAGTGACCTCAAGGATGATGGAAGGGACCTTCCATGAGAAACCGATTGCATGGTCAACAAGGAAAACAAAGAACGCTGCAAATTCTGAGTTAGGACAACCACTACATCATGCTGGTAATTCTGAAAATTTGAAGAAAATTCCGCCCATTTCGAGCTTGGAGTATGCCATGGAAAAGGAAATTCAAAATTCATAAATAGAATGTTGTATGGAGGCCACAAATACTCTCCATTTCATGGGGACAGAAGGGCAAGCTAGGGACAACTCCAAAGTGGAAGAAGCCCTACAATTTCTATGCATTCATAGGCCACTTCGGAAGCATGTTAGGAAGGGGCAACATGAGGGTAAACAATGGATACTTATTTGGACATCATGGCAAGGTTGCCAACTCCATGAAGGTGTCCACATGAAAGTTATAGTCCCAAATTTATTCAAATTTGCTTGTTTCATAAAAATTGGTGAACCATATATTTGGCTTGTTGGGAGATCCTTAAGGCTCATTGGAAGTCCTAAGGGGGCATCTAAAGTGCACATATGGATAAAAATGGCAATGAAGACCAGCCACAGCCATGGTACGTTCTTCCACCATACTCTCCATAACAATTCCAGCTCATTTGGTATGAGCTTGAAGGTCATCAAATCCACGTTGAAGGTATATTGCAAACGAAAACTACATAAGGGTCAATTTTTATTAAAATTTCTCATGATTATGGATGATAAGAACGTTAATAGACATGATTGCATCCCACTAACCAACAAAGACATGACAGTATATGTAATCTCTTTTGTCAAATTGAAATATCACATGTTGATGGGGAAGGAGGAGCAGATTGCAGCTAGGTTGAGGGAGCTTCCAGCCCAAGAAATATGCAAAATTCTGAGCAAGGAAGCAAATTTGGAGTGTGTTGGCAGCTATCCTATGATTGGTGATATGGAACATAACTGGGACAGCCCTTTGTTGGGGAGAGGGATAACAATTCATTGTTGTCACAACACTTCCAGCACATATGGACAGCGGTCTTTTCACAGGTATAGCAATGAAGGGCTTCAAAATAAGTCTTTCTTTCCATGGGAAGAGGCTAAAGCTGGATTCTATGTGAGGCCAATGGTTGGGGCAGCCCCCTGGATGTTGCAAATATTTGAGGACAAGCAATTTTGGGCAGGGAGGATCGTCATGTCCCCCTTTTAAACATAGAACGAGAAAAGACCCTTAGCCGCATTTCGGGATGTTTCTCATCAGCTGAGAGAAGGAAAAATCAAAGGGGAAACTTTGGTTCTATTTTTAAATTGTAAAAGATGCTTTTTGATATATCTTTTCTAATTATGACTTAAAAGTAACTTGTTGAATAGGGGTTAACTTAACCCTTAATGAGAAAAAGGCATAATCTCTTTTAAACTACACTCACTCTTCCCCCAAGTGGAGCGCCCCACTTTGGGAAGGGTATTTAAGAAGGTTGAAGGCTCAATTGAAAAGGTTGTGGAAATATGAAATTTGAATAATAAAAAGCAGAAGTTTTTAGCATGAAATGCAGAGCTTCAAACCTTTGAGGACAGAAACCCTCATCAGAGGACTAGTAAGGACGAAAACCCTTACTATTCAGTTGGGCAGCCCTAATTCAGGTGTTGTATTGGACAACTTTGGACATTTAGAGGTGTTTTTGAACGCCACTAGTTTCAGCATCGAAGCAAAGGAACTGCCCAAGGGTGGCAAGTTGCTAAGGAGCTGGGCAAGTGGGAGAAGAGCCCCAAAAAGTGTCGACAAGCTGTCAAGAAGGGCAGCGTAGCATCTGTTAAGGCCAGCGAACCCTATCTAGGTATGGCGAGTGGATTTTGGGGCTTTTTCAAGCCTAATTTGGTGTATGACAACAGCGAACAGGAATTGGTATTTGATTATAATTTTCCAGCCCTAAAAGTGTCATAAAAATCTATTTTCAAGTGGATATCTTTGGTTGTAATATTTACCAATTTTTCTATAATTATTAAGGAATAAAATTATATTTTTGTGCCCTATTTTGGCACTTCAGTAATCTGTACTTTTCGGTTATCTAGAGTTTGAAGAAGAAATCAGAAAATAATTGTTTTGGCTAGGGTTTTACCGTGAATTTCCAGAATTGGATAATCTGTCCCTAAGGGGACATTTCAGTTTTAGCATATTTTTCAATCAACATTGGTTCAAAGGTTACATTTGCACAATTAGCTCAAGACAAGAACCAAATGAAACTATTGGTGGTTGTGTTTAGGTTCAAGACATTGATTACCATGATGCCTTATCAATTGCCTAATAGTGATATTCAAAGCATTTTTATCAACAATTTTCTATCAATTATCAAAGACAAAGTAGCTTTCAACACTTATCAATCTTTCAACAAACTTTTTCATGCGATTAGAAACTTAGAAATCAATTTTTTAAAGGCCAATATGCTTAAGTATGAGACAAATGCTCCAACTAGTTCAAAATTTTAAAATAAATCAAGTTTCAAGGCTAAGAGCAATGACCTTGAGTTTAAAAACAAGAACAATTCCAAGAACAATTCTATGGAACAACCAACTTAGAAGATTGTGTTACCTCAACTAAAGGAGCATAGGCAATTTACAAGATTAAACGAATGTCCTCAAAATGTCTTGAATAAGTTACTTGAATGCAACATGATTACTTTACGACCACCAGGGGAATTTGATACTTCAAGGCCTTTGCCTAAATATTTTGATGCCAATATGTCTTGTGATTTTCATAGACTTCAAGGGCATGCTACAAATAGATGTATTACTTGCAACACAATATTCAAGATTTAATTGATAGTGGTAAAATTCAAGTGGCTGATACACATAAATTTAAGTGTGACAACCAAAACATCTAATCGCGAGGAGGAATCAACTAATACTAACAATGTCCATATTGTAGACAAACCAAAGTACCACAATGTGCCTATGGATTACAAACAACATTCACTCAATCGCTGGTTATTGATTCAATCAAAAAGAAAGCAATGCCTATTCAAATAGTTTTCACTAAAGAAGATATGCCACATGAAAATTCATAAATATGACCACTATTTATACGAGCATTTATAGATGGCAAAGAAAAAGTTGGCATAATGGTTGAGAATGGTTGAAATTTGAATATATGCACTATGAAGTTTATTTATAGCCTTGGTCTTAAAGCTTGGATTAATTAGCCTATGCTTCTATGATTATCACAGGATATGATGGTATTACACAGAAACCCCTTAGTTGTATTATTTTGCCTATAAGCAGTTTATTTATAGCCTTGGACTTAGCTTGGATGACTTTGCCTATTAGAGTGGAACCAAAGACAATCTGAACACTATTTCATGTGGTGTCCACTACAAGATCAAACAAAGCTTTGTTAGGTCGACAATGGATACATCAAATGAAATTAATACCTTCTATTGTGCATCAATGCTTAAAATTTGGTCATCAAGGTCAAGTGGTTACATTTCAAAGGGATACTAATTTTTCAAACGAGCAAACCAAGAATGCAGTGGCATACACAACCATTGTAAGAAGTATTCCAACATTTAACTAAAGAAAGGGTGTATAACATCCAAAGACATAAATCAATTCCAATAAAGGTGAAATCATGACATAGCATGTCTCTAAGACAAACACATAATCATACAGAAAATCAATGTATGACAGACATTAGTTACACAACGAATAATAATACACATAACTATGGTGATGACTTGTTCTATTTACACTCATGGATCCCACCACGCTTTATACATGTTGCTAGTAATCTTTGTGCTTCAAATGATATATCTTAGGATGATGATTCTAGACCTCCTAGCATTACTTGTTAGCTTTGTTAAAAGCCTCTTGTTTTTGGAAACTGGACACTCTATATTTTGGATGATATATTAGATTACTTGCATTGTTATACATTTGTATGCTTATTTATTTCACTTTTGTGTTGCTTATGATCCATGTGTTCATGATTATTCACCTATTGATAGAGGTTATATTGGTTATATACATGTGATTCATGATATGGTTAAAATAGATGCAAGATCGAGATGCAACATGTACATATGATTATGGATTCACATTAGGCTAGGAGTATCTTGCATGCTCGCTTTAGGGGCATTTTGCAATATCCCCTGCCATCAATTCAGGTTCTATCTTTCGTGATTTCTTTTATAATATTGAGCTCTCATATGATCTTATATATGCTGGTTTATCATGTTTATTGCATGTACCTTTATGTGCTTAGTGCTTTCATGTGTGCTCATATTTGTGTTGTACTAGTTTTGCTTGCTTATGTAACTTTGATTCTAGGATGCTTGATGGGTTTACTTCATATGCTTATGGTTTGGCGCACTTGATTTGTTTGCCCTATGTTTGATGTGTCACATGTTTGTGATTGTTTACTCTGTGTGCTTTGATTGTTATGTTTCTCTACTGCTTTGTGTGTGATGTTGCTTGTTTTATGCTCCTAGCTTTCCAAGCACCCCGGTTTGGTGTTTTGGTGTGGACTTACATTTACAAGTTAGTTGATTTGAGTTCAAATCCCACAATGGGCAAATGGCATGTTCTATGCCAGGGAAGCTACAATCCTCCACTTAAGAGAGGCTACAATAAATTTAAAAATGGACGTGCCTTGCCAAGCACTCTAGTTTGGTGTTTTGGTGTGGACTTACAATTACAAGTTAATTGAACCTAGTTTGCTCTACTTTATTTGTTTACTCTGTGTGGCTTGCCTACTTGTATGCTTAGTGTCTTCCTTGTTTGCTTTGTATTACTATATAATTGGTGTCATGATTTATATCATGATATTTTGATGAAAAGAGGTTTAGGTCAAGGACACTACACTAATCATCAAAAGGGAGCTTGCACAACACAAATCTAATTTAAATACAGTAATATAGCAATGGCTTTGAAATTTGCAAATAACTGGGAATTAAATATGCTTGCAATTGACAAGGAAAGTGCATAGAGAAATACCTAAATTTTGACATACTTGTGCACTGTCGAAGCCTAAAACTAAGTGAAAACAAGTCCAAAAGTAGTCCCGGAGCAAACCCAGAATTTGGTGCAAATCAAAAAAGTGCAGAAAAACTACCAAAAGCGAATTGATCTATTTTAAATATGACCAAAATTGTTGGGTCAATCCTAGCAAGGTAAAGCTTGATTTCGGTCACAAGGTTTGATCTTAGCGGATGACGTCAAATTCTCCTAAATTTTTGTGAGCACCTTTGTTTGTGTCTCTTGATCAGAAACCTCTCTCAGATTGTAGAATTGAGTTACAAATCTTCCAAAGTTGCTTCTCCTTTCTCCAAACCCTAACTCACTCCAAGAGACTTTACAAGGGCATCAACAATAGGTGTGTTTATGAAAACCCTACCTCGATCAAACCCCCATTCTTAGACAATTTGGCAATCAACACTCGTGCAGTCCAACAAGTAGTCCACTTTGATATGAAAATCTCAACCCTTATCCCTATGTATGAGATATAAGAAATTATTAAATTCTATATGCTCTTTCGCTAATTTTTTAGCATTTGGTACAAGGGGTGCATTCACTTCAATAGATGGCAATAGTAATTAAAAATAAGTGTGATAGCTCACGGAAGTTTCCCTTAGACTTCCTCTGTATCCTAAATGCATTGACATGCTTGTATATATATAGACTTCTTGAATTCAAATTAAGACTCTATTAGCGCATAAGCCAACAATCAAAAAGGTCGGAAAGCCAACAAAACAAGGCATAAAAGACCAACAAAATAAAAAACAAGGATCATTGGACTCACAAGGAAAAGTGACTGCGATCAAAGAGCTCGATCTAGGTCGCGACCAAAATCAAATGATTTGATCTTGGCAATAGCTAGGATTGAAAGGTCAATTCATGCACACTGACCTAAAACTCTAAAACAGTAATTTGGACATTCCGGGAGCATCTGGTATTGTGCGAAGGCAAACAAATAATCAATATGTGGGTTTTCAAGCGATCTGGATTGAATGGTGGTATTACCATAATAGACCCAAAGTAAAGCAAACATAAAGTTGAAAGGACAACACAAAGCAAGGGAAGGCAATATGAGGCCCAACACAAGGAAAAGCATGCCAATAAGAATCTAATTTGAACCAATGATCCACATGCACAAAAACACACTACTATCATAGTGAATAATTAAACCTATACCAAAAATAGGTGTCTACACACGCACAATTCTCTTTCATTTTCCTTCCTTATTTGCGTGCCTACATTGCCATGATTCCTATCATGCATCTAGTGGGGGAAAGGCTCCTTTTATTTGCTTTACTTTAATGTATATGCTATTACAGTTCTTATATTGGGGCATCTTATTTCGATGCTTTATCGATTACATGTTGCCCATGAGGCATATTGCTACCTTGCTTAAAATGCTTATACTTTGACAATGAGGATCATCTTACCACTGATATGTTTACATTGCATATATCTTGCTCACTTGGGGCATATTACACTTGGGCTTATATAGATTATACTTCATTATAGAACAAAAACTCCATTATTTTAACTCCACAGAAGCTTACATTATATTTATCATGCTAGGTCATTTCATCCTTTTACATACAAGCTTAATAAGCTTTTCTACACCAAACTCAACCACCCAACCTAATTACCTAACTTACATTCGAGAACACTCGTGAACAACCTATTAACTTTTTAACATAGACTGATATATTAATTCTAACAAAGAAGGGGGTGTGTCATAAATAAGAAGCATACCCAAACACTTATTAAATTAAATACAAACAACAATTGGATCACTAGACCCAACAAACCCCCTTGATACAAAAGCAGTAATGAAGATGATCTTGGTGCAACAGCATCCTTGGTGAATAAAGAAATCTTGCATCATCGAAAAAACAATTAAGTCTAGTTTTGCAAATAAGGATCGAACATGGCCTCATAGTGCATGTGTGTAGTTATTTCATCACTAGTGGGGCGTATAAGCAAAAGGGCACATAAGTCTACAAACTCGGAAGGACAGAAGATAGTTGCCCAAAAGTTGAACAAGGTTTTGGTTTGCAATGGGTTTTCAGCGAAGTTTTGTTTTGCACCATCACATAGAGCATTTGGTTTGCGTGAGTCACATAGAAAATCATTTGGTGCACACTCACTCGAAATTTTCAAGTTCAAGGCCATATGGCGCAGTGCAAATGGAGGCAAGCAGTTGGAACAAGCCCAACATCACGTAAAAGGCATTTTCCATCACAATAAAACCAAAGTTCGAAGTTGTGTAAATATTTGAATATTAGCATGTGAAGAAATTGTCATGCCGAGGCAGAGAGGTAAGGATTGCGCCAAGGAAACTTGGTGCACAAAGAAGCAATTGGCACAACTCAGAGCATGTTGACTCCAAATTTATTGGAATGGATCTTTGACTCCAAGATTCTTGAAGATAAATTCTAAGGACATGTATTATTCATCTATATTTGTGTAAGAGTCAAACAACCCTTAGGGACATGTGTCAGCTTGTAATAACTTGCATGAATCTCTCTTGACATGTAGCACTTATAGAGCCTATATAAAGGCATGTTGGGCAAATCATTAAGGAACTAGCTAGACAAGGAGAGGCTTAGACCATTCTAGAGAGGCTAGAACTATTCAGAGTGAGAGCTTGGATTGGGACAATAGGGAGCCCATAGATAGAAGGTTTTGTTGTAGCCTTGAGTGTAGAATAGAAGTCTGAGAGAGTCCATATTGTAGTATAAGAAACTTGTATTTTGTAGCTTGAGATTCAAGCATACCTCGTAGCTCATGCATTGGAAAAAACCTATGTAGCACATTGTTTACATTAGGATATGAATCAAAACCCTTGTGTTTGCAATATGAGTGTGTGTAGCTACTAGGTTAGGGCTTTCCTTCATTGGAAACCTCGTCCCTATGACCACCAAATCTAGAGCAATACAACTTTGAAACCATCCTATAACACCTGTTGCAGCCTGCTATTTGGCCACCTATACATTTGGCATTGATTGACATGTGTTGACACGTCTACCGCAACTGCAACCTTCTTGTACCCTATGACACTCCCTGACACGAAGAGAATAACCATCCCTCTAATCATCCATACATGTACTACAATATGAGCATTATCATGGGAATGCCCAACCACATTGATCCCTATCTTGATGATAAATTTGTACCTCATGTATGAAACATTTTCCCTGATACTCAACAACTCTGACCATTTTGCAAACACTCTGGTGCTTACAACCCCTATCAGTGTACAATCACATGAAAATTGATCCAAACCAAAACAACTCTCAACTGTTAGTCAAGAGTTGAGAAGTCTATGCATCAAAAAACTATCAAATAACTGGTCCGCTCCTCATCAATAATATAAAGAAATAGAAAACACTATTGTCTAGCAAAATTTTGAAACATAACCAAAATCAAATTTTCAATTAAACCACCAACCCTATCGTTGAACTAGTAGTTAGCTCAAGTCGGGTCTCTATAGGGTCTGTCAACCAAGGCAATCCAGAGGGACCTGTAGAGCACAAGATGCAACATGTTTTTCTCCGATAGCACCAACAACTAAAAATTACAGTGATGATTTCATGTTTTTCACATAGAAATTGCCCATTTTCAAACTCAGAGCAATACTATTGTCAGGTATGAATCATTCTATGAGCGAGGGATCGCAATATGTTGATCGCATATAGTAGTAATCGTTCTCTTTTCTCCATTTAAATTCCTCAATGTCGTCGTTTTCACTATTCGAGATTTGTTGGTGGTGATTTAAATTTCGAGTATGTTGTGCTCACGTTTGCCCTTCGGGGCAAACGTGGAGTTTGAGTTTTTGCTGCAAATTGTCTATTCACATTTTTTCTCCAACAATGGTGATGCACAAAGGTAAAACGCCCTTAAAATCTTTCAAAGATTTTTTAAAGGGAGCGCAAAACCCTAGGCTTTTTGGAGCCAAGATGCAACGACAACCTCTTTGCATGCCAAAGTTTGATCCAAGGAAAAATGAAAATGGACGCATGAACGTTGTGGATGGATCCCCTGTAGTGGTGCTATTGAAAACTGATGTTCAAAGTAGCATTGACGATTTAGAAAGCCGAGGACTGAGTGTTAGGTTTATGGGATTTCGTCCTTCACTAATGGCTTTTAAGGAGTGGTTGTGGAAAACCTGGCATCCTAAAGGTGAGTTCTCTATCTCAGCCTACCCTAGTGGTTATCTTTTAATTCATTTTGCAAATGCAGAAGATAGAGAGCATATATTCCACAAGGGGGACCATGGTTTTATGGTAGAATGGGATTGTTTATGAAGCCCTGGCATCTGATGTTCAAAGCAGATGAAGAATTACCTTCAATCATTCCAGTCTAGGTATGTTTGTCTGGTCTTCTGACAGAATATTGGACTAATAATGTTTTTACAGCAATCGGGAATACAATAGGCACATACATGATGACAGCAGATAGTTCTTTGCATATTGAACAGATGATTTATGCTTGTATCTGTGTTCTGATGGATCTTAACAAACCCTACCTAGTAAAATTACTTTGGATACAGGAGAAGGGCAATGGGAACAAGTGGTTGACTATGAGAATATTCCTTTCAGATGCATGGGCTACCATGAGTACGGTCATCTGGTGAAGGATTGCCCTCTGAAAGTTGTTCCCCAAAATATGGATGAGAATACTCGGGAAGAATTCATATCTCCGAAGAAAAAGAAAACTGCAAAGAAAATTGCTCCCTCAAATTCCATTGGAAACAATGAAAATCGATTTGCCAATCTTCAAATGGATATTGAGGAAGTTGAGAATGAAGATATGATGGATTCACAAATTCCTGAAACTCAAATGAATGAGCTTGTTCCACATGATGGGATGACAGATGTTCTGAATGCCAATCAGCTATCTTTGATTCCTGTTACCAATCAGTTGGTCAATTGTCATAAAACAATGAGAAACTATCAAAGAAAAACCAGCAATTTGACCCCAACAATGCACAAGAATATCATCACGAAGGGGACACGAAAGCTTTGATGATTTTGCCTAATATTTCTGAATCACAGAATGCAGATTTGGTTCTGGGAGTTAGTCAGTAAAAAACAAAAAAAATGCAAATGGATACAATGATTGGGAAGGAAATCTAATCAGGTAAATTTGCAGCAAGAAGGTCACAGGTTAAGTTCTACAAGAAAAGTAAGAGATTTACCCCATATCTCTATTCAATCATCCCAATGAAGATTATAACCTGGAATATTCGAGGGTTGAAAGGTAGCCCTTCTAAGATTAATGAACTTAGAAGAATGATCCAAATTAACAAACCTCAGATGATATTTTTACAAGAAACTAAGGTTTCAAATGAGTTAATGGAAGTATTAGCAGAAAGGATATGGCCCCACACTCAGGTGCTTTCTCTCAGTTCTCAGTGTGCTTTAGGAGGGGTGGCTTGTCTATGGGACCCGGAAAAACTCACAGTGATAAATTCTTGTGGAAGTAAAGGAGTTGTATTTTTACATGCTTGCTCATGAGAGGAGTCTAAACAAATTATTTCTCTTAATGTCTATGCCCCTATTTCTATAGAGGACAAAAGGTTACAATGACAACATATTCAAAAGATGATCCAATCCTTTCCTGACATTCCTCTTGTGCTTGGAGGGGATTTTAATACTATTTTAACCCTTGAAGAAAAGAAAGGAGGTATGGCAATTTTAGATGCAAGTTTGCATAATATGACCACATGCATATAAAATCTTCAAGTAGTGGATGTCTAACCTAGTAATGGTATGATGACTTGGTCTAACAGAAGGCAAGGGCAAGAAGACATTCTTGAGAGGTTGGACAGATTTTCATTTTCAAAATCATGGTGGACAAGAGCTAACATTCCCAAGGTGCACATTCTAAATAATCCAGGCTCAGATCATTGGCCTGTCTGTTTGGAGCTTGGGAGGACCTTCCCCTGTCATGCCCCCTTTAGATTTCAATTGATGTGGCTCCGACATGAGAATATCCATAATATTATTCGACAATGGTGGAATGAAGGTAAACCTAAGCATAGAACACATGTATATTTTTGTTAGAAGATTGAACTATCTCAAATTCAAATTGAAAGCTTGGAACTGGACAGAATTTGGAGACAAAGACAAAAAAGCAACAGATTCATGGCCAATTTAAGAAGATCAATGCTGACATAAGACACTTTGGGATTAATGAAAATTTTGCCAAAAAGAAAATTTATTTGAAAGCTGATTTTCAAGAATGGGAGAAGAGGGAGGAAATTATGACAGCAGAAATCTAGAATCCAATGGTTACAGGTGGGTGACAAAAATACAGCATACTTTCATAGATCTTTGTTGGCAAGGAGATCTCACAATTAATCGTTTTTTTAATAAGAACAACAGATGGTAAGAAAAAATATTCTTTGGAAGGAATGCAGAATATGGCCACAGATTATTTTTCTAACCTTTTTCATTGTTGTCTCCGTAGATGATATGGCACAAAAGGGGGCTCTTGCAACTATCCCAAAAATCATATCTGATCAGGGAAATAGAGATCTCAATGCTCAAGTCACTGAAGGGGAATTAAAAACTGTTGTTTTTAGTATGAGAAAAGGCAAAACCCCTGGTCCAAATGTTTTCCCGGTTGAATTTTATCAAGTGTTTTGGGACATTCTTAAAGATGACCACCTGAATAGTGGAAGAGGCGAGAACGGCCAAAACCATGTTGAAAGAAATAAATAAAACCTTTATAGCCTTAATTCCAAAGGCTTTCGAAATGGAAGAGATATCAGGTTTCAGGCCCATAGCTTTGTGCAATGTCCTCTACAAAATTATTACCCAATCAATGGTTGATAGATTGAAATCTTTAATGCTTAAGATCATCTCTCCGGAACAAGGAGGATTTGTCCAGGGAAGACAAATTCATGATGAGATTGTTTTAGCATAGGAAGCTTTACGTTCCATGAATATGCAAAAATCTCCTTCCATGTTTGTCAGGTTGGATCTTTCCAAAGCTTATGATAGAGTTGACTGAGCCTTTTTATGTAAAGTTACAAATCAGTTTGGCTTTTCTCAAGATTGGATCACATGGGTTCAAGCTTGCTTAGATCGGTATCGTATTCAGTCATTGTTAACAGAAATCCTTCAAATATTTTTGGTGCTTCTCGAAGAATCCAGCAAGGCAATCCCATTTCTCCTTTCTTATTCATCATATTGGCTGAATGCTTGGGATGGTTGATGACTAAGGCTCAAAGCGATAAAAAGATAGGAGATATTATTTTGGCTAAAGGAGCAAATCCTCTGACTCATCTACAATTTGTTGATGATTCCACAAATTCGGGTAGATCTACATATTTTGAAGCTTCACAAATGCAAAAGGTTCTTCCAATTTTTACCAAAGCCACAAGACAACTTATTAATCAGGACAAATCCAAAATAATATTTTTTCATTGTTCTGAGAGACAAGAAGCAAAGATTCTTTACATTTTTAAGTTTACAAAGGGCTCTCTTCAAATTGCTTATCTTGGGGTACCATTTGCTGCCACCCAAATAAAAGATTGGACTGGATTCTAAGCAAAGTAAAGATGAAATTGTAGAAATGAACAAATAGATGGCTTTCCTCAGGGGAGAAGAATGACTTTGGTTAAGGCAGTTCTTCAAGCTATGCCTATTTATGCTTCCTCCATTATGTTATCCTGGATGGAGTATTGAAACAAATGGATCTCTCTTCCACAAATTCATCTAGAGTGGAGTTCAAGAGCACAGAAAATAGACCTTAGTCAAATGGGACATTCTTTGTCAACCAAAATCGGAAGGGGGTTTGGGATTTCGTTCCAACATTATATAGAACAAAGCCTTAGCGGCCAAACTATATTGGAGATTGCTGAAAAACTAAAATAATTTGTGGGCTATAAATAACCAAGCTAAATATGCTGAAAATTATCCTCCTAAGAGAATAATCAGATTGCCTCTTCCCTCCAAAGGATCTCCCATTTTGACTATTTTGAGAATAGGATTAGTCATAATTACGAGACGTTTCTTTTGGATTGTTCGGAATGGCCAAATAGCCAATTTTTCGACTGATTCTTGGGATGTCCAACCCCCTATCATTGCAAAGTTCCCTACTTTGAAGTCTCTTATGGAAGCTCTTCATAACAAAGGTTGGGACAAAGTTGCTCATTACAGCCAACCTAGTAGCTATCATTGGGAAGTTGGAAATCGATGGATTCCTTTTGAGGAATGGCCAATTCAGATGGATGAAGATCAAAAGCGGATAATAGATTCTATTTTACAATCCAGACCTTCTTCGAGTCATAATGGACCGGACATAATAGTGTGGGGGACTAAAGCAACATCAAGTTACTCTGTTTCAGAAGGATATGCATCCCTATGCAAGCCAAACCCTCATCCCTTAAAGGATATCTTTAAGGGGTTAGGGCGGGAAGAATTGTGGCCAAAAGTTAACTTTTTTGTCTAGTTATTATTAAGAAGAGAGATTCTAACAAGGGAAAGGCTAAAAAAAAGAGGGTACAATGGACCCTATAGATGTACAATGTGCCAGGATGATGAAGAAACCATTGTTCATCTATTCATACAATGTCATTTTGTGATGCAAATGTGGAAATCCCTGGCTACCTTATTTCAACTTTCCTGGAATGGAATTCAAGACATGGAGCAACCTTTTAGAGAATGGTGGAAGCATTTAATGACTGGCCTAAATTTGCAACCAATCTTACGGAGTGGGATAACTCTCTTACTATGGAATGTATGTAAGGAATGAAACAGAATCTTTCAGCAGGAAAGAAGGGATATCTCATTTGTTTGGGAAAAAATAAAGATGAATATTGCTGAATCCATCAAATATAAAGTTAAAATTCCTTAGAAAATGTCGGTGCAATGGGTTAACCTCAAAGGAAACTTACCTTGAGTAATCATCAAAGTTTTGTTTTCAAAAGGAGGAAACCTAAAGGGGAAGGTAAGTGGTCAACCCCTCCTTGTGGATTTGGAAGCTAAATACAGATGGAGCTTCTAGAGGAAATCCATGTAAAGCGAGTATAGGTGGAATACGTAGACTTTTTGATGGATCAATTGACTTCTTATTTTCAGAAGGGCTGGATTATGCAACAAACAATTTGGCTGAAATAAAGGTAGTTTTTAGAGGTCTACAAGAAGCAGTTAAAGTTGGATGGAAAAAGATTCATGTGGAATATGATTCTCAACTTATCATTAGCCTTTTATCCACTTCGTCATTGAAGGTAGGCAAAAATTGACGAATAATTAGAGAATTGGAAAAAATCCTACAACGGAAGGATACATTTCAAGAGATCCATTTCAATCATGTTCCTCGCCAATAGAATAGAGTTGTCGATGCTTTAGCTAATTGGGCTTTGGATAATAATAACATTGTTTGTTATGGTTCCCCGCTGGTATGGTGGCCTACTACAATCCAAGAGGACATACGAAAGATTTTAGATTTAGACTGAACTCATGTTTATTGTTGATGTGATTAGACTTGTTTCTTGTGCCAAGGTTTGGACTAATAGGTTTCATGCCTGGCACAGTAGAAGTTCTCTATTGAATTCTATTTGAAATAATATAATTTCTCTTTTTTTTTTTTTAAATACCAATGTCAGGTATTACTGAAAACACCCATTATATATTTTTAATGTCTTGGTTCTCTATTTTTCATACTTTTTTCCTTCAAAATGGGACAAAACCTTCAAAATGAATGGTCAAACACCTATCTTCATGTAAAAAGGCAAAATGACGATTTAATAACATAGACATAGGCTAAATGAACTGAAATTCATAGGATTTTAAAATCTTGGCTTGCACTTGGTGAGTTTGGCCCTCTTAACCTCCTACACACCACCTCTTAACCAATTTCTCTCACTGACCACTTTGAATATAGTTTTATAATTTGCAAATAACTAACATTGTCATACTACTTTGAAAATTGTGCTACATACAAAAAACAAGAGGGTGACATGATTTGAACTTAAGACCTCTATCTTTAGGAACACTTAGCATTACGATTTTTCTAGTCCATCTACAAACTCATTCTGAATATAAAACCAAGCACACTTATATTTGTCTTTCCTTAGTTGTTTCAAAAGAAAGAAAGAAAATTATTTTAATTATTAATGACCGAGCATCAAGTGCATCAAGAAATAACCTTCGATTTTAGCCGGCTGCAATAACACATGGATAGCAAAAAGCTTCATCAAAACAAATTATTCCAAAATATAAATTTATCACGGCTAGTGCAGCAAGAGTTCACATGCCATTCACCTCTTAAAATGCCTCTTTTTGCAGGAAAAACATGCCGAGCTGCAATTTTAATGCTTCCTTGACATTTCACATGCCATTTCAGTATATATCATGCCATTCTCCTATTTTCTCCACCTTAGCAACAAAGGAGACAATAATATTAAAATATTCTCATATGTACTTGCTTAAATTCTGCACAACCATATAAATTTTTTGCATTAAATTATAAATCAAACTACATAAAAGGAATCGCCTTCAGCAAGTTTGACTACCAATTCTGAATAAAGTGAGGGCCCACACCATTTTTCAAACATGCAACACCAAACAACAATCCTTCCAAGCAATTTGCAGCAAATACCAATCAAAATTCTTTATATCACATTGAAGACCCCTTTTAAGACAATTTCTAAGCACCCAAACAGAATTTTCAAGCTATTTTCAGCCCATTTATTTCCCACGCCCTTTCAATGCCTCGAGCAGATGTATAATGCTCTTACAACAGCAACATATATTTATTTATATATATTTCAAGTTATCATGCCTCTTTTTGGGAAGAACTATCATGGCTTTGTTGATGGCGTAAAATTGCGCTAGGTCCTAGCCAATCAACAATGGAAAGTTTCAAGTTGTGGGACAACGCGACTTGAAACAACCTCCAGGTTTTAAAGAAGCTGGTCTCTTCTGTTCTATGGTTGTTGGGGAAAAGGGACAAGAGACTAAATAGAAACGCAAAATGCAGGAACTGAAACCTAACTATGGCAATGCCCCTGAATATAATCCTAATCCTAACCTGAGCACAGTGAGGCTATTATATGATTCTATTACATTTAAAAGCAGACAAGTGCATGATCAATGTAAAAGATTGGAATAACAGAAACAAAGGCTCACAACACGGGAGTCTTTTGCTGAGATACAGGAATTGTCAACAAGGGCATAGTGTTCTATCTTCTTAGTAGAATCTTTCAATCACATAAGAGGCACAGAAGTCACGTACAGTCATGTAAATCTTCAGATTCAAGAAAACGAGACAAAAGCAAATAACATTTCCAATCACAACACTAAAAAATCTACAGTATAGACTACTTTGCAAATGACACAGACAACACCAACCAAGGCATGGAGCTCAAATTTCCTTAATTCATTCAACCACATAAAGGGCACAAAAACATGCACGATTATATCAACCTTACAATTCAAGAAAATTGAGACAAGAGCAAATGATATTACTGGTCACAGACTTCAGAAAGTCTAAAACTATGAGAATTCCCTCTCTTTTCAGATTTTACAATCTTACTTATATAGCCTTGGGTGTCTCTTTCGATCACTTCCTTTCCCGCGCAATCTTCTCCGTCATTCGCCTCTTTGGCCGCTCAACTGTCTATTCTACCTCCGCTGTTAGGGGACAAACAGACGGCGCCTTCAATGCTGTGGAGGGCTCCAAAAATCTACTCGATGAACTGTTTCATCTACTCGAATTAACTCTCACCAAATTTCCCTCCAGTTTCGCTATAACAAGTAGACAGGCACTCTGTTCTGTTAAGACGGAAGATGACACTTAGCCAATTTATGAAAAACTCTCTTTTTGATCAAGAAGACACCGGAGGATGACACCTGGTTGCTTCCGCATTCTTTAAAATATCATCCGAGACCCACCACAATCTTCATTCGGCGATCAGGGTCAAAGGTGGTCTCTCGAAAGTTGATACGTGGCGACCTCCACTACTCCTGGGAAGATACGTGGCATCTTCCGCTTCTCTTGCTGGAGGAATGTGGTGCCTTCCACTTTTCGGGGATGGAGTAAAGGGCCCCGAAATGTGACACTTGGCAGCCTCCGCTGCACTTCGATCTTTAGCAAAATGAACGACGCCTTTATGCCTCTCAACCTATTCCTCACCCTGTCGGCATGATGCCTCCACCCAGTCAAATGACACCACCTGCCACTACTGCCATTCCCATTTTGCAAGCCACCCCCTCATCAACGCCTCAGGCCCTCACATTACTCCATTTCTCCCCCTCCGTTTCCAGAAAAACACCACTTCAACTCACCCCTAGCCAGCGAATGGCTCTCCAATACGGCTTACCGCAAGGATTTCCCTTTGCAGGGGGACATATTGCGTCCCCTTCCACCTTCCAGACGCAAGTTGATGCCGCAAGGAAGGCAAGAGAAACCCGATTAGAGAATACGAAGAGTAAAGAGAATAAAGCGCCGGCAGTTCCACATTTGAGGTCACAATTTGACCCCATTCAACAGCCGCTGACGGTGACCCATTTGTCGCCCAACGTTGCCAAGTCGAGCGAACAAATGCGGCCGAAAGACTACACCATGAACGCAGTGGCCATCGACATGTCTCTGTTCAAGCCTCAAGACAGAGTCGAGCTGATGACCGAATCCACTTCTGCGGTCACAAAAGATTATTTGAGGATATCAAGAAGACTGCAGAAGATAAAGGCCGACCTGGCCACAGAAAAGGCAAACTATAACAATTTGGCTGAACAAATAAACCAGAAAGACAATGAGATAGCTAGTCTGCAGAAACAGTTGCAAGATACTGTTTCTCGCCAGACTCAATGAACAATTCAAGCTCAAAATGATTCTTTAAAAGCAGAGCTTGTACTTGCCAAGAATGCAGCAACAGCTCTAAGACAGAAAAATGCAACATTGCAGAGAAGAGTCAAAGGACTCCAACTGCAAATTACCCAATCAAAGCAGCAGAGGTCGGTGCAGCTGGCAATTGAGCTGGCCAATAGACCAAGAGGTGTCGGAATGGTGCAGCTGATGAAGGAACTCTACGAGTCAGCATGAGAGAGAATCTCTTCGAACATTCTCTAGCTTAGGCCACTTTTCACCTTCCTACGCCACGTGCAGCCCCTGTGCGAGAGGGTCGAGTATCCGGTACAGAGTACTCTGGGCACGATCTCCCGGAGAGTCGCAGACTCTCATTCTTTACTGGAGAAGCTCTACAACTCAAGGAATGCAACATTGGCAGCCGCGGGGATTCTCGACAGAATGGCCGCCGCAAAACGGGTCAACAAAGAGCTCAGTCGTAATGCCGCAGCCAACAATTGCAGAAGCTATCTCGATGTCGTCAAAGAAGGCATCGGTGAAATGAAACAACACATTGAAGATCTGGTTCGACTAGGCCTTCCTTCCCCATTTCCGGATGCAAGGACGGTGTTGCTGGTGGATCAAATCCAACCATTGATGCTGGCCAGGGAAAAGAATCAAACAGTTTTTCAGAGCTTGCGGGATGATTCTCCAACCTCTGAGGTTGAAACTGTTATAATTCCTGTTTTTCGGCTAGAATCCAAGCTGAAAGCCACTACCCAGATCCTGCAAACCTTCTCGCACAAAGATCTCATTAGCTTGGATTTGGCTTTTGATGAATTGCAGAGCAAGCAAGGATTATCCGACCATGAGTGGTCTATCTTCCAAACAGCTCTTTTGAAGCTGTAAATTTTGAAATTTTAATCGAGCGAGAGTCGGGTTCTTTTTGAACAAGCTCAAAAGCCCTGATGGTCGCCAATAACTGTAGAGTAATTTCTTACTCTACATCGTATTCAATTATTTTTTATTCGAGCACTGCAATTTTGATTCCCGTGCACTTCGGGCGAAGCCACAGAGTTTTGGAGCAGAGGACAGGTTCGTTTTGCCTAAATGTCGAAGCGCAGCAGAAGCTGCCAAGTGTCGTCCTCAGAACGCAGTCCCTTTTTGCCTTTTGTTTCTTTTCATTTCAATTTTGGCCTAAGTATTGGATTCAAGCAGAAGCGACCACGTGTCGGCCTCCGAGAGACGAAGATGGATAGCTGGTGACTTTCGAGGACCTCTTTGTAACTTTCCAGAGAACCACGAATCGTGCCACGTACCTAGTAGCAGTTAAACGGAACGCACCACGTGTCAGCATCCGCATATCATAAGAGGCACCCGTGTTTTTTATTTTGACAAGACTTCCAACAAGCTAAGCAACGAAGAGAGCGAAAAGCGCCAGGTGGAAACAGCGGAGGCCCTAAACTACCTTTCGAAGAAGCTCAGAGGTCACCACGTGTCGACGTCTGAGAGACTTTGGTTCAACGCCGAGGTCCAATGCTTTCGTTCAACGCATAAAGGCATCGTTCATTTTGCTAATGATCGAAGTGCAGCGGAGGCTGCCAAGTGTCACCTTCCGGAGCCCTCTCTACTCCATCTCCGAAAAATAGAAGGCACCACATCCCCCCAGCAGGAGAAGCGGAAGACGCCATGTATCTTCCCAGGAGCAGCGAAGGTCACCACGTATCAACTTCCAAGAGACCACCTTTGAGCCTGATCGCCGAATGAAGATTGTGGTGGGTCCCGGATGATATTTTAAAGAAAGCGAAAGCAGCCAAGTGTCATCCTTCGGTGCCTTCTCGATTAAAAGGAGAGTTTTTCATAAATTGGCTAAGTGTCATCTTCCATCCTAACAAAACAGAGTGCCCGTCTACCTGTTACAGCAAAACTGGAAGAAAATTTGACGAGAGTTAATTCGAGTAGATGAAACAGTTCATTGAGTAGATTTTTGGAGCCCCCACAACATTGAAGGCACCCTCTGTTTGTCCCCTAACAGCGAAGGACGGAGAAGATTGCGCAGGAAAGGAAGTGATCGAAAGAGACACCCAAGGCTATAAAAGTAAGATTGTAAAATCCAAAAAGAGGGGGAATTCTCATTGTTTTAGACTTTCTGAAGTTTGTGACCAGTAATATCATTTGCTCTTGTCTCAATTTTCTTGAATTGTAAGGTTGATTTAATCGTGCATGTTTCTGTGCCCTTTATGTGGCTGAATGAATTAAGGAAATTTGAGCTCCATGCCTTGGTTGGTGTTGTCTGTGTCATTTGCAAAGTAGTCTATACTGTAGATTTTCTAGTGTTGTGATTGGAAATGTTATTTGCTTTTGTCTCGTTTTCTTAAATCTGAAGATTTACATGACTGTACGTGACTTCTGCGCCTCTTATGTGATTGAAGGATTCTACTAAGAAGATAGAACACTATGCCCTTGTTGACAATTCCTGTATCTCAGCAAAAGACTCCCCTGTTGTGAGCCTCTGTTTCTGTTATTCCAATCTTTTACATTGATCATGCACTTGTCTGCTCTTAAATGTAATAGAATCATATAATAGCCTCACTGTGCTCAGATTAGGATTAGAATTACATTCAGACGCATCGCCATAGTTAGGTTTCAGTTCCTACATTTTGCGTTTCTGTTTAGTCTCATGTCCCTTTTCCCCAACAACCATAGAACAGAAGAGACCAGCTTCTTTAAAACCTGGAGGTTGTTTCAAGTCGCGTTGTCCCACAACTTGAAACTTCCCATTGTTGATTGGCTAGGACCTAGCACAATTTTACGCCATCAATAGGCTTCATCTTCTCCATGGACTCTTCCTCACAGGCCCACTATCAACACACTTTGATACCACTAATATAACAAAAACTCCATTATCTTAACTCCAAAGAAGCTTACACTATATGTATTATGCTCAGTCATTTCATCATTTTACATATAAGCTTAAATAATCTTGTCTACACCAAACTCAACCACCCAACCTAGTTACCTAACTTGCATACGATAATACTTGTGAACAACCTATTAACCTTTTAAGTTTTAACATTGATTAACATATTAATTATAACAAAGACGGGAATGTCTCATAAATAAGAAGCATGTTCCGAACACTCATTAAATAAAATACAAACAACACTTGGATCACTAGACCCAACACATCAAGCCCCTGTGGGGCCATCTATCTATGACATCTTATTTTGTTAAACATCATTGCATTTATTTCTTATCTTACAAATGATGTGCATAATCCTTTCTTTTAAGATATGTGTTTCACACGATCACCCACATCTCAAAGGGGGGGAAGATTATCCATTCTTATTTCTACACCAAGACCCAGAAGACTTCCACACTATTTGTTACTCCATGAGAGGACAATGATATATTGATGTTCAAGACATACACAACATATGATACTTGTTCCCACCACAAGATATCCCCAGATTTAGCACAAGTTCTAGACTTGGATTTCTACAAGGGAATCCTCACATGTTCCAGCCACACTAAGTGTATCATTCCAATATTTCTAGTTTGGATTTCAGCAGGCTGTATTTGTATACTTTTATGCGCATATATTGTTCTCTCATGACTCACGGGACATCCACACCAAACTTTGAGATGCTGAAGTCTCACATTAGTATTGCAACCAAAACCAAGTGTATCAGTTTCAGTTCTCCGCTTACTGATTTCAGAAGTTCATTGATTATTTAGACACTTATCCACATGCACATGTTCTTCATGTGTTTGCAGAAGCTTGGGTTTTATTTCAAGACACATGAGCGAGGATGTTTGTTCTAGGATCTTCATAGACCTCCATGGTGGCAATGAGGTGATCTCTCTTTCCTTTTGACTTTCAGTATATTATCATTCCTATATTGTCTTCAAGAACTTTTATAGATTTCAATGAACAAGGCATCATCTATGAACCCTATGGGTAAACTTGTTTCTTTTGCCTTGATATGTATGCACACACACATCAAAGTGGGACATTATGTAGACACTTAATTTTGGTCTAAGGGTAATTTTAGTTGTCAAATTGCATTGTTCTAGGGCAATTGTGTGTTTGTCGATTATCAATTCAAATTAGGCTCTCATTGGCATGTGTTTCTTTTTGTTTTGACATTGTTATTCCTTGTTTTTCCTATTCCCCTTTTTCTCTCATTCTCTTCCTTCCCTGCCTGGTTTTCTATGGTTTTGAGCCTATTGCCCATAACTATAAATTGTATAGTTCTAGGTCATCATGATCAACTATATACAGTTCAGATGTGGGCCCTTGTGACCTTTGGTTTGGGTCACTTGTGCCTTACGTTCCCTATATGTTGGCCTTTCTCACCCATTGTCTATCGGCTTGCATGCCAATTTGGTCCTAATTTGAGTTTGAGAAGTTTATAAATACGCAAGTGCATTAGTGCAAATAGGACATGAAATGATAATGTAAGACACAAATTGAAAGCAAGAGTCAAGAACAAAATTTTAGCATTTTGAGCAGAATTTGAATCAAGACTAAGTATTTATTTCATTGAACCACTTGTTTATATTAGCACGAAAAGTCATAGGATTAGGGTTTCCATCGATAAATTGTTTGTTGAAGTTCTTCGAGTTCTTTTTTCCAAAAATTTTCCATATGAGGGTCCAAATAATAATGGAGGGTACCACAAGCCCCTCATTGATACCCATGTTTTTTCTTGGTTTGTGATGAGTTGTTAGGGTTGTAGATAAGGAGATCAATTTCTTATAGATCTGCACAAAATTTGAAAAAAGAGAGGTTTTCAGAGCCCTAAAGCAAACAAAGAAGATTGTGAAATCAGATTTCAGAAATTCAATGTTACCCTGAACCATCCTTACGCAGTCTGCAGTGACCTCCCACTTCTGGCACTTAGAAAAATTGTTTATGTTCACTCTGAATTTTCTAGGTTTGTTCATCTTGCCTTCTAGACATATTTTTTGTTGGTTGTCCCCATATTTGCAACCAATCAAATATTCTTCTAAAACCCTCTCTTGTCATTTATTGTTGATTCTAGATATATTTATTATTGTAATTACATTGGATTTTGTTGTTTCGATAGAGTAAAACTGATTAGACCTAGTTACATTGTTTACGAGTAAATATGTTGCATTTTGATATAAAACCTCTTTTCCCCATAGTTACCATGTTTAAGAAGTTCGGTCCGTTATAAGGATTAAAAAGTTTGTAAGTTCAGATCTTTGAAAAAAGTTTGGTTCGGTTCAGAAAATTGAAAAAATATATATATATATATACTTAAAATATAAACATAAATAAAATGGAAAGTTCAAATTTATTAAAAATAAATATATCATACATGCAATCTTTAGGTTTTATTTTCAATTTCTTTGTATAAAAAATCAGCTCGGCTCAACCAACATACAAAAATGTTGAAGTCATAAAGTTACACAAAGGGGGCCACAAGAGTGAAACCCCCATTTAAAAAAGTAACATAAGGTGCAATGCTCAGTACAGCTTAAGTCAACTTAAAAACACCTTGAAAAGTATCTTAGTTTAAAAATAATTTTCCCTCCAAACATGGAGCAAGCAATCTCCACCCTTAGATTAGGTTCTATCACAACCATTGGATTGGGAAAACCCAAAAAGTTGCCCTAATCCATAAAGATGCTTCACAAAGGTCAACCTAAGCTTTGGAGGCTCATTTGTAATAGCGGCAAGGTTGAGAGAAGGACACTGAGTGAGGGGGAAAGGCTTGTCCATGCCTTGCCCCTCCTCCCTCAAACTCCAACCAAGCCTCCATGGACCCTCAAGCTAAAACTTGTCATCAAGGTGGAGGCTTTATAGCTTTGATGTAGGGTTAGTTTCATTTGCGTATAAGCCCATAAGGCTTCACCCCATGTGTAGGGATTTTCCACTAGTTTTAGATTTATTTTCAATGTACGTATTGTTTGTCTTGTTTGTCTCATTATTATTTTGCAGGTTCATACACTGTACAATGAGAAGAAAAAATATATAGCAATAGGCCCAACAACAATAAATTCATCCCTTATGTTCTAGCACTGTAATTATTTTCTTTTATATTTTATAATATTTTGTAGGCTAAAAGAAAACATCAAAGCATCGAGACCAAACCAAATATGTTCAGTGCGGTAGATTGAAAAAGTTTGGTCCAAATCGAACATTGCCCTGGTTCGGCTAAACATGGTAACTATGTTTTTCCACTATCACATACGCATGATTAGTGCATGGTTACTATGGTACATATGTCAAAGGCATAAGGAGTAGTCAAAAGTAATAGTCAACCCAACTAAATGTGTAAAACAATCTTATTCTTGCTAACCAATTATTGCTTGTTTGGATGGCTATGCTTGGTTTGGCATTTACTTATTCTACCGTTGGCAAGTAGGCTAACTGGCATTAAGGAAAATCATCATGCACATGTAGAACTATGAACGAGGGATCAACGCACAAGTGAACCATTGCAATCGTGTAGCAACAAGTAATATAAGTTCCACCATCCACAAAACCGGCTCTCTTATGGAAGGTTGGGATGGTTATAATTATTTCCCTCCTATTATGTTGTGTAGGAGTCGTCCAAGGTCACCTATCATGTAGGTCTAAGTAGGGTTCCATTGCATAGCTTGCTTAGTTTTTTCTATAATCCTACTCCAATGGGTGCTTCCTATTGGTGTGTTGTTCAATTCAAGAACAAGAGGCCAAGTTTTTCCTAGCAGTGTGCTATTCAAGTAAAAAAGGTTAAATTGTTCCTAGAGATGTGTTCTTAATGTCTAGAAGGTTGAGTTGTTTGTAGAGAAACATGTATCCATGTGTGAAAAATGCATCATATAACAATGGTGTCAAAATCAAGTTGATGCTTACCTTTAGAAGATACAACCCAAAACTCCATTAAAGAAAATTCCTCTAAGTGAACCTAAAGAGCAAGAAAGAATAAGAGAAAATTCCACTAAGCAACTAGACCTACAAGGAAACAAATTATGCCTTGAGACAAAATAAAACTTAGTGTCTTCATGAGAACTGTGAAAAACACAAAAACAACCAATCTCATTGAGGCCTGATTTGAAAGTCGTGCAAGGGGTGCTACCACATATACATCATTGGAAAAAACTAAAAGGCTTCCAAGAGCAAAGCCTCAACTAAGTGAAGCAAATATTCTTTGAGCATGCAAACAAGAGGCACAACTAATGCCAATTGAAAATTGCACAACATGGGTGTAACCCACTAAAGATATTCCAGCATTCCATTGGAAGAGGGGTGAATCTTCATGCTAATCTAGCTCTTTCTCCTTCGAAGATAACTTTGTGAGTGCAAAGATAGAAAACAAGCAGATTACACATTTTTCAAAGAGCACATGTTTTAAGGAACATTTATCAATTTCTAGCACACTACTAATTGGTTACCATTTCTCTTCCAAGGTTCAAATTCTTGTATTGGTTGCTACCTCCAAAGTTGACCAGCAATCTTATTGATTACCTTTCTTGGCCACAAAAAGAAGTTGAAAGTTCTCATTTTTTGCTTCAATGAATTCGTGTAAAAAGTATTGTATTAGACTTCAAACTCATTGTTAGTGTGTGTGGGAAGGAAACACATCGTATAGACCTTATGCGAGGACTCCGTGGGAAATTATTACTGTGTGTATCCTTGTCGGATGGAGGAGGTGCAAACTTTGGGCATAAACTTTAGGAAATTTGATCGTTAGCTTGCCTTGGATTTCAGCTGAGTTCGCATAAAAGCTTTCACTTTACAGTAATGTATTAATGGCTGAACACGTGAAAAAAGGGCATGCTTTGTTACTTTTAAACCAAAAACTTCTTGTTATGCCTGCTGAAACCAGCCCTTTATGAGCCACAATGTTGTGGGAGGAGTCGGTCTGACATAGTTCAAAGCCCTTACGTGGATGAATGTGCCACTAGCATAGTCGGTAAAAGTAAGCATTACGCACCAGACACTGGTGTCATTAGAAAAATGAGCCATTAGGCATGAAATTAGAAGGTTTAGGTACTATCTTGTTATGTATGGTAGCACCATGTAGTGTTTTTTTCACTCCGTCTCCCAGCTAATCGTGTTTATAAGACGGTCCCAGAAACTCGCCAAATGAAAAGAATTAAAATTTATCAAGAACAGATGGAGGCTAAATGTTACACATTTCTAAAACTTGAAATATAGCAATAATTGCAACTGACGGTCTTTTCAAGCGCAGATACCAAACATCTCTCATCTCATTTAATTATAGTGAGTAGCCTTGCCGCGTTCCAGGCCGAGTCCGACTATGTTACAAACCCTAAAATTTTATATAAAGTGTCACCGTCATGCAATCCAGTTTTACGGTGCCATCTTCATTGTTGAAAGGGATTTATCGAACAAACACGTGGAAGCCATATTGATGTAGCAATGCAATAATACAAGATTTGCAAAGTCTGTCTCCTTGTTGTAGCAAAGAAGAAAGATATACCTCGTCAAGTGTTTTAAACTGATCTGGAATGAAGCATGTCCGTAAACTTCTTTCTGTAGTCGGTTGCTTAGATGAGAGCTGCGGTTGAGACTTATGTGTTGGCCTTGGACGCTGGCCAACCTTCGATCTTGTATTGCCCATAAAAAATAATCTTCACCCACCTCAGACTTCTGAAGCTCGGATTTTCTACAGACAAAATCCGTAAAACATAGACAACCCGCGTGAGTTTGGAAAAATTACAGAACCATTTTATTTATTTTTTAAAGTTGAAACCTAATTTCACAAAATTGATTTTTAATAGCAGAAAAGCACATTGCATCATTGGTAAATGGCAAGAAATCTGAGGGCCTCTTGGCGTCGGCGTTAGCCTTACTTAACCTAAAAAATCAAAGAAAAACCTAATTTCACAGAATTGATTCTTCAAAGCGAAAAAGCACTTCACAGAATTGATTCTTAAAAGCTAAAAAGCACATTGCATATCATTGGTAAATGGAAATAAATCTGAGGATCTCTTGGCGTCCGCCTTGGCCGTAACCTTTTAAAAAAACACCTTTACCGTATGTTTATAACACATATAATGACAATGACAGATGTCATAGGTTTTAAGCATAGAGTACTCAAAACTTACAAAGCTGCAAATACGATCCAAAGAATAAATCCTGCTTTAACTCCCAACAATTTGCAGCCTAATTTCCAAGGAAACAAACGCCTTTTATTAAAATTCTAACCTGTTTTATTATTATTAAATTGGCCAGCAGTTTAACACAAGTGTCCTCAGATTCGAAAATGTATACAAAGCGATGATCGAGCATATAACCTACCTGTATGCATGGGGATGGGTAGCGCTGGCGGCGGAGGTGGCAGCGGGGTGCATGTCCGGCAAAATAGCCCTTAATTATGAATTAGGGTTTTGTAAGACACGTCAATTCAATCCAATCCAATCATCTTTTTAAGTTTGCTTTCGCTTTCGCTGTTTCGTACTTGGCAATGGCTTTTACTCCGGAAAAGACGTGGGAAATTTCAGCGATAAAAATTGAAGACGTCGTTTAAGTGGTTCAAATTTTACATATAAGTGCGACTCAAAATTCCATTTAAGAGGTTCAATTTATTTTATTTTAAAAAGAAGTGGGATTTTAAATTTGATTTAAAAATTTTAACGAGATATGGGTAGATTGGTTAAGAGGATTAATTGTGTCCAACTTTATTACGAGTTAATTTTCAAAAGATGTATTAAACTGATTGTGGTCGTTGGAAATGGTTGGGAACATGTGAGTCGATGGTGATTCTCAATATGAATTCATCTCTGAATGGTTCTCATATGTGGAATTGTATCTTGTTTTGCAAACCATTGATTACCAACCACATCTCTTAGGTTGTTAATATGGTAGACAAAGTAAATTCTGGGAAGATTCTTGGAACGATCAAAAGCCGTTGGGTTCATTAAGGGAGTTGGATGATGCCAAGCTTTACCTCAATGAGGATTAGGGTGAGAGGGTAAGGGACTACATCGACCTTAATTATCAAGGATTGAATTGTGTGGCAAAGTGGACATCCTTCAACAATGCACCCATTTCAGATGATCAAAAGACTCTTTTGAAGTCTACGCTTTGCAAACGGAAAATCTTTCTCAATCCTAAAGACGATTCTATCTTTTTGGTTGGGCTTTTGTACCAGAGTTTATAAGGTCGGTTTAGGGTATCACCTACTAGTTGACATGAATGAAAGTTGTTCCCAAATTAATCTTTTATGTTGGAATAGCAAGGGTCTTCTGAAGGCAGGAGCATTTACTTGGTTAACCACTAAGCACAGGATTCTTAAGCAAGATCAGCTCAAAAATTTTGGTTGGATAGGACCCTCCATATGCACTTTGTGTCAGAATGTTGAGGAATCCATTGATCATCTCTTTCGTGTGTGCCCCTTTACTTCTGTTGTTTGGGATTGGCTAAGCGGCAAATTGAGTTGGTAGTGGGCATGAACACCTCATCTGGTTCAAGTTTTTGCTACCTAAAATTTGGATAAGGGGATATATTACACTCATTATGGTGGGTTAGCCTGGCCATCGTGGTGTGGCATATTTGGAAGGAATGTAATAATTGTATTGTTTGTGACAAGGGACTATCATTGCCAATTTTCCTCTCCAATCTGGAAATTGCAATCTCTGAAGTGGTTTGAACTCATGTGATCAGAAAGTCGACCTCTCTCTCTTCGTGAACAAATTTATCAGGTCCATGTGGTTAAAAATCAATCTTCCCCCCATTAAAGGATCGAGTGTTAATAGGAACCTTACTCCTTCCCAAAATTATTTATCTTGGAATCTCCCTCCGTTTAGGATCTTTAATTTAAATTTTGATGGTGTTGCGTAGGGTAATCTAGGCGCTTCAAGGGCTAAGTGCATTATTCATGATTGTCTGGGGTCCCTCGTCAAAGCTTGTTCAACAAATTTTATTGATGGTACTAACAATGAGGTAGAAGCACAAGCAATTTCCTTAGGCATTTGCCTTGCCCACCTCTGCAGGAATGAACATCTAATTATCAAAGGTGACTTTCTTCTCATTATTGAGGCTAATCAAGAACAAGCAGACCAAAGCATAGCACCTCAACAACATTTTGGGCTCTGCTTGACCTTCTTTGGATGAACTCATATTCTGGGTTGTTGTGCATTATCCCCAGAAGGCAAATAAACATGCAGACTACTTAGCCAATTTTGGGGTGGATCAAGTTTGTGATTACCTAGCGAACAATACTTATGAGAACTGGCCTAGTTTGGAGGAGATGGACAACAAGTAACTTTAATTGCCATTGTGGTGGTCAGCTCAAATTAGACTATAGGATAAACTTATTAAAGATAGGCACTTTTGTGATTCTAGAGGGGGTGTTGTAGGGGGGTCCTACAAAAATTAAATGACAAGTTTGTTGACCTGTAGTTGGACATATCTTTGTCTTGAAGAACTAATATGGTTGACTCACAAGTTTTAGACCCAGTTTATTAAACTGGATTGTTTGTTGTTTGGATAGAAGGATCTTGTCATATTGCAGCCATGGTCATCCAAGGCAACATCCTTTTTAATTTATACAAACAAGTCCATGGGATGTATTTCTTTGTTGTTGAATGTTAATGTCAAAACCCCCCAAGTTAGAAGAAAGGAGATGAGGGTGCTCCTAGAGCTTCGCTTGGATCTTATGTAGTTTTTATCTTTTGACACCGACTGGGAATTTGTTCCCATGAAATTGAGATGTTATGATTTGATGTTGGTCCTTTAGCTTCGTCAAACAAGGACCTTTAGGATCTTATCAAGTATGGTAAGTTTTTTTTTATCGGATGTGAAGGTAGCTTGGGGTTGATGTGGTTGGATGAGGGTGTCTTGGATGCCATCTACTGAGTGCTTCACTTTTATTGGAATGATGACCCTAGTTATTGGGTCTAAATCACTAGTTTCTTGGTTAGAGGATTATTTTTGTTTGTCTTTTGTTGATATTGTCTATTGACTCATAGTTGGCCCAGGGCAATTAGATTAGAGCTCCTGCACCAGCATGGTGTTTGATTGTTTGTTCCAAGTTGTTCTGACATTTTTATTTTAGTTGTTGGAGGATGTAACTTGAATGGGTTGCCCCATTTATTGATCCTTTTGAAACAACATAATTGTCTTTGTCTGTGCTTTATTTTTAAGGTGGTTCTACAAGTTTATGTCTGTATGGGGTTTGGGGGTTTGTTCCTCCCTCTTAACGTTTGTGGTGAGCTTGTTAATTTCTTATATTGGGTTTGAATGATCGTGTTCTTTTTGGTGCACCACCCATCATTCTATTCTATGTTATTTTGTTTAGGTGAGGGCCCTTCCCTCAATAGCTATATAAAAAAAAATTAATATGTTTTCATGTCTTTTAATATTATATCATATCATACATTTAAATATAAATTTTAATAATATATGTTAATATGTTTTCATATATCTTTTAGTATATTATATCATATTATAATATATATTTTAATATATTATATTACATTATATTATTTATTTTAATATATTGTAGTATATTATATTATATATTTTAATATAGTATATATTATATTATGAATTAAAATATATTATGTTATATAATTGTTTGAGTGATTAATATTAATATGCTTCATGACATTTCAATATTTCAAATATAATTAAGGGGTTATTTTAACATAGTTATCGAAAATGTTGATTTATTATTTTATTGGTCAATGTTGATTATTTTTTTATAACATACATGGTTTTCAAATGAATCGATTAATTTAGATTTGTTTAGCAGTATTTGATTTTTTATATTATATATTTTAAAATATTATATCAATTAATAAATATAAATATTAGCGGTGACTACGAATCTTGGTGGTGATTGCAAATAATAGCGGCGGTTGCAAGTTACAAACCCTACAAAGTCTCCAAAGCAAGAAAGAAATGAATGAAACATACATATAGATGAATCGAAGCCAGACAAAAATAATGAAAAATATAAACCATCTAAATAAATAAAAGGAAAAACAAATTTCATGGAACCATTTAAATAAAAAGTGTTGGTTGAAAAAATTTAGAACCACTCCATAGAAACATCCCTAGTATATATATAAATGACTATTATACCTTTAAACAAATATTTTAATAATTTTATTATTGTTTATTTTATTTTATATATAATATATTATATACTTATTGTATTTATATGTATATTAGTTATAAATATGTTACAATTTATTTTATATATAATATATTATATAATTATATATATTTACATTTATATTAATATATTATTATATACAATTATAAATATAATATATAATTAAAGTATTAAAATAGTAAATTATTATTTATATATTGTTATAAATATTAAAATTATATATATTCACATATATATTGTTTTTTAGAATCATTAATTTATTGTTATATTCATGTAATTTGCATAATATATATAATAATTAATACAACGTATTATTAATATATTATAATATATAGTGTATCGTATAATATATTATATAATACATTATATTAGTATAAAAAAATTAAAAAAATAATGTATTGTAATAATTTTATATTAAATAAATATTATATAATCTAAATAAATATTAGATAATATAATAGGTAATACATCATTAATAAAATATATTTATTGTAATTTATTTTTAATTATAATTAATGATTGTTATTTAAACTTTGTTTTATTGTATGAATGAAAATTAAAAAAATGGAAGAGACATCAACTTACATGTCCATATCCACATAGTAAAATGAAGAACCATGTGGCTAATAGATCAATAGGTATCTTTGAATTATGCAGAGATTTGTTTGCACCTCCAGGTAAAATTTGGAAGCATAAACAAGGCCCGTGAAGTGTTTGATATAATCACCAAAACAAAAGTGGTTTCATGGAATGATATGTAGGGAATCGTTTCCTTAATGACACTTTAAGGCTTTTGAATGAAATGTGTTGACCAGATGTCATCTCTTGGAGTGTTAAGGTTATAAGGTATTTAAAACATGGGTTCTCTGAAAAGGCATTAGAGGCATTTAAGCAAATGTAATTTGCAACAGTGGTTTCATGTAATGTTATGGTTATAAGTCTAATGCACTTTTCACATAAGTATTTGAGTTGAGTTTTTAAAATTAGCAAGGGATAGGTGGTGGTTGTGCAATTGTATTTCTCCTTTTTTATTGTTGCAGCTAAACTGTTATGAAGTCGCAGTTACAACTATTTTTTTGTTTTGGTTTGGTTTGTTGTTGAATAGCTAGAATACAATACAACAGTCAATGTGTTGGTAATCATGAAAAATCTATTATATATAGCATATCTTATAAGTACGTGTTTTGAGCTTTGTTGTATAAATTTCTAAAAAATTATATATTTTTTGTTTGTGCCGATGCATTAAGAAGTACTAATAAGGCCTTAAGCTAATTATTTTTAAATACTCTATTTATCTAATAGCTATTCGTGATAAGGCTGACATTATGTCATTTAACCCCTAAAAGAGTTTTGCATCTTTATTTGAGGCACTCAATTCAACAATATATATGAGACCCCCAAAAAAATCTTGTCAGGCATAGCTCATATGTGATGCTTTCATGGATTGATGTGTAGCTCATATGCGATTTACTACAGTAAAAGATCACCAAAAACAAAATTATTTTCTCATTAAAATTTTGGTTTGATGTTCATCATACCTTTCAACCTTCAAAATATGCATGTATTTTGTTCCTTGGTCATCTAGATAAAACCTTGTCTACCTGCACGTATCATTCGATCAAGGAAAAAAACTTTAGCCAAATAGGGTGTGTCTGAATGGGTAAACACATGGAAGCATTTAGTTGGCATAAAAAGTGAATATCCAAATTGTGAGACAAAAATCACCCTCCAAAACCATGAGGCGAATCTTGGGGATTCACCCTTCAATAACATGCCTCTAGCATAATTATTTGACATGAAAGAAGTGTAATTTTTTATTGAAAATGACAAAAGAAGGGTTATATAAAAAAATCCCTATCATAAGATAAAATGCCAAAATTTAAAAAGATCCATTCATTTTTAAAACATTTATTCTAATTTATGTTTAAACCCATGGTAGATTGTTTATTGTCCTATCAATGACCTTGATGTATACATAAATGTGGAAGTATGTACGTAGTTAACAAAAAAGGAAATCACATACATATGACACATTACCACCAAATAATAATGGGTATGCAAATTATGCCAAAATTCTAAGTGGGTACTACGATAAATTATGCGCTAACATATTTGTGACACAAGTGGGAGTTTTTTAACTTCAAGTTTTAGCAAATGCAACATAAGGAAGTGATTTAGATAGATCTAAGTGGTTTTTAGATAATCAAATGAAGAACCCAATGGATTAGGTACATCTAAAGTTAGTGGTGGTAATAGCTTATGTTGAAGGGTTTATGCACTTGTCTTCTAGGATTCTTGCTTCTGTTTTAGGGGGCAATAAGGCCAAGGAGAGTAATAACAATAATGATAATAGTTCTTATTGAGACATTGGTTATTCATCTGAGTTTGCTTTAGGATGCATCGTTGTTGGTCATAGGACTCCACATGGATAACAAAATTCTTCTTCTTCTTGCATAGGGAAGTCTTTCTTCTCATCATGTTGTGCATTATATGTTTAGATATCTATTCTTATTTTAGCCCTATTTAGGATACCCTTTGATGCAAGGGCTACTAGATCCTTGTGCATGTTGTTTTTTAGGGCACTCCTTTGGTTACATGGGGTTTTGTAAAATGCATTTAGTAATTTATTTTATATCATATATGCCATTTGGTGTAGTTTGTTGATGTTCTTTTAATTTTATTATAGATGCCAACGATGTGCTCTATAAAGAGCTCTATAAAACTTATGTCAATCCTCATGTTACTGCGTCAGGGATTAAAGAGTAGGTATTTTGCTTCCCCCATGGTCATATAGAGCAGGTATGAATGTTTATGTGTCTCAATTATTTGCATGTTTTTCCTAGCAAGGTAATGTCATGCATGGCTTCAATGTGGATGTGATCATGGTCTTATGAATTGAAAGTCTTTCTGAAGTGTCATGCATAGCCCTCTAGAACTTCTTGCAACTTTGTGGGTTTGGTCTTATGGATTGTAATATGAACATGGTTTCATGTATGACTCTCTTCAGCTACTTTTAGCATGAGTGTGTTTTGCATGACATGTTTATATTATTCCATCATGTTCAAGATCATTTCCCTCCCCCAAATCAATCAAATGATGCACTATTATGGCTCTCATAGTTGTTTTTAGCATGAGGGTACATTCTTCATGAGTATGTTCTCATTGTTCTCAATACATTTAGAAGTAGTTCCTGACATCATATCAATCACATAGCACAACATAATGGCTCTCTCTAGTGCAAGGTTGATCTTCTTAAATATGTTTTCTTTATTTCCCTAACAAATGTTAGCAATTTACGCTATCATATTTTAGCATCATCAAAGCAACCACATGACACACTATTACCGAGTTTTAATAGTACCATGGCATTGTGGGGATTCTCACTGAGCTACACAAACATCATTATTTTTTATTCTTGTGAGCACATTGTCAAATCAACACCTTGATACACTTCAGATTTCATTTGAACTTTTTATGCATTACTATCAATTTTGAATTCCACCAAAGCCTCATCACTGCATGTTTGCAAGAGTAGGCTTTGTCTAAATTAATGTTTTATAACTTCTCCATTCGCATGCACTTTGTGGAGATCTATTATTTTTTTATGTATCATTTTTGGTGAATGTTCTTGTGTTGAATACCTCTTTGCCTCGTTTCATTCATGTTGTATACAAATGAACATTAAGAGGAAGTGTGAAGAGTATTAATCTATTTTATTATTTTTTGCAAATTGTGTGATTTCTTGCAAGTTAAAGCATCCACAAACCATGAGGATGAACAAAAAATGCCTTCATATAACCTACCCTCCAAAATCCTTTGTCATGTGATTAATTTGCTATTACTAGTAAATTAATATTTCATTTGTGCTTATATTGGTTGATTGGCCTCATTTTGCTTGTTTATGGAGATTAGAGTATAGCTTCATATTATTTATTGACTAGGAGAAGCTTAATCCATTCCCCAATTGTGTATCCTAGCTTCTAATCTTATGTTATACATTCTTAGATTTCAACTACATAGCTAAAATGTTATACTCTAGTGCTGGAATAATGTGGAGAAGTTAAACTAATTTATTGTGGATACTATCAAATGTTTAGGTGAGATCAATGAATATGTTTTTACTATTTATAAATCATATCAAAAAATATATGTTTGGAGTGTGGGATCTATGTGGAGATAAACCGAAATGGTTTCAAGGGTTTCGATGTTTAATGTGGTTATGGCAAGTTATTATTATTATTCCAACGATCACAACAATATGCGAAAGAGATTTCTCAAAGTTAATCAAAATAAATAATGATGATAGTTCTAGACTTTCTTTGAAACACATTGGATATGTCAATGTTTCTCTCCTTGTGTGCACCTCATGCTCTAAATGAGGTAGATTAGAATGTTATTTATGATGCATGGAAGCATATAAAAGATCGAAAGCCTCTTCTACTAGACCAATAGATCTATATATCCCCCGCACACATGATGGTCTTCTTAAATGGAAATATGCTCACATGATACAATATTGAAGACTAACTCAAGAGAAATTTTAAGTCAGCTCTAGAGTATAACATCCCTCAAAGCATTTCAGCTATGGAGTGTTCATTTAGAACTAGCTCTAGAGTATTTCAACTCTAGAGCATAACATCCCTAGAGTAATTAATCACCAGAGTGTTCATTTAGAACTGACTCCAGAGTATTTTAGTTCCATAATATAACATCCCCTACAGTACTTTAGCTCTAAAGTGTTTATTTAGAAATAGCTCCAGAGTATTTCAGCTCCAAATTATAACATCCCTTGAAGTACTTCAGCTATAGAGTGTTCATTTAAAACTAGCTTCGAAGTACTTACAGAAGTTGCTCCAATGAATATCATGGGCCTCATTTTGGAATATATTCACAACACTATATAAGTATTTTAACTCCAAAAGTGTGTTGAGTGCTCTCACTTCTCTTACTTTGAAAGGTTGAGGTAATTTTCAAGAGCTTCCAAGAAATTTTAAAAAGCTTACTTTGTTAAAATATCTAACCTTGGAGTCTTGTTGGATCTTCTTAGTCTTCCTTGTAATTTTGAGAAATATCCAAACTTGGAGTCTTGTTGGGGTGGTTCATGGTCTTCCCCATAATTTTGAAAACTTTCTTTATTTGACTATCTAAACTTGCAATTTTGCTTCGGTCTACTCCAACTTTCAAAAATAATATTAAAATTGAAGTCTATAAAAATTTAAAAATTATGTTTTATTTAACATATTTTTTAGTGAGTAAAAGTTTTAAAAAAAAAACTATTTAACATGCTTTTAGTGATGTGTACTTAATTTAATCTTGTCAATCGAAGTGAAACTATTTCTTACAACTTTTCATCATGAAATGGTTAGATGAATAAATACCCTTCAACTTGAAATTAAGACTAGCCCTTCAATTTTGATCACTGGTTATGAGGGATGCAATTATGAATTAAGCATGGTCTTATGAATTGAAAGTATTTCTAACGTGTCATGCATATCCCTCTATAGCTTCTTACAGCTTGTGGGTGTGGTCTTATGGATTGTAAATATTCATGGTTCCCTGCATGGCTCTCTTTAGATATTTTTGGCATGAGGGTGTTTTGGATGACACGCTTATCTTGTTCTAGCGCATTCAAGATCATTTCCCTCCCCTAAATCAATCAATCGATGCACTATTATGGCTCTCATTTTTTATTTTTAGCATGAGGGTAAATTCTTCATGAATATGTTCTTATTGTTCTCAGTACATTTATGAGTAGTTCTTGACATCATATCAGTCACATGGCACACCATAATGGATCTCTCTAGTGCATGGTTATTTTTATTGAATGTGTTTTATTTGATTCCCTCACATAAGTTAGGATTTCCCATTATCAGGTTTTAGCATTATCATATTAGTCACATGACACACTATTACAGAGTTTTAATAGTACCATGGCACTATGGGGATTTTCCTTGAGCTACATAAGCATCATCATTATTTATTATTGTGGGCATGTTTTCAAATCAACACCCTGCTGCACTTTGATTTCATTTGAACTTTTTTGTGTTACTATCAACTGTGAAGGCCACCAAGGCCTCTAACTTCTCCATTCTCATGTACTTTCAGGAGATCTATTATTTTTTGATGTATCATTTTTGGTGAATGTTCTTGTGATGAATACTTGTTTGCCTCCTTTCATTTATGTTGTATACAAATGAACATTAAGAGGATGTGTCAAGAGTATTAATCTAGATTAATGTTTTTGAAAATTGTGTGGTTTCTTACAAATTGAAGCATCCATAAACCATGAGGATGAACAAAAAATGTCTTATATAACCTACCCTATAAAATCCTTTTCCATGTGATTAATGTGCTACTACATTGGAATTAATATATTTTTTTACTTATATTGGTTTATTGGCCTCATTTTGCTTCGTTACGGAGTGTAGATTATAGCTCCATGTTCTTTGTTGACTAGGAGAAGCTTGATCCATTCCCCAATTATGTATTGTAGATTTTTATCTTATGTTACACCATTATTAATTTTCAATGACATAGCTCAAATGTTATACTCCAGAGATAAATACTCTAGAGAAGTTGAACCAACATATTGTGGATACTATCAAATGTTTAGGTGAGATGGATGAATTTGTTTGTACTATTTATAAATTGTACCCAAAAAAAAAATGTTTGGAGTGTGGGATCTATGTGGAGATAAACGTGAATGGTTTGAGGGGTTTTCATGTTTAATGCAGCTATGGTAAGTTATTATTGCTATGTTAGCAAGCATAATATGTGAAAGAGGTTTCTCAAAGTTAAATAGGATAAAAATGATGACATATTTAGAAATTATTTGAACACATTGGATATGTTAATGTTTCTTTCCCTTTGTGCACCTCTTTCTCTAAATGACATAGATTGGAATGCTATTTATGATGCATGGAAGCATATGAAATCTCAAAATCCTCTTCCACTAGACCAATAGATCCATATGTTCCTTGCACACATGATTACCTTCTTAAATGGAAATATGCTCACATGATACAATATTTAAGACTAACTCAGGAGAAATTCTAAGCCATCTCTAGAGTCTTTCAACTCAGGAGAATAACATCCCTTAGAGCACTTCATCTCTCGAGTATTCATTTATAACTAGCTATGGAGTATTTCAACTCTAGAGTATAGCATCCACAAAATAATTTAAATATGAAATATTTCATCTCCAAAGTATATTTCAGCTCAATGAAATTCTTGGAGTACTTCAAAGCACTCATGTTTAATGACATAGTGCTAAAGAATTTCATCTTGGCCAAGCTTGTAGAGGTCCCCTCCAATGAGATGAAAAGGTGTGGTGCAAATCATGAGTTGCTTCTTGGCCTAAAGAGTCAGACAATCAGGGGTTGAGCTAGTAGTTAAGAGAGCTGCAATATCTTCCAACTCCTTAGAAACACCAAAAACACAAAAAAATTGAACATTAGGTAAGTAATCTTCAATGGTACATGATGGTTCTCCATAATCAATTCAAGAAAGATGGTCAGGGGCACAATTAGTTTTTCCAGGTTTGACCATGACAGAGAATTGAAATTCTTGAAAGAACACTATCCAGTGGTAGATGCATCCATGTACTATAGGTTTATTTACTAGATACTTTAAATCTCCATGATCTATATAGGATACAAAAGGAGTTGCCAACAAGTATTATAAAAATTTCTACAAAGCATAAACCATTTATAGGGCTTCGTGATCCATGGTGGTGTAATTTTGCTCAGCTGGAGTGAGTTTTCTACTAGCAAGATAGATAGGGTGATCAAGGTGACCTTCACCTAGTTGTGCAAAGATTAGACCAACTGCCATTCTAGAAGCATCAACATGGACATGGAATGGTGTTGTCTAATCAGGGAACTGAAGGATGGTAGTAGTGACCAGTTTGACTTTTAAGGCCTCAAATTCTTATTGGAAAGAGCAAGTCCAAATAAAGTGTTTGCTATGTTTTAAGAGTTCCTCTAGAGGCATGACAATCTTTGCATATCCTTGAATGGATTTCTTATAATACCCAGTATGGCCTAGAAAGGCATGAACTTCACACTGAGACTTTAGTGATAGGAGGTGAAGAATGATAAAGAATTTTGTTGGGTTTACTAAAAGTCCATCTTTGTAGATAATATGTCCTAGAAGAACCCTGAAGGGTGTAGCAGAAAGACACTTCTTTAGATTTAATGATATTTATAGGAATCAATAACACTCAAGCATGAGTTGTAGATTAGAACAGTGGTCCTTGACTAAGCCATAGATTGTCCAATCATTTAAGTAGGCTTGAATAAATTTATGGATGAAATATTTAAAGTCCTCCATGGCTATTTGTGAAAATATAATAGGCGCATTCTTTAGTCCAAAAGGCATGATGGTATATGCAAAGGATCCTCATTCAGTGGAAAACATAGTCTTAGGTCAATCTTCCTCGGTGATCTGGACTTGATGGTACTCCAAGAATCCATCTGTGAAAGTATATATTTCACACCCAATGATGCCTTCAAGGATTTCCTTTGTGAATGGTGTTGGGAAGGGATCGTTGATGTAAGATGCGTTAAGCATGCGGTAATCAACGCAAATTCTAATGCATCCATATTTTTTTATACTTATGACCATGGGACCGACCCATTCAAATTCATCAATTATGGTGATCATTCCAGCATGTAGTGTACTGTCAATTTCTTCCTTCACATGTGCCCATAAATTTGGATTCATCCTATATGGCCTGTTCCTGACTGGTCGATCACCTTCAACCAATTTGATATACATTTTGCCTAGAGATGGATGAACACCTTTCATCTCACTATAGATTTTTCGGACAACATACTTATATTCTTTTAATAACTCAAATATCTTTGAAACTTTTATGTTAGTCTAATAATTACCTATAGTAGCTATTTTTGGTTCTTCCTCTATACTACTGTTGCATTAGATAGTTTGAATTGGTTCTACTTAAGGGTTATCTGCATCAGGACCAGTATCATGAATAGTTCATGAGCCATAGTCTATAGGGACATCCAAATGATTTGTCAATGGGTCAGTTACATCAAACCCATCACCTTCATCTACCTAAAATACTAGTTTTTGCTTCCCTTGGCGTATCTCTTCATGACATTCCTGATTAAAGTTAGGGTCTGACACTAGAATGGGTTGTGTAGAGGGATCATTAAAGAGAATTAGCCTTCTTCTAGGACACCATGGATATACTTCAAGCAATCTTCAATAGGACTAGGGTCACCAATAATTTCTTCACACATGGCCTAGAGAGTGAGACATAAATCCATTATTGAAGACGAGTAGGATAATATCGAGTTCATGTTTTCTTTGAACAAATGCCAAAACCGAGTACCCATATGTTATTCTTCATGAAAATACCATGCTCAAGCCCAAATTCATAAAGTTCCATAAAAAGCATGTACTTAGAGGTACTCTGGTAAGAAAGACCCTTTAGTCTTCCACATGGATTCATAGGCTTCTATGTGTAGCTCAGGGGCTTGTACTTCGCTATAGGTGATTGTACCCCTATTCAGTTATCATGATGAAATCAATGATGCAAAGAGAGTGTACTTGATCCCAATAAAGAAGTTGCTCATTATGGGTTCACCACCACCTTACGGTGGTGCCATAAAAAAGGTGAACCAATGACTACATATGATCATTATCAGAGTTATATAAGTCTTCAAGGCATTGGATAAAGTTGTGTACTTCATTTATCCATAAAACTAAGGAGCTTCATCAAGTATTTATAATGGTGCATCCATAATTTGTCCCACCATGACTTGCCCAATAGTAAGGTGAAAAAACCTATGGCATTTTGATACTGGCACAAAACATTCTCATGACTATTAATGGTACTGCACACTTTTCTAGTGAGGTCATAGTCACCGTGGGCCCAACAATTATAAGCAATGCTTGTAGTATCAGAAAGGGATTGAGTGTCTATCCACTGGAGGATGCCATCAGTTGTAGGATCATGTTGCTTACCATCTCTATCCATGACATTGTAGATGTGGTTAATATCTTCTTCTACATTAATAGGTTCTACATATGGGGGCCCATGTGTTTGATCCAATGGAACAACAACGTGTTGATCAGTATTCTTAAAATTGATGTAGCACTTTTTCAAACTAAGTCTACATTGTTTTCATAACACCAAGCTCACCCAATATAGATTAAAAGTCATATGCCTCTGCTAACTTGAGAAATTCAAAGTTAGCTTTGAAGGTACTCCAAGGATATCCATTGTTGCATTCTTAGGGATGCCAATTAGTAGATGATGAGTTTTATCAGCCATAAACAATACATGCAGAGATGGTTGTAATGCTGGACTAGACATTTTGTGCCATGCATCCTTGGTGAGGATGTTAACCTTAGCACCAATGTCAACTAAGATGTCCCAAATCACCCAACCATCGATGGCAACATTCATTAATATTTATTTATCCTCTTGAGGGCTAAGAGTAATAAGGGTATCTTTCCACCAAGCATGATTTAATTGATGATCCTCAATTTACCGAGTCAATTGAGGTTAGGTGTTAGTTGGTGTTTGTACCTTATTTTAAAGCCAAGTACTTAATTGTGGTACAATGTTTTCATCTAACATATGCTTTCAAAGCTCTTAGAAATTGTCTTGCACCACATTTTGAGTCTTTATTACCTCTACATATTAGCATGTTGTGTTACTTCTTGGTCCTTAAGAAATTGAATTTTGCCTTATAGTTATTGTACCAACATTATAATGTCCTAGAGTATATCCTTCTATTATTGGGAGTCAAGATACTTCTTTGCTCGAGGCTCTCCATGATGTACCTTCTCAATAGGAGTAGATGTAGATTGAGATTGTCCACTGCTACTGTTGACCAATTTTTGGTCCTACAAGCCAAAATTGGGCACCCCCTCCTTTTTCTTTGCAAAAGTCATCTAATCCATGTTTTGGCTAGATCATCCCTCTATTGCCTCATGCAAAATGTTCTCTGCCAAACCTTTCTCATGAAAAATCCAAGTGTTTCCCTCATTCTGCTTTGCCAAGTGTATTTCAGGTTTGTCAAGAGTAATTACTTCCCCTACAATAGTGCATTTTGGGTTTCCCAAATGACTTTACTTGTGACATTTTCATAAGTCAAGTCACTTGATAAACCCGATTCGGTCTTGGTGGTGTAATTCAGACTTTACAAATGTCTTTACTTATAAAGGTTTATAAGTAAAGTCAATTGTAAAACCTGATTTGGTCTTGATAGACCAAATCAGGTTTTCCAAGTGTCTTTACTTATTTGCCTTCTCAGCGAAAATTTATGTAAAACCTGAAGTAGAAGCTCCTGGGAAGTTTGAAATGGTCTATCTAGTGCAAATTGGGTTTGTGCAAGTGCATTACTTGTCTAATTTTATAAGTAGAAGTGATTGAAGAACCCAAAATGGTCTAAGCAGTTTGTAAAAGGCAACAGATTTCCTTTAGAGGGAATTTTGACAGCTTGAAGGACATTTGCAAAAAGTTTGAAGGGTAAGTGTCTTTTTAGAGGGCACTTGGGAAAAGAAAGAGGATTTCTTCACTTTTTTAAAGGGTCATTATAGAATTCCCGAAGGGTATGTGACCTTGTAGAGGGCACTTAGGCAGTGCACATGACCCTTACAATTCTTCTAAAAGGCAACTTTGGACTCAAAATGTCATTGTAGAGGGCACCTTGGTCAGTGGTAGGACCAAATCAAAAGTTCTAAAGGGGCATTTTGAGGCATAAAGTGCCCTTGCAGAGGGAACCTTGAGAAAGATGAAGACCATTTCAAAAATCCTGAAGGGAAATTTTGGATGAAAGAAACCCTTGCAGAGGGAAACCAACTAAAGAAGGAAATAAATTGCAAAGGCCCGAAGGACATGTCAAAGAAAAGCCCACCCATAAAAAATACCCAAAAAGAGCAAGCGAGGAAAAGGCCAAGGCAAAGGAGAAGTCGAAGGAAAGTGATAAAACACACGCAAAGACAAAGTGGAAAAGACAAAATAAGGAATAGTTTTATCTGCTAACAAAGACAAAAGATAGAATCAATGACCACTTAAATCAAGACAAGTGGCATAGACAACTCGGTAGAAGGAGTTAATATATTTAGGTAGAATATATCTATCAAAAACCAATAAATAGATTGGTTTTTAAACTATAGAGGAGAGCAGCCTATGTTTTCACGCTTTACCATTAATGCACAACCAATTGCACCTAGCATTGAAGAGAGCATGGTCTAGCCACAACAACTTGAAGATGGCTTTGCCAATTGCTAGAAAGAGTATCCCATGATTTTTCAGGCCTATGACAACAAGGGTAGCATGTTAGACGTCTACAACATGGCTCTCCCATATGTAGTTGGAAGAATATGACAGTAACATGGTCTTTTGGTCTCTGTAGAAGTGTTTAACTCAGCATGGGTTTCCATTCCTTGATTGATCAGCTATCTTGTTTCCAGTTCTCTATATATTTGTAACTTCTCATTTGAGAAAGGATCTCTCAGCTTGTATGGCGAAGCCCTGAAGGAATTTACCTTGAATTAGAAAGAGCATTTTACCTCCATTTGATATTGCACTTTTGTATATGTCTATGGTTTTATCTTGTGTTAAGTCATTTTCTTTTCATGCTTTCATAAGTTTACTCCAGCATATCTAGTGCATAGTGATATTCTTCTCTTGCAGGTCACCAGAAGTGTCTGAAGAAGTATAGGTAAGTGAATAGGCTACGCAATAGTGTGTCTAAGAACACCTCTTGTGCTAGTTTCTTCCTCCCTATATCTTCATAGGACCCCCTACTAAAATACAGATGCAAGGAAGTTTTTATCAACTAAATGAAGTGTATGCTTGCTATCCATGGTTCAAAGTGTATGTCAAAGTTGAGTAGACCTATTGTTTTGGTGCATCACCTCTTAGCTTAGGTCCCATTTTTAGTATTTTCTCTCCCTTTTCATCCCCCCCATAGTTAGTAGTAGGAAATATAGGGCCTCAAGGTGCATCAAGGGGAGCTAGGCCCTAATCTAGAGATTCATCCCTCATTTTTGCCACCCACAAAAAGAGGGATGTCTCCATTATGTCACGTGGATGAAGAGAGATGATCCTCCCTTCACAGGGTGCAATCCATCGTGTCAACAGTTTTTGGCACACTTGATGGGACAATTTGTACAAGGAGTTGAAAGATTTTTTGGTGTGTTCTTCAACTAATCACCCTTTGGAGGCATTTGAACCAACACAAATGGTGACTTTGAGTTGAATCAGCTGGTTAAGCAGTCCTGGTGCCATCAAGAAATCACATTTTGGTATGTATAATCCCATTGCTCAGTAGCATGGGCCTTGTGTTCCTTCATATTACTTTGATAAAGCTCAGGTTGTTCATGGAATCACCTCAAGTAGCTCTCCTGGTTGCCCTTCACCTAGTGTAAAGGAAATAATGCTAAAGTTTGAGAAGCAAGTGATGGAGATAAACAAATTGGAGGATCATAATAGATATCAGTTAGAGCTTATGTACAAAGAGGAGTGCTTGTTTAGGCCAGCTCAGGCCTTGTAATCCATGAAAGAGGAAGTAAAAAAATGGAAGAGTCCATTCATTCAAAGCGATCAGCCTTGTTTGCCTTCTCCTATTCCAAATTATCCCCCTCCTATTCTAAAGAAAGCCCCCTCTTGTGCACCAAATCCTTTCTACCAAATAACACTTGCTCACTCTTGCTCATTTGATGCATTAACCACTCCTACTCTTAATCCCTTACATCTAATTTTTCAACACCATGGGGCATTAGAGTAGCCTCTCATGGAAATGAACCTTCTCAACTCTTTAGATTATGAATCCTCCTTTGAAGGGAATCATCCTATGCCTTTTGAAAAACAACACGTCTCTCTTCAAGAAACTCTTCCTATGCATCAACCACGCCTTCTTAGTCTTCCTCAACCTCCTCAAGTCTTTCAACATGATGTCAAGATTCCAAGTTAGAGGAGGGGATATCATGAACTAGCTCAAGACCTTGAAGAGGATAAAGTTATTACATGTTCACAAGGGAAGAGTTCCAATCCTAAGGTCATGAGTTGGAAGCAAATAATGGAATCATGGGATAGGAAAAATGAGGAGGAGAGGCCTATTCATTTTGATAGAAGCCTTAAAGAAGATGAATCTGCTTCTACTCATCATGATGATGCTTGAGACCTCCAAGAGAGACTCTTCCATGAGAATATAGCCAAGCAAATTATAGAGTTGGAGTTCAGAATGAGGTTCCTTAGCCAAGGTGTGATGGACGGTTCAGACCAAGTAGAAGATCCTACGTCTGAACACACCCCATCTACACCCCTCCAAGAGAGCTATCAAGCCACATCTGATGTGGATGAAGTACTAGCCAAATATAAGGAAGATAATCATTTGATTCTAGCTCTAAGTTTGCCTCCTCTTCCACATGAGTTTAACCATCAGCCTTCCACTTCATCCCTTTTCAAGGAGGAACCTGTTTTGAAAGAGGCAAGTGAAGAAGAAAGGATCCAATTCGTGGCTGATCAAGAAGATCTCATGGATGAAAATGAGGAGGAAATCATCATGGATGCTCCTTTTGAAGACATCATCAACAATGGAGAAGACATAGGTCATGCATACATGCAGATGTTCTAGTAATGTGAAGATGAGGTTGACAAACTTTATTTGTCAATAATGGACGATGAGGAATCTAAGCATGGTGAGCTCTCTCCCCCCTTGTTTGATGAACTTCTTTGTTGTTTTAATGAGGAGAATGACCATGCCATGGAACCCGATTTGGAGGAGGATCAAGAGCATGTCTTTGAATAACTAGAGACTCTTGTTTTTTAGCAAGAAAAGGAGAGCCCTATCCATCTTGATGAAAGCTTTGAAGAAGAGAGCCTTGACCAAGAAGGTGACATTCTATGGGATGAGCAAGTAGTTTATGATCTCATTTTAGACATCACAATAGTCACCCTTCTTCAAAAAAGCCATGATGAAGTAGAAGATCAGTTTGACAAGATCTTCAATGAGGTAGAAGGGAACAAGTCAATCCATGATGCATATCAAGGGGGTTATGAACTAGATGATCCCTATGGTGATGAGCTAACAACCATTGATTTCTTGGTGAGATACACTAGCATGAAGGGCCAGCATGAGGCAAGCCTCCAAGAACAAGATGAATACATATATGTTGGAAGCATGTTTGACCCTGATTCATTTGGATACAAGCCAATCAAGGTGGCAGGCAAGAAGATCAAGTCACCAAGTCTCCATTCCATTTAGCCACTTATTTGGCACCATAAGTTTTCTTGCCATGAAGGATACTTAAGAAGTTTTACCTTTAATCTAGGAGGGAGGAAAATATATCTATTTAGTTGTACATAGTTTTCTTTGTTTTTCCTCATTTTCCCTAAGTGCTGTTACGCATGTGTGTAGTGTTTTTAGCATTTGTGTGTGTTTTTTCCTTGTTGTTTGGGGTAAAATCTTTGGTGGTTCATAGGTCCTTACAAGGTTTTTGTAGACTTCTCTAAAATGCATACTGACTCCATGCCCAATGGACTTTATGGCTACCAGTCTTCCCAAGCATAACAGGTATGCTTCCCCTGTGAGTCGTTAATTGTGTTGACCAGTTTTTGGTCCTACAAGACAAAACTAGGCACCTCCTCCTTTTTCATTGTAAAAGTCATCCAATCCATGTTTTGGATAGATAATCCCTCTATTACCTTATGCAAAATGTTCTCTATCAGACCTTTCTCATGAAAAAGCTAGGTGTTTCCCTCATTCTGCTTTGCCAAGTGTCATTTGGGTTTGTTAAGAGCAATTAATTCACCTACAGTAGTGCATTTTAGGTTTCCCAAATGACTTTACTTATGAAATTTTCATAATTCAAGTCACTTTATAAACCCTATTTGGCCTTGGTGGTGTAATTCAGACTTTGCAAATGTCTTAACTTATAAAGGTTTATAAGTAAAGTCACTTGCAAAACCCAAAAATTAGGTTTTCCAAGTGTCTTTACTTATTTGCCTTATCAACGGAAGTTGATGTAAACACTGAAGTAGAATCTCCTAGGATGTTTGAAATGGTCTATCTAGTGCAAATCAAGTTTGTGCAGGTGTATTACTTGTTTACTTTTATAAGTAGAAGTGATTGAAGAACTTGAAATGGTCTAAGCAGTTCACAAAAGGTAACAGATTTCCTTTGGAGGGAATTTTGATGGCTTGAAGGACGTTTACAAAAAGTTTTAAGGGTAATTGTCTTTTGAGAGGGCACTTGGGAAAAGAAAGAGGACTTCTTCACTTTCCTGAAGGGTCATTACAAAATTCTCAAAGGGTATGTGCCCTTGCAGAGGGCACTTAGGTGGCGCACATGACCCTTAAAATTCTTCTAAAAGGCAACTTTGGACTCAAAGTGTCCTTGCAGAGGGCACCTTGGTTGGTGGTAAGACCAAATCAAAAGTTTTGAAGGGGTATTTTGAGGCACAAAGTGCCCTTACGGAGGGCACCTTGAGAAAGATGAATACCATTTCAGAAAGCCCAAAGGGCACTTTCGGATAAAAGAAACCCTTGCGAAGGGCAACTAGTTGAAGGAGACAAATTGCAAAGGCCTGAAGGGCACTTGCCCTTCGAGAAAAGGAAACAAGCAGAAGGGGTTTTCTTTTGGATAAAATATCTGAAGGAATTCCTTCAAACATTTTATCTGAAGGACACGTTGAAAAAAAGCCCACCCACATAAAAGACCCACAAAGCACAAGCAAAGAAAAGGCCAAAGCAAAGGAGAAGTTGAAGGAAAGAGACAAAACATGGGCAAAGACAAAGCAAAAAAGACAAAACAAGGAATAGTTTTAGCTACTAACAAAGATAAAAGATAGAATCAATGACCACTTAGACTAAGACAAGTGGCATAGACAACTTAGTAAAAGGAGTTAATACATTTAGGTAGAATATATCTACCAAAAACCAATAAATAGATTAGTTTTTGAACTATAGAAGAGAGCACCCCATGTTTTAACGCTTCACCATTAATGCACAACTAGTTGCACCTAGCATTAAAAAGAGCATGGTCCATCCACAACAAATTGGGGATGGCTTTGTCAGTTGCTAGAAGGAATATCCCATGCTTTTGTAGACCTAGGACAACAAGGGTAGTGACTTGGACATCTACAACATGGCTCTCCCATACGTAGTTGGAAGAATATGGCAGTAACATGGTCTTTTAGTGTCTACAAAAGTGTTTAACTCAGCATGGGTTTACATTCCTTGATTGGTTAGCTATCTTGTTTCCAATTCTCTATATATTTGTAACTTCTCATTTGAGAAAGGATCTCTCAGCTTGTATAGCGAAGCCCTGAAGGAATTTACCTTGAATCAGAAAGAGCATTTTACCTCCATTTGAGCTTGCACTTTTATATATATATCTATGGTTTTATCTTGTGTTAAGTCATTTTCTTTTCATGCTTTCATAAGTTTACTCTAGCATATATAGTGCATAGTGATATTCTTCTCTTTTAGGTCACAAGAAGTGTCTGAAGAAGTATAGGCAAGTGAATAGGCTACACAACAGTGTGTCTCAGAACACCTCTTATGCTAGTTTCTTCCTCCTTATATCTTCATAGGAACCCCTATTGAAATACTGATGCAAAGAAGTTTTTCTCACCTGAATGAAGTGTATGCTTGCTATCCATAGTTCAAAGTGTATGCCAAAGTTGAGTAGACCAATTGTTTTGGTGCATCACCTCTCAACGTAGTTCCCATTTTCAGTATTTTCTCTCCCTTTTCATCCCCCCCATAATTAGCAGTAAGAAATCTAGGGCCTCAAGGTGTATCAAGGGGAGTTAGCACCTAATCTAGTGATTCATCCCTCACATTTGCCACCCATAGCAAGAGGGATGTCTCCATTATGTCACGTGGATGAAGAGAGATGAGCCTCTTTTCACAGGGTGCAATCCATTGTGTCAACAACTACACGTAGTGATATTTACCTGTTGAGCTGTTGGGGTACTTGAGCACAGCTACCAGTGAGGTTTATAAATGTGAATCATACCTACACCTTTTTCACTTGTTTCTTTAGTAATGGTTGTTTATAGATTAGGACATTCTTCCAATTGGTGCTCCTTTTTACAAAAAATGCATGTTTGATAAAATGGATAATCCCTTTGATAGTGGTACTAGGATCCACACTTATAACATGTTCTTGGTGGGAAATTACCACATTCTCATCCTCACCCTCTATCTCAACCACGATAGCCACCATTATCTTGATTGTTAGACATAGAGGTTTGATGTGTACCACACACCATACTTCATGGATATCACTAATTAATTGACAATCATTTGTATCATAGGTGTAGGCATCACATATTTTGTAGTATTTAGAGACCTTACAATACATAGCCTACTATAAGAGAGGACATGAGCATACATCATGTTCGTTACGGCAAATTTCACATGACTGCTTCAATATAATGTATATGTTTTTGCATGGGTAGTTACTTCAGCTATGACTTTCAGACTCGTAAATGATACATCAAAGACCATAATGAGTATTGTACACATTGTTTATAGTTAATTTTTCTAGTTGTGATGTCATTGAAGCTATCTGGGCTTCCATGAATAGATTGATTCTAGTGTCAATACTACCAATAGCTTCAGTGTAGAGAATGGCTTCCAAGGCTTTACATGGGTGAGTAAAGGTCTTCTGGGATAATGTTCATTTGAAGGGAAGACACAAACTTCCCACAAACCACTATGCATGTTAAGCAACATTAATTTCAAATGAAAGATTTGAGAGAAGTGTTTTAAAACGTGTGTCATACTCCCATACACTTTCAGTGAGTTTTTGATTTAAATCTTTCAGTACAACAATACTTTGTTGCTCAAATTCAAGAATGTTAAATTCCTGAAGGAATATTGTTTTGAGTTGAACATAGTCAATCACTACTTGTTGAGGGTTGAACTTCCTATACCACTTATACACTCTCTCCAAAAGTGTAGTCACAAATTATGTGGCCTTTTGCTTAGAAGAGGTTATGCCTTGCACCCTCCAAATGAGTTCACATTTATAGACATACTCAACAACATTCTCCATGCCATGATACTTAGGTAGGTGAAGCATCATTTCATAGTATACTGTTAGTATTTGAGGTGCTTATGTTGGTGGTTGTTGAGAACCCCCTGATCCTATTCTTGGAGGTGGGAGTCCACCACTTCCTCCCGTTCCACCTCCTAATCTGCCTCTAACACATCTAAAAACAATGCTCATGTCGTGGGGTGTGATAGATGGTTGATTAATAATATTTGGGCCTATACTGTATCCACTATGAATTCCAAGTCTGCTAGGCATCCTAAGTTAGGTCATTAAATTCCCTTGAAGAGGAAAAGAAAGTGTTAATTTTGGATGAGTTACAATTAGCTTAGTTACAATTTCCCTTATAGGGTCAATTTTTGATTCTACACTATCTGTATCCCAATTATTTGTATGTAATTCATTCGATTCAAATACATGAGCACGCACTATGGTTAAGGAACTTGGTTGGTTCAAACTTGGTTCTTCAGACTCTTCTATCTGGCTAGTTTCTCCTTCATATAATAAAATTGGTAAGGGGTGAGGTTTGAAAGTGATGGAGTCTTCCTTGTGCATTTTTGATTCCCTACAAATCTTAACATCAGTTCCTGATTTATTTGATTCCCTTCCTATGCTACTTCCTCTTTTGATCCTCTACTGAGCTTCATCATACTTTCGATTTCACAATGCCCATTGACTGGCTACCATTCCTAACTTGAAAATCTTGCTAATACCTTTATATTCCCCTTCTAATTATATGGCTCATGTAAGGATGGATTTAGCCTTCTATTAGTAGAGCTTTAAGTGCCCAATCAATGAACAACTTCTTGACTTCTAGTGAGAAATGTCTAATATACTAACCACATGGTTCTATGAAGAACTAGAACTTAACTTCTTTAGGAAATGAGTAAGTGGTTACAACATACTCTAGAATGTATTTATTCAACACTCCTCTCCACCAGATATTAATAGCTCATGTTCATGGTGTTGTTAGTCGTGATAAAGCCCTTTGACTTTCTAACGTCCAAGATTATCTTCTCCCAAAATTTCATGAGCGACCTTGAGCATAAAAAGATAACCAAGCATGCAAATGAATAGGGATTTCAATAAAGAATATTGCATATAATGCATTGTAGAGATGTTGTTCTACCCATTGACGTGCGAAAACTCCTGGTTGAAGATAAAGAACCACAAAATTATTCTCAACCCTAGCAATCCATTGTTCAATACCTTCAAGGGTTATATGTTCAAGCATCTTCTATTACTGTGCAATAAGCACTATGGGTCTTGGCAATGAAACCAAAATTTTGGGTTTTTAATTTCTTAATCATGTTTTCTTAGGCACTAAGTATCCCCAACGAGCTTACTGTTGACCCTTCTCACAAAACTATGGTCTTGCATGCTTACCCAAAGTGCACAACAAGAGACCAGCTCCCATGGGTTATGTTTCTCAATAACATACTAGTCATATACTTGAGATTATTCATATATATGATTAGTAGTTACATAGAGAAAAAAATACATTATTATAGGCCTAGACTCAATAATTACCACCACTATGAATATAAACAACAATGCCATGAAGTTCAACAGATTGTTAATTCATAATGTATGTTCCATATATCTCATTACAAAAGCAACATAATTAGTTAATCTAGTTCACAGTTCACACTTAAATGTCACTTTAAACATAAACATATAACACCTAAACTTATAGCAATATCCACAAGTCTATTTTATATTGTTTGTATAATATATTCATCATTGATAACCTTACATGATTCCACACAAGGGTATTTATACTTGTTTTTCCCTGACCAAGTAGTTACATAATAAATGACAACATGGGTGATTAGCCTACGATCTATTAATAGACTGAGAGTCATGATAGTCAATCAATTATTTTCTCTGAAGGACCTGGGCCTTTGTGTTTGTTATATTCTTTTTCTATGCTAGATATTTGCTTCCATATGTCCTCCTTTTCATGGGTTGGTACGAAACTTGTGATGGTTAATGTTTGGATGACCCTTTAGACTCACTCCTCAATTATCTCCCACTTCCCATGTGATCCCCAAGTCTTTCACTACTGTTCTGAGTTTTATGCTCTATTAGAAATATAGAACATGGAGCAATCTTAATGAATTAAAGACAAAAATAAAATGTAGAAAACACAAAATAATAGAGACATAGATTTAATGTGGTTCACCTAATATTGGTGACATCCACACAAAAATAGCTAGCCTTTCTTATTATTCAGTCCAACAAATGAAGGGAAAAACTTACAATACAACCACTATAATATCCTCCTCACTCACATACAATGTGCCATCATAATTACAATGCTCTCATATCAAAAGGAGGGTTACATATAGGGCAAAAATACATAACCATAATTTCTACCATTAGATATATAACCAAATAGTGAACGGTCTAGATTTACTATGAAATTACAATATTTTATAGTGTATTTTTAACTAAATTTTGGTTCTAGGGCACTGCCCCTAAACCCCCACCAGCAGGGGATCCAAAATAGGTCGTCACCTCCTAGACCCCCATGACGACCATAGCAAGGGGCATTGCACCCCTATTGTCAGGAACTGGGCATTAAAATAAGATCAGGCTCCACCATCCAACATGCTCTCAAGTTCCTTGTAGTTATGTTTTGTCTTTGAGTGGGTCTTTTCGCACTGATACTTCTATGCCCTTATCCTTTCATGCCTCATTAGTTTTATACCATGGTCCTTCTGTGTCAGTCTAGTTCCATGTCATAATCTTTCTGCACTATGCTCCTCTCGTGCTGTGTCAGTTCTATGCTAAAATATCAAAATACTTAATTTAAAATTTGGGGTCCAATAGATGGCTATGCTTAGTTTGGAATTTAATTATTCTACTTTTGATAAGTAAGCTAACCAACATTAAGGACAATCATTATGCACGTATAGAACTATGAATGAAGGACCAATGCATAAGTGAGCCATTACAATTGTGTGGCAACAAGTAATCTAAGTTACACCATCCACAAAATTGGGTCTCTTATAAAAGGTTGGGATGGTTATAATCATTTCCCTACAATCATGGTGTGTAGGAGGAGTCCAACCTCATAATTTAAAGGTCACCTATCATGTAGGTCTAAGTAGGGTTCCATTGCATAGCTTGCTTAGTTTTTTCTATACTCCTACTCCAATGGGTGTTTCCCATTGGTGTGTTGTTCAAGAATAAGAGGCCAAGTTTTTCCTAGCAGTGTGTTTTTCAAGTAAAAGAGGTCAAATTGTTCCTAGATATGTGTTCTTAATGTATATAAGGTTGAGTTGTTTTTAGAGAAACATTTCTCCATGTGTAAAATGCATCATGTAACAATGGTGTCAAAATTGAGTTGAAGCTTACCCTTAGAAGATACAAACCAAAACTCCATTAAATAAAAGTCCTCTAAGTGAACTTGAAGGGTAAAAAAGAATAAGACAAAATTTCATGAAGCAACTAGACCTACAAATAAACAAATTATGCTAAGACACAAGCTTAATGTCTTCATGACAATTGTGAAAAATAGAAAAATAACCGATCTCATTGAGGCAAGATTTGGAAGTCGTGCAAGGGGTGTTACCACATATACATTAATGGGAGAAACTAAAAAGCTTCCAAGAGCAAAGCCTCAAACAAGGGAAGCAAATATTCTTTGAACATGGAGATAAGAGGCACAACTAATGCCAAGTGAATATTGCACGACATGGGTATAAGACCCTTGAATAAAATCACCCACTAAAGATATTCGAGCATTCCATTGAAAGGGAGGTGAATCCTCATGCTAGCTTAGCTCTTTCTCCTTTGAAGTTAACTTTGTGAGTGCAAAGATAGGAAACAAGTAAATTACACATTTTTAAAGAGTACATGTTTTTAAGGATCATTTATCAATTTCTAGCACACTACCAATTGGTTACCATTTCTCTTCCAATGTTTAAACTCTTATATTGGTTACTACCTCCAAAGTTGAGCAACATTCTTGTTGATTACCTTTCTCGACCACAAAAATAAGTTGAATGTTCTTTTTTTTTGTTTCAAAGAATTCTTGTAGGAAGGATCATATTAAAAACTTCAAACTCATAATTAATATATGGAATGCATTGTATATAACCTATACAAAAACTCCATGAAAAAATATAACTATGTGTATCCTTGTATGATGAAAGAGGTGCAAACTTTAAACATAAATTTTAGGAAATTTCATAGTTGATTTACATCAGATTTCAACTAAATTAGCATAAAAGGTTTCACTTCACAACTTAATGTATTAATATATTTAAGCTGGAGGCTTATTACGGAGGGGTGAAGCCCCAAGATTCATCTCACAAGACGACATGAAACAACATATACCATTTAACTTCATTTACATGTTGGCACATGGGTGTTAAGCGGATGGTTTTTAAAAGGAATGATTTTGATGCCCCTAGTTTTGTGCAAAAAGGGAATTCATAGTTAGTAGCATATTAACTATACAAAAGATCCTTCGTTGCTAAGTTTTCCCTTTTTTAAAGAATAAATTTGGCTAGATCAGGGAGCGAATGAATTACGCAAAAATAAGCTGGCTATTGAGTAGGGGAAGGGATGTCAAAAAAACTTAGCAACATATTGGAGATGATAGGAGGCTTCTTTGGATCTAGAGATTATCTTACCTAGATAGATGCTAACATAATTGTTGAAAACTATCTCTTCTCTAGCTTTCCCAAATTATCAATAGTGTCATTTTTCTCTGATTTGTTAACAAAGGAGGCCTACGATGGATCTTGGATGCCCACTAAACCCTCCTCTCTCTCTGCATCTATTTCTTGATTCATGTGCACACACTGATCTCAGGGGTTGAAAGCAAGCCATGAGCAGTGGGTACACCATTGTCAAGGCTAAAGAAATTGGGAAAGAAGCAACCTCATCAAAAGGGCAGGTTTTGAACGTGAGAAGATGAGGGTTTGTAAGATTGAAATTTTGAATGATGGGGTCGATTTCTAGACTTGGGCATTAATGCAATGGAACTTTTACCACATTTATCAAATTGGGTATGTTTTAAAAAGTGAGTTTTTAAATAATTTTGTTTGGAAAATTTTAGAAATTGAGGCACGTGTTTGGACAGGTGGGCATGTGAGGTTAGCAAGAGGGATGGAGGTGGTTTGGGTCCCCTGAGCGCATGTTGAGATATGAGACATGTCCACCTTTGTAACATGGGAGAGGCCAAAATATGAAAGTTTTACATTCATTTTTTCATTCAAGAGAATATTGGTGGACTTGACGTCTCTGTGATAGATGGGATTGTCGACAGTAGAGTGTAGATAAGTGAGGCCTTCAATGGTTTGAGCGGTTATGTTTAAGCAGGTTGTGCAGTTTAGGTTTTTGATCTTGTGGAGGTGGTCATATAGGGTGCCATTGGGGATGTATTAGTAGATCATGAGCGACTATTCTGCTTTTATGTAATAGTCTAATAGTCTAACCAGATTAGATATCTTTATGGAAAAACCCTTGTATTTGCTTTATAGAATACTAGATGTGCTTGAAAATGGAGATTTGGGTTTCCTTTGAATGAATAAATTTTAGTTCTATTATAATGACCTCTATTTTTGAATTTACCCTTTTGTAGATGAAGGTGGAGAAAGTGCCACATTCCACTTATGATCTGATTGGAGGTCTTGATCAACAGATCTAGGAAATCAAAGAGGTATGCTATTTTAATCTGTTCACTTATCATCATTTTTTCCATTTAAATTGACATACAGGTTAATGAACTTCCCATTAATTATCCAAAACTATTTTAAATTCTTAGAATCACACAACCAAAGGTATGCTTTATAGTCCTCATTATTATATCTTCATGCTAAAGGCATTAGTTTTGCATCAATAAGATGGAGCTTATTACTTCTGTAATTTTGTTTTGGATTTCTTGGGGCATTTTTCATAGTTACCATTCTAGTCTTTGGTCTCAAAACTGTTTTGATGTTCTTTTCCCTTGTTACTATTCAAGGGTATGCTGTTATATGGACTCCCTGGTACAAGAAAGACATTATTGGCAAGGACAGTTGCTCATCATACAAATTATACTTTTACTAGAATTTCTAGTCTTGCATTGTTTAGAAGTACGTATGAGAAGGATGAAGGATGGTTCGTGGGCATTATATCATGGAAAGGTGCTCATATACTTTATGCACTAAATAACATCAATTTTATTCTTGCCTACATGCTTTTAATGATTTCCTATTAGATATATTTATGTTACTACATCATGTTTCCTATTGTATATCTTTTTGGCTTCTTTTGAAATGAGAATTTACCAGCCTAATACTAAATCTTATATCCAATATATAGAAGTAGACTAGTAGTTTAAGGAACACAAAGATTAGGGAGAGATTACTTTAACAAATAAAAGGTTTCAATTTTTTTAATGGTGGTTGTTTCATATTTTGGTAAGCTTTCAACCAGCGATTTGTCTACATTCAATTTCTGCAGTGTGAGAGTATCAAATGAACTAAGATACGGTCGCTCAAGAGTTGAAAATTCACTGTCCTTATATTGGGTTTAACGACACTATCATTATATGTATGGTTGTCATTCTTGCCACCAAAGATGAGTTTGCAGTATTATTCACAAATAACAAAGTGGTCATCGACATAGTCTCCAACATGGCAATTTTACTTGAAGTGACAATGGTTTTGAACAGTGTAAAACCAATTATATTAGGTAGATTGTAAATACTAATATGGAATTCAAGGCTTAAATGAATTTAGTTGATGATTTCCTTGATTATGGGTTCACACTATTATTTCACAATTTTGAAGGCTCTATTTCTTGATGCAAACAATTCAGGTGTGGCTGTGGATGGAGGTTGGCAAGCTTTGATAGCCTATGTAAACATAGGGTGCTACTATGTTATTGGAGTACCCCTTGGTCTTCTTATGGGATATAAGTTTGATCTTGGGGTGAAGATAAACTTGTTTCTCTCTGTTTAGAATGCAAATTCTCAATTACCCTTTGTTGTGTGCCTGTTACTAATAAGCTCAAAGGTTTCTTGAATTTGATATTTGCTTATTGAAATAGGGCATTTGGATGGGTATGATTGCTGGAACAACACTCCAGATTGCCATTCTAATATTAATCACATTATTCATGGATTGGAATTGAGAGGTAAAACATCATATCTCTTAAATGTTTAAGATGTTCGTTATGTATAATATTTAGCTCACATGTTTCTGGGTTTGTCATATGAGAGTCTAAATATGATATTCTTTAGTAACAATAGGCACATATCCCATTTCTATGGTCATTATCTTTTCTTTCTTGATGCCGGTTGCTCAAACAGGGGATCGCCTCAAAGTTTGAGGAGGTTCAGTCGAGTCTCCTCAAAATAATGGATTGATAGAGTTAAGCTGATACACAAGAAATATATGACTTATACTACAAAATTTATAGAAGCTAAAATGTTAATCTTCTCAATTAGAAACTTTCAATCAAAAACAAATAAGAGTATTAGGAGCAACATAATATAACACGATACAAATTCTTCTCTTAGACTGCAATATCATTACAAATTCTTCTTTTGGACTGCAATATCATTCCATTTATCATTTAAAAAAAAAATATTAGCGATGAATTATTTTGTTAACCTTCTAACTCACCTTTCATATCTGAGTGGTAGGGAGAAGAGAATGTTAAAAATGGGAACATTCCTTACTAACCTAGAAGATCTTCATTTTGGCAACAAATGTCTTTATGCCAAAATGCAAAAATTCTTTAGTAAATTTTTTTCTGTGAAAATCTTCATCCTATAAAAATCTAAATTGTCTTTTGTGAAGAGGAAATCTCCCCCAAATATTTGAATCGTGGCTAGACACTCAAGGGGCTGAGTTTTGTCTCAAGGTGCACAAGATATGATCAAGACTTTAAGCAGATGGCAAATCATTAAGTAGATTGACTTTATAGCTTATTCCTCTGAGTTAACAAATCTAAAAAACTAGTAGCATTACGCTGACCAATTATACCATCAATCTAATTGAGCGTATATCTTTAAGCCTGAAAAATAAATTATTTTTCAATTAAATTTACAATTGTGCTAACTTGCTACTTTGAAGTGATTTCTATGGGACATTGAGATGATATCAATTTTTTTTCTCATGATCTCTAACTTTGTTATATAGATCTCTTGATGAGGAATGAACTGCATCTTAAATAAATCCAAACGGTGGAGTTTACATTTTTTTTAAAAGAAAAGAATAATAAAAATTATGACCATCAAATCACAAGCATTTAATTATTGAGTATATTTTTAATGGGAGAAATGTTAGACAAATTATTTACACATGGTAAATATTTTTTAGATGATTTCTTAATAAATTTGGAAGAAAATTAATAATGATTAAAAGAGTTATAATTTAATTAGTGTATATGATGAATGATGGTAAAATATTTTGTCAAACAATCCTCCACCAAACTATAAATATTAGGAGATACTATTCAATAAGATATAAATATCAAAAGATATTAAAAAAGAATGAGATTAGGTTAAAATTCAAAAGGAATAGATTAAAATACAAATCTTAGAAATTACATATAATATTTGTTGAAAAAAAATATTAAAATAAAGATTATATAATTTAATATAATATTAAAGTATATATTACAAAATATAATAAATATATTAAATTGTACATTTTTGAAAACAAACTTATAATAATTCATTAGGACATTTTTATACATTAAAATGACAACAAATAATATTTATTTATATATTTGTTTATGTATTTATGTAAATTCATTTTAAATTTGAAAAATTAACACAATTAAAGAAATTGATAATTAAATTTTACAACTCAAAACCAAAAATATTTATAAATTAATGAAAAACAAATCTAAAGAAAAAAATAGAATACTTAATCATTATAATAAATCGAATATAAACTACTTTTATCTAAAGTCACTGTCATGCAATCCGACCATGTTACAAACCCTAAAAATTTATCTAAAGTGTCACTGTCATGCAATCCAGTTTTACTGAATTTACCATCATATTTATCTAACAAACACTGGGAAGCCATATTACATAGTAGCAGTTCAATAACACAAGATTTGCAGAGTTGTGGCAAAGAATAAAGATATACCTCGTCGAGTGTTTTAAACTGATCTGGAATGAAGCCATATTTGCGCGCCTGAAAACTTTTTTCTGTAGTTGGCTGCGTATATGAGAGCTGTGGTTGAGACTTGTGTGCTTGGCTTCAATCAGCGTAAAGCTGACGAATCCTCGATCCTATATTGCCCATAATAATCTTCGCCCACCACCTCCGCAGTTCAGATTTTCAACAGAAAAAATCCGTAAAACATAGAAAACCGGCATGAGTTTGGAAAATTCACCGAACGATTTAAAAAAACCATAGAAAATGTTGAAACCTAATTTCACAATATTGATTCTTGATCCTTAAAAGCAGAGAAGTACATTGCATCATTGGTAAATGAAAAGAATTCTGAATGTCACTTGGCGTCTGCCTTGGCCTTACGTAATGTTAAAGAAACTAGCTTTACCGTATGTTTATAACAAATATAATGACGACGACTGATGACATAGGTTTCAAGCAGTACTCAAAAATCACAAAGCTGCAAATACGATCCAAAGAAAAAATAAGGTAAAGTTGATAATCAAATAGATAATAGTCAATAAAAATGATTCTTTCCATAAAAATGATAACATTAGGGTGAATATATAGATGATATATGGTAACAGTTTTACTACTTGTATAATGGTATTAGTTAAAAAAAAAAAAAATTCTATATACGTAACAAAACAATATAAACAGATTTTAAAATGGGAGAATTTATTACATAACATTTTTCTTTGTGTCCCACAATGCTTAGATTGTCAGATGTGCTTTTTAATTTTTCTCATTTTCTTCTCTTCCTCCTGGCCAAACCAGGTCATTGATATTTGTTGGAATTTTTTACTAATTTAAATTTTTGATTTAGGTTTCTTCATTCTTATCTACGAGCCTACATCAATTGATTATAGTTTTTTCATTTTTTTATTCGTTGGAAGGTGTCATCTTAAATTAATTTGTGGTTTTTATTTCTCCACTCCCTTTCACAATGTCCATTTTAATGCAGAATGAGGTCCAGGATTTATTTATCTGCTAGGGAATTCAGATTCAAGGTCAGGTTTCAAATTTTAGAAGGTAAAATACAACACCTAATTTGATAAAATTCAATACCCATATTGAGAAATGGCATTCTGAGAATAATTTGGATGACAGTATAAAGTGTCTTTTTTTGGATGAGTAGGAGCATAAATAATCTTCAGGGATTCGGGTAAGGAATGTTTTGATTTTTTTCATATGTACATTTTTGTGCATTATTAGTTTAGCCTTCTCCTTCAATTTATTTTTTATTCCTTATATTTTTTAAATGTATGGTTCAAAAAACAAAAATTTTCCTTTATATAAAAAATTAAATTAGACAGAGTAATATACAATAATCTATTGGCCCAACAACTAAACATCATATTATTATACACAATTTAACATATCCTTTCATTTTTGTAAGAATATATATAATTAAATATTTCGAATGAAAGTAAGATGCATATGTTCTAATATATAAACTTCTAAAAGTTTTTGCATAATAATTATAATAATTTTAAGTTTTAAATAAAATTAATAATATGTAATATATGTCAAGTAGAGTTATTTAAATTAAATATTTCATATAAACTTAAGATATATATATTTTAATATATAAATATCTAAAAAAATTTGTATAATAATTATAATAATTTTAATTTTTAAATAAAATTAATAATATATATGGGAAAGAAGAGTTATTTAAAATATATAAATAAAGTAGGAAAATAAAATTAATATTAATTTTATTTTTTAATTAAAAATATATAATATATATTTATATAGCAATATAAAAACTTTAATAATAATAAAATATTATTATATTTTAAGCCTTTAATATATTAATGAGGTTTGATCAACTCTATTATAAATATTATTGAATAATTTAAAATATATAATTCTTTTACAATATATCTTATTGCTAAATTAATTTAAAATATATTTTTAAATAAAAATATTAATAATAAAATTATATATATATATATATATATATATATATATAGTTTTAATAAGTAATATTTATATGAAATAACTTAAAAAATAAGTATATAGTAAAATATAATTATAAGTAAGTGTACATTATAAGTAAGGGGTATCCACGTCATCAAAATTATCTAAGATATAATTTTGGTTTTAACCATTTGATTTTTCATATCAAATATGTAGAGAAATTTATCCTTGAAAAATGGATATAAACAACTATCATCTTCACAAATTGAATTACAAGCCTTTAAATATGAAATATATCTTATTATTAAATCAATTTGAAATATAATTTTTAATAAAAATGTTATTAAAAAAGAATAATTATATAAAAGTGGGTTTAGGCCCCTTCTAAAAAAATATTATTAAAAATTTATGCATATAATTTACGGTTAAAGATATATTGAATATTATTTAGAACATGGGTTCATGATATTTGTTTTGCCAACATTCTTTATTAAATCTACTTACTATGTCGATGATTGTAATAGGTGTAATGGTTACAATTGGTCAATATCAATAATATGATTATAATTAGCCAATACTTGATCCTGGATGAAATATGTAACAACTAAATTACTTTACCAATACACCCCCATCTCATTGATAAATATTGTAATTATTATTTTTTACAAATATTAATATATAATACAGTATTCAATAATTATATATTATTAGTATATATATCTTACATAAATTTATATTATTAGTATATATATCTTACATAAATTTATGTAAAATATACTGATAGATATCATTTTTGAAGTACTCACAATTTAATAAGATGAGATCATCCATATATTTTACATAGATTTATAAATATGTCATGATAAAATCTATATTATATTAAATTATTTGTGAAAAAAATATATTATTTATAAATTAATTATGATTATTTATGTAATATTTATTTATTATCATGTGATGATATTTTTTATGTCGTGGTTTTTTTATGATAATTTATTTTCACAATTCATTGTTATGATATGATTATTTATAAATATGATGTGGTAAAAGAGATATATTATCTATAAACTAGTTATGATTATCTAATTATTTATAAATATGATACAATAAAATTTATATATTATCTATAATAAATTAATTATGATTATTTATAAATATGATATGGTAAAATCTATATATTATTTATAAATTAATTATGATCATCTAATCATTTATAAATATAATGCAGTAAAATTTATATATAAATTAATTATGATTATTATCTATTTATTTATTATGATGTAATATTTTTTATGATAATTTATTTTTGTAATTTTATTATTATAATTATTAATAAATATGATGTGGTAATATGATTATTTATTTATTAATTATTATGTTGTAATATAATGTAATCAGTGAAGTGAAAACTAATTTCACACAAAGCAATGAGGGAAGTTGTACAACAAAAACAATGAGAAAAGAAGTAATCTTTAAAATATTGACTATAAAAAATAGAATTAAAGTTCAATTTACTTATTTTTTAACTTTTATTTCTCTTACTTTACTTTATATTTTTTGGTTTAAATTTATTTGTATTTATATGATTTTTATTATTATTTTTTAATTATGATTTTTATTAAATAATTAATAATACATGTATTATAATATAATATATTTTATATATACTATACATATTATTGATTATTATTTGTTAATAATATTTATATGTTATATAATATTATCATTATATATACTCAATGATGATATCTTAGTGGTGAGTGAGTTGAGTATTAGAAGTGGGAGGTCTCAAATTCCATTTTTTTTGGGATGACCACTCTCTAGCATCATTCTCACACTAAGTTATAATGGGTTATTTTAAAAAAGTATCCATAGTGCAATGGGCTATCAACTCGATGTTCAATGTGATGGGGTTTAGCATGTGGTTTAAAACCTGTGTTCAATATGACGAGGCAAGTCTACAGTCCATAGTTAGGGATACTATTCACCATTGGTTTGGGTATGCTAATTACAAAAATGTATGTACCTAACATTTTACTATTAATGTGAGAAAATAGTATTTAGGATACGGGGGTCATCCAAATGCTTATTTATTAATGCTTCTATAATTTTTTGTTGTGAACTACTACATTTTTTTGCTGGTTCTTTAAGGTTCAAATTTTAGCTACCCTTGCATGCCATCCTCACTCTTCGAAGGGCCTCTTTTAGTGCTACAAGTTTATGCCATCATTTGGGTGGATTCTCATGGCTGCATTTTTACAAATTAGAGCTTATTATTAAGTGGGGTTTGGTCTATGGCACAATTTTATTTCCTTATTTTTTGCTTCTTCTTAGGGTTCCTTGAGATTTTCAATGGGAACTAGTTGTTTACATGCTGCTCGAAAGGACCTTGAGACTACTTTTGGTCCAATTTCACCTGTCTCCATGTTAATGGTTTCTCTAGTGGATGTTATTATGGCTTTTCCTTTCGAACAAAGCAATCCAAGGATGGGCAGAGATGAATTTTATTTTGTTGAGTTTGGAAGTGTGGTTATGAAGGAGGAAGTCTGGTTCTCTTATGTGGCAATGATTTATCAATTTCAAAAATTCTAGCTGAGTGTAGTCAATCTTCACACTTGGATTTCCAAGTATTGGAAACCTCTTGTGAATGGCACTTTTACTATTCATCCTTGTGCCAAGGGTTTCTTAATCATTATTTTTTCTTTCTCTAGTGATATAGATCAACTGTTGCATTCGATCCTTTAGACTTGGGATAAAGCCTTTCTTTGCATGAAACTATGTTTCCCTAATTTTAAGTTTGTTACAGATTCTTTTACTGTAGCACTAATTTGGGTCAGGTTACCTCATTTGCCTTTGTAATTTTGGCAAGCTTCCTCACTTCAAGCCATTGGTAGCTCTCTTGGGGACTAAATTTGCTTGGATGTGCATTATTTTAGATATTTTCAAAAAATTACTTAAAGTTATAAAGATCAAAGTTGGTAATAGAATCTGGAATCAACATTTGGATTATGAAAGAATAAATTTTAGATGTTGGAATTACTTTGTTTGCAGTCATATGGCTATTAATGGTCTGAAGAATTCAGGTAGTGAATCTGATATCAAGATTAAAAGTATAAAATCTAAAACTTGGTGGAAAGATGCTAATGTGGAGCATTTGATTGTCTTTAGTAAGGACAAGGAAACATATTTTGGAGGTAGGGGTAAGGATTTTAATTTTTGTTAAGGATGGTTCTCCCGCAGACTTGATTAAATATTCTCCTTCTCTTAAGGTGTCATCCTTTTAAGCTTATATCAGTAAGAAGGTTCCCTCTATTAAAAAGGTCTTTGGATTGGAAATTACTGCTTCAAATTCTCCTTGGAGTTTGATAGATTGTTCTTTGCTGGAATTTAGTCCATCTCCTTTAGGTGCTGCTTCATTAGAGGTCTTGGACTCAAACATGGTTTTTCCTTAGCATGTTAGTTTAGTTTATGATGGTAAAGGTTGGACAAAGGTCTCTCATAGGAAAAAATTTGCTTCTAAATTGAACCAATGTCATATGGAACTCCACTCTCATAAAAAAAGGTTTTTAAGTGGGGTTTGTGGTCCTTTCTTTTGCTTTTGGTATAAGCCTTCTTATGCCTATAATGTTGTTAGTGTTTTTGTTATTTAAACTAGTAGATTTAGCTCGCTTGTTTATGGCCAAGCTTTTCTAGGTGACTATGGAAATATCGATTGCATCGATTCACTAGAGCACATTGGTAATCATTTTTGAAGTTTATTAACGGGTAGGGATCTCGTTAAGCCCTGATATATATTAGGAAAATAATATAATCATTATATACTATAAATTAATAATACAATACGTATTATAATATAATATATTTTATACATTATTTATTTATATAAATAAATATTTCATATAAATGTAAGATGCATATGTTCTAATACGTAAACATCTAAAAGTTTTATATAATAATTATAATAACTCTAAATTTTAAAATAAAATCAATAATATATAATATATATGTGAAAAAGAGCTATTTACAATCTATTAATAAATTAGAATATATAATAATATATAATTATATAACATATAAAAACTCTAATAACAATAAAATATACTATTATAAATTAAGTTCGTAATATATTAATAAGGTTTGATGAACTCCACAACTACCAAATATAAATACTATTGAGTAATTTAAAATATATAATTCTCTTGAAATAGATTTTATTACTAAATCTATCCAAAATATAAATTTTAATAAAAATATTAATAAAAAAGAATATCGCTATGAAAGTGGGTTTAGGACCCTTTCAATAAAAAAATATTATAAAAAAAAATATATATATATATATATATATATATATATATATATATAAAAATTATGGCTAAAGATACATTGAATATTGTTTAAAATACACGGTCATGATGTTTGTTCTGTCAACATCTTTTGTTTGTTCTGTCAAATGATTATAAGAGGTGGATTTTTAGTGTACATAACTTGAATATAGTGCAAAAATATTTATAGGTCACCATGCCAACTTAAATGTATATTGCTTCAACTGCCATCTTTTATTTGTAGGTTACATTCGATATTTGTGAAGCATTAACTCTGCATTCAATTCCTACTTTAATTTACCTACATTAATCATTATTGTCATGAAAAGAGGTAAATTTATTGTAACTTTAAGTTACATGTTTATCATTGTTTTACCAATTTAAAGGAAGATTAGTAACTCAAACATTATACGAGAGGGTGAGATTAGATTAAATTATATATCATAATATTTATAATACATTATTTATATATATATATATATAAATAGTATTATATAATATAATATAATTTACAAACTATTTAATAGATAAAAGAATTGTGAATTCTTAAATAAATAATAATTGGTGTGGATTTATGTATTTTATATATTGAACACGTTTAAATAATAATTTTCTCATGACAATTTCAAAATGTTTTTAATTTTATGTTTTCAAAATGTTTTAAATTAGCATAATTGTCATGAAAAAATGTTTTGCATATGATAAAAAGTGTGATCTGATAAATTAGTGCAATTGGTATGAAAATTATTTTCAAAATTTCAAAATAGAATAAATGATAAATAATATGTATTGATTTAAATTAAAGTAAAACTACTAATCAATTCATGCTTTAAGAGTTCCAATGATCATAATGCATAGATTGTCATTTATACGAAGTTATCAAACCAATCCAAATCAAGCTTTATTCATTCTTTTAAATTTGTATGACATGAAAGATTTATAATTTCATCTACTTGGTTCATGCTCAGTCTATAACCTGTCTAAGATTCAAGTCTTCTACATTAACCTCAATGATAACTTTATGTACAAAGCCAATGCATAACCCCAATCAAACAAACATTCAACACAATTAAATGTTTATCAAGGTAACCCAAAACACATTGACATTCAACACAGTCGAATATAATATATCTCATACTATCACTTAATCAACATAGTAGAAAATAATATATCCCATACTATCACTTATTCGACAAAGTTGAACTTATACCAAAATATAATCATTCCACAGTATAACATTGTCAATGTCATTTTAGAAAAACCTTAGTCTACAAATCAACCAAGTCGAATATGATATAATATTTCAAACTCGTTTCATAATTTGACAAAGTCCCTTTAATATGAAATCAAACCCAGTTATCTTTAACTCTTTTCAATATAAACCAAAATCATAAACCCAACGAATACATACATTGTATTTATGTACACATAATCTGAACTTATAGGTTCATTTAATCAATTGACTACATACAACATTTCTTATAATAACCAATCAATCTCATATCAAAGTAACCCTAAATCAACTCATAATTATTATAAACATTATTACTAGTCATATTTATATATTCTTTCATATATATATATATATATATATTATACACATCGATGTGTATATATACCCTAGGCTATGAAGGTCTTCTAGGTTGTATATACACACCTCTGCCTATTATATATACAATATACCCATTTATAAAAATTGACTATATATATCCTAATCAGAATGCCGTAACAACTTAAATAATAATTCAATGAAACTTTAAATCATTTTCAAACTGACAAAGGGTTAAGAGTAGATTAATCACAATGGTGAATTCAAACAAGCCAAACACCTATGGCCCTACCCTTTACCCATGTGGGATTATGGGGTTGGATGTAGGGTTTTATGGAGGTCGAGCCTTCCACAAGGCCCTACATACAACCCCCTATATATTTTTTTATAATTCATTTCAAACAAATGAAAATCCATTATTCTATCAATTCGTTTATCAATTTATATCCAACACCAACACATAGAAATTCAAGTACAAAACTACTTTGAATATTCTATTGAGTAAGCTGAACTTCCTAAGCTCCAAATCCTTTAACATTTCTCTTTTTGTCTGCAACTTTTCATATGTTTGTGTCATCATCCCCCCAACACTTCCTTTTATTTCTTTTTGTATCTCTTCCCATCACCTTATTTTCCTCTAATCTCTCTTTCATTCCCATCAGGCAAAACTGACTGATGAAATGCTTGCAAACTTTGCTTAACTAAACTCTACAGTCTGCCACCATGCAACCATAACCAACTCTTCATGTTTTTTGACAAATAATGGTTAAATCAGAGTCAACTGATGATTAGAAACCCTAACTATCTTGAGACTTCCATAGGATTCCAAAATAATCATTTTATATTCCTTATAAAATTCCCATGTCATTGACTTAAGAAACAATCATCAATTTCTCAAAATTGACCAACCCCCATGTTTATTCCATGCAATGACTATCGAGAGTCAATAACCATCATATTTCCATGCAACAACTATCAATCAAATAGAATAATGACTATATTTCATGACAATACTCTTAGATATTATAAGACCATAGTTCCATGTTACTATGTTATCCACAAACATACATAACAAATACAATGATTTCCTAAAATCATTTAACAATTAAAATAATGTATTCAAATATTATGAAAATCAAACCTTGGGTCAAATAATTAATCGAATACAAAGATATTTAAAAATAATGTTATCTATATCTTTCGACATATAGATTTAACGTAATAATAATAATAATAATAATAATAATAATAATAATAATAATAATAATAATAATAATAATAATAATAATAATAAATTATTTAAATCTTATAAATCAAATAAAAATAATGAAATATGTTAAAACATCATATCGTTATACTATGCAACCATACCTAATAAGACAGTAAGATAAAGCTACATACAATCATAAAACTAGTGAAATCGCTCAAATAATCAACACGATCATCATCAACAATCAAGATTAAATACTAGAAATCATATTAATAATCACCTAAAAGAAAATAACACAAAACATGTTATACTATATATATCAAATAATTAATTACGAAACATGATTTATTAAGTGGTGTGTGTAAGGGTTTCCAGATTTGTTCTCTATTGTCCCCCATTGTCTCCATCTAAACCACCATCTTCGATGATACTCTCCCTCCATCACACTCTGAGAGAAGAATATGTCTTGCATCCACCTCACAACAATGAAGGCAGTTATCCCGAAACATCATTATATCCATAAAATAATTTGGTATAATAATCAAACATAATCACAATATATACAATATTAAATTACTACTAACTCATAACAAACTAATCATGTAAATTAAGAAACATAAACTATTCCAAAATCAGCGTATGTTATAAATTTTAATCAAATATTAGTTAACCAAAATCAACCATAATAATCCACATATCAAATAGGTTATTCAGCTTAAAGAGAAATTAGAATATGACATCACTTAAGTCACTTGTTGTCAGGGGATCTGTAGCTCTACCAATTAGAGCACAATTGATTACTATCTTATATGCAATTAAACATGGAATTATACCAGAATGATAAAGTAGATAGAAACATGAGACAACAAAGAATTTGAGAGACAATACACACTCTTTGTATTAGATACTACTAGAAGAAAATACAATAAGGAAGATGCCACTTCTTCCTCCACCTCAAAGGCTTGCCACACCTCAAGACCTTCTTCCCTCTCTCTCTCTTGCTCAACACAACAACTCTAAAGCTTGAGTTGCTATCCCTCCTTGAATGCTTCAGCTGATCTCCTTGACCTTACACCTGTAGATCTCCTTGACCTTGCTTGCTTCAATGCTTTTACTTGCCTTAGAATTAATTTACAATACATGCCTTATGGGTCTATAAATAAGATCCCATGCTTACAAAAATAGAAGTCTAACTACTAAAATTAGACACACAACCCGCGACTTAAATTAGCCCCTTAGCATGCAAACACTCGATTCAACTAACTGACTGTTCGTCAACAGCAGTTTCAAAAATACACAGGTGACCGACGCTGGTCCTTGCTAGTCTGGTGCTGCCGACGTCGGCCAACTTCCTGCCATCGCCGGTCTCCTTCTCCACTGCACTTGACCGACGTCGGTCATACTGTCGACACCGGTGGCTCTGGTTCTTTAGCATCCTTCCTTCTAGTGTCTGCAAATAGTTGAAGCTTTTAGCTCCACACCACAACAATCTCCCACTTGGAGATAAACAACTGCAACCTGTACCTGTCCCTGTACACCATCTATTTTGTTCCTTAGGCTCTGTATCCCTCTTCAACGTCACTCTTGAAGACCAACCACCATGCAAACCTGTGATGTAATCCCTGTATCTTATGCCACAAGAATTTTGCTGCTCCCAAATTCTCCATGACATACTTCTGAACCAACTCTACCCTTAGCTCAGAAAACTCCCTGTATATGAAACCCTGCAACAAGTAACACAATACAGTAACAGGATAATGTAGCTAATATTATCCAACCTGGTAAAGATAAAATACAATGGTCAAACCTCCATTGTTCTGCAGCATAATCAAGACCATATACCATAGCCTTCTGTCTCATGTGTCCATCCACTCTCTTCTCTAAAATGGGAATCCATCCCTCTATCCAGTGCTTTCTTCCAGCTGACAACACTACCAACAAATACCTGTTTGGTTCTCCAAGGACTCACACTCCTCATCCATGCAAAGCTCCCACTGTTTCTGGATTCTACCTGCATTGCTTCTTCCATCTTCCTAGTTCATGATTATCAATAAGCAATATAAAGAAGGTGAACAACGAATATGAGGTTCACATACCTTTCCTGACCTCCACATGGGTGTTTGAGACTTAATAATTCACCCAACATCTGTTTCAGTGACCGATCTAGGCCATCTCCCAGTCTGCTCTCGACCGATGTCGGTTCCCTACACTGATCCTGACTACCGATGTTGTTTCCCTGGCCGACGCCGGTGTCCCTCCTGCCGACGTCGGTCCTTATGACCGATGTCGGACTTCTCCTATCCGACCCATCGACCCTGCTGGTCTGCACATGATCGATGTCGGTATCTGGATGACTGACGTCGGTGCCAAGCTACCAACATCAGTGTCTGTGTGTTCCTGTAAGTGATGAAATTTTCATTCGCGAGCTCTTCTTGGATCAAACCTCTGTCTATGCTGCCCTGCTCAGACTTATTCAGCCCCTGTGACTGATCTCTGTCCTTCATCTCCTCCATAAACACCAAGGCTTCTTTGTTCCTGTCAAAGGCATCAAATTTCCTCTTTCTATAATGAATTGTATCTGTGCACATACCTTTTGAATCAAGAACTTCCATTCCCTTCCTATTCTTGTGACCAAGCCTATTAGGCCACATCTTCGAATCTACACCAGAAGTGGAATCAGTAATACAAGTAGATAGATAAAGAGTATCTACTTTCTTACCTCTTGCTAGAACAAGTGCTCCCTTGGTAACCTTCCAAGAATCCGCTGTGAGGGTTATTGTGCATCCCTCATCTCCCAACCTTCCTACAAAAATCAGACTCTGCTTCAGAATCGGAACATGCATGACCTCTTTCAACACCCACGTGTTGTCAATCTGCAATCTCAGCTGCACTTTCCCTTTGCCAACTATCTGACAAGGCGTACCATCCCCTAAATAAAGAACTCCAAAGTCTCCTTGTTCATACTCGTAGAACAAATCTCTGTTTGGGGATGCATGAAAAGATGAACCAGAATCTAAAATCCATGATCCTACCTGACTATTTGAAGAAAGTATGAGAGCATCTTGCATCACAATATTTGCATCCTTTGCTTCTCCCATACCTGCATGTTGATTCTCTTTATCTCTCAACCAACACTCCTTCTTTGTATGTCCTTTCTTTCCACAAAACCAGCAGGTAATACCTTTGGACTCGGATCTCCTTCCTGATCTTGATTTCCCTTGCTCAACCTTCTCCCTTTGCCTTTCCCTGCTTTATGCACTTAGAGCATTCCCTGATGATTCACCTGTGCTTCTCCTGCGTATTTCTTCATTCAAGATCACACTCACAACATCATCAACTTTTAAGATTTTAGAAGCAGATGCAGAGTTACTTACTGCCATAACCATACCGTCCCAACTTTCAGGCAAAGAACATAAAATCAAGAGAGCCTTTACCTCATCATCAAAAACATATTAACTGAAGCTAGTTGGTTTACCAAACCATGGAAATCACTGAGATGAGTATGTACCGATCCACCTTCCTGCATTTACAAAGTAAATAGCTGCTTCATAAGATATACCTTATTAGAAGCTGAGGGCTTTTCGTATAAATTTGCCAAGGACTTTATCAACTCTTCCGTTGTCTTACACTGTGATAAGCTGGAAATCACAGATGATGCAAGGCTCAACCTTATGGAAACGAGAGCCTTCCGATCAAGAACGTTCCATTCTTCATCCTTCATATCTGTGGGCTTGCATGCAACCCCACCCAATGGTAAGTACAAATCCTTCTGATATAAATAGTCCTCAATCTGCATCCTCCAGTGTTGATAATTCTTGCCGTTAAACTTCTCCATTCGTAGCTTACTTTCTCCTGCCATTGTTGAACTCCCACTCAATCAGAAAACCCTGTGAATGACCTGTAATCAAAAACAATACCCTGCTTCTTGCAAATCGTAGCTCTGATACCACTTGTCAGGGGATCTGTAGCTCTACCAATTAGAGCACAATTGATTACTATCTTATATGCAATTAAACACGGAATTATACCAGAATGATAAAGTAGCTAGAAACATGAGACAACAAAGAATTTGAGAGACAATACACACTCTTTGTATTAGATACTACTAGAAGAAAATACAATAAGGAAGATGCCACTTCTTCCTCCACCTCAAAGGCTTGCCACACCTCAAGACCTTCTTCCCTCTCTCTCTTGCTCAACACAACAACTCTAAAGCTTGAGTTGCTATCCCTCCTTGAATGCTTCAGCTGATCTCCTTGACCTTACACCTGTAGATCTCCTTGACCTTGCTTGCTTCAATGCTTTTACTTGCCTTAGAATTAATTTACAATACATGCCTTATGGGTCTATAAATAAGATCCCATGCTTACAAAAATAGAAGTCTAACTACTAAAATTAGACACACAGCCCGCGACTTAAATTAGCCCCTTAGCATGCAAACACTCGATTCAACTAACTGATTGTTCGTCAACAGCAGTTCCGAAAATACACAGGTGACCGACGCCGGTCCCTGCTGGTCTGGTGCTGCCGATGTCGGTCGACTTCCTGCCGTCGCCGGTCTCCTTCTCCACTGCACTTGACCGACGTCGGTCATACTGCCAACGCCGGTGGCTCTGGTTCTTCAGCATCCTTCCTTCTAGTGTCTGCAAATAGTTGAAGCTTTTAGCTCCACACCACAACACTTGTTAGCATAGCTACCACTTTGCCATAACATTGTCACCAGTCATAGCATGTGTCGACTGCTAACAATCCTGTATCATGATAATGTTCATGTCTACCTCTAAAAATCTTGTCATGCATCGGCATTGTTGTCACCTGACAGTGCTAGTGTTGCCTAACAACATTGGTGTCTATATTATAATCACCTAATTATATGGCATCTATTGTAAATGTTAATGCGTTGGGACAATCAACCAATAAAAAACCATATTATCTTATTTTAGCCAACCAAAAAAAATCTCCAAGTAACTGACATCTACACCAAATACAGATACTATATTAAATGATGAAATATATTTTTGTTTATTTTCAATTTCATATTAAGGTTCAATAACAATTCAAAGTTGAACCCTATTAAATACAAAACCCAGAAATAATGGTATTTTGGTTGAACAAATTAATCACATGTCACCATTTGAAGATATTATTGATGATGACATGACAACACTCAAAGACATTCCTTAGTATATCTACGCAATGCCTCAAGTGGAGGACAATTATAAATGAGATGACTTAGATGAGGTGAAAATACAAGAACAAACTTGTAGATCTTGTGAAACACCAACTTTAGTTAAATATTCAACTTAAAATTTTGTGCAAAGATAGAGGAAATTAAACGAAATTATTGGTAATGAGATCTAAATACTGGATGAGATTTGTACTCATGAAACATAAACTTTAATTGAAGATCACACTGAGAAATCTATGCAAAAGAAGAAAAGTACATGAACAATTGGAAGGTCTATTAAATTTGACTAGATAACTAAATATTCATTCATTGAACAAGTGGAACAAGAAAATGGTAATAATACTCCAACATAATGTAAATGTACAATATGTAGTTGGAAACTAAGAAATAACCACAAAATACAACTTAAATTAGACATAATTGATAAACAACATGAAAAAATATGTGTTAGTAAAAGAAAAAGATGGACAAACATAGAAAACATAGATGTGAAAAGATGTAAAACAATGCATGCAACAAAGTATGAAGATCATCATAAACATTTATGAAATTTAGTTGAGAAAAGAAGAACAATAATAACTCAGTTAGGAATTGTTGCTCAAGCTAATCTTCATGCCAAAAATATATAGTTCTCTACAATCTATCACATTTTGAAAAAAGGTAGACCTATATCAAATTTTTTATATTATAACATTTTATTCCAACATAATGGATTTTATAACATTCTAAAATCCCATTGGTCAGAAGTTAGTGCTTGGGAAATGGAAAAGTTCTCACGATGATTGAGAAGGAGGATTTAAAATAAAAAGTAAAAAATGCACGGTTTATCTTGCTATCAATTGATGATATCACAACAATTGACAACCCATGATGGGTTTGCATTCATGTTTATAATTTTCATAACCATTCAAGACAACCATATATGTTAGCTATACATAAACTGACCAAAAATTATGATGTTGAAAACTTTTATAGATTAAATATATCTAATTTAAAGGATATAACTGGGATAGAAGAATATGTTATAGTTATCAAGTTAGTATGTTTTGGTGCTGATGGTACATATGTGATGCAAGGGCACATACTGATCTTTGTGTTTGAATGCAAAAAATAGTTTCCCCATAGATGATTCTAATTCATTTCATGGATCATAGAATGAATCTTGCTTATAAGATTGTTAGCATATTTGAAAATGTCATAAAAGTGGAGGAGCTTATTCATGACTTGCATGGATACATGTCAAGCAATCCAAGTTTAGATTTTTATAAATTTGTGATTGGAGTGACTAATGGTAATTTTTTTTGAAATATGTTGATAAGAGATGGATTTCTATGCATGAGCCAGCATATAAAATTTTGAAATAATATTTGTCATTAGCAGGTTTTATGTTTAAATACCAGATGGAATTTGACAAGGCAAGATATATATTGTATTATTTAATAGATTTGGAAACTTTGCTAACATTATGTGGTATTTTTCCTACATTGAGAGAAATGAAATGTTGACAAAACATGCACAAGATATATCTATATATATTATTGACTTCATTTGGGTGAGAAAATAGGTTTGTCAATCTCTAGATATGTTATACTTCTCACAAGACTGTTTTAAGAAATTTTTTAACAGATATTAAGGACCCTACTAATTATTTGAAGTTTAATAATAATGATCATCTTTGTATCATTGTTAATGGGAAGGAGATACCAATGCACACATTTCAAAGATGTGTTGATTTAGTAGGAGAAAATTTGAGGAAGTCCTTGTAACACAAGTACTATATGATACTGTTATTTATGAGATGCGACTAAAATTAAGAAAGATTTCAGAAAGCTTGTCTACTAAAATTCAAGATCATTTTTAAAGGATGAGTTTCTTGAAGCCATGAGAGTGATGAATCCAATATTTTGGAACACTATAAATGGTGAAGAACTACAAGTGATTTATTTGTCAAATACATGAGTAGTCTCATTAAGCATTTCAACAAGTCTGTAGAGATCAATGGAGTTAAAATAAAATGTATTTTATAAAAGGATTTACTGACATCATAGTCAACACATTTCAAAATTACAATGATTGATCAATATTGATTTTTAAATGAACCAGTGGAAAGTGGTGCTATTACAAGCCTATAGAAAAAACTTTACCCCAACATCATCATGCAGGAAAATATCAATGAATATTTTTGATTATATGAACTCTGCCAAATAATGATTTTGGGATTTGTGGAAGATGAAAGGGTATTCAATGCATTATCTTTTTTAAAATCCAAACTATGGAATAAATTAGATAAAAATTTAGAGACTTATTTGAGGTTGTATGTTTCCCATTATTTTATAGATGGGTTTCCTTATGAAAGAGCTTTTACAAATTGGAGTTCACTAACTGAAAGAAGAGGTGTCACAAATAAAACCACCAATAGAGATGATGTTAATTATTATAGTCAAAATACCTCTAAGAATGTAGATACAAATTCTAGTTTTAAAGAATAAGATACAAAAGGATTGTTTCAATTACTTGAGTTTTAGTTCTATATATATTCTAAACTCAAACATTGCAATTTAATTCATTATTGATTGTGATAATTTTTATCTTTATTATAAACTATTATATATGATAATTTGGGTATTGTAAAATTTATCACATTACAGTATTAGAAGCATACTATTAACTATTCATAGTTGAATTGTTTATTATGCAAAGAGAAAATCAATAAGAATTATAAATCAACCTTATCATAGGTACAATATTGATATAATAATTTATCACTAAATATTTTATACTTATCATGTAGTTGATATTTAAATGATATCTCATATTAATCATACTAATAAGATATTAATATAGATTTATTGATTAATAAGAATGTAAAGAAAAACATAACAAGAATTTGATGTTCAACAACCATGCTTATTAAAAATTTCATAAAGACAATTTTACAAGAACCATTTCTCTACCTTTAGGGTTAATCTTAATGATATAAAAGTTGGCCATTTATCTTATCAATAACTAACATAATCAACACCTAACGATCTATTTATTAATCAAATGATAAGCTTAAGATGTGAGAAGTTTGGTTTCATCCCTTAATAACTTTAACCATTATTCATTTTCATTTCAATTAAAGAACTATAATGATTATATTAATCAAATAAAATTATTTTTCCAAAAATTCAATCATCAAAACATGTCTACTACAAATCAACATTGCTATAATTGAAATTGAAAATCAACACTCACATTTAAAAACATATATCATACATATAGTGTAGCTAAATAAATTACAAACAAAGCATTACATTTAAAGATAATATCTAACACATTAGTAACTAAAAACCATCAAAAAATCCAATGAATCTTTGAAAAGTCACAAATACAATATATATTTAAGTTTGAAACCAATCGTCTTATAATATTACAATATTTCCACTATAAATGTATGTGACAATTGATGGATTCATTGTTTTTGAATTACCTGTGGAGTGTCTATCTAATTTTATATTGTAGAAGACACTCCCTCTCTATGGACTATATCATCTTTTAGGATTCTTAATTAGAGAAGATCCTTGGCCACATCATTAATATTGGCAAGATTTTCACTTTCATCCTTTGATGCATCTCCTATTGAAAGCAATGAGAGATCTTCATCAATTTTCTGCTTGAACAGAAATTTTGGATCTGATCCATGCTCCTTGATGATTTTATTCAATGTATTATTATTTTTATTTAACAAAACAAGTTTTTATTTCAAATAAATAACTGCATTTAAACTTTTTTTGCACTGATTGAAAGTGCACTTTGAGTACCTTCACTTGATTCTTTAAATTTTCATATTTTAACTGTAATTAAATGATGAATATTATTTAGCTAAAATTTAAAAGAATAAAAGTTTAAATGACAGATAACTTACCACAACTTTCCCCTTTTCTACATTAACAATAACCACAAGGATTTTGTCTTTTGCCCATTTATTGTATTACACCTAGGCCTGTGCATTTAAATTCTCAAGCCTGTTCAATATGATATCCAAAACTTTATCATTGTGATCATTATTAAAAGTCATTGCTCTAAAATCAACTTGATTCAACAAAATATCAATTTTTCCTGGTTGATTTTAAACCAAGTTGAACAATTGATTACACTAGGAGTGATTGTGAAAATGGGCATTTATTTCTTAAATCAAAAATTTAGCCCCTACCTCCCACATTATCAAACACTCAAGTTCACCAAAAATAAATTATTTTACATATGTTACAGTATTATCTGCCAATAAATTATCTAAAAGAAAATTGGTAAGCTCATTATCAGTCCTACAAATCTCAAGATCGAGAGGGGGAAGGGGTAAGCTAGACCATGAAGTGATGGGTGTTGGTAGCGATTGGGAATTGACCTTTATGCCCCTCAGCTGTGATCCCTAAATAATATCATGGGGATTATAAAAAATTGATCCCCACTCTCCATCCCCAAAAACTCATCATCAAGATCTATTTGTTGTAAGATGGCAGTTCTTGAGCTAGAGAGACACCAAGAGAAATGTTTGGAAACTCCAATGTTGGTAAATGCACAGTGCTACTGCTTGGAGCTGAAACCGATAAAATTTTGCCCCTGGTTACAACTTGGTAGGATAGTGGTGTTGGTGGAAAATTTTGCCTTTGAGAAGGGGTCTTTACAAATTGAAAAAGAGATCAGATAAATACTAAATGAGAATAAAATTCATATTTAATAATTATATTACAAAAAACATTGATAAGTGCATACCTTACTATTGAAGACACCCTGAAGATCTCTATTGCAATTGAATACTTAGATGTTGTTTTAAGAAATATTAGGGCGAAGATTCTATAGATGTTGTAGAAATAACATGAGTCAAATAAAAAACTACAACTACAACATATAATGAAATTTTTAATAATGCAAATAAGACAATGGTATTACTGACATCACGAGAGTAGGTTTGATTTTACATTTGTGCAATTAGATTGGGTAGAGGCATAATAGAACTCCACACCATTTTTTATCTAGTCAATAGATGAGGAGATGATTCTGCATCCATGTCTAATTTTTTGAAGGCCTCAGTAGGTTATTGACCTTTTATTGCTGCCTAACTTCTTGAAACTAGTAACAAATTTTTTTATGAGGAGGATACTATTAGTTCAATCAGATAAAGTACATTAAATAATTTTTCAATAATTTAAAATGCAATTGTGAACATTAATTTAAATCTTGTTCTTCAATTGAAAGAGAGTTGAATTTCATTTTTTCATTAAGAGTAGTTGGAATATTCATGCTCTCCTTTTGTAATTTGGTGAAATGCCTCATTTTACAAAGACATAATATAATTGATACATGTAAAAGTATAATTATCAATGGTAAGATCAAAATTTAAATCACTGATAATCTTGTTCGATAAATATGAAAACCAATCAAATTGTTGGCCACTCAGAGTACGTAGGATGTAGACCATATCCCAGAGCAGAATGTCTGATACTTTTCCCTGTAGTACAATTCTAGTTTGAAAGAATTCTATCATGGCCAAAAGAAAATAATTGTTCACAAATTATATAGGGAGGCCCCTATTGGATTTACAATTCTAGCCACTTGTAATAAAATAAAATATGTTTAAGGATGTTTACTAAATGTATAATTTTTAAAACAAATTTTAAATGAAAATAATATTAATTTAATGAAATAGTGTGAACCCTCGATTGACAAGTTGAAGTAAAACTCTAGATACTTCTTGCCTTGGTCTGTCAGTGAGGTATGGGTGGTCATAGGGTTAAAATTTATGTGGGGGAGCTCCGTCAAGTGATGGATGTCTTTGGGGCTGATCCTAAATTAGAAAACCCATGATTACACCTTCATAGTGAACATGCACTCCGTATAATCATAGCCCATAAATAAAGAATTGAGTAAACTAGTGTTTATGTTGTACTAGGGCATCTTAACAAGCCCTTCCAAACTGCACTTCTCAACCCACTCCATGTATGCATCTTATTGTTCTAGTAGTCAAAGTATCTATGAGCACATGATGTTCTTATACAATATTTTTGATGAGGATGAGCTTGGGGTAGCCATTGTGCTATAGGTGGTCTTTAGGTCTTAGATTGTAATTTACTTTGTAAGGAATCATATCTCTAGGAGGTTAGAGTGGAGGTTTTAATTTACAAGAGTGCAAAATGAAGTGGTTCTAAAATATTTATAGGTAGTTGGTGTTCATCAGCAAACAACTGTCACACAATAGCAGAATTACCCAACATACTTATAGTCTAGAAACACAGCTATCATTTGACATCACAACTATGGTGTAGAGTGATAACTATGCTATTGAATGATAGTAATGCTACCGAATGATAGTATAGCTATCGATAAGTAACATAGCTATCATGCGACATCATAACTATTGTGTGATATCTTAACTTTCATGTGACAATAAAGCCCTACCATCCATATAAAACTTTTGTCCCCTATTTATGGGTTTTTCATACAGTGGTACATCGACATGCCTTCTAACTCCATGAAGTTTTCTCTGTTGATTCCTTACTCACCTAAACACCATATGTTAACTTTCGATAGTCTTTTTAAACACATACTTAAGGTTTTACCAAAACAAACCCAAGTTCATTTCTATATGAGCCACTATAATTCACCTTGCCTCACTGGATTATATTGTAGTAACAACAACACGTTTATGATGAAATAAATATTTTTCATAGGGGAAACACATATTTTTAAACTAATCTATGTGATCCATTTGTAAATAAACTCATTGTTTATAGGGATCATATTTGTTTTGGTGTGCTTAGAGGTAGTATTTGTGAGAAATAAGGTATTTTTTACTGTAGCAGACCAGTACGTTCACTTTAGTCTTGGGATTATATAAAAATGACCACATCTTCTAAACCATCATGTTTGGTTCAACCATTTAGTTCTTATGTAATATATATTTTATTCTTGATCACATATGTGTTCTATCCATCATGGTGTGTTTATTTTCCGGTCATCTATTTATACAGATCCATGGTTGTGTTTGTAATTGTTAGATTCTTGTTCATATTTTATTGATAAAATTGTATCTTCATCAACATTTAATTTCAATCTGCCATGAGCAATGCACACCTCTCCGTCCTCATATATTATCATGGTTTTATCAATGTTTTAACACCTTTATTAGATCTTATGTTGCATGTATATTTATGTATTATGTGTCGTTTATAAAGTATTATATTTAGATACTAGACACTTCATTCTAAAAATAGGTTGTCTTTTGTCTTCATTTTAGGAAAGTTTAAAAAGGAACATGCCAATTTAATATTTTATGGTTATAAAGTTTTTTTTTAGGGAATATATATGTAAAATACTTCTAAAAATAGGTTGTCTTTTGTTTTCATTTTAGGAAAGTTTAATGAAAAAGGCACATGTCAATTTAATATTTTATGGTTATAAAGTTTTTTTTAGGGAATATATATGTAAAATATATATTAAGTCCTACAAGATGGATGCATAGTTTGTGTAAAGCTATATATTTATTTTAAAGTTGACATATATTTTATATTATTTGTATTTTAGTGATCCAGAGTCATTTTCTTTTTAAGCGTTAAAAATTGTCAATTGTTTTATATTTGTTATTTTATAGGACATAAGTTAATAAGTTATTATTTTGTATATTATTATCAAAGTTAAGTTAATTAGGAGTTACATGTAAATGTCAATAATCAGTGTTTGTCATCAAAAACATAGTTATTGTGAAAACCCATATTTTCTTTATAATGGATACACTATTGGGTGAATCCGACATCTTTGAAGGCATGTATTTGTTAATTAGACTAATGCCAAGAATGGTATTTAGGCAATGGATGTTATGTTATTTGTGATTGAGTGGAAACAATAAATGATAAAGGCAAAAAATGCAAAACACAGTGAGAATCTCAAACTCTATGTAGACATTGCTAGTGAAGCTCAAACCTTTATAGTTACAGGTACTATTTAGGATCTAATTTTATTACCCTAAATTACTGTACAAGTCTATGCCAGCTCACATATATACACTTACCCATGTAGATGATTTATGTGTGTTTACTTGTCCTCAACCATGTGTGTTGATCGTTATTTTGCTTTTTTTACCTTAAAACCCTAGTTGCACTTTCGACACAATATTGATTTGGAAGAATGGGTTATAAATATGGGTTGGACAAGCCCAACCAATAATTTTTGAGTGAATAAGTGTTGCATATGTTCTAATGCTATGAATAGGTCTCAAACCACACGTAATTTTCCCATCTATTTTTGTGTGCATACCATCATGATCATGCTAGAATGTAATGCAATACTTAGATTTTGACACTTGACAACATGTAACTTTGACCTTGTGTTTGCATTTATATTTGGCTTGATGGATGTTCATTTGATATTTTTAAGGGTTTGTATGCCTTTGTGGTAATGTTTTAAGAAAATGCTAATTCATTTATCAAGCTTATTAGACAATTCCAAGATGAGTGCTAGATCGGTATGACTTTAAGCTTGATTTTGTAATAATAGATGATTATTTGATATTCCCCTTATGATAAACATATGAAACATGTTTAGGCCAACCTAATGGAGATGTTTCAATTTTAAAATTATTTGTTAAGGGTTCATGGACACTACCGATAGAGCCAAACACCTAAAAAAATGTTGCAAGTGTCCAATTGTTTCCAATACTATCATGAGAGGGAAAATTAGGGATCTAAGATGTGGAAATAATTTTCTTAGAATTATGGATCATTCTTGCACAAAGTATAATGTGTACAAGAATACAATGTGTAAGCACAAGTCCAAGTATGTTAAGATATGTCAAAATTAGTATTTTCAAATGTCTAATACTAAATTTAGGTGTTTAAACATTGAAATTTAAGGAATATTTTTCTTAAGTAATCTAGAAAAGGGGTAAGGATCCTTAGTGTAGCAAAAAAGTTAAGTTGGTTATATCTTTGTATTTCCATGGGAGGATGAGGTTGCTATAAATTCTAACACTAGGAATAAATATTAGATTGATTTTGATTTGGGATATTTTGATTGTATATATTTGTATTTGTGTTCTGATTGTTATTTTTAGGTCTATTGATGAACTTTTGTTTATTTTTCATCCTTTTATCACAATTATGATTAGAATCTTCTAATGATTCACTTATACTCTTAGTTTATAGTCTAAATAATTCTTCCCTTCCACAATCTAAGGATGATTTATTATCTGATGAATCTTAATCTTTGACATAGTTATTTTTAAGTAATGAAAAATAATGAGCTTTCCTTTTTTTTCAAATAATGGAGATGAACAAAGATTATGATATCTACCAACACAAATATTAAACATAGGGAACTTTCTAATCTAATTTTCTCTTCTATTATTATTGTAATTATAAGTATTTGATTATTCAAAATATCTTGACATTATCTAACTTCTTGGATCATTAAATTTTATATATTTATTTATTCTAAGAAATTATTTAAAAAATAATAATACTTGAGACCATGATTTTAATGAACACTTGGAGTTTCAATAGACTTCCATACTAGATTAATTTTATTCTTGAGTGTTTCTTCTAGATTAAGGAGATATATATATATATATATATATAATATTATTTTAGGATGTCTTGAAGGATGAATGTAAATTCTCCAATTTGTCAGATTTATGCATCATCAACAATGGATGATGCAATTTATCACATGTATTCACAATATCTTGAACTATTATTTGAACAAATTAAATATTTTAAAGAAAATCTAAATTTATGCCTTTGGAGTCACTAGGCTATTCTAAGATTCAAATAATTAATCTATTAATCAATAGATATTAAAATTTAATACAAATACAATTCATCATGGTGTACCATAACTTTAAAGATAACTTGAAAACGTCCATGAAAATGGTACCAATTAATAGTTGGTTCCAAATTAGACACCCTTTATCTAGATCCATTGCCATACTAGGAATTCTAAACTTCCCTTTATTTTTTAGCTTACTAAATGACAAGGTGACAAAGGGGGGAGGAGAGTTTTTAAATTAGTTTACGTCTCCTCATTTCATGTTATGCTATACCTAAGAGGTTTCCTTTACAATCTTAATATAATTCATAAAACTTAGTATGATTGAAACTTATAAGTTTAAACAAACAAATTTAATCCTGGGCATTCAGTGATCCCATATATTTTTATTAACATAATGAACACACATTTTCTTAAGGATTTATTAAATCTAGACTACATCATAGAAGGTGTAAAGATGACACACAATTTACCATGGAATGATTAAATAATCTTAGGAAAGATAAAGATAGATTAGATTATGTGTTATGAAAATCAAAAAGATATTTAAGAGATAATATCATATGTCTATAATATATTTCCTCAAAAATACAAAATAAATAATTCAAACATTATTTTATTTAAATCTTAATAATAATGCTTTGCTACTCTATCGAGAATAACACTTTTAAATATAACTAATACCACTTCTTGTTAAGATCTATACATCTCAAATTTACATAAATTTTAAAATATATCAACAAATCATAAATGAACAATAAATATCCTTATAAATTAAATTTCATTAAGCACTTTAAATTATTCATACAAAAAATTACAGACTAAAGTGTGTGATAGAATAATTAATTTAAAAATAATGTATGAATATAATATTTAATTATCCTATACTAAATAGTACATGGCTCTTTAAATTAGTATATTATTCCATTATACATGAAAACACAAATAGTAATGCATTTTCCTATTGTTTAAGGACTTAAGACCTCCATCATGTTTGCTTCTCTCCAACCATGCTTCTAATGACCTATAACAAAGGATAAAACTACTTAGCTATAGGTATGTGAAAGTAAATAAATCTGAATGAAAATCATACCTTGTAAAAGTGGAAAAATATGTTTGTGATTAGCAAGTTGCCTCTTTTAATAATTGATAATTAAATTCAAATTTATCTTCTTGATATTTATGATAGTTGTCCTTTTCAACACATTTTTTTTGATTAATTAATAATAGAAGGGACCTTAACTATATAAAAATAAAAATAGCAGTTAAAATCAACCACCTTAACTATTATAAATTCACATTGATAAAACTAAGGTTTGGTCAACCTACAACAAAGTAAACCAACAAAATAAAGCCTAAAGCCTACAACCAAAATAACTAACATGAAAAAGATAATAATTAGCCCTAATACCATTACAAAACACAATCTTAAAAATCATTGTAAACCAAAAAATACCATAAAATATGTCACATAACCATAAAAACAACCAACAATATGTAACATCTTCTTAATGAAACTCTGGATCAAAGTCACCTATAAACATGCTCAAGAAGGAACACAAAGAATAGTCCTAAAAAGTCCAAAATTTGAAATGGTCTACCTTTTTTAGGTTTAAGAAAATGGTGAAAATATTGAAACCCCCATTCTTTCCACATTCTTTATACCTCAATCCTACAAGTCTAATTTAGTTTGACATGGCCCATTTGAGGAGGGGAACCTTAACCCATTTAGTTGTTCTAGAAATATCCAAGTTGAAAATATCATCCAATAGGTTTAGAATCACCTCAAAAAATTCATCAAGATAGTCATAAGTAACTTGATTCCCCAAAACATATCAAACCACAAAGATGACATGTGGATTACGAAGAGAGAAGTACTCAAGAGGTTTGGCCAAATAAGTAACTTTTGGATTAACAGGTTTGATAATGGCTGAAACATAATCCTTCAAAAATTTCACCAAATATTAAACTTCTAACATCATTTTTTCAATTCTATTACATTTAGATATAGTAGAAAAAGTTATCCATAAAAGTTTAGACTTTTGAGTTTCTTTTATTTTATATTTAACATGATAGGGATGAAATTTTTCATACCTATGTTTGAAACCTTCATATCTAATTTCTCCTTAAAAACTACTTCGGGTCTTATGTTATCCAAACACCATCCACAAAATCCATCACCACATCACACAAAGTAAGTTTGATAAAATGAAGTGAACTTAAAGATTATGGATTGAATAAGAAGTGCAAAATCTCATTGTTAATGGGGGAAAATAAGAGGTGTGAGGAACCTTTTATGTCCATTGATAAACCAAGATAGAGTTGAATATGCAATCAAAATTCTATCTACTTTGTGGAGTCATAGGTGTCTTACAGCATCCCTGTCACTTTATTTTTAATCCTACTACAATCACCCATGTTGAGGCCAAAACAAAGATCTCAAAATAACAATTCATACATACCAACCATCCATCATAATAAGTATCAAGAAAATCATATAAATCCTTAAATCATTACATTTTGATTCTTTCCATTTTTTAGTAAATTATTTAAACCATCCCAAGTGAGTGTATCCTTATATTTCATTGGATTTCTATTTGGGAAATTAGCAACTTTTTATGCAAGGAATTTTTCTAGCTTGTTATTTTATATATAAATATGGTTAAATGTGATATTAAAAAAATTACAAGATAATGTGTCATTCAAAATGCATTCAATGTTCTAATTAGGGATGAATCCTTTAATGGGATGAAAACTTTAATCATGGCATGAGTAAGAATTTGAGAGTATCTTTCTACTTTTAATATTTGAATATTATATTCTATAGACATTGTTAAGCTTTTAATCAATGTTCAAAATTTTGACATATTATTAGAGGCTATGGGAATGTTTTTTGGAAAGAGGTTGTACTAAAATGTTTTGTTCATCTCTTAAATTTTTTGTTTTTCCTACTAGTCCCTTATTTCCTTTTGAAATTCCATCAAAATTTAATTTTAGGAAGTCTCTATATAGAGCCTTATAACTTGCATCACTCGTCTTTAATTTAGTATCAATATACATATATGCATTTATCATTAAGATCCATATTATAAAAATATAATTTTCTTCACCTATGCATTTATTCTTTGGCATTGGAATGTTTTGAATATTTTTTAGAGATAAGCATTTATTTGATTTATAATTATTTTCCAAGAATTTTAAATTTCCTTAAAAAATTATGTTATTTTGTTATTTCTAGATGTTCCAAAGGATTAACAAAGGGGCCGTGTTCCATAACTTCTAAATCACTTTACCTTTTCCTTTATCCTAGGGTTTTAATATCTTAATCAAATAAGCATAACAAAGCCAAATATAGTTCATTATTTTGAAGATCCAATTCTAAATTTTTCAATAAAAATGATGATGAAGAAGGAGATGGTTGGGAATTTCCTCATTAGATTGATAGAAGACACATCTATCAAGCCCACCTATTGCATTGAATCCTATCCCAAGTTAAAATTTTCATTTTAAAGACATGCAAAAGGAAAATGCTAGATTTTGGGAGGCTAAGCTAACTCGAATCCTTTCCCCAATCGATATCATTTTCAACACCGATAAGAATTGATTTGTAGCCAACATAGACTAAATATATTCATGTGGAGTGACCAGACTATTTAATAATATCCTCTTAGGTTGAAATGTTAATGTAGTGAGATTGAATAAAGTGAAAAATGTTATGTAAATACTAGCTAAAGAAAAATAAATCCTTTAATATTTGATATCTATAGTTGCGTTTAAAAATTCCACTTAAAAAATCTTCAACCTTGTAGTTCTCTACTTTATGACCCCAATTTTCCTTAAAAAAATTACATAAAAATTGAAAATTTTGATTTAGATGTAAGGGACCAATATTCAACTAGGATCCCTCTTTAAAAAATTCCATCTTACCATTCTTAACATCCCAATAAAAATTGTTACACAAAAATTCTTTGTATTTACCCATAATGTTTGAAATATAAAATCCCTTCATCCATTCTTAATTTGAAAAAACTCTTTATTAATTTTGGATATTATTTTGATATTTTTTATTGAAGGATCTTGCTCCAAAAAATTTCTTCTCAAAGACTCTTTAGAACACATTAACTCCTAAAACTTAGTTAAAAAATAATAAAACTATGATTACTAAGCCTTCCAATGGTTTTGGGAGACAAAAATTCTTCCATTTAACAAGGAAAATTATTCTCTTATCACTTATCCCATTCCAAATAAAGCTCTTCAGAATTCAGGATTATCTTTTCTTTACATGACAAGGGGTCAAGATGATTGACATCATATAAACTAAGATTGCTTTAAGTACCACATGAATAAGTTAAACTTAACTAGAATTAGAAATCTATTTACCTCTCTACACCCCCAATCTATTATGAAAATGATAAATTATTGATTTAAAAAAATCTATTTTAGATCTATCATTAAAAGGAGGATTACCCAAGTATTTACTAGGGATGGATCCAAGAGAAAAATTAGACTTGCCTTGATTGATCCATTGACTTGAAGATTCTTGGTAAATATCAAGAATAAACTTCAATATTTTAGCTTATGACGTCTTTTATTTAATAGCCAAGATTGTATAGTCAAAAAATTACCTATGTGTGCCGTCACAACCTTCAATCACCTTTTTTGCACTAATTTTTTTAAGGTATTTATCGTTTTGAAGGGATATCCCCAATATTTTCACCAAAATTATGAAAAAAATGAGGAAATAATGTCTCATTGTCTCAAACCCTTGGAATCTTGAAAAAAACTAGTGGGAATCCCATGGAGAAAGTGGGAATCCCACGGGGAAGAATTGAGAAAAAGCTAAGTGGCAATATAATTGATAATTCAATTGTACCATCTTTTTAAAAATCAAAATTTCTTAAAAATATTGAATAGAAAATAACACTTAACCTTATCATAATATTTACTAAATTCAAATTTAAGAATCATGGTTGCCTCCTTTTTAAAATCCAATATATTAAATGGTTCATACATAACCATAATGTGATCTAGAATCCATCTATCATAAACCTCTTGTTGTTGAGAGATGATACTTGGGAGCAAAGATATTATCTTATTAACTATCATTTAAGTAATAATCTTATAAATTATATTACAAAGAGAGATAAGTCCACAATCATTTTTTACTTTTGCATTAGTTTTCTTAAGAATTAAGGTTAGGAAAGTATAATTTATTTATTTTATTATCTTACCTAATCTTTAAGATTTATTTACTATTAAGAAAATGAATTTTTTAATCATCATATTTTTTTTTTAAAAGAACCCTCGAGGAAAACCATCAGAGCATGAAGACACATCTTTTTACATATGTAATATAGTTGTTTGAAATTCCTATTCTAAAATAATTTCTAGAAGTTTTTTATTTGAGAGTCTAAAATAATTCTCCACATTTTCATCGGAGACTAGATCATCATTAAGGAGATTTTGAAAATGCATAATTATTTCAGTTATAATTTTATCAATATCTAAACATTCCTTACCATCTAAATATTTTAATTTCATAATTATATTAATATTTATTCTTATCACCATTGACTGATAAGTTATTTTTTATCTTTGTCTTTGTTTTTCAACAAAATTTCTCTTAATTTAAAGGCTTGTGAATTTCTTCCTTTTATAAAACCCAATCTAATTTAATTACAAAGTTCTTTTTTAAAAAGTATAAATTAATTATCATTGCCAACATTTTGAATAATATCATGAAAATGAACTAGTTCTTCTATTTTGATGTTTCCTTAAAAAATCTCCAAGAACATTTATGCTCTTACATATTTTAACTTATAAACTATCACAAATATTTTGGAATTATGTTTGGGTGCAAGGTCATTCTACTAGTTCTACATAATATCATGGATATTTTCAGTTTTTAATCACATTAGTTCAAATTTGAAGGGGATCCCTTTTTTTATAAAATTTCCTGTCAAAGTGAAAGAGAAATTCGATTGTGATCGAATCCTAAAACTTTTAGAAAGAGAAATTGGATTGTGATCAAATCCTAAGACTTTTAGGATTTTTAACTCAATTTTAGAAGATTTAGAGGACCATTGATCAATTAAGAGTAATTTATCTAAGTGTTATATTATATAACCAAATCCAACTATTTTTTTAGACAAGTTTCTAAATTTAGGTTCCACATCCTAGAGATAATTGTTATCCACAAATTTGATGAAGTATTTTTAAGATTGTGTGTGTCTAATTATACCACCTATTTTTCCATCATCCTTCATGATGGAATTAAATTCTCTTTCTATAATCATGCTATATTATGAGAAGTTTTTTAGAAAGTTTAATATCTCAACTAAAATTATATATTTGAGAGTTGGATCATAGGAAGCATAAATATTGATGAGAAATAAATTAACATTTTATTTTAAACCTTGAAATCAACCTACCACATGAAGTTTTTTTTAATTTGGATTGATATTATCATGGATGAATTGTTAAAAAAAAAATGCAAACATCTCTTGATGCCCCTTTACAGTATATGGATTCATTTTCTTATCTTTTCCAATTTTTTGATATTTTCTATTTTATAAGAATATTTAAAAATTTTAATTCCTAAATTAGGATTATATCAAGATATTCAAATTATTTTTGTATTTTAATAAGTATTCATTTTTATGGAGACCATAGTCCCCTAAGATTCTAAGAAAAAAGTTTATAAATTTTCAATTACTCCTTTCGATACTAATTTTACTTTCTTGACATTTTCAATAATTTCTAAAGTTTATCTAACTTTGATCCTTTATTTAGATAACCTCGACATCTACTTTTACCTATGTTAAGAGTCTTCCTTAGAGGGGTTTTATTTATAATTTTAAATGGAGTTAACGTAATTTTTTAAATCAGACTCAGATTTTCCTTAAATTTCTCACAAAAGTCTCATAAAACCTGTGAATACTAAAATTTGATTCATGTAGAACTTCAGTCCTGAACACTTGATAAATATACAGCATGGTTGTACATTTTAGTTATAGACTTACTTGCTATCGAAAAACTCACATTCACTATCTTTTTGTGCCTAAAGTGCTTATCTCTTAGTCTGACCATTATTATTCTAATGACCAGAAATTCTATAGTCTGCAAAAATATCTAAACCTGATTATTATCCTTTACTGTCAGTTATGGATCTATAGCTATTTTTTAGCTTCTTAAATAGTTGCTTCTCAGATAGACACTTACATTGACGTAAGTGTCCACTTTTCCTACAAAGTGTCTAATGCCCAAAAGTCATATAATTTACAAATGAAACATATGCTAAAGTTAAACCTAAGTGATTTAGTGTGAGATATTTCTAAAAGGGATTGGTGTATATATAAAATCAACCCTCATTCATTCTTTGCCTAGAAAACATTGAGAATTCATAAGGAAACTTATCAAGAAGCATTCAAGTGAGCAAAAACTACCCTATCCATTCCTATTTTTATATTTTTCATAGGATGAATATTCCCACAAGTCTAAAACATTTGAAGATAAATTCATGAACCCTATTTTCCAGGTTATAGGCTAGGTCATCACATGTCTTTGCTTATCACACATTACATTCATGTGCACACACAAGTTAACATGATGGGGATAAATACACAAGTATGAGTCCTTTTTTAGAGTATTGGGTATGTAAAAAGTCCCCATTGACAAAGGAGTATTTAGGGCAACTCAAAACCGTGAGCTTATTAACCCATTTTTACCATAATCATTCCAAAGGTGAAGAAGTTAGGGTTTGAACATTTTAAAAATAATGACAACCTTTGTATGATCCATATACATTAGAAGAAAGGTGATATAAAATATTGAAGGCTCCAGTTTGTCGTATTTAGATCTAGTCAGTATTTTGTACATGACACCTATATCAAAGTTTGACACTTATGCTGACATAATGCACCTAAGTGTATTAGTAGGTTCATTTAGTGTTTAAGAAACACTTCTCTTTTTTGGATTCAAAGAATTCATTGCATGAGTTATTGGTTTTGATAATGTTGTTATATTTGGTGGAATAGAGGTAAAACATGTTGATTGTTTAACAAATTTATATTAGTTGGTGGTTGCGAGCCACTGTGGCTTAATAGTTAATCTTTTATTTTGAAGATGATCTTTGCTAATATGACTGAATTGTGCTCAAAACCTAAGTTTAAAGCTAAAATAAGATGAATATTCACAATGAAATTGATCTAAGGTGAATTGATAAAAAGGAGTAAAAGGAAGGGTAGGGCAGAAAAGAGAGGTGTTGTTGATCTTTGTTTCAAACATTATGACAAAGTTTGAATTTCATCTAACATGCATTTAACCAACGTGCAACATGAAGTAACATAATCTCAAATCTTACCACACATTAGGTAGACATCTAAGGAAAGTATGAGAAGATGCAAATAATAACAAGATTTAATTAAAAAAATTTACCCCTACAAGCAAATAACATTAGCCCGAATGAAATAAGAGCAAATAAAGTGAAGTGAACCTAAGAAGTTCTAACTAATCTAGCATTAACATAAATTTACAAATTTGCATTAAAAGATGCGCATTCAGAATTCATAAGAACCATTCAAATTTGAAGATGAGACTAGAAAAATGAGAGAGAAACCATGATAGCAATTCACTCAAGCAAATGTGGACAAACTTTGGAAAATTACTTATATTAATTTGCTCAGAAGTTACAAATAGTTTTTTGGCTCTAAAAACTCGCCCCCTTTTACAATTGGCAATACTTCTTTATATAGACAATTCATGAGGTATATCAGTTAGTAATGATAAATTATATTTGTACATGTGTATAGGACAACTATCCTTCTTGTTACTTTCTAGAACAAATGACATTTTCTAATGTACTGACCTATAGGCAGTGTACTTTACAAGTTATACATGCCTTTATTTAAAGAATATTTCATTCCCAAAATATACAATGCTAGTTACAAAAGAATATTCCTAATCCAACTAACTTTGGGACCTTAGTGTTACTGTAACCATCTGCCTTCCTTGCAAGAAATTCATTCTATAATTTTTCTTGTTGATCAAATGGAGGTCAACAATTTATCTCATAAACAACTCTTTTTCTTGATCTCCTAGGTTACTGAGATCTTTCTCAAATCTCTCTAAAGCTTATTTGATGCTCTTAACATCTCCTATCTTCTGCTTAGATGAAAACCATAGGCCCATGATCTTATTCTTATCATCCCCTATCTTCCCTTGACCTTAGTTCCTCACCTCCTACATAAACTGATAATTTCTATGATTGAACTCCTCATCAGTGATAAGGCCCCAAGGACTAAGTGAGGTGGGCTCTTTGATTAAGCTATCCAACATGTGCCACATATTATCTTCATGTTATTTAAGTTTTTAATAAATGTCCTCCATTTGCTTGGATTAGTTACTCAAGGCTTTGATTTTTTCCACCAATATAGCCACAACCATATTTAAATGGGCTAGGTTGACTATCCTAAATTCAAGGACTTGATTCTTGGTCAAGGTTTTGATCAAGTCTTTCACTGATAGCTTGATGCCTAACATTGGCCAACTTGGTCTGTAACCATGAAACTTTTCTTACTTATTTCCTCTTGTTTAGATTTGACTAACTTTAAGGAATTGAATAAGTCAATCATGGTGTCCTTAAATAGCTTGAATCTATCTTCTTGGATTGACAAGATGGCAGTCTCTTCTAAATTCTCCTATTGTTACATCTTGCCTTTGATGATAGCTTGTAATTGATCAGATCATGTTTGAGCCAACTTCAATGGGTCCTCTTTAAAGATATGAACCTTACCAAGCCTCTATCCTTCCACTAGAGTCAAACTAGTTCATGGTTCCACTTTTTGAAAGGTGAATTGCTCTCCAACAATCATGGCCTTATTTTCTGTCACTCTTTCCAAGTGGGTGGTATTTGGATTAAATTGAACCCCCATTGATGATTGAGTCACTTTTGGATCTAAGGACTCTATTTGTGCTCCACTTGATGCTCCTGGGACAGTCAGTATTTTATCCTCTTCCTTTTGTAGAGCCACAATTCATGGCTTGAGGTCTTCATACATAATGATGTCAAACTTTGTTATTACCCAAAGATGGTGCAGAGTAGGGACTTTCAACAATTTTCCATAGTGATCATGAATTTGTTCAAATTGCTCACTAGTGGTCTGCACTTTAATTCTAGATTAAATTCTTCTTGCACATATGATAATTCAACTCTCTTAGGCTTGATTATGATCAATACAAGGTTGAATTAGGACTTTAGTGCATGCTAGGGCTCTTTTGAAGGTCTTCTTAGTGATTTAATGGTGGCAACTAGTTTAAACAATGAGTTTTATGGCATCCCTATGGCATTTTCGTGGCACTTTGCTCAGTAATATTTAAAAAGTGATCATTATATTTTGAAAATTCCACCTTGATCTCACACCATTGGATTATTTTTTGCACATATTATTATGGACCATTGATCTCAATCTGAAAGATCGAATGCCATTGACCACTTGCTACATTCCCCATGGTTATGACACTTATCATTTTCATATTCACTCTGAGCTTTGTTGAAATGTCAACATTGATCTCACACTTTTGATCTCATTTGCATGGATCAATCATGCTCCATCAATTTTGATCTACTTAATTATCCCTCCTACTCTATGGACTATTCATCGAAATGTATATGCTCATCCATATACCATCAATCTTTGAAAGATGTAGATTTAATTCATGGCATGCAGTTGTGCCACTTGTTATCTCCATGATTATTTGTAATATTCTTGACTTTCTAACATTTGTTATGCACCATCTGATCATCTTTACTCAAGTAAATGTGCTCCATTGGATATTGACCTACAAAGTTTAACACCATTAGTTGTTGAGTGTTCTTTAATTATGAGTGTGATACTTGCCACCTTCTCACTTATCTTGGGGATCTATTGAAGTCTTGACTCAATACGCATCATTAGATCAATCTTGCTTGAGAAAATGCGTATTGTTAATTTTAGAAGATGTTTATACTTTATCTTAAGTTTGGGACTTTTAATTTTCAACTTTAATCTCACACCATTGGATCTAAATGGCCTGAACAAACATGGATCATTGATCCTACGGTGAAAAAATATTTAAATCAAGCTTGGGAAAATAGATAACTTTGCATAAAGTTTTTAGACTATGGTTTTATTTTATGTTAATAAACATGGGTAAGAACTCAGGATAAAATATTTAAGCTAGGTTTTAAAACATGATAAAGGGGACCTCACACATAATAAAAGACATGGCATAAAGTCTTAGGATAAGGCTTAAAACATTAGAAAAGGGGCCCTATGGTTAGTTAGATTATGCAGAGATAAAAGGAAAGGAAGGGGCTCATGACATAAAGGATCAAGCATAAATTTTTAGGTTAAGGTTTGGTCATGTTGATAAACATGACTAAACCTTAGGATAATAATTAAACCAAGTTTATGACTTAATTAATCAATCTTACGTAAATTTCTCCCACATAAATTTGAATTTGATTCAAAGGGAACTAAGTTAGGGTAATCTAAATGAGGGTTTAAAGATGATTAAACATGACTTCAATTTGATTTTCAACATGATCAAAGGTTAGTAAAAGATCAAATTAACATTTAAGATATGGAACCCAAGACATTGCCCATTCCAAATGGACTCCATTGGAGCTACAACCTGAAACATAAAGATCTAATGTTTAAAACATTAGGTACGATTAAATCAAAATTATGAACAAATATGCAAACCAAATTAGGTGTGAATGATCTTCGAATAAAGACAATGTGAAAACATTCTAGTGGTACTCTGATCAAGTGAATTTTCAATTTTTAAGTACAAATTTGGATAATTTAAAATAAGGGTCTCCATTTTTTAGAAATGGGGGTATGTTGACCTCAATAAATGGTGACTTCTAGGGGAACATAACAATATTTTATAATTTAGAGGATTTGGTTTAGAATACTAACTAGGATACTTATTCCTCTTGATCAAGAACCATTATTAAGATCAGTTCATGGTTAGAACAAATCTTGCACATACAAAATTAGGATCAAAGATCAAGACATAGCCATGCTATGTGTGTGCTTTGATTTCACTTATTGATTTCTATAGGATTTAGAGAACAAATTCTAGATTCATGACTTTAACCATTAACATTAACTTACAACATATTTATATGTTCATTAAGAATCATGCTTTAGCTTAGGGAAGGCTTGGGAATTGATTTGCTACCAACTAGACATCTATAGCCCCAAAAAAGATACATTTGGCTCCACTCAAGGCCTTATTCCACTTCTAGCCAGACATCCATAGCCTTGATGGAGATTATAAAAATCACCTCTGTTTAGAAAGCCTTTTGAATTTTTCAATAAGCTCTTATTTTTTGTATTTTTAGATATTTTGACTTTTTGGCAAAGGTTCAAAACTAGATTAGCCAACTTTTAGGATTTGGTCACATGTTTAATCTTCAAACAATCATCCTTGGCTATAAAATTTATCCCAAGTAATTAACGTTTTTTAAGTGCAAGCATGACTGTATCCTAATAATCCAATCTTTCACCCTATATGTGCAATCCTTCTTAGAACCAAACTTAGATCAAAACAAGGTTCATAATCTCAAGGAATAATTAACCTATTTATTAGTCTTTACTAGTTCTCTAAACTATAACATTAAACTCATATTTCAAAATCCATGATCAACCAATGCTAAGAAAACACACTTGCATACTTTAACTGTGAGGTTTCTTTGAGCAATCATATGAATCTTGAGTTGAGGGCTATTTGAAATAGAATTATTGAAATCAAGAAATAAAACATGAAAAGCAAACAAATAAAACAAGCAAACAAATATATACAAACACTATGCACAAACAAGGGACAAAAAGGAAAGAAACTAAACTAAGCCCTACCTACACTAAGTCTAACTAGTCTTATAGTTTACTCCATGAAGACATTTGGTGGGACAACAGAGAAATAACAATTGAGGTATTGCCCATTGGTTGGCAATGTAAACTCTAATCCTTGAAAATCTTTTATTTTGAAGGTGTTGTCTCCTAATGTTTCTAAAATCTAATATGGACCAATATATAAAGGAGTGAATTTGCCATGTTTACCCTTGGGTTCATATGCCTTGAAAGAAGAACTAGTTCTCCTTGTCTAAACACCTTTATCTTTGAATGCTTATCAAACCACCTCTTGACTATGGTTTGGTGTCTTCTAAATTGGCAAAAGCTTCTTCTCTTTCATCCTCCATTTGAATGATGTCTAATAACCTTGAACTTACAAATTCTTGATCCTCCTCCATGTACTCTTACATGAACTTGTAGGTTGGCAGCTTGAGTGTTATGGGAAATATAAGTTCTTGACCATATACCAACAAGAATGGTGATGCCTTAAGAGCTTGTTTGACTCTAGTTCTATCTTCCCAAAGGGAATACTTAAGTATCTTGTGCCATGTTCTTGGTTTATTAGCTTCAAACTTCTTTGTGGATTTTATCAAGTTTTTATTCATTGATTTCAACACTCCATTGCCTTGAGGGTAATGTTTTGATGAGAACTTAAGAACAATGTTGTTTTCATATGCCCATTTCATCATTTCAATAGATATAAAGATAGATTCATTATCACAGACTAGAGATACTGGAGTTCTAAATCTCATGCATATGTTTTCTTCTAAAAACTTGATAACCTCTTTAGTCCTACACTACTTAGTTGCTACTACCTTAGTCCATCTTGTGTAGTAGTTAGTAGTAGTCAGAACATACTTGTGACCATTTGATGAATTGGGGTTAATGACCCCCACAAAGTCCAGTCCCCATTTCGCAAAGGTTTATCAATCATTATTGGCTTTAATGGCATGACTACCTTGGGCTCTTTAGTGTTGAAGATTTGACATGAGTGGCATTCTCTCACATGATTGTTCGCACTTTTAAATATAGTGAGCTATTAGTAACCAACTCTAAGGATCTTATGGGCTATTGTCCTTCCTAATGGATATCCACTTCCCATTTTTCCATGAAAAGTGCTCAAGATCTCAGCTACCACTTCCTTGGAAACACACCTTAGGTAAATGCCTTCAAAATTATTCTTATAAAACACTTTATCCTTGATCATAAAATGAGATACATTGATCCTTAAATCTCTCTTTTGCTCTCTACTTAACCCTATAGGACAATAGCCATTGAATAACAAATAAATAATAGGATTATACCAATCATTGGGCAAATTTTTTTGTTGTTCTACCTGCATGACACTCAATTTGGGATTAGTATTAACAATCAACTGAATTAAACCTTGACATCTTATCAAATTTATAGTCTTCATCTCTAGATCATATTTTTGGAGAACATACACCCACTTACCTCTCCTTTCTCCAAGTTCACATTGACTAAGCATGAGATTAGTGGCAGGGTCTACTAATATTGCATGTATCTTATATCTAAGGATATAATGCCTAAATTTTTTTACTACCTTGACTAGAGCACATGATTGTTTGTCAATAAGATAATAATTCAATTTAGTATTTTTAAAATTAGTACTCATGAAAGTAATAAGATGATCACATCCATCTATCTTCTGAGTTAGGACAGTTGCAATTGTATGGTTAGAAGTAAAAGAGTAAAGATAGAAGTCTTTAGTAAAGTTTGGACTTATCAACACAGGGGCTTGTCAAATTACTTATTTGATTTCCTTGAAGGCCTTCTTGGTCCCTTCATTCTAAGTGATCTTAGCTTCTTTCTTCAACATGTCATTCAAATGTCTCACTATTTATATAAAACTAGAGATAAACTTCCTCACAAAATTAATTTTACCAAAGAAAGACTTTAGTTCCTTCTTATTATTAGGGGGTTCTATCTTTGATATTGGATTTACTCTATCTGGGTCTATAGAGATCCCCTCTTTATCTATAGCATGTCTAAATCATTTTCCCTCAGTTACATCAAAAATGCTCTTCTTCGAGTTGAGAGAAATTTCATACCTTTTACACCTTTCAGTTACTTATTTCAAGTACATGATGTGATCTTACCTATTATTTGAAAAGATAGTCAAGTCATCCATGTAAATAATAATGCACTTACCTATGAGGCCTTGGAATGCATGATCCATTACTCTTTGAAAGGTTGCACCTACATTTATCAATCCAAAGGGCATTCTCTTGTAGGTAAAAGTACCCTAATTAGTAGTAAATGCAGTCTTCATTCTATCTTCCTTGTTCACTAGCACCTAATTATATCTTAAAAATCCATCAAGAAAAGAAATCATATTAGAAACAAAAACAATTTGGATTACTTGGTCAAGAGAAGGTAAGGGTAATTATCCTTTTCAGATGCTCTATTTAGATTTCTAAAATTAATGCATAATTTGATTTCACCAATTTTCTTCCTAACTAGTACGAGATTAGCTACCCAAGTAGAGTGTCTAATGGGAAAAATTATCTTAGCATCTAGTAACTTATTAACATTTTTGTATATCATTGGTTCTAGGATAGGGTTGACTGGCCTTTATTTTTGCCTAAATGGCTTGCAGGCTTCCTTTAGAGGTATGGAGTGGGTTATGAGCCTAGGATCAAAGATCTTTACGTCATCATAGGACTATGCTATTACATCCTTATACTTGGTCAACAAATCTTTGGATTTATTAGTTTCAATGCTTGTGCAGGTTGTACCAATATTCACCATCTAAGGTTGACCTTCGGAACTTAGGTCCACTGTATTGTAGTCCTTCCCATCTACTTTGTGAATCTTGATAGTCTCAGCTAGTTTTTATGAATCAAACCGTCTCTCTAAGGCTATAATCCCTTTAGGGATCTTATTGTCACTTAATTAAATGACCTTGTCATCAAGTTTTCCTTCAAATTTGTCATCATCAAGGGTATTTTCATTGGCTTCATCAATGATGTGAGACTCAAATACTCTTGAGCTAGTCATGAAGTCTATGATCTACTGATCATCACTGAATACTTGTAAATGGTTAACATTATTTGGAATTGAGGGACATGGGACTAATTCAATGGTAAGGATTTGTAAATTAGAACCTTGATTGTGCATAAGGTTGGCTATAGCTGAATCAAGTTCATTAGTAACCTTGTTTTCTTCCCTAGGGATTGGCACAATGTTGAAAGCATCAAAACATTCAATTAATTCCTACAGTCTAAATTTATATTTCTTAAGATATGAAAACTTGTATTGATATTTACTCTTGAACTGATTAACAACTAGTTCAAAATCACCAAAAACTAATAGTTATTTGACCTTGTGTTTAATTTCAAACTATAATCCCAGAGTAAGTGATTCATACACTGCAAGATTGTTAGTGCATGGGAATTAGAGTTTGTAAGAGGCATTGTATTATTTCCCAATGGAATTGATTAATAACACTAGTAATCAAGAACCTGATTTACATCTAGCACCATCAAAATATAACTTCCATAATTTAGGCATAGCATGAGAAGTTTTGGAGTTACATAACTTTGTGGTGTCAAGAGTGTAAACACCTAGATCTGAGTTAACCATGTTGACCCTCTCATTGGTTGCATTGTACTAAGTGATCATATGCTTCATTTAAGGTTTCATTTCTATTTTGATCTAATTTGAAACTCATTTCTAAGGAAACCACATATGTGAACACTTAGTTGACATATAACCATTCAATGATCTAGTCCAATCCCTACTTAGTAGTATTTTATATGCATCAGGAATAACCACCACTTGGATGTTAATGAATTATTAGATCCTTGGTTTAGAATCAATCTGCATGTGAACATATAATGATTCATCAATCACTTTGACTCTTGATTTATTTAAATGAGTCACAACCCTTCAGATTTAATTGGAGTTAAACCTAATTATTCATAAATACCCTTAAGCATGATGTTTGCAGATGCACTTGAATTTACTAATAAATTGTGTAAATTATTACCAAAGATCTTGATTGCGATCAAGAAAGGTGGAACATCTACCTTACTTTTGTGTATTACAATGTTAGCATGTGCAACGTTTTGAGACTTACTAGGCTTCTTGCACAAAGATTCCAATAAAAAATCCCTGTATTCATTAATCAAAGTCAACTCATGTAAGGTAATGTTAGCTTTGATATTTTTCATGTCCTCTACTATATTATATCCAATCCTAATGAAAGAATTAGATGTATCAACATTAGATTTAGAGGTACTTTTGTTATGAGGCTCTGGATTGTTATCTGATGTAGTATCAAGAGTAGTGTAAAAAATATTTGGTGGAGTTGAGGTAGTTAAAGGTTTTTTTTACTCCCTATTCCTCAAAGGATAGGTCTTCTTTAGATATTTCTAAAAAGCATGAATCTCTGTAGGGATATCCTTAGGCTCATTCTCTTTTTGGAATGGGAACTCAAATGTTTCCACCGTGAGAGTTGGGTTAGAATATTTAGATGACCTTGAAGAACTTGAGGTACCTGAACCTTTGTCTTTATTAGGGACAATTTCAAAAGTATCTAACTCTTCTTGAAAATTTTCAAAAGCATTACAAAACTCTAGACAGTCTAATTCACCATGCTTTTAAGTATAATGAACTCTATAATAATCAGGCAAATTTACATCATCAAGATTTATATCAAGCACATTCTTATTGGTGGATGACTCCTTATTATGGTTGTTATTATTGTTATTTTGAAATCTATTTCAAGGCCTATTGAATTTTTGGAAAGATAATTTCCTCTTGGATTTTTCTCCAGTATTGCCAATTTGCTTTTGTAGCTGAATGAAATCAGTGCTTAGATTTTGAACCATCTTTAAGATATAATAATTCTCAGTCTTGGGTGCCTCATAATTATGAACTTGAGTATTGGTACTAGCTTTAGGCATCAAAACTCTCTAGTCTTGTGGATGATATCCGTTGATAGAGTTGTTCATCCTAGGTTTTAGCCAAGATGTGCATGGCTCAAAGGCAATTAGTTCAGAATTGAAAGTTAATTTAAGGTAACATATTTTGATTGGAATTAGGAATGACATTCAAAATAGGTAATTTTGGATTAATGTTGGGAATAATGTACTCCATTTGGCCTTGTGGTTGTATTTGGTCATTAATGATCATAACTTCAACATAAGCTAAGGCTAATGTATTAATGACCTGAGTAGATCTTTTAAGAAACACAAAATTCATGGGATCTAAGGCATCCTTATAAATCTCTAAGGCTAAAGCCTCATCGGGTCTATAAGGAGCTATGGTTCTGCTAAACATTTTATAGAATATAGTACTGAAGGCTCTTATGGGCTCATTTGAATCTCTTTTGACTATGGTAAACTATTGGTACAAGACACATGGACTAGTGATTTTTCCAAAATAATCAATGAAGTAATTATTAAAATCATTCCAGCTATCTATGTAGTTTTTAGGAAGGTTAAGGAACCATTCATATGCAACATATTTGAAAGTAAATGGAAACAATCTGCATACTACATCTTCATGAACAACATTCAAAAGTCTTAAAGCAACTTTAAAAGATTTAATGTATTCATCAATATTTATAATACTATTAGGACTAAAAGTAGGTAAATACTTTTCAGAATTATGAGGAAGGTCATGTACCACACCTGGCACATTGATTGAAGAACCACCTAGTCAGACCATACCTTGATAGGGATTAAACATAGGAGCACCTTAAATTGGTGAAGCTGGTTGAGACTTTGAAAGTCTACGCTTACCTTTGTCTTGCCTAGATCTTCATATGCACTTATAATGAAAGAAGGGGAGCCCTTGTCTCTGAATGTGACTTGGTCCTTATCCTTGGAAATTCCAACTTAAGAGCTTTGAACCATGTTTGAGATATAATGTGTAAGTCTTATCTTTACAAAGAATGATGATAAAACTTACACATTAATCAAATTTTGTACAAATATGTATAAAGAATGGTAAATAACATCAATTTTTAAATAAATTATCTCAAATATGTGTCCAAACATGTAAATATGAATGATCTTTGCATGTTTCATGCTCAAATGAACTCAAATCTGTATAGATCCAATCAATATTTGAACAAAACAACTATTACTAACCTCAAACATCTTAGATTCATAGATTTTAAGCTATCTTTGCCACAATTAAGCATCAAACTTTAAAGAAAATCCATCTTTGTCTAAATAAGCATAAAGACTAGTCTAAAACTATTAGGATCAATGATCTTTACACAAATATGGTAAAAGAAACACAAATATGTAAAGAATACATCAATCTTTAAACAAAATTCACCAAAATTATTAAAGATGTTGCAAATTTTCAAAGATTTAATTCACCCTCCTTCTAGTGCCATTTTCTTCCCTGTTGATATACCTAAATGTATCAACAGGTTCATATAGTGTTTAAGAAACACTTCTCATTTTTGGATTCAAAGAATCCATTGCATGAGTTGCTAGTTATGATAATCCTGTTATCCTTGGTGGAATAGAGGTAAAACATGTTAATTGTTTTACAAATTTTTATTAGTTGGTGGTTTGGAGCCACCATGGCTTAATATTTAATTTTTAATTTTGAAGATGATCTATGCTAATCTAAGTGAATCGTGTTCAAAACCTTAGTCTAAAGCTAAACTAAGATGAATATTCATAATGAAATTGATCTAAGGTGAATTGATAAAAAAGGAGTAAAAGGAAGGGTAGGGAAGAAAAAAGAGGTGTTGTTGATCTTTGTTTCAAACATTATGACGAAGTTCTAATTTCATTTGAATATGCATTTAACCATTATGTAACATGAAGTAGCATAAGCTCAAATTCCTACCATACATTAGGCAAACATCTAAGGAAAGTATGAGAAGATGCAAATAAGAATAAGATCTACTTTAAGAATTTTACCCTTGCAAGCAAATAACATTAGCCCAAATGTAAGAAGTGCAAAGAAAGTGAAGTAAACTTAAGAACTTTCAACTAATCTAACATTAACATAAATTAGCAAATCTACATTAAAAGATGCATATTAAAAATTCATAAGAACCATTCAAATTTGAAGATGAGACTATACAAATGAGATAAAAACCATGATAGCAATTCACACAAGCAAATGTGGATAAACTTTGCAGAATTCCTTGCTTATATTAATTTGCTCAAAATTTATAAATAGTTTTTTGGCTCTAAAAAATCTCCCCTTTTTCAATTGGCAATACTTATTTATATAGATAATTCATGAGGTATGCCAGTCAATAATGATAAATTACATTTGTACATGTGTATAGGACAATTTTATTTTCTATTACATTCTAGAACAAATGACCTTTTCTAATGTACTAACCTATACACAATGTAATTTACAATCTGTACATGCCTTTACAAAAAGAATATTCTATTCCCAAAATATACAATTCTAGTTATAAAATAATATTACTAATCCAACTAACTTTGGTACTCTGGTGTTGCTACAGCCTTCTACCTTCCTTGTAGGATCTTTATTCTTTAATGTTGCTTGTTGATCAGGTGGAGGTCAAAAATGGGTCTCATGAACAACTCTTTTTCTTGATCTCCTAGGTTAATGTGATCTTTCTTAGCTCTCTCCAAAGCTTGTTTGATACTCCCAACATCTCCTATCTTCTCCTTAGATGACAAATATAGGACCATGATCTTCTTATTATTATCCCCTATCTTCCCTTGACCTTGGTTCCTGAACTCCGAAATGAATTGAGAATTTATATGCTTGAAATCTTCATCGGTGATAAGGCCCCAAGGACTAAGTGAGGTGGGCTCTTTGATTAAGATATCCAACATGTGTAGAATTTTATCTTCATGTTGTTTGAGGTCTTTGAAAATGTTCTCCATCTACTTGAACCAGCTACTTAGGGCTTTGATTTTATCCACCAATATAGCCATAGCCATATTTAAATGGGTTAGGTTGACTGTCTTGAATTTAGGGACTTGATTCTTGGTTAAGGTTTTGATCAAGTATTTCATTTGATAGCTTGAAGCCTCCCATTGGCCAACTTGGCCTATAGCCATGGAATTTGGCTTACGTATTGCCTCTTGTTTGGTTTTGATTACTTTAAGGAATTGAATAAGTCAATCATGGTGTCCTCAAATAGCTTGAATCTGTATTCTTAGATTAACAATATGGAAGTCTCTTCTAAATTATTCTTTTGTTGCATCATGTCTTTGATGGCAGTCTGTAATTGATTAGATTGTGCTTGAGCTAGCTTTAATGGGTCCTCTTTAAAGATAAGAACCTTACCAAGCCTATATCTTTCTATTGGATTCAAACTAGTGAATGGTTCCACTTTTTTAAAGGTGAATTCCTCTCTAACAATCATGGCCTTCTTTTCTATCACTCTTTCCAAGCTCATGGTATCTGGATTAAATTGAACCCCTACTGATGATTGAGTCACCTTTGGAGCTAGGGAATCTATTTGTGCTCCACCTAATGCTCTTAAGGTAATCATTCTTTTCTCTTCTTCCTTTGTAGAGACATAATTCATGGCTTGAGTTCTTCATGCACAGTGATGTTGACATACTTTGTTATTACCCAAAGATGGTGCAGAGTAGGGACATTCTATGATTTTGCATAGTGGTCATGAATTTATTCAAATTACTCACTAATGGTCTACACTTCGGTTCTATATCAAATTATTCTTGCACAGATGATAATTCAACTCTCATAGGCTTTATTATGATTAATACATGGTTGAATTAGGACTTTAGTCCATTCTAGGGATTTTTTGAAGGTCTTATTAGTAATTTAATGGTGGAAACTAGTTCAGACAGTGAGTTTTGTGGCATCCATGTGGCATTTTCATTACACTTTGCTCAGTAATATTTAAAAAGTGACTTCTATCTTTTGAAAATTCCACCTTGATCTCACACTGTTGGATTCTTTTTTTCATAAATCAACATGGACTATTGATCTTGATCTAAAAGATCAAATTCCATTGGTTATTTACTACATTCCCCACAGTTATGACACTTATCACTTTCACATTTGCTTTGAGCTTTGTTAAAATTTCATTGTTGATCTCACACCATTGATCTCATTTACATGGATCAATCACGCACCATTGATCTTGATCTACTTAATTATACCTCTTGCTTCATGGACTGTTGATCATAATGTGTACACTCATCCATGTAACATCAATCTTTGAAAGATGATCAAGCTTTAATTTGTCGCATGAAATTGTGCCACTTGTCATCTCTATAGTTGTTTATATGATTATTGACTCTTTAACATTTGCTATGCACCATCTGATCATATTTGCTCGATAAAACTTACTACATTAGATCTTGATGCACAAGGTTAAACACCATTGGCTGTTGAGTGTTCTTTGGCCATGAGTGTGACACTTGTCACCTTCTCACTTGTCTCTGGGCTCTATTGTAATCTTGGATCAATATATGCCATTAAATCAATTTTGCCTAAGCAAACATTTACCGTTGATAGTTGGAATATGTTTAAACTTTAGCTTAGGGATGGAGCTTTGACTTTCCAAATTTAATCTCACATCATCAGATCTCAATCACTCAAGGAAATGTGGACCATTGATCCTACGAATGAAAATGATATTTAAGTTATGCTCGAGAAAATAAAGAACTTAGTATAAAGTTTTTGGACTATGGTCTCATTTTGTGTTAATAAACACAGGTAAGACCTTAGGATAAAATATTTAATCTAGGTTTTAAAACATGACAAAGGGGCCCCACACATTATAAAATACATGGCATAAAGTCTTAGGATAAGGCTTAGAACATTAGAAAAGGGTCCCTACATTTAGTTACATTATGCAGAGATAAAAGGAATGGAAGGGGATCGGGATATAAAGGATCGAGCATAAATTTTTATTCTAAAGTTTGGTCATGGTGATAAACACGACTAAACCTTAGGATAAAAATTAAACTAGGTTTATGACTTAATTATTCATTCCTGCATAAATTACTCCCATGCAAATTTGAACTTGATTCAAAGGGACCTAAGCTAGGGTAATTTAAATGAGGGTTTCAAGATGATTAAACATGACTTTAATTTGATTTTAAACAGACTAAAGGTTAGCAAAATATAAAATTAACATTTAAGATATAGAACCCAAGACATTTACCATTCCAAATAGACTCCATTGGAGCTGCAACCTGAAACAAAAATATCTAATGTTAGCAACTTTAGGCAAGATTAAATCAAAATTATGAACAAATATGCCAACTAAATTAAGTGTGAATGATCTTCAAATATAGACAATGTGCAAACATGATAGTGGTACTTTGATCAAGTGAATTTTCAATTTTAAGGTACAAATTTGCATAATTTAAAATAAGGGTCCCCATTTTTCAAAAATAGGGGTATGTTGACCTTAATAAGTGACAACCTGTATGCAATTCATATACATTAGAATAAAGGTGATAGAAGATCTTGAAGGCTCCAATTGGTCACATTTAAATCTAGTCAGTATTTCATACATGAAACCTACATCAAAGTCAGACACTTGTGTTGACATAATTGTCTAAATTTGATGTAAGCATCTGAGGCCATAGAAAGAATATTCCTAGAATTTGATGAGTATTCTAGGATCATCTCTAGTCCACTTCCATCTTGTTTGAGATCAGACTTGCATGGGCATAGTAAACCATATAAGTATCATTATTCCCTATTTATTGTAATATCTATCAATAATTATACTTTACTATATTTAGTACTATCAATTGTATAAAACCAAAACATTATTTATTTGAGTGGTTTGCTCATTAAGTTAGTTCACCATCCTTGTGTAAAAGCTAATCTAATGCCCCTTAACCCTAGGATCCTTCACACATCTAAATTTAAGGTTAAAAATTTGGTGAACCTAACATTTGGTCTTCAAACCCTGGATTAACCCAGGGTTTCATATTTTTATTTGATTTTTAATTTCTAAACTATAAATATTTTAAAATTATATTTCTATTGAAGTAATCATGGGTGTGTGTATCATTTATTTCCTTTTCCAATATGAAATAATAAATGGTGTTTATTATGATAAATGCATCACTAACTCAATTAAAATTTATGACAACAATAAATAAATGTATTCTTACATACTTCTCATTTTTATACTATTTATAATGAGCTTCTACCTATTACCACTAAGCATTATAGAGAACGAATGCAAAACTTTTCTTCTCCTTACAATGTTACAAATTCCTCCACGGATGTCATTGATAAAACTACCATTTTAGATTTATTACATAAACCTTCACATTAGAAATATGCTTTGTTGGATGCCTTATATACGACCATATTACCAAGCAAAATGTATCTCCCATGTGTTGCCTCCATGTTACATTTAATCAAATGGATGACACATAACATCTCTTTTGAAATAGAATATCTACTACCTTAGGATATTATAAATTATTATTTACCAATATATATTCAAGCATGTGTTTTCAATAAAATAGTAAAATGAGTTCTTGTGGACAGTGGCTCAGGACTTAACATTTTCAACCTATCATTTCTCTCCTTACTTGGCATTGTACCTATAGATTTGGAACCATCCAACATGAGTATAGGGGCATTTGATAATATGTCACAAAAGGTATTAGGGTAGATAACATTGCATGTTACTGTGAGACCCCATACATTACTTACTTCATGTCAATTTATGCCAAATGACTTAAATTACAACATATTTTTGGGATGTCCTTGGATACATGAAATGTTTGTAGTTCCCTCCACTTTTAACACATGCTTAAAACTTAGCTACCAAGGGTTTATCTATGCAGTCCCAATGGATACAAATATATTTAAACATTATGTAATTCTATGACCAATGAATGTTTATACACCATCATCCTATGATTCTGATTTTGGCCCCTAATATTTGATAAAATTTATTTAAAAATTAAATTGTTTTCAAGCTTAAAAGAAACATTATAACAATGAATTTCTCCCTTGATTTTATGTGCCTCTCTTATCCTATCCTCATTTCTATATTTAGAACATTTTAAATGGATAAAGTCAAAACTCTTTCTCTTCCTAACCTTAGGAGGGTGATAGTTACCATCCCTCTAACTAGGTAAATACTACACTCTTCCAAGGGGTAAGGTGGCTCATCTTATAGTTTCAAATATAGGTAATCATAATGCACATACCTTTGCATCTCCTACCAATGTTGAGCACAACAAAGGATCATTTCAAAATCATAATCTCAAATAAAATCCCTTTATGATAACTGATTTACACAATATTAAAAAGGATCACACAAGTCAAAGTGAGATTGTAAGGGTACTGCTTAGACATAACTTGATTACATTACCTCCTTTACAACCTCTCAGAAGAACAAAATATTATTCAAAATATCATAGAATGCAGGGGCATCACACAAATTGTTATTTAGATTTAAATAAGAGGATACATTGCATAGTTGATAGTGATGATCCTATAATCAATACCTCTCAGTTTTGGATCATAAATATTTTCAAATATTCCAAAAATATAAAAACATTTAAAAAATTCAACAATGCCAAAAAATTCAACATGATCCTAGGTGTACTATTTCTTATGCATATGTTGTTTGCTTCATGTTAGTAGATATCATATCATTCTATTCCTATATACATATATGTTTCACACTTCTTTTGAGTGTGATACAGGCATACCCATATACATGATATTTATACATACATTTGTTGGGACTTCCCTCCGCTCACGTCTTAAGCATGTTGGAGGCATCTATTTCTTTGATCTTGATACACCCAGGTTACATTATTCTATGATCACTTTATATTATTATGTTTGATTTTATATATACTTACACATGCCTATATCCATGTTTATATATTTTGCAATGTATTTGATATGCTATGTACTTAAAATTTCTTGCAAACACATATATTTAAGAACTAGTATGCTAGGTTCATGCTTACTACTTATTGTTGTCCTAATTTTCCCATTTTATCACTTCCTTAAGTGTATTCCTTGATTTATATTATATTTATTATTTGAGAATTTGAATATGCTCCATCGATTATGGTCCCTGTCCCTATGCTTTAATATTTTGACATTTGAAGACGTCATTTTTGGTTATATGTAGGCATTTGAATTTGTAATTCTATGCTTTATGGACATTTGAAAAAAGTCATGTCCCTTCAATTGTGTGGTATTTGAACATGCCTATTGTATGAGGTTTCCTTGGACAATTTCCTTTTGCATTACTTTTTGAGTGATCTTATGTGTGTATTTGATTGCTTGTTGAGCTTGTACTATTATTGTAAAGACATTGCCATGATCTATATCATGCTTCTTATGACTTGATGTGATCACATACACCTCATTGCTATATCTACCTAGACATGTTACCCATATATGTTACACAAACCATACACAAATTATACAATTATCTTGTTTAGGTAAGATGACTACCAGATTCTAGTTCCCATCGCCACAAAGGAGGGCATCTCAACGAGGTTATGTCATAGAGGCATGGATTCCACACTTTCATAGTTTCATATTTTAATGGGGACATTTCAAAAAATATATTACCTCCACACTTATTTAATACTCAACATTTCCATATTATTGTTAGGGCATGTTATGGAAACACATTCTCTGCATTTTACACCAGTTTACAAATTCTCCAAATTCAGTGGGGGCATGTGATAGAAACATGTCCTCCATACTTGTATAAATTTTAGATTTACTATATTTCATAGTTATATGATTTAAATACATATTTTTGGAAACATTATATACATTGATATTGTTAATTTACTTAGATTTTAGCTTGAGACATATATGAGGTAAACATTCCATGTAAAGGGCACCTAAAATTGAAAAATCAAATCATTTGCAAATTTCAAATACTTATAGACTATTATTATACCTAGGTTTGAATTTTATGGATTTTTATTGAGTCAATATATTTCAATATTTGTTTCACCTTTGGAGGGTTGAGTTGATTAAATTTCTCAAGCTTAAAAAGTTTATAAGTTAGATTTGATTAAATCATCCAACTTTGCTAGACTTAAAGGTTAGATTTGATTAAATCATCAACCCTCACCATATATATGTTGTGAGTTGATTAAATATATCACACTCACAAAATCATGCACATATTTTGGTTGCATGATTGAGATGAAACAAGCTCAATAGATGTGCTGCAACTTGATCTCCCTTCTTAGACTATCCACAAACTTACAACCTTGACAAAACAATAATGTAGACACAAAGGAAGAGACTCAAGAAACTTCAAGATTCCTTGATGGATATAAAACTTGAGGTTATATTATTATGGTCTATAAGGACATTTAAACCTCTAATACACAATGGAAAACAAATCCAGCTATTTGTTTTATCCATTTGATCTCAAAAGCCTCAAAGCACTCTATGACCTTTAAAAGGCCTAAATGCTTCAAAAGGACCCAAAAAATAAAAACTCATATTCATGAATTTAAATCAATTTAAAATACTTTCTCACAATTATTGATATATGATTCAACTCTCAAAGCACCTCAACGACTTGATTTTTTCAAGAAATTTCATTAGAACCTTTCTAGGAACCTAGTGGCTTTAAGGATCTATAATAGAACAAAATAATAAATATTCTTACTAGTAACTTGAAAACATCTCAAAAATGTATAATTTGGTGTATTAAAGATGATTTTATACTCGTATAAGGTTTGGAATTTTAACTCCAAGCATTCAACATAAAAACCTCAAACTCTATTTTTGGTCTACTAGACCTAGAGGCCTAATGGTGGTCCAACAGGTAAAAACCTGAAGTATGACCTTAAAAATGCAAATAAATACTCTATAATGTTTATAATAACATATATAATGTGTTCTCACATTTTAATTCACTTTTCTAGACTCCAATTTGAAGTTTTTAGACCAATCTCTCTTCTCGTTATCAAGGAAACACATAATTATAGAGGGATCATACACTCAATCTTCAATAAATGCCATGGTATGGATATTTCAGGTCTAAAAACACTTTTATAATCTTATAAACACTTTTTTATATCTATCCCAAATATTTGGTGAAATTTAAAGGGTTAAAACTTGAGTTATTAGCCTTTTTGTGAGGAAAAACCTATAACTAGGGTTTAACAAAGTTTCTCAGGCCCGAGAGACATTAAGTGATTGTTCATAGCCTATTTAGGCTCTTCAAAATAAATAATAATTTTATATGATCTTTAAATCCTTATATTACCTTTTTCAATCCTTAGATTGTCTTCATGCATGATGTGTTATGTGGTTTAAGAGCTCTGTCATCAACTTGCAGACCCAAATTTCACATAAAACATAAAGTTCAATACTGGTAAAGGAAATAGAGGAATAAATATAATTAAATATTCATAAATTTATATTTATCAAGGTAGTATACATTAATTACAATTTTATTCTTACAAAACTTCCTTGAATTGTATTGAGAATCATATAATAATATAAAGATGTTGACTATCTACAATGACAAATTCTATTTTTCTGAAAGTGTAACCTCCAAATGCTCAAAACGTTTTCTTTTTATGCTTGAAATTGAGATTAGACACCTCCTTATTAGTAGGTTTGAGGCTTATCAAATTATTAATATCTTCTCTAAGCTTAACAAGTCTGATTTTGACTAAATATTTTTCTCAACTACTCAACCTTAAGATAGTAAAAGGCCTAATTATGAGAGATTTGATAATTACATTTGCTCCTTTTGACCTTAAAGATTAATATGACACTTAATAAGGTATAAAATACTCATACCTACATTTCACACACCTAAGAAACCTAAGACAACTCAAAATAATACACAAATAAATATAATTATTCATATAATTACATATTAGATAGTTGAAATTTCAAATTCTAGATTTTGCAGGGAAAAGACTCTAAATGACCTAAAAAGACTTAAAAAAAGCTAAAAATTTTCAATTAAATAATATTTATACTAGTCATGCATCCTGAAACTCTTGAAACTACTTACAATGACCAATTTATATGTTTTGCAGGATGCTCTTGCATCAATCCACCAAGGTACAAAAAGAAGTCTTCATGTAGCTCTGTCTATGAATGTTCTTATACCTATAAATGCCTTTTATTTTCTTTTTCTTTCCATTAAATTATTTTCCTTTTCACTAATTGAGACCCTCAAGGATATTATGGTGTACTATCTTCTTTTTGGCTGGTGTTCCTTTGTCTATTCACCTTCAAGTTTACCATGTTTATCTTTTCTTACTCTCCTTCATCAAACCTACACAAGCAAAAAATAAGTTAAGAAAAACATTTTCTTCATTTAGATTATGAAGTCCCTTATCTTCAGCTGTAAACATTGAATTCTCCTTGAAGGCATTATATTGTATTTTGTTTATCCCTTGCTGCTGCTTTTCTTCTCCTATGCTTACTTCCTTCTTCATGGAATCACTTTTCTTTCACCAATTTCTTGGTGTCTCCAATAGCCTTACCATCATTAGTTTTGAAATATTCTATGTTGTCCTTTGACATAACCTCATTTGTTCCTTATGCCTATTGTTTTAATAAATTAACCTTCTCAATGAATCCCTCAAGGTATTCCATGCTTCTTATAGAAGAGAAACTATTAGACAATCCATAAAATAGCTTATCCATGCATTCATTTGACAAAATATTTGTTTTTAGAAACAAATTAGATTCTTCATGTGTGGTAATGGTTACCTTGGCTTGATTGGCTAGTACATCACTTACCTCTTTCTCATCCTATTACAAAAACTCCTTAGGACATGTAATCAACACCTTAAAATGATCTTTATTAGTTGCATGTTCATATTTGAATGGTAAGATTGTATATCTTACCCCATTTTGTTAAAAAATCTAAGCATCCTTTTCTCCATTATGCATATCTTTTATATCATACTGACATGGTCTGACTAAGAGCAAATGGTAAACATCCATAGGCATTATATCACACACCACTTGATCTTTGTAGTTCCCTACCTAAAACTCCACTTCACATTATTTATTGACCAAAATGTGATGGAATTTTTGCAACCATAAGACCTTCTAAGGATTAGGATGTAGAATTTTCCTCAATCCTAGTTTATCAACCATCTCACAAGAACTAAGGTTATCATTATTTCCACTATCAATGATAACTTTGCAAACTTTACCTTTGGCTTTGCAAGTTGTCATGAATAGTGCTTTCCTTTGAGTAGGTTCTAAAAGCTCCTTGTTTAGTTTGATTAGAATCCTTTTCATGAGTAAAGGTTCCCCTTATTTTGGTGCATACTCATAAAGAGTTGATGCAACATTATCCTCTTTATTAGATTGAAAAACATGAGCACTCCCTTGACTAGTAGATGCATGCTCTAAATATTCATATAATCTATGTCCAAATTTTCCACACTTAAAACATCTACCACTAAAACCACTAGTTTTACCTCTACCTCTATCAAAAGGCATATTACCTCTATAATTATCTCCAAAAGTTAAATCCTACCTTGGTGAACTGATCTCACCTTCCTCATGCATCTATAATGGTCTTTTGCTTTCATGTTCTCCTCTTCCTATAAGAGGTCTACTTCTTCCTCTTGCTTGCTGAGAATATCTCCTTGGTATCTTGTCTTCTACTTTCAAATCATACTAGTTTACCTCCTCAAATACCTTAGGAACAATAAAATCAATTTCATATTGAATGACAAATTTCAAACCATTCACATAACTGGAAACCTTCTCCATGTCATCCTCAATTTGACCAACTCTAATGGCCAATATATAAAATTCCTTAGTGTACTATTGCATTGAATTCTCTTTCTATTTTATATTCTATAATTTCCTAAATAAAATAGTTTGATAATATTTAAGAATGAATTTACCTTTCAACTTTGACACCATTATGTCCCAATTGGTTATTTTACCCTTTCCTTTCCTTCTCCTCTCTATTTATACACCATCCCACCATAAGGAGGCATGGCCTTTCAATTTTGTCACTGAAAATTTCAATTTATTTTCTTCTTCAACATTTTCATATTCAAAATATTTATCTAAGGCACTAAGCCAATTAATTAAATCTTCAACACTCAGATTTCCTATATAGGTATATCTACCTTTGGTTTGGAGGTTGCTCCCACTATTACCTTCACAAGCCTCTCTTCAGTTCCTTCTAACTCTAATGCCAATGGTTATTATTTATATCCTTCATCTTCCCTATCACTGACATCTCCAATTTCCACTCCTCTTCTTTGTGTTGTTTCCATAGCTTCCATCCTTCTAACAAGATTTATGATCTCTTCTAAGAGAGTTACATTTGTAGCATGTCTTCTTGCACCTCCTCTTGCTCTAGCTTCCATTTTATCAATATAATCATTTCAATAGTTTAATTGATTCTATAATCCTTCGATTATGCATGATCTTCATGTTTTTATACCAAATTTGATAGCCCTTCTTAGACTATCCATAAACTTACAACCTTGACAAATTAATAATGTAGACATAAAATAAGAGATTCAAGAAACTTCAATATTCCTTGATTAGTATAAAAATTGAGGTTATATTCTTATGGTCTATAAGTACATATTTAACCTCTAATACACTATGGAAAACTAATCCACCTATTGGTTTTATCCATTTTATCTCAAAAGACTGAAAGCCCTCTATGACCTTTAGAAGGCCTAAATGATTCAAAAGGACCAAAATAAGAAACACTTGTATTCAGGACTATAGATCAATTTCAAAAACTTTCTCATAATTATTGATAGATGATTCAACTCTCAAAACATGTTAGAGACTTGATTTTTCCAAGTAATTTCATCAAAACCCTTATAAGAACCTAGTGGCTTTAAAGACCTCCAATAGACCAAAACAAAAAATATTCTTACCAGTAACTTGAAAACGTCTCAAAAAGGTATAATTAAGTGTATTGAAGATGATTCTATACTCATACAGGGTTTGGAATTTTAACTCCAAGCGTTTCACATAAAAACCTCAAACTCTATTTTTGGTCTACTAGACCTAGAGGCCTAATGGTGATCCAATGGGTCAAAACCTAAAGTATTACCTTTCAAATGAAAATAAATCCTCTAGAATGTCTATACTGAAATATATAAGGTGTTCCCATCTTTTAATTCACTTTTCTAGACTAAAATTTGAAGTTTCTAGACCAATCTCTCTCCTCATTGTCAATAAAACACATAATTATCGAGGGATCATACACTCAATATTTAATAAATGCCATGGTACAAAAATTCCAAGTCTAAAAACACTCATATAATCTTATAAACAATTATTTATGGGTATCCCTGAGATTTGGTGAAATTTAAAGGGTTAAAACTTGAGTTATTAGCCTTTTTGAGAGTAAACCCTATAACTAAGGTTTTACATAGTTTCTCAGGGCCAAGAGACATTTAGTGATTATTCATAGCCTATTTAGGCTCTTTCAAAGAACTAATGATTTTATATGATCCTAAACTCCTTATACTACCTTTTTCAATCCTTAGATTGTCTTCATGCATGATGTGTCACATGGTTTAAGAGCATTGTCATCAACTTGTAGACGCAAATTTCACATAAAACACAGAGTTCAATACTGGTAAAGGAAACAAAACATAAATATAATTAAAGCTTAGTAGATTTATATTGATCAAGGTAGTATACATTCATTAAAATTTTCTTCCTTTAAAACTTCCTTGAATTGTATTGAAAAACATACAAAAATATAAAGACTCTTACTGTCTACAATGGCAGATTATGTTTTTCTGAAAGTGTAACCTCCAAATGCTCATTTTTTTTCTTTTTATGCTTGAAATTTCTCTTGTACACCTCCTTATTAGTAGGGTTGAGGGTTATCAAATGATTAACATATTCTCCAATCTTAGGAAGTCCCATTTTGACCTAGGATTCTTTTCAACTACTCAGCCTTAAGATAGTAAAAGGCCTAATTATGAGAGATTTGATAATTACATTTTCTCTTTTTGATCTTTAAGATTACTATGACACTTAATAAGGTCTAAAATAATCTTGCCTACATTACACACACATAAGAAACCTAAGGCAACTCAAAATAATTTACAAATGAATATAATTATTCTCATAGTTACATATTAGATATTTAAAATTTTAAATTCTAAATTTTGGAGGGAAAACACTCCAAATGACCTAAGAGACTTAAAATAAGTTAAAAATGCTCGATTAAATCTTATTTATACTATTCATGCATCCTAAAACTATTGACACTACCTATAATGACCCATTTATATGTTTTATAAGATGCTCTTGCATCACAACTCACGTTTACACCAAGGTTGGGGGCATATGTTCTTAAATATATCTATATATATGAATTTTAAAGTTTAGATTTGTCCTAATATTAGATTTAATGATTCATAATGAGGCATCCTTTCAAATCAAACTACTAAAAGGCAAGATGGTTGCATCGACACATAGGTGTAATCCTAACCTAGCTCTTATTACTTTTAAGAATTTCAAATAATTTAAATTTAAGATTTCATACACTAATTATATATTGTAACATGCTTTTGGTTGTAGGTTAGTTAACCAAAAATCACTCAAGTTGGCATCACACAAATAAAATGCATATTATACACACCCAAGTATGCATTTATTTCCTTTAAACTAATAATTTTATTATTAGATTAAATGAGGGGGAATGTAGATACTAAAATATGATTTATGTAGTACCCCAATCTTATACACTTGGAAAATATCCATCATGGATGTACCTTTTAATTATAAACTTGATTGTTATCTAAAGGCTCTCTTTCATTATCTCTTTGTGCCTAAATTTTTTATCTCTTAGTCTAACCATTATTATCCTAATGACTAGATATTCTATATTGTGAAAAAAGCTCTAAACCTGACTATTATCATTCACTACCAATTCTAGACCTACAACTATTTTCTAGCTTCTTGGACACTTTCTTCTTAGACAGACACCTACATCAATGCAAGTGTCCCCTTTTCCTTCAAAGTATCTAGTGCCCAAAATTCATACAATTTGTAAATAAAACATATCTTAAAGGTTGACCTAAGTGATTTAGTGCAAGATATTTTCAAAATGTATTTATATATGTCATCATTTAGATTTTTCACCCATCTTTGTATGGTAGTGTGTTGTGCAGTATGAGTTAAAATTATGGGAAATATAATGACATAATGGGATCATTTCCAAACTATTGGACCTTGGAAAATTGAGGTGAACCTCTGGAGAAGCTGACTTCCTTTCACTAAGTTTGGTGTAACTAATATATTACTAGTTCATGTTAAAATACTATTTCTTAGCGATCTTATTCTTAACTAGGGTTTGACTTATGCGAAATAATTTATCCAATAGTAAAAAAAGATAGATGGACTATGTTGAGGTACCCATATTTATATAAGAAAATCTCTTGAAAGTTGAGTTATCAAAACCCTATAGTTAGTTGTAGAACAAGAAAATTTGGGAACTTCATTCAAACGACATCCTCTTAAGTTTAGAATGGCGTCCTTAGTCAGGTAGATGGATAGAAAAATACACATGTAATTGTTAGGAATTTTAACAAGTGATGGAGGAGTGGAAAAATCTATTGGCATCTTCATGCAAACATCCTCTTCATTTGAGTTTAGATGTTATCTTTTCCAGGGAATGAGGTGCCAAAATGAACTAATACTTAGTTAAGTTGAATGTTTTTAGGCATTTTAAGTTATAAGTTAAACAACCTAATTTGTATTTTTGAGTTTAGACATTTAAAACTTTTTAAGTCATTCAAATTTGATAAAATGGAAATTGTAAATTACAACATCAGTTTTTGCAAGTTAATTAACTCAAACTTTGTCGAAAGGAAAAGTGCAATTTACAAGTGTCACTTTTACAACTTAAAGCCTATCAAAAAGATACTTGAAAATTATAAGTGGCTCTTTCTCTAAAAGAGCTAAAAAAATGATAGTTGTAATTTGTAACTTGTAGTTTTACAATGTCTTTTGCAACAAAGAAATGTAATTTACGAATGTTTTTTTATAATTAATTTAAAGAATTAGTTTACAACCATGACCTCTGAAGATTCATTATCCTTCTTTGCTTGTATTTTTTCAGTGTAACCATCAATTTTTTTGAAGATATCATTGAGGTGATCTTCTTTAGGACCAAGTGAATATAGGATGTTTATCTCACATTCTACCATTATTTTAAAGAGTTCTCTAGATGCATCCCTTTATACTTGAGTGTCTTTCCCCATCTAATACAGTGTATAGTGATACCTAATGAATCAGTGGATGGAACTCAAGATAAATGTCATATCCCATGATAAATCTCTCTTGACCACTCCTTTGAACTTGTACTAAACCTCTTGATCTGAAAGGATTTGATGTTGATGATTTGTTGCTTCACGTGATAATCTACTAAGTAAATCTTCAATGTCATAGATTATATTCATGTCCTTATCACATGTAGCCTTAGGCTTATTAATACTCTTAGTGAGTATATTGATTCTGAAATGGGTTGCCCTATCCAATTCCTCATGCTCTACATCACTTTTCAATATCTTCTTTGAAATCAAGGTATTAGTCTCAATCAAGTCAACAACTTATAATTTTGGGAAGAGTAGGTTTAAGCTTTTAATCTCTTCCTCATATTTTCTTATTTCTACTTTCATGGATGCCTAATCATCTTTTAGAGTCTTATAATAGTCTATTACTAGCTCAATTACTCTATTTCCTTTGATGTTAAGCTCCTCAACCTAATCTTTATGGCCCTTTCCATAATGCTAATCTCTATCACTACTTCAAGTGTTTATTTGTCAGGGATCTAAGCAAGAGACTGAGTTTGTTGGGCTACTAGCTCTATAATTTTTTTTAGAGTAGTTGTCAATTGCTAAACTTTATTCTTTAATTCATCCTTTATGTCCTTGTCACTATCCATCTTCTCAAAAAGAGAGCTAATGCTTGAATGAACATTGTGTTTCAGTCCCTCTCTTGTAAGATGACCCAGGTGCACTTTAGGTATTTGCTAATCCCCCAACACTAGATCTTCTTTTTATTTGTTTGGTGGGGGGAATACAATTTCCACATATCTCTCCCCCACTAAATCATATGATATCCTAGATATGGTTTTGGGGCATGCCTTTGATATTTTAGATGCCTTCAATAGAGAAAATTCCAGTGTGCTAGGTGACACCATTTGCTTACACTTTTTTATTACTGATTGTGCTAACCAGCTTGGGGTGGTAACCTATGAGTCTGGCAGTATCATATATGAATCTATAGCTAAATTTTTTATACTGGTGGTTATCATGACAAGTTTTGTATCTATTACTAATGATTCTATTAAATTCTCAGCTAATGATTTTGTGATCTCTTTCCCATTTGTGGGTTGAGAAGCCATACTTATATCAATGGGTCCTTTTATCTCCACCTCCTAGTTGGGGGCTTGGGTTACTAATGGAATGGAAGAGATGGGTATCTAAATGGGTAAAGTGGGTGTTGATGTACTTATTGGGGGTGTGGGAATTTATAGTGACATGAGTGGAAGGGTAGGCATGGGTAGTTGAAATAGGGGAACCTATAGAAGTGTGGAATCTAGGGTAATGAATGAATCAATCAAGGTGGTGGGAACACTCAAATTTGATGAAATGGGGATTATGATGGGAGGCGAAAATAAAGTAGTAACTACCCTAGTGGTTGGGATGGCTAGTGGGATTTTAGTCAAGATGACTAAATTTGTAGCCATATACTACTAGGTGTGTTAGTGATTAATGGAGTAGTAGTGGATATGGGAGATGAGGTAGAAATGATTATGGAAGAGGGAGATGAAGTTGGATTTTAAGTGTCTACTTCTATTTATTGGCTTTCTACCAAGGAACTAACTTGTATAGGTGGGTCAGGTGAAGGTGTAATCATTTGTATTGGAGGACTGGTGGAAATAGGAGGGGTAGCTATTTGGGATGATTGGGTAGTGGAAATAGGAGGTGTTAGTACTATAATTGGTTAAACATCAGAGATAGAAGGGGGTATTAGTTGTGCCTATTGCGTAATAATTATGCCCTTGGTGGAGGTTGGCATTGGTTGATCCATTTGTTGTGTTGCTGCTTTTTGACTACTGGATTGACCTCTTTTAGCATTTTGTTTCTGCTTCCTCTTATGTGATACCACTATCCTACCTACCTATTCTTCTTGGGTTCCATTGCTAAAACCTTCCATTTTTTTATCACACCCTTCTCTTTTACTTATCTCAACTTATCATTGATACTTAAGGTCTGCTTGGTAACCTTGACCACTTTGCCCCTTATCTAGTTAATTGTTCTATTTATTACATGGGTGGTCATATTCATCAATGAGAAAGATTCAGGTTTGGACCACCTGACTAGTGGAAGAGGTTGGGAATAGATATTATTATCATAGTATACCCTATGAATAGAATATTCATCATATTTTAAATCCTTAGGGACTGGTGTCATGTTGTAAGTTTTGATTTTCTCCATGGTCATCTTAGAATAATCTCTCAATCTCACTTCCTCTTCATCTTGCATGTCTTCCTAGCAATTTTCATAGAAAGGAAAATGGGAATATGTGGTGATACCCAATATACTAGTAATTTATCTAGTCACATCATAGAATGGCCTTGCATTAAGAGCTCTTAAGGTCATTTTGAGTCATCTCAGCATCTACACATTTGGATTTATATAAGGAAGGGCATGTATAATAATTTGTGAGTTTCTACAAGCTACCTCACAAGTTATATTAGAGCCCATCTGTCACTTATATACCTTGGAATGGTGTAAAGATAACCATTAAATCCATGCACTTTGATGTATGAATATGTTGGGAATTGAATTAAATATGATCCCCAATTTGTGATCTCATAAGTTACAACATCAGATAATCTTCTTTTTTCTAGCTCTTCGTCAAACATAATTATGATGCAGTATATGAAAACATCATTTATCCCTCTAAAGTGTTATTTTTTGGACTTAAGGGTGAGGTCAGGGTAATAGTTAAAGACCTTGTTGACTTGATCAAGCATGATGTTCAACCATGGGAACACCCTTCCCTTTGCTATTATGTAGACCAAGTATGAGATCATGTAGAATTTGCCTATAGTTTGCACTTCCATCAATTGTTTATGGATGGAGTTAGAAATGAATTGGGCTTAGTGGATATACTCTTTATTTTGGTGGATCACCCATATATATTGGTACATCCAATCCTAATAGTTCTTGGCATCTGGGTTTCTAGTAACTTTATGCAAGAGTATGATCATGTCACCCACTTCATCTTTGAAGTCTATTCTTGCTAGGGTTTTAGGTAGTCTTGTAGATGTGGGTCTAGAGTTTTTTATCCATTGCTTATTTAGAACCCATAGACAAAATATTATTATCTTAATAAAAATTATTTGAAGAGTCAATAGTTATATCAAGATAACTCTCATATTCCAGAATAAAAAACACGGTATCTATAAAAGCAGGGTCAAGGTTTAGAATCATTTCCCCTTTGTCATTCACTAATTTACTCTTTTTTGCATCATAGTTCTTTAGCAATGTGATCACAAGCCTACGGCTCTACACTGATAGTGGGAAGGCTACTACCTGAGGCAATCCATTATCATAAATGTTTGAATCCAATCATTCTTGAATTCAATATTTACCCTATTCCATAAATCAGCTAGTTCTGTGTGACATAGATCTATGTCTGTGATCTCATTAATATTGGAGTCTAGGCTGAGTGGGATACCAAGTCCCTTTGATTTGAACTTCATTTCCTTTCCAGATGTAGGTTCTAGGAAAATTGGCGTGGGAAAACTATTTGCAAAGTTGGTGGGTTCTAGACTTGTAATTACAGGTAAAAAGTTTGATAGGGTTTGGACTTGCAATTACAACTAAAAATTCCATTGGGGATATGTTATGTAATTTCAACTAAAAAGTTTGACAGAGTTTAGATTTGTAATTTGAACTTTCAAAATCTGATTAAGGTTCTAGTGGGGTTGAGGGTTGTTATTGCAGGTCAGATTTCCATGAATTTTGGGAGTTGCATTTATAATGGGGATTTCTACAGGGTCTATGTAGAGAATCTCAAGGGAATATTCAATATTTAATTAATTTTCTCAAACCCTAGATTTATTACAATTTAGTTAAATGATTTGAATTTTTTTGACAAGAACTTAAGAATGCAAACAAGTTTTTGGGAAAATGCAAACAAGTAGAATGAAAACCTTAGATTTTCAAAGCTAGGAATCTTTTCATGATTTCAAAGGAAAGGTACACTTTGATGGAAAACATAGGTAAAATAGAGGAGTACCATGCTTGTAGAGGATGATGATGGTGGTCATGGTGTTTGGTGAACGTTGAGAGGCATGGCTTGGTGACTTCTTTAAAAACTTCTCAATGTGTAGAGCTCAAAATCTATTTTTGCAATGTTAAACAATGCTTTCCAAAAAACTTAATTGCATTAATATAACCTTGTAATAAATGCTAATTAGGTTGATGGTTGGAAAAATGGTAGGAGTAGAGAGGTTTTGGAGTTATGGTGCAATTTTTCAAGTTTGTAAAATTGCATTTTGCATTTTGACCTCTACTTTCTGCCAAGTGGTTTGGTGTGATGGAAACGGGAAAGTGGAACCTGAAGTGCCTTTACAACTTTGTAAGTTGCAATGTGCAACTAGAGTTCTAGTTTTTGTGGGTAAGGTAGATGACGAGAAGAGAAACTTTGATTACACTTTAAAACTTGCAAAGTTGAAAAGTGTAATTGGAGTTCCAATTTCTACAAGTGTAGTGAATGGCAAAAAGTGGGGTTCCACTTATAATTTGTAACTTGTAAAGTTACATATTTCAATTAGACCTCTAGTTTCCACTAGACATTGGGCAAGTGGGAAGTGGAGGTTGGGTTGTAATTTATAACTTTGCAAAGTTGAAAATTGTAATCAAACCTCTAATTTTTGCTAGGTATGTGAAAAGAGGGAAGTAGAGATTTGGGTACAATTTGTAACTTTATAAGTTACAAATTGCACCCAAATCTCTAGTTTTTGCTTGGTATTTAAAAAGGGTTTCCTTGGTCACTTGAATCCTTTTCTTCAAAAATTTAATGGGTTTCACTTAAGGTATAAGAATTTTTTACATTTGTGACACAAAAATATCAAATTTTTTGATGACCTCTATGGGGTGATTGCTTGCTAATCAGTTTCTTTTCAGTAGCCTTCTAGTTCATTAGGCATGGAGTCATTTTAGGCTTAACACACATTAATTGGAGAAGATAAAAAATGAGATTTTGCCTAAATAAAAACAAAATAGAAACAAATTAAGGAAACAAAAACTCCTAATGAGTTGACTTGTGTTAAAGCACTTATTTGGGGAACTAGCTAAACCTAATATATACAATGTTTTTAGAAATAATTACAACCTCAAAAACAAGCTTTGAGGCATATCCCATTGACTGGGATAGGTAGATCCAATCCAATGAGCCTGAATATATAGAATGCATTTGCTCTCTTGCACTGATTTATGATGTATGCACCACTCGATATAACATCAAACTTTGTATGCCTGCCTGGTTTACCTTTTTTAGCATCTCATTTTAGAACCTTGTCTCCTTCATTAAAGTTCCTATCAGATGATTTTTTGTTGAAAGTTTTCTTTATTTGAGCCTAATTTACTTCTATAACTTTCATTGATTGGTTCCTAACTTCTTCTAGATCCACGAGTTCCACCAAATGTATTGTCATTTCATCATTTTCAATCAATTTCAACTGATGATTGAGTTCAAGAGATGATAACTCAATTAAAAATGGAACTCTAGCTTCTATTCCATATACCAATATGAATGGATAATTGCCAATGTCTCTCTTGGGAGAGATCCTATTAGCCTAAAGTGCCAATTTTAACTTTGTGTGCCATGCCCTTTGGTTGTCCTCCATTGTCCTTTTGATAATCCTTATGAGATTTTTGTTGGTAGACTCAGCCAAGCCATTACCTTACGGGTAATAATTGGATAAAGTATTTAGGTATACATTGTTCCTTATAGCCCATTCACTCACTTGAGTTCCCATAAAATCTTTGGCATTGTCTGAGATAATGGTGTAAGGAACACCAAATCTTGTGATAATGCCATCCATGAATTCTAGGATAGATGCCTCTGTGGCATATTTTAATGCAACTACTTCAGTCTATCTAGTGAAATAATCAGTTGTTGTAAGGACCCATTTGTGGCTTGCACTCAATGGTGGATTGATCATGCCAATGAAATCCAATACCCATTGGGCAAATGGTTGGTCAGCTTAGATTGGTTTGAGAGGGAGAGTTGATAATCTTTGCTTGCCTACAAAGTAGGCACATTTCTCATAGTTTTGTACCCATTGATGAACATATTTGAATAGGTCAAGCCAATAATAGCCTCCTCTTGTTATTTTGATGGTAGTGGTTCTTATGGAGAAATATCCACCTGATGGACTATCATAAAATTCCTCGAGTACCTTAGGAATTTGATCTTGCTTTATGCACCTTAGCATGACTCTATTCATATCTTTCCTAAATAATACTCCATCAACAAGAACATAAGGAATATATTGGAGTCTAAAATACATCTTATTGGACTACTGGAAATCATTTAGGTACTCATTAGTATGTAAGAAGATGGTCATGCCATTGATCTAGATATTGAATAGAAGTGGGGTGGCTAGTTAGATGTATATTAAGCATATATTGCATCAGATATTGCCTTAGTAGTTATTATATCAAAATTAAGATGCAAACATAAGCCCTTTCCTCTTATGAGGTTTGTAATTTTTATGTTCACATCATATTCCATGACTTTTATGATCCATCATGCTCTCTTTTCATTTATTTTTGAGCTCAAAAGGAACTCCTTGATGCTTTGGTGACAAACCATCAAGTGAATTTTATTATTGGAGAACATATGCATGAACTTTTTGAGATATTTTATTATAGTATATACTTACTTCTCTATGAAATTGTACTTTTCCTCATAATCATTCAAGGATTGATTGAAGAAAGATATAGGTTGCTCTAATTGTTCTTTATTCTGATAGATCAAAATATATGATACACTACCTTCCCCTTAATGGCATAGAGAATGAAATCATTCTTGTAGTTGGGGTTGACAAGGGTAGGAGCTTGAGAATTAGCCTGCTTGATGGCTTTGAGACTTTCTTTTCCTTCCCGTGTCCAGTTGAAACTAACACCCTTATTAAGCATGATAGTAAGGGGTTTGGACATAGAGGTAAAAGTTGCAACGAACCTTCTTACGAAGTTGATATTTCCTAAAAAAAATTGTTATCCATTTTTGTAGCTCAAAATTTCTAGTGAAGATATAACACTTACTCTCTCTGGGTCTATTACAATACCCTCTTTTGAAACAATGCTTCCTAGTAGTTTCCCTTAATGAACTATGAAAATGCACTTTTTTGGATTGAGGGAAACTCCAAATTTTTTGCACCTTTCAAAAACTTTACTAAGGTGATCCAGGTGTGCAACAACTTTTTTTGAATAAATAGTGATGTCATCTAGGTACACCAGGATCATCTCATTTATCAAACCCCTGAAAGACATATCCATGGCTCTTTGGAATGTAGCACCAATGTTAGTTAGACCAAATGGCATTTTTTATAGGCATACATGCCCCATTTTGTAGTGAAAGTAGTCTTAAACTAGTTACATTCCTGTATTAGGATTTGGTTATATCCAAAACAACCATCTAGAATGGAAAAACTTTCATATCCTTACATAGTTTGAAGAATTTGTTACATAGGTGGATGGGGATAATGATATTTCAAGGATGATTTCTTTAGGTCTTGAAAATCTACACAAATCTTGATTTTACCATTCTTTTTCCTTACAGGGACCAAGTTAGCAACCCAAGATGAGTGATTGATAGGGAAAATTATATTCGCCTCTATCAGTTTGGACATCTCACTCTTCATCAAGGGTTCTATTTTTGGATTGATTGGTCTCTATTTCTATCTAACAGGCTTGGTATATGGGTCAAGCTCTATTGTGTGTTGGGATAGTCTAGGATTAAACCCCTTTACATCTTTATAAATCCAAGAAAATTTATCATCAAATTTTAATACAACTCAATAAAATCTTGCTTTTTGAAAGTATTACATACCTTTTCAATCTTCAATGTTTTGCCCTCTGAAATGACTACTAGCTCATAATCTTCTTCATTGACCATGATATTCTTGTTTTCACATTTCAGCTGATCATCAAAGTTTAAGATACTTTCTAAAGTAACAAGACCCATGGACAATTTGTTTATATTCAATTGAATAATTTGATACCCATATTGATCTTGGAGTCTTGACTAATTTTTGTCTGAGAATTAAGCGTTCTCTCACAAAAAAATCACAATTTGCTGATCATTGTCAAAAACATGCCAGTTGGTTGCCTTGTCAAGAGTAGATGGTCTTATTATCAAATTTACATGTTGGTTGTTGTTTTTATTTATCTCTTCAGGTAAGTTATATTGGGAACCTCTGAGGCCATATGATCAACATCCTTATTCTATGCTCTTGGTACCACTATAATGTTTAAAGTGGTAAGGTCTTTCAATAGGTCTGAAACCCTGTGTTTGTAATATTTTATCAATTTATTCTTGGTTATGCTTTTACATCCTACTTGGTGTCATCCCTAAACATCTCTAACCATTCCAAAATAGAAGATCAACCAATCATACTTCAAGCATACTAGGACAAACACATTACACACTTTGTCATTGTCATACAGACTATAAAAGCACTTCATCTACTCACTAAGAAACCTCCATGATATCACCATGACATCATTGACAACTCTCAAACACTTGGTGAATAATCTGTTCACTATCACCAAACACTTGTAGTGACTATATTCCCCTTTTTTGGCCAGCTAAAGACCTCAAATCAAAGCTTCATATTCAACTACATTGTTAGTGCAGTTAAACTAAAGTCTAAAAGAATAAAAATAACTCTCATTTTAGGGAGAGATCAAAAAATTATTGCATCTACATTTTTCTTGCCTCTTGAGCCATCAAATAATAGTTACCACATTCTCTAGAAATCCTCAACTGGTTTCACAAGGTTTGGGATGATTGCATTATTTTCATGAATGTAGTATGTACCCAACCTGATGTCTTTGACATAATCATAAGGATCAAACTGAAGGGCTGATCCCCATTCATCCAGAAGAGTGTTTTGGATTTATTCCATGGGTGTTTCAACCTCATGGTCATGATCTTGAAATGTGCAATTCATATCCATAGGGATAGGAATGTATGACTCAATGTGGTCTTTATCAATCAGCTCAGCTCTTATCATCACTCTGGTTCCATATTTTTGTCCCAAGTAACATGTGAGACCAATCAATAGATAAATACCCTCCCATTTTTGTAGTAAGGTCTCAAGAAAGGTAGATAGAAAAATAGGGGGTAGGTCAATAACTAAGATATCTAGGGATATGGATAAGCTTGGGCATGTATGAATGGTAAGGCTTAAACCTTTTATAGTCACAAATGTTTGAATAGTAGTCAAATATAATTGAACCACACTTTTTGTGACAAGTATATATTTAATATCAAGATCATCAACTATTTTCTTGGGCATAACAAAACTGCTAGCCCCTGAGTCTACCATGCAATTATGTATGAGATTTTTCCCAATTATGAGTGAAAGGTAAAAAAGGGAGGCTTAACATTTTTAATGGATTTTGTGTCCATTTGAGGTTGACATAAATTAACCGCAATAGTGGGTCCCTTAGCTGGGACCTTATCTATTATTTGGAAGTTTTTAAATCTTTCTAAAGTAAGTCCCTCTGTGTTAAAATAGATAGTGCTTCCCACATGGTGAAATTTAAGTGAGTATTATTCATTTGTTCTACTATAATGAAAGGAATGTTACCAACCTTTGTTGGTGCCTTTGTGGGAGCTATATATTCTTTCATGAGATTTGGGGTCAATAATTTTGACTTTGACTAGTCCAGGTGGTCTTTAAACTATGTTTCCTTTTGCAACTTCTTGCACAACTTTAGAAGTTGTAGCCTACTCAACCTTGGGGGTTTGATCACTTTTGATTTCCCTTTAATTAGAGCATGTATTTGCTACCACTAAATTAACACCATTTATTAGTGTTTCCTCCTGATTTACACCACAAAAATCCTCCTCTTTCTAGTTCAAAAGAGTAGCTTCATTTTGATCAGGCTCTTGTATATCTTCCTACTAGTAAGTAACTTCCTCTTGCTACACTTGGGTGTTTGATATACTTTGCACCATCAAGACTTGACTGATGACACCATTATGGCAAGCATTCTTATTATGTGGTTGAGCACAAGGATAACACTACTCGTATTCCTGAGCTAGGTTATTCTGAATAGCTACAATGGCTTTAAAAGTACCTAGTGCAGGTAGAGCTTGGATGTTTAGAGGCTTTGCTTACATGTTTTGACTTTGAGGTTGTGAATTGCCTTGATATGGCTACCTATTACGCTAGTATATTTGGTTAACTTGCTAATAAGGCTCGTAGTTTTGGGATTGTTGCCTTTTCATCACTACCAACTCATTGCCAAAGCTTTTAAATAGTGACTTAACCTCATATAAATCATCAGTAAGGGCAAGAAGTAAAGTTGGTGCATTGATTATGGTGTGAATTGGGGAAACAATAGGTTGCATAAGAAGCATTTCTGGAAATAAAGGCATTGGAGGCCATGGGGTAATTTTTGTACCTCAAATTAGGCAATTTTCTATTGTTATTGCAATTTCATAGGCACTGGGGAGTGTGGTGCCACCCATTGAATGAATCTTGACAAGTATGTCACTAGTTAAAGCTCTCAAGTAATATAGGAAAGTATTATTTGGGGTTGGTTTAACCAACATTGGTATCCTATTCCTTGTCTTTTAAAAGTAAAAATTAAAATCACTCATGAACTCATGAGGAGCTCAATGAATGGTGGTTAGTTGTTCAACTAGGGAGAGGTGGTCGCTCTTATCTTTAAATTATGTGATACGGTAGACCCTAGATCATCCCATACCAAGATGGAATTGGGAAGCAAACATATATACCATTATAAGGCTTTACCCTTGAATGAGGAGGTAATAAGTCTGATTGCAACATTTTTTTGAGCTATATTGTGAATTGAGCAGATGTTATCAATGTCTTATATGTGTTCAATGGGAGTAGTGGAAGTTTCACCAATAAAATAAGGAAGATTTTTTAGAGCCGAGGTGGGTATATCATCATATTGGGTGAACTATAGTGGGATGCCTCCATTGGAGGCTATAAAATTTTTATTTCTCAAGGCCATAATAGGAGGTATGAAACAACTATGGGTATTTTTAGGAGATGCAAATAGATTTTTAGGATATAATCTAGTATAAGGTACAACTAATCTTGATTTATTTTTATGTGCAAATGAAAATTCTTGTAAGTTAGTTTTCTTACATTCAATAGACAATCTTTTCTATATCTTTGGCATACGTAAACTTAGATTTCCTAAATTCATAAGCTAGTGGAGTCACTAAGTGATTTTGAAATGTGTATGAGGCTCATACAATGTTTGTTGAGAATAACACCAATCTCTTAGTTATGATCTTTGTGTTCTACTAGGTGTGCCAAAAACTGTTATCACTTATATTTTGCACCCATCTTTGTATGGTAGTGTGTTATGCAGTATGAGTTGAAAAATGTTGGAAATGTAATGAAATAATAGGATCACCTCCAAGCTGTGGGACCTTAGCAAATTAAGCTGAACCTCTAGAGAAGGTTGACTTCCTTTCACTAAGTTTGGTTCAATTGATATATTACCAGTTCACATTAAAATACTTTTTCTCAGTGATCTTGCTCCTAACTAGGGTTTGACTTGTGAGGAAAAGAGTTTTATAAAATGAATTTGTAATACTAGAAAATGGTGACTATGCCAAATATTTATAGTGGAAATTAAGCTTACTTTATATGAACACAATAAAATGTTTAATATGTTGAGTTTGTTAAAGCACAATCTTACACAAATATAAGATCAAAGGTAATATGTAATCTTTATCAAATAAGGAACATATTTCTTTATTTTTTATCAACAAATTTTCAAAAGGGCATAAATAATATCACAAATGAATTTATATGACTAAAACAAGAATCAAAACATTCAAAAAATTTACAAGTAGTCATGCATACACAAACAAGACACACATAAGGAAGGCCAAACTTCAATCTATTATCATTCTCCAGGTTTCAACATGTAGATCAATTGTTCAAAATAAAAAATAATTTCTCCAATAGTAAAAAAGATAGATGGGTTATGTTGAGGTACCCATATTTATACAAAATACTCTCTTAAAAGAGGATTTATCGATATCCTATTCCTAGTTGAAGAGCAAGAAAATCTAGGAACTTCATGCAAATGACACCCTCTTTAGTTTGGAATGGTGTCCTTAGTGAGGTAGATGATTGGAATAAGAAACATGAAATTGCTAGGCATTTTAACAAGTGCTAGAGGAGTAGAAAAATCTATTGGAATCTTCATGAAAACTTCCTCTTTGTTTGATTTCAACTACTGTTATCATTTCCAGGGAATGAGTTACCAAAATGAATTAATACTTAGTTAAGTTGAATGTTTTTAGGTATTTTAGGTTATAACTTATAAAACCTAATTTGTATTTTTCAGTTGAGACTTTTACAAGTTTTTAAGTCATTCAACTTTGACAAAATGGAAAGGGTAAATTACAACATTAGTTTTTGCAAGTTAAGCAACTCAAACTTTGTCAAAATGAAAAGTGCAATTTATAAGTTTCACTTTTACAACTTAAATCCTATCAAAAAGATACTTGACAATTACAAGTGGTTATTTCTCTAAAAGATAGCTACAATTTACAACTTGTAGTTTCACAATGTCTTTTACAACAGAAAAATATAATTTACAGAATGTATTTTTACAATTAATTGAAAGAATTAGTCTACAACCATGACTCTGAAGATTCATTATCCTTTTGTTGTATTTTTATAATGTAAGCATCAAAACTTTTGAAGATCTCTTGGAGGTGATATTCATTAGGACTAAGTGAATATAGGTTGATTATCTCACATTCTGCTATTATTTTAGAGAGTTATCTAGATGCAACCTTGTATACTTGAGTGTTTTTCCCCTTATAATATAGTGTATTATGATTCCCGATGAATCAGTGGATGGAACTCAAGTTGAACATTGTATCCCTTATTGAATTTCTCTTGACCACTTCTTTGAACTTGTTCTAAACCTCTTGAACTGAAAGGATTTGATCTTGATGATCTATTAATTCACATGACAATCTACTAAGCAAATCCTCAATGTCATAGAGTGTATCTGTGGCCTTATCACATGTAGTCTTATCCTTATTAATACTCTCAATGAGTATCCTGATTTTAAAATGGGCTACCCTACTAGTTCCTCATGATTTGCATCATTTTTCAATATTTTTTCTAAAATGAGGGTATCAGTCTCAATCAAATCAACAACTTGCAATTTTAGGAAGAATTGGTTTAACCTTTCAATCTCTTCCTTGCATTTGCTTTTTTATGCTTTCATGGATGCCCGATCATCTTTCAGTGTCTTTTTATAGTCCATTACTAGCTCAATTACTATGTTTACTTTTGTGATAAGCTCCTTAATTTGATCTTTTGTAACCCTTCCCATAATACTAATATCTATCACTACTTCAAGTGTTTCTTTATCGAGGAACTAAGAAAAAGATTGAGTTGGTTGGGCTATTAGCTTTATAAACTTATTTAGAGTAGTTGTCAATTAATCAAATTTATTTTTGAATTCATCCTATATGAAATTGTCACTATCTATCTTCTTAAAAATAGAGCTAATGCTTGACTAAACATCATGTTTCAATCCCTCTATTGTAAGACGACCTAATTATACTTTGGATATTTGATAATCCCCCACCACTAGATTTTCTTTTTGTTTATCTGGTGTGGGGATTAGAATTTCCACATATGTCTCCCTTGATGAATCATATGATATCTTGGATATGGTTCTAGGGCCAGCCTTTGATATTTTGGATGCTTCCAATAGACCAAAGTCTAGTGTGTTGGGTGACACCATTTGCTTTTGCTTCTTTATTACTGATTGTGCTAACCATCTTGGGGTGGTAGCCTATGAGTGTGGCACTATCATATATGAATCTATAGCTAAATTTTCTACACTGGTGGTTATCATGAAAAGTGTTCTATCCATCATTGATGTTATTGCTAAATCCTTGACTGATGATTTTACTATCTATTTCCCATTTGTGGGTTGAGAAACCATAGTTGTATCAGTGGGTCTTTATGTCTCCGCCTCCTAGGTGGGGGATTAGGTTACTGATGAAATGGAAGAGATGGGTATTTAAATGGGTAAAGTGGGTATTGATGTGTTTATCAGGGGTGTGGGAGTTAGGAGTGACATGAGTGGAGGGGCAAGTATGGGTAGTTGAAATAAGGGAACCTGTGGAAGTGTGGAATCTAGGACAATAAAGGAATCAATCAAGGTGGTGGGAAAACTTAGAGTTGATCAAATGGGGAATGTGAAGGGACATGAAAATGAATCATTATCTACCTTAGGGGTTGGGATGGCTAGTGGGATTATAATCAAGATGACTGAATCTACATCCATGTACTGTTGGGTGATGTTAGTGATTAACAAAGTAGTAGTGGATATGGGTGATGAGGTGGAAATGATTATAGAAGAGGGAGGTGAAGGTGGATTTTGATTGTCCACTTGTGTTGATTGGATTTTTTCCAAGGAAGTAGCTTACACAGGTGGGTCAGGTGAAGGTGTAATCACTTGCACTGGAGGACTATTGTAAACATGAAGGGTAGCTATTTGGGATGATTAGGTAGAGGAAATAAGAGGTGGGAATACCATTATTGGTTGAACATCAAAGATAAGAGGGGGTACTATTTGTGCGTTTTGAGAAGCAACTATGCCCTTGATGGAAGTTGACATTGGTTGATCCATTTTCTATGCTACTACTTCTTGGTTACTAGATTGACCTATTTTAGCCTTTTATTTTTACTTCTCTTATGTGATACCACTGGCCCATCTGCCTGTTCTGCTTAGGTTCCATTGTTGGAACCCTCCACTATTGTTACCACACCCTTCTCTTTTACTTCACTCAACTTATCACTGATACTCAAGGTCTCCTTAGTAACCTTAACTACTTTGATCCTTAGCTAGTTAATTATTCTATTTATTACATGGGTGGTCCTATCCATCAATGGGAAGGATTTAGGTATGGACTGTATATGCATAATATTTTCAAAATTTTATCAATTACTAACTCTCATTATCTTTTAGGAACCTATCAAGTCTCAATCTTTTTAAGTGCATACCTTAAGGAGTGCATAGGGAAAGGGGTGGGAAGACCATTAGTACTTCATAGGATTATTGTCCCTTTTACCACTTGTTATCTACACACTTGTCTCTTGAAAACCATTTTCACAAGTTTTTCCTCCTATTTTCACACTCCTCAATTATTTTCCACCTTCCATCCCTCTTTTCCTTACCTAAGCCCCTTTTTGATAATTTACATAACTATGTTAGTTGTGTCAACCCTATATTATTTTTGACATTAGCTTACATTGCCATCTTAGTTCATTATTCAACATGTTTTATTGTCAAATTCACTACTAGGTCAACTAGGTCGACCTTGTCAACCAATTTTTTTGGAAGGGCTTATTGTTAAATACACACACACACACACACACACACACACACACACACACACACACACACACACGTGTTCATTTCACCATTATTTTGAGAAGAGAAGAAGAGGTATTGTGCATCTGCTTATCCACCATTTTACTTGAGGATCAAGCTTAAGGTTTCATAATTTCTTTGGAGATATGGATCTTATCTTGTAGAGAAGTCTTGTGGATGCATTGATAGGTTGTGTAGCCTTAAGATAATTTATCCTTATCATCATTACATACCATAACAACCTATTATGAATCACCTTGGCTAAGAGAGAGATTAAGGTTTAGTGGGTTCATCATCAAAGGTAAGTATTCCTAACTTTGTTCCTCCTTTGTAAAAGTAGATAGATATGCATTGTACTTCTCTTCCATGCATTAATATTTTATATACATTAACATGAGTATATGTCTCTTATGCATGCCTAGTTTTTTTCTTTATTACCCCCACTTTGTGCCATAAGCTTTGGTGAGCACTAAATTTGACCAGACTTTACTTGTTATTATTTTAGTGACTATAAAACATAGGTTTAGTTAGGGTTTTTGCATGATTGTGCTTGACTAGAGTCTTTGGAACCCTCCATAGTATGGTTTATTATGATAAGAGATCCCCTAATTGGGTCTAGTGGATCCCCATATTATTCATGTTCTCGATTATCTAATGTATCCCAAATTGAAAGTGTAAGTATGAAATATCTTATCTGAGTTAGGATTGATTTATAAACATGATGCATTTTTGATTGCATACATTCTAGAGAAACCCAATGTGAATTTAACCCTTGTAGGTTTTCTTTCACATTTTTATTATTTTATCATTTTATTTATTATTTTTCTATATTTATGACACTAGGGTGATAGTATCAGTACAGTTCTAACTTCTATGCATAGGTTTAACACATAGTCATATCAAGATAACTCTATTATTTCTGTGTAGGTCATCATCAGATACAAGTTACAAGATTAAATAGGTTGATAAAGTATTCTTTTTTAGCTTTCAGATAATAAACTAGGTCGACCCTATTGACATAGTTTTACTGACAACTTCCATATAAAAAACTAGGTTGACCCGGTCAACTTAGTTTTACAGACAACTTCTAGAAAATAAACTAGGTCGACCTTGCCAACTTAGTTATTTTTACAAGCTTTAGTAGTAGGGTTTTACATAACTAGGTCAACCTTGTCGACTTAGTTGGCATAACTTTCAAGTAACTTTAGCATAAATTTTTAAAATTCTAAACATCTTCCAACCTTTCCTCTCTTTCTCTATCATTTTTGTTATTCATTATAGTTATATTTTTCATAGTTTGTAGTCTTTAAAACTACCCCTTATACAACAAACTAGGTTCAATATGTCAACTTAGTTCTATATTTTGTCTTTTGTCTAGAAGACTAGGTCAACACTGTCTATGTAGTTCTTTAACAGACCCTTACTTTAGCAATACAATAGTGACACTTTCAACTCTGTTCTATAATCTTTGCATACACTATCATCTGAACTAACATTGAACTATGTTTCAAAGTTGGAATTAATACTTATCTTCTAATAATTAGTTCATACTTTCACTTTTTGTTACTTGCATGCTTATAATAGATCACATAGTTTAATTAGGTGGTTTTTAAATATACCATTTAGTTACACTATTTTTCTCTTTCTTGCACACACTACCAAATCACATAATCTAAAAATGCATTTAAATAATTATCTACCCAAGGCTTACCTACTTGGATTTCATCACCAAGGGGGAAGCCAACTTGGTTTTTTAGCCAAGTATAAACATGTGGTTAATGGTATATATTGTCAAAGCACTTAATACCCTTATCTTTGGGGTGTGTGAAGTGAGGGGGTAGGCCCTAATGCCAAGCTAGTACCATTGCCAATACAAATCCCTTTCAGCCTAAATGTCATGAAACCTTATCTAGATTGATTTATAATTCCCTAATTACAACCAACTTCCCTATCACATTAATCAAACTTTATAATAATTTAGCAACACTTAGGATGACTACTTAGTTAGCATTTACTTTCCAAGTTAACTACTTTCTCTTTGCTCAATTACATGTTGTATTGAAAAAAATTGCATTGGAAAATGTTGGTGCAAGGTTTTATGCTATGTGCCTCAATTGGATCATCTTCATTGACCCAATTGATTGTGTGTTTACTTCCATTTCTTGCCTTTAAAGTACACTACAAACTTTTTCATATTTTTAGAACACTGTTATCTCTATTGACACAGTCTCTTACAGACTGATTTACCTATCTCCCGAGCATACTAAGTTGACTATGTTGACTTAGTATCATTGAAAACTATCTCCTTAACATACTAAGTTGACTATGTTGACATAGTATCATTTAGAACTGTCTCCCTAACATACTAGGTCGACTGTGTCAACTTAGTATCATTCAACATTTGCCCTATTTTTCCTCCTAGCTTTCTGATATCCACTCTTGCTTGGCATCATGAAGCCTCTTATAAAATTATTTCTTGATAGTCTTAACCCATTACAAATGTACATGGGTTATTCTCTCTTACCTTGCATGTTCACCATAGAAGCCAACTCTTTATGTTATAGTTATTTGTCACATGGTTCTAAATCTTCTCAATCTCAATCTACCCCATACCGTATAGTAGATCCAGATAATCCTATTATACAAATCCTAAACCATGATAATCATATACCTTATACCAATTTTACGCCTTCTAACTCTAGAAGTTGTAAACTCATCAACCCATCTACATCAAATGTTGGAACCTCACATTATGTTCCACCTCTTACAACCAATGTTCAAAATATTCTTTTTACACCCATAATAAGATCACCAAGCCTTATCACTTCCTAATGTAACATGGTTGAAACTACTTAAATTGATAATCTAGATGATTCTTAATTATTTAAAAACCTTGATGATAATACTATTTACACTCCTACCAAGAATGGTGGATTTATCAAGCTTCCTTCTTCTTCTACCACACTTAAGACAACTAACACTAATGTTGGGAATCCTCTACCTATAAAGAATCATCCTCCCACAAATACTAACAATACTCTTCCTAACAACACTAATACCCCACCTTCAAATCCACAACTCAACACAACTCAAATTCTTACTCAAATAGTTCAACAAATAAACATCATGCAAATAACTAATCATTCCCAAATGATGAAAATACAACAACATTTATTACACATGCCTATTCAACCAACACAAGTCATCATGTCTCATCTAAATCCAAATTTTGTCCCTCCTCTCAGAGATTGCAATGGGAATATCATCCCTCCACCTCCAATGAAACACAAAATGCTTCAACATATTCAAAATGAATCTTTAGCCCCATTCATTACATCTATATATATTGGAAAAATTTCTCCAACTATCACATATAATGGGACTAAGGACCCTACTATATTTCTTAAGTCTTTTGGTAATATCTATAAGGAATGGGTCCAAAATAACACCTTTACTACCACCAAAATCTTAGCCAAAACCTTTGTTCGTGATGCACTTGAATGCTACAACCAAATTTTTAGACATTCCATCTCACAACTAGAAGATTTAGTCAATGCCTAGTGAAGTAATTCCAACATGATGACCTTCATACAAATTACCTTAGCCATTTCATCAATGCCAAGTAACTTCCTAAAGAATCTGATCACACTTTCATCAAATGATGGAAGTTTATCACTCATAAAGTAGACCATAACGTGAATGATGATACTCTTTAAAAACTATTTACTATTGATCTTAAAGTTGCATTTTAATACAAAGTTTGAATCTTTTCACCTAAAACTTTACAAGAAGCCTTAGACCAAGACAAATGGCAAGACTTTCTAATGACTCAATTTGAAACCCCTCAAATAGCTAATAAATAACCTCTCCAATAATTTTATCATATATTGATTCATCTAAGCCTTCCCAAACTCAAAATGGAGTATCCAATTCAACCAATTTTAACCCAACCGACCCTCCTTTGAGTCTAGAATAACTTAAGAAGAAATTGCCACCCTCTAAACCCCTGAGCTTTGATCCTTCCAAAGCTCCTCCAAAATGGTACAATCGTGATAAATTTTGTTGGTGGTATGCTACTATAGGTCATTATCATGAGTCTTTTCTTGATCTTAATTGATTTCTTCTTTCTTCCTTGTTTGGTCCACATTTCAATCTTGATACTCTCATAAAACAACGTTATCAAGCCTATCTTCAAACTTCTCATATTCAATCTCAAGAATCACAGTCACATCAACATCAACTACTTAATGAACAACAATAATTACCCCATACCTACACCTCATCCATTAATTTTGTTCAAACCACATTTGATCCTTCTTCCTACACTAATAAGGAAAGGATATCTAACATGAACAAATTTACACATATCTTTGCATCCATTGAACCTCAAACTCTTAGATCACATGAACCAAAAGAGTACTTAGTTTAATTGCCTACTCCAAAATGTATCATACATGGTCCTCCTTTACCTACTTTACCTACTTTACCTCCTTTACCTCTTACTACCTCTCCTACACATCATATGTCACATTCAACATCTTTAAAATGTAAAGAACCAACGCATTTACATCTATCCAAATGCACCTACCATCTTAATGCACATCATTATAATGATTTAATGTTAACTCACTCCAACTCACTTGTTGGGGCATCTTGTGATGCCCATCCACATGCTCCTTCAGACTTTGGGGCATCTTGCAATGTTCATCCCTACATCCACTTACCCATTGGGGCATCATCTGATGCCCACTCTTATTCTAAAATGCATAATAACAACCAAATTTAGCTTTAAGAGACCTTCTAAGACTTATAGACTTGTATTTCACATGCTCATCTTTGACATAAACATTATCATAGGTATTGTTATTTTTTGTCTCATGTTTCTTTGTTTGTGTACACTTTACTTCTTTTAGTTTTACTTTACTAGCATCATCATTTTCACCTTTGGATTATTTGGTTTTATTACACATTACATTTGACATTTTTCATTTTCATCCTTATATATCTCTTTTATTTTTGTTTTTTAATGTCATTTTTTGCCTTAGTAGCTTTATGATTATTTTCCCCTTATTTAGCATTCACCTCATTGGTGTTCACCTTGTGAGTTTTAGTGTAAGACCATGGATAGGACTTGGCCTTCCTCACAAATTACCACATTAAAACATCTTTAAACCACTTTTGGGGATGACTGTTACTTTCATTGGTGCTTTTACTAGATTTGTTGTAGGTTAATATGGCTTCTCTAATGACATGATTATCATAGCATAGCCCCATCTATTTCATAACACTATTTTACCTCCTTGTGATTAGTTACAAGCATATTCATCATTGTATCACTTATTAATTAGATGGATCTCTCATGATCCCTATATTTCCCTTATTTCATTTCATTTGAGGCTCACATCAGTCATTTTTAATATTACATACTTACTTGTGGGCAAGTCTAGGCATCTTTAGACACCTTGGTCTTTAGGTATTTTTCTCTAGTGACTAAGTGTAAACTCTCTTATGTTTATCATATTTAACACCCATTTTTGGTTTTCCAAATCCATATGATAAAGAATAGAAAAAACCAAATCATAAAATACAAACAAAAGGCAATGATCGAAAAGGCAACATTAAAAATTTCAAAAGTTAAATCACACTAAAAGATGTGATTCTAAGCACATATCCTTATTCTAGTTGAACCTTAAACTCCATAGTTGACCTCATAATAGAGCTAAAGCCCTTTGGGGTGAAGTAGGGTAGAAGATTAGAAAAGGGTAATGAAAAAATATTTTAGTGCTACTTACTTTCTCATGTAAGTACCCAATCTTTGAAGTAGATCGATGACTCTATAAGAGGTCCTGAGGAATGGGGAACACATTGTGGGAAGGTATATCCATTTTAATTTTCATTTATATAGCCTTCATGGGATGATATATATACTTCAGTTTTTATCCCAAGTTTTGTGTTCATTAGTCAAAATGTCCTAAGTCCTTGGTGTTGATAGTTCTTAGTCTTTGTCACTTGCCTAGTGTGTCTCATTATTGCTAAGGATATTCACATCACCCATGTGGCACCTCACATTCATTATTTATATCATCTTTTCCTTATATTCCCCTTCTTGGATATTATTTTTAGCTGATCACATAGACCTTATTACACCTCTTAATTTATAGTTTATGAGTTGTATTGTAAGACCTTGGATAGGACCAGGCCTTCCTCACAAACACCCTAACACCATTTGCTTACCACACCATCTCATTATCATCCTAGTCATGTCATTAAGTGGTTATGTTTTCTTACATTGTATCTCAGAACAAGCACTAAGTTTGAGTCTTCATCCATTAGAGCTTTTGATATTCATTTCTCCATCATGTTCTTATTTGATTTTTGCAGACTTCACTTATTTTATATATGACATTTGGCATTCTTACATGTTTCTCTTTATGTATGACTGCTTCATGTTTGTCTCACATCTTGAATTACATTTCATTTTCAATCATCCATAGTTTTATTTATGTTTCATTCAACATGCTTATCTTTCATGGGGTTAAATTTCACTTGCTTACATATCTTTGTTAGAGTTTTCTTGCATTGATATTTATTTATCATTTATGTTTTACATGCTTTCCAACATGATTTAATATGCTCTACATTACTTTTTGCCATTTATGTTTTACATGCTTCCCAACATGATTTAGTATGCTCTACATTCATTTTTACCATTTATGTTTTACATGATTTCCAATATGATTTACTGTGTTCATTTGCCATCATTTTGTCATTCATTTTCCTTCAATAATCTAACATTGCCTTAACAATCCTAATTTGTAAATTCTCCTAAGACCCTCATATATTTGTCTCTACCAACTCTTTTTCCAAACCATAAAATATTATGGAATCTTGATGTCGTAGAGAATTTTTTCCACTATTATATACCTGTATTACAAAAATTTCAATTTTTTGCTCTTTTTTGCATTAATCTTTACAAGTTCACCTAATGTTCTTCACATTAGACACCTTCACTTTTCTCACAGTTTCCTTCTTTATCTACAACACTAAGGTAAGTAAAGGTATGCATTTTTCAATTCTATACTTTCATTTATCTTATTTTCTCCTTACGTCATTTTACTTAACATCAATGTTATGTGTCATCATGTTCTATTCTTGAAGTGCCATCGCATGTTGCACTCATGTGACACGTGATGAGATTTGAGTGGGGCATATGTATACACATAATATTTTCAAAATTTTATCACTTAATGATGTTGTTTGTCTTGTAGGAACCTATCAAGTCTAAATATCTCTGAGTTTACACCTTAAGGGGTACACCAAGAAAGGGGTGGGTATACCATTAGTGCTTCATAAGATTGTTCCCTTTTACCACTTGTTATCTACACACTTGTCTCCTAAAAACCATTTTCCTTAGCTTTGCCTCCTATTTCAACACTCCTCACCTATTTCCCACCTTCCATAGCTCTTTTCCTTACCTAAACCCTTTCTTGATAGTTTACATAACTATGTCAGTTGTGTTGACCCTGTATTATTTTTGACATCAAATTACATTGCTAACTTAGTTCATTAATCAACATGTTTTATTTTTAAATTCACTATTAGGTTGATTGGGTCGACCTTGTCAGCTGAGAATTTTAGAAGGGCTTAGGGTTAAATCTGCCTATATATACAATTTCATTTTTCCATTATTTAGAGAAGATAAGAATTAAGAGATATTGCACATCTACTTATCCATGATTATACTTGAGGAACAAACTTAGGGTTTCATAATTTGTTTGGAGATATAAATATTCTCTTGTGGAGAAGTCTTTTGGATGCATTGATAGGTTGTGTATCCTATAGCTGATTTATTCTTATCATCCTTACATACCACAACAACCTCTTGTAAAACACTTTGGCCAAAGGAGAGATTGAGGCTCGATGGGTTCATCTTCAAAGGTAAGTATTACTAAATTTGTTCCTCCTTTGTAACAATAGATAGATATGAATTTGTACTTCTCTTCCATGCATTAAGATTCCATAGACATTGACATGAGTATATGTCTCTTATGCATGTTTAGTTTTGTTGTTTATTACCCCCACTTTGTGCGACAAGCTTTGGTGAGCACTAGATTAGACTTTAATTTACTTGTTATTAGTTTAGTAAATATAAAACATAGGGATTATTTAGGGTTGTTGCATGATTATGCTTGACTGGAGGCTTTAGAACCCTCCTTCGTATGGTTTATTATGATAAGAGATCCCCTAATTGGGTCTAGCAAATGACCATGTGGGTAATGTTTTTGATTATCTAATGTATCCACAATCATAAGTGTAAGTATGATTTATCTTCTTTGAGTTAGGATTGATTTATAGACATGACGCATTTTTGATTTCATACATGGAACACCTGACTAGTTGAAGAGGTTGGAAATAGATATTATTATCATATTATACCCTATCAACTAGAGATTCATTATATTTTAAATCCTAAGGGACTAGTGCCATGTTGTAAGTTTTTATTTGCTCCAGGGTCATCCTATAATAATCTCTCAATATCACTTCTTATTCATCTTGCATGTCTTCCCAATAATCTTCATAGAAAGGAACATGAGTATATGTGGTGATACCTAATATACTAGTAATGTGTCTAGTCACATCATATAATGGCCTTGTATCGAGAGATATTAAGGTCATTTGAGTTATATCAACATTTGCACATTTGGATTTTGATAAGGGCATGTATACCTCCCTATATTGATGGGGAAGTGGATACCTGACTTATGTTTACTTGAAAATAATTTGTGTGTTTTTACAAGCTACCTCACAATTTCATTAGAGCCCATCTATCACTTACATACCTTAGAAGGGTGTAAGGACAACCACTGAATCCTTCCACTATAATGTATGAATATGTTGGGAATTGAATGAAATACAATCCCCAATTTGTGATCTTAGAAGTTGCAGTATCAACTAATATTCTTTTTTAGAGCTCCTTGTCAAACATAATTATGATGAAGTATATGAAAGCATCATTTACCCTTTTGAAATGTTGTTTTCTAGCCTCGAGGGTGAGGTCAGGGTAATAGTTAAAGACCTTGTTGACCTGATCAAGCAGATGTTCAACCCTGGGAATGCCCTTCCCTTTGCTAGTATGTAGACCAAGTATGAGATCATGTAGAATTTACCTATTGTTTGGAATTCTATCAATTATTTCTGGATGGAGTCATAAATCAATTAGGCCCAGTGGATATATTGCATTTTTTTGTGGATCACCCATGTGTATTGGTACATCCAATCCTAATATTTCTTGGCATCTGGGTTCCCAGTAACTCTATGCAAGAGTATGATTATGTCACCCACTTCATCTTTAAAGTCTATCCTTGCCAAGGTTTTAGGCAATCTTACATATGTGGGTGTAGAGGTTTTTATCCATTATTTATTTAGAACCCATAAAATATAGTATTTTTATCTTGATAAAACTTATTTGAAGATTCAAGGGTTATATCAAGATAACTATCATATTCTAGAATCAGGAACATGGTATCTATGAAATTAGGGTTAAGGTTCAAAATCATTTACCCTTTATCATTCACTACTTCCCTATTTTTTGCATCATCGTGCTTTACCAATGTGAGCATAAGCTCAGGGATCTGAACTGACAGTGGGAAGTCTACTGTCTGAGGCAATCCACTATCATAAATGCTTTGAATCCAATCATTCTTGAATTCAACATTTACCCTATTCCAAAAATTAGTTAGGTCTATGTGACCTAGATCTATGTCTATGATCTCATTAGTATTAGAGTCTAGGCTAATTAGGACAATAGGTCCCTTTGATTTGAACTTCATTTCCTTTCTAGACATAGGTTTTGGGAAAATTGGTGTGGTAAACCAAATGCAAAGTTGGTGGGTTCTAAACTTACAATTGTAGGTAAAAAGTTTGATGAGGTTTGGACTTGCAGTTGTAACTAAAATATTCAATGGGTATATATCATGCAATTACAACTAAAAATTATAGTGGAGTTTGGACTTGCAATTTGCACTCACAAAGTTTGATGAAGGTTCCAACAGGGTTTAGGCTTGTTATTACAGGTTAGATTTCTTGTGTTTTGGGCATTGCATTTATAATGGGGATTTATGTGGGGTTTGTGTAGAGAATCTCAAAGGAATATTTAATATTAATTAATTTTATCAAACCCTAAATTTATTACAAGATAGGTAAATGATTGGAAATATTTTTGATAAGAAATCAAGAATGTAGACAAGTTTTTGGGAAAATGCAAGCTAGTAAAATGAAAGCCCTAGATTTTCAAAGCTAGGAATCTTTACACAATTTCAAAGGAAAGGTATAATTTGATGAAAAACATAAGGAAAATAGAGGAGTACCATGCTTGTAGAGGATGATGATGGTGGTCGTGGCATTTGGAAAGTGTTGAGAGGTGTGGCTTAGTGAGCACTTAAAAAACTTCTTGATATACAGATCTCTAAATTCATTTTTGCAATGTTAAATAATGCTTTCTAAAAAAACCTAATTTCATTAATATAACCCTATAATAAATGCTAATTAGGTTAGTGGTTAGGAAAATGATAGGAGTAGTGGGGTTTTAGAGTTATGGTGCAAATTTTCAAGTTTGCAAAATTGTATTTTACATTCTGCCTCCTCTTTTCACCAAGTGGTTTGGTGCGATGGAAGTGGGAAAGTGGAACATGAAGTGCACTTTAAAAATTTTCAAGTTATAATGTGCAACCAAATTTTTGGTTTCTGTGGTAGGGTAGACGGTGGGAAGAAAAACTTTGGTTACACTTTACAAGCTGAAAATTACAAGTGGAACTCTAATTTCTACCATTCACTACACTCATAAAAACTAAAACTTTGGTTGCACTTTGAAACTTGCAAAGTTACAAAGTGCAACAAGAGTTCTAGTTTTTGTGAGTGTAATGAATGGTAGAAAGTGGAGATCTGATTGTAATTTACAACTTGTAAAGTTGTAAAATATAATCAAACCTTCAGTTTCTACTAGACATTAGGCAAGTAGGAAACATAGGTAGGGTTATAATTTGTAAATTTTCAAAGTTACAAATTGTAATCAAACCTCTAATTTATGCTACAAATCTCTAGTGACAAGTAGGAAATGGAGGTTTGTGTACAATTTGTAACTTTACAAGTTACAAATTACACCCTAATCTCCAATTTTCGTTGGGTATTGAAAAAGGGTTTCCTTGGTTACTTGAAGCTTTTTCTACAAAAAAATAGTGGGTCTCACTTAGGGTATAAGATGTTTTGACATGTTTGCAAAAATATCAACATTATATATATAAGATCAACCCTCATTCATTCCTCACCTAGAAAACACTAGAAACTCACAAGGGAACTTACCAATAAGCACTCAATCAAGAATTCAAGTGAGAAAACTTTCCCAATTCATCCCTATTTATATATCAGTCATAGGAGAAATATTCCCACATGTATGAATCATTCAAAGAGTAGTTCATGATCCATATTTTCTAAGTTATAAGCTAGGTCAATGAATGTCTTTGCTTATAACACATTACATCCTTATGTACACATAATCCAACATGTAGGGGAGAACTACATAAGTCTAAGGCCCTCTTCAGAGTATTATCTATATAAGAAGCACCCATTGACTAAGGGGTCTTTGAGGCAACTTGACACTATGAGCCCACTAACCCATTTTTCCCATGGTCACTCTAAGGGTGAAGAAGCCAAGGTTTTAGGAATTTTACAATTAGAAATATCCTATGTGTTGATCCTATACATAAGAGGAAAGGCAACAAAAAACCCAAAAGGCTCAAGTTGGTCACATCCAGATCTAATTAGTATTTTGCACATGACACCTATGTCAAAGTAAGACACCTACACCAACACAACTATCTAGATCTGATAGATGTGTCTGAGGCCACACAAAGAATATTTATAAAATCTAATGATTATTATAGGATCATCTCCCAATCCACTTCTAACATGTTCCAGGTCATACCTGCATGAGCATGGTAAACCAACTAAGTATAATTGTTCCCTATTTATTATAATATCTATCAATAGTTATACTTTACTATTTTTATCAATCTTAGTTATATAAATTTAGAATATTATTTATCTAAGTGTTATATTTAATTTATTTGCATCTAAATTTAGGGTTAAACAATACCTTATCTTATAAAAGGGAAGATTTAGACAAAGAGGTATCAAACTGCTATTCTACTTATTTAAATATGGAAGAGGCAATCTCATTAGAACACACCTATTTTAAGGGTATTTGTAACTCAAAATGTGGTAGAGAAGTAAAAAATTGGGATTCTAGAATTACCTGGGTGTTAAGGGAGTAAACATATTTAATAGGGGTTCCCTGTTTAGAAGTTAGAAAAAGTCGGATTCCATCACTTGTTGAAACTCAAAGTTTTTTTTATTGTAGGGGGATCCTCTTACAAAATATCAAATAAATGATAGTTAGGATTATGTTTTTACTTCTCATTAATTTTCCAAATCTATTTAAACTATCTATTTTCCCATTTGGAAAAGGGTTAAAACCATTCCTCAAGTTGTGATTACCTAGTAGGAAAGGGAAATCCTTCCAAAGATGTCCATGAGCATGGAAAACACTACAATAAAAAATATTTTTTAGTCCAATGGCCAGGTCAAAATGCTTTCCTCAAAATCATAATTCATGTTCTTTTGTCAAGGGGGACTTTAGATCCAACATAATGCACAAACATGCACAAGAGCCCATGTTCTTATTAAGGGCTTCAAGCATTATATCTAAAAGGCTACAATTTTTTGATCCAATAACTTTGAGAGAAAAATCATTTGAATATTCCAAATGGATACCATATATTTTCACCCAAATTTGAACTAAAATAGACTCCATTGTGGAAGCATTAAAATCTCTTTCCCATATTTTCATAAATAAGCCAAAGTTGTCAAGAAAATAGGGAACCCCATCCATAATACTATTCCTATTTTCCATGGAGGAAATAAAAAAATGAATAATTCCATTTTAAGGAAGGTTAACAAAACATATCTCACCTCTTTCTACTTAGAATCTGCATAGCTCTTTAGTTCATATTTCTTTTATTAGATACCATTAAACTTGCAGATAAGGGTTATATCTTTGAGTCTAGAGATAAAAATATTCATAACTTTCAGATCCATTAGGATTATTAACATATCCTATATTTTTCAAGGCATGGTAAAAAGGTTTACAACCCATTTATTAATATTTATAATTCCTCAATTTTGATGCCTACTAACTTAAGGCTTCATTCACTAGGTTTAGGAGCATCAAAAATTCTCTAAGGTTTGAGAGATTGATCAAAGTATCCATATAATTTTGATGATTTAAAATGTGGTTATAAGTTAAATTCTATTTTACCGAGATAGGGTAATAAGCATCAACCACTTATATAAGATTTCCCTGGATCTCTAGCCTAGTTCTAACATCACTACTCTCGATCCTCCACATATTCTTATTCTTTTTCCTGCTATCTACTTCCACATTCTAGTTATGTGCAAAAGTTGATTATAATTTTTTTATTTAATATTATACACACATTTAACTATTATTTATTTAGTATTTTGCTCCTTGTTTAGATGATCTACTTCATCATCATGCTCTTTCTCTCCTTTGATTTTGTAAATATATTATAGTCTAATTGTTAGTTTAGCTTACACATCTTTATATTACTATGTGCAAATTAGGATATCCCCCTCAATACTACTTAAAATTTCATGTTTAAAATTTGTGAATTATGACTTTATATATTTATATTTTTTAAACATTTTGTTATATAAAATTCCACCTAAAGTGGTCTTACATGTCACCTTATTTTCATATTTAATTCACAGGGGTGTTAGTGTATGACATGCACATAAATGTGTTTAAAATAATTATAACCCATGTGTATACTTAGTGTACTAGACACTATTGTATGACATCCACATAAGTGTGTTTTAAATGGCAATAACCCATACTTAGTAAACTAGACACTAGTGTATGACATCCACTTTGATTTTCTCAAAATTAGATTGTTATAAATTATATATCATGATGAGACTATATAACATGAATTATTTTAAGGTTATTATGAAAATCACACCTATAATACAATTAGAACAAAATACATATAAAATTAAAACCTTCCTCTACACACCACTACATTCCTCATCATGTATACTCATCTTCATCATTGTCCCTAGAAAATTCCATAAGTAATTTACTTCATTCCACATCACTTGAATATGAACTTAGTTTTATTATTGATGTCATTAATAATATGTTCCCATTTTTATCCTTTAATCCTTGCATACCCTTGATAAAATTGTATGATTTTAGCTTTATATGTATAATTCCCCTAAAATCATTTTCAATGTTTTGCAAAGAGGGTAGATCAATATATTTGATATTGTTGTTGAAGGTATCAATTAATAATTTTATATCCTTACCTGAATCCAACTTATTCCTTAAATTTTTAGTTATGTACATGGATTTATAGTCAGTTTTTATCGACACCATCAAGAGTGTCCATTATTCCTCAATGCATGTTACTTGTTTAATACATGGATTTAATTTTTACAATGCATTACAATTATTTGTTAAGGAAGAAATTATATTTTTAAATTTTTTATAATAAGGCCATCTCTTTTATTTTATGTCTTCATACTCAATCCACATTATTTTTCCATTAAGTTTATCTAATTATTTTATTATGGGTCAGAAAATAATATTGTATCTTATTAAGTGGGAAAAAAATTCAAAAAAATATCCAAAAGAATACTTTAACAATTTTTGAAAATCTTGAAAAATATATATGCACCGCATCTATATATATATAAGTTAAAACACATTTGTATTATTAATATCAATGACCAAAGCTCAAGATGTTTGGAGGGAAGATTGGAAGTGTATGTGACCTCTATATGCCAAAAATTGGGACACACTATTATTGTTTAACCCTTCTTTAAAATAAATATACTATAAAACATTGAATTTGTATAGTATTTCATAACTCTAAGATTTGATATTGCTAAATTTTCTTATTAATTCCCATAAATTATCTACCAAATTTTTTATTTATTTGACCCTTGGCCTTATGAAATCAATAATCGTTATTTTGAAATAAGATTTCAATTCCTCTTTTTTAGCCTTAAGAGTTTTATTATCTATTATATATTTTTTATTATATTCCATGACATTCCCCAATTTTCTTTCCATATTTAATTTAATTTTAGAACTACTCCATTTTAGGAGGACTTGGTTTTGCCTCTAATGGTCCTTCATGGGTTATAGGATTAATGATTTCTATTTCACAAGAAACAAATTTAGAATGTGGGGGTGAAGACGCCAATGGTGTTATCCTCATTTTATTTATTTGTCTCATTTTTATTTCTAAATTAGCTTATATTTCATCTTTTCTAAATATGAACCTTGTTAATTCTAGATCCACTCTCCTCAATCTAAAATTTTCATTTACGAGTCTAAAAAATAGGGCCTTTAACTACCTAAAACTCAAATAGTCATAACTTGCATAATCCTATACAACCTTAAAATAAAAGTTTCAAATATATTTGTTTTGGTAAAATCATCAATTCATTAATCTGTTATGTTCCAAAATCATATGATTATATAGCATTTCTAATTATGGAAACTTAAATATTTTAATCTCTCACACTATTCTATAATTAACTTATTTTCTAATTCTTTAGAGCACTGGGTCTTCCATATTATTTATAATATTTAAAATATTGATCCATAATTTAGTTTTTATTTATTTTATTGATTCACTAACGTCTTCTTATTTCATTCCAATAACCTTAGTGCACATTATAGTGTTCCCTTGGTGTGTTGATTCACCAACCTCTTCATTATGCACAATCTTTTTAGAGTTTTCTTTCATGAGATGATTTTGGTGTAGGTTCATGACTTATAATGGTTGTACCTCCTATTTAATTTTATATATGAATTTTCTAACCCAGATTACTTGATCTATAGTAATGGTAGGCATTAAATCTTCTTTAGAATTATCATCTTCAAATTTAGCATTTTTTTCTCTTCTTTAGTAGGCTTAATCCACTTATCAATGTTTTTTTACACCACCTCCATCTATTTGAAAGATTTTAAATATTTGGGTAAGGCCATTTTTATTATGGATTAATTTTAATTTTCTTCTCCTTAGTTAGATTGAACATATCCTATTTTCATTTTTTATTTTTGACTTCATCTAAGGTCATGTAGTTTATACATAAGTCTTTCATTTCATTTTATTAATGTGGGTACCCAATTCTATTTTAAGCCCTTTTATTTTAATTGATAAACCTTTCAAGGTCACACCTTCTATTTTATCTCATCCTTAAACACAACTTATAAATAACATTTCATGTAAGACAAGGTTACACCTATGGTGAAATGCAAAATCCCTAATAGTACCCACAAAACTCAATAACTTTTTTGACTTTTCTAAAATATTCTTCAACTAAATAAATTGGTCTTATTAATTATTGGAATATATTTATTAAATTTAATGAATAGGTAAGACAAATGGGGACACATTAGCTCCATAAACTCTGATATAAGTTCCACCAGGTGTTAGCTACCAATTAATCTAGTTGTGGGTGGGGCTTTCTCCTAAATCAATAAATTGTAGGGACCTTATGACTTTCATTGATTCACTACTTGATATATGCCTTTTATCCATGAAATAACTTGTAAAAAGTATACACAAAGTAATCCTAAAATATAAAATAATCTACTTTATCAAAATGTTTAAGTGTCATATCTAAGTTTGCACCAGTTTATGAAAATTTATACGTTTTATTATTATGTACCCACATAATTATTCTTAGTTTATTAAGCATATATTTTGGGTGTATCACCAAATATATATGGCACAAATGTGAATAATATCTAAATTTATTTGGTTTTGTAGTATTCTTATATTTGGTCAATCTTTAATTTATTTATTCAAATTGGATAAATACATAATCATATTTCAGAGGGTTATGATAATGAAAAATATCTATTAGGAGAGCTATCATGGATTTAATCACTAATAATTTATTTTCTTATCCTTAAATTTGTGATAACATAGACATGGTATGTTGAAAATGTGGTTAAAAAATTCTACATCAAATGGGTCCAATATGCTTTCGTCCATGCATCTTTGAGTGTAGTGTCTAACCTACTTATCATATATATGATTATGTAATTTAAAATTACTATAAATTATATGGTATAAATATGTGTATGTTCTACCATTTTGAGGTTTCATTTTTTTACATCAAATATGCATAACCTCGAAAAATATCTAATGTTTTTAGCATTGATGTCTAGTATAACCCTACCCTATTCATTTTGCACCACCCTAAGATGTTCATCATAATGCTTAACATTCGATGAGATGAGGTTATGGTTTTAAAATCAATTTATGAATTTGATTTTTTCAAGTCATGTTTCTAGGCATTATGGATTGGTCTACCATGCCTACCTTTAACACATGCATCAAAGAACAATTTCTTATCACTAAAACCTCAGAGTGTGGACTCTTTCATCTACCCTATTATCTTCTTGGTAGTACTATATGTATCATTTTTATTCCTTCATAAGGGATATACTTGCATTCTTTTGTGATAATAGTGACAATGAAGGGTCTTTTCATGCCTCAAATTCATTAAGTTTTATCTTAATCCCTATCTTGGGTTTCCAGAGGATGATGCATTATTGAAAAAATACAAATAGAAGATGGAACATAATGATCTTACTTAGGAATTGCACTTGCTTAATGAATCATCTGATCTAGTGTTTTTCTTTGCCTATAATCATCTTTGAACAACTCTAGGATTCCAATGCTGTAGGAAATCTCTAAGAACTAATTTTAATTTAGGCCAAGTTTAATGTAATACTTCAATTTCATTAACTTAATAAGGTGAAAATAATTACCACATCTTACCTTTTGTGTAATAAATAAAATTTCACTTTCAAATGGCTTTGTATTTTATATGGATAGGCTTAGAATAAATTTTATATGATTTTATTCCTTTTTGGTCTTTTGACTTTAGTTATAGTGGATATATTACTTTGGTGGCAAAGATCAAATGAGAAAATTTGTTGTGACAAAGTTATTTTTGCATGTGCGACATTGTTAATTGTAATCTCATAGTTCTCAGTCCATGAAAGTGAATAAATTTTTTATTATTTTACTATTTTATCATTTATTTTCCTTAATGTTCTCATTTAACTTGTATTAATTTCATAAAGATAAAAGGGTTAATTTCATGACTACACCCTTTATTGGTTAAGTGGGCTTGTCCTTTGTCATCTACATCCTTACAAACCAAAAACTAAAGAATAACTTCCTTTACTTTGCTCTTATCATTTTTACAGGCTTGCATCTCTTTATTTTAGTAGTCTAAAATAAAGCACCTAGTAAGTAATATTTTCATCTTCACCTAACAAGATTAAGTTTTTAGTTTTTAAACTTTAGGATGGATAATGTGAATAATTAATCTTTCAAAATTTATGCCTTTCTCTTGTGTGGGTTTCATGAACCTTATGAATTTATAAGGTTTTGACCTTGCAACTTGAGGAAGAGTTTCCTCATACTTTTTCCTTATTGGCTATATGATTTTGACCCTACATTATTATCATCTTTAGAAGAGATGAACCAAAAATTTCATCTTTATCCCATTTATATTTCAAGGTTTTTTTAATGATCCACTCTTAAAAACTATAAAATCAATGAAGTGACAATATATTCTCTTGTTCACTCTTGAAAACTTAAGACATTCTCAAGTCACCATCTAAACAAGATAGTTTGGCACCATTAATGCTATGCTTATTTCTTCTTTAACATTGATCCCTTACTTTCCTTTTTATCTTAATTAAAACTAAAGATATGGCTTAAATGACTGTTAGCCCAAAAAGTGTTGGAGGTTTGTCTATGATTTCTCTAAGGTGACCAATATTGTTGATGAGGTGTCATGTGTGTTAGATTGACAATGACAAAGTGTGTTTCAATATTTTTGTATAGTTATTTAGTGTTTGACTTGGATAGGAAATTGGTGGATGAGATTGATGGTATGGACATATTTAAGATACCTTATGAGATGTTATGAGTACTTAAAATGCTTATGGAAGTGAAAAGAATTCATCAGAGCAGTCATATGAGTGTCTATGTTCAAGTAGTCATCTTGGTAGATAAGATCAAGTAAGAAGATTAATGACATCATATTTCACATGTGTGAAAGTTTCAAGATTAGTTTGATATATGGATGGATTCCCCTATGTCAGGATATCATATGGTTCAAATTTTAGGTCATGAGGTTGAGCGTAGAAAAATTTATTAAGGTGTAAGTTGGCCTTCCAGGCAAAGTTTTACTAATTTCTCATACTTAGCCAAATTTGTAGGAAGAGATATACGATAAGCATTTAATCATATCATAGATATAATAGTGAGCATTTAATCTAACTGGATAATGATCCAACAGAGCATATTGATTCAAATAGTCAAGATTGCATGCAGGGCTACCAAGTGGTAAAAGTTTATTGGAATCAAATAGTCAATGTGCTCAGAGGGCATGCGTGGGTGACAAGTGTCACAATCTCAAAACCTTTGAAAGTAGATCAATGGTGAGCAATTGATCATGTAGTTAGAGATCAATGACATGCACTAAGTCAATAAGTTAAAGGATGCTTAGATTGCATGCAGAACTACCAAGTGGTGCAAACACATTGACTGCATGGCACAGGGTGTGCAACGCTACCAAATGACACAATCACTGTAACACCCAAAATTTCACCTATATAAAGTCTGTAAAAAAATAAACTTTTATTTACTACCAAATTTATATTATTCTTACTAAATTGGTTATTCTTATACATTGCTTAGTTTAATTGTTTTGCTCTACCACCAAAGTTTTGGTCAAACGATAAAATAATCAATTCGCCCTGATTACTATATCACAAATAAATGTAACCTTATTTAAATAATTGTCAGGGATGCGAACACTGGAAGCATACAATTGATTACCAAATACCAAGCAACTTAATATGCGGAAATAAACCAGATTCACCAAGTAACTAGAATTCAGAATAACACAGATATGAGAGATAATACACAACTTGTACTAACACTTTATACAGAAAAGAATACAATAAAGAAGATGCCACTTCTTCTCCACCACCTTACAGAGGTTTCCCACACCTCAAGTGAACAGTAATTCTTCTCCCCAAAGCTCTCCCTCTCACAGGTCCCAACACCCAACTCAAATACAAAGTTGGTGTTCACCTCCCGTGCTCCACGCACAACACAAGTGCTCCACGCACTCCACAAGCACTCCACGTGCTCCACAAGTACTCAAGGTACTTCAAGTAGATCTCCCATGAACCTGCAACAACCTGCACTTCAATAGACCATACTAATGGAAGGAACTCCCTTGCCTTCCTCTTGCTCTATCCGAGTACACACCTATACTCCGAGTAGATCCTGCCTGATACTGCTCCCTGTTGTGTTGCTGTCTATATGACCTTGCACACCTGCAAATCAAACAACAGTTCTGCTCACCTGTGAACCTCGACCTTGCACACACATACACCTGCAGATCAATGATCTTACTTACCATGTAGATCTCCTATATAGGCCATGCAACTGTGACCAAGATCCTACACTCCTGAAGAACCCAGCTGGCTCTCCAATCCAGCACCAACACACCTGGTACTGAGGCACTAGGAGGAACGCACCATTGCTCTACCTCACACGTAGAAGGAGCTTATAATTATGCTCTCTTACTCCCTAACACACTTTTCCAATACAACCATGAGTCTATTATATAGATCTCATCCAAACAATAATTAGACATCTAATTACAATAATTAGATCCGCAGCTATGAGTCTAAAATTAGCACTCATCATGCAAACACTTGGTTCGTTAGCTAACTGCCCATAATTAGCTCGCAGTCGAACCACACAGGCGACTGACGTCAGTCCCTGTTTGCCTGGAGGTGACCGACGTCGGCCGATACATGACCGACGTCAGTTGCTTCCCTTTGCTATCCTGCCGACGTCGGCTGATCAGACCGACCCCAACTTCTCTGCAACTCAGCAACCTTCAGCAACCTCCTCCGTGTCTGCATCAGTGAAGCTTTTAGCTCCACAATCCTAACAATCTCCCACTTGGAGATAAACAGCTGCACTGTACCTTTACCTGTACTCTGTCTAATCTATTTCCTGGTTTGTATCCCTCTTCAAGCTCCCACCTGAAGACAACCCACCACACATCCCATGGTGTACCACCTGTCATCCGAGTAACTTGCCACATCTGAACCTACAACACCTGTAGTGAAGTCCTGACCCTGCATAGCAACACCTACTGCCGGTCCCTCTCAAAAAACCTGAGAACCCACTTCCCCGAATTGGCTCCTAACTCTGACAGCTCCCACTGCATGGGAATACTCAGGTCTATACCAGACCTCATGTGATTTCAGACACTGTACCTATCCAGCCCTTAGTGTGCTCCGGCTCTGCATCCTGAACCTCGCCAACACCTGATTCACATCAGCTCCCACTCAAGACAAAATCAACCTGTGATCTCCATGCCTCCCATGTCAAAGAATTTCGCTGCTCCAAACTCCTCATGACATGCCACTAAACTAATCTTACCCTTAGCTCAGCAAAACCCTGTATGCACTAACCTACTATAGCAAAACATACCATCCACATACAGTAACAAAATGATGTCATGACCATCATCCTCCTGGTAAGACAAACCACAGTAGTTACTTGACACTGACTGAAGCCATGCTTCATCCTCCACCTGTCAAAACCTGTACCACTATCCTGCAGCTCCTCAAGACCATATGCCTGGTCTTCCATCTCACATATCCGTTCTCTCTATTCTTCTACTAAGGAATCCATTCGTCTCTGTGCTTTCATCCAGCTGGCAAACCTACCAAAACTCCCGTTTGGTTATGCATCATAATCCTGCCTAGCTCCCACCTGTTTCCTGGATCCTTCCTGCTTTACAATCAGCAACAAGTATAAAGAAGAGGAACACAAATTTGAGGGCCTAATTATGCCTTCAGTCCTCCGTATGGGTGTTTGAGACTCCTTGACAGCACGCTGTCCACCCAAAATTCGTTATAGTGACCGACCTCGGTCACTCCATAGTCTGCATCTGACCGACGTCGGTTCCATGCGTCTGTACCTAACTACCAACCTGCCAGTGCTGGTGTCCCTGCTGCCGACGTCGGTCCTCCTGACCGACATCGGTCTTACATACTGCCGACGTCGGTCCCATGACCGATGTCGGTCTTACCCTGCCCGACATCGCTGGCTTCGGTCTGCACATGACCGACATCAGCACCTATCTGTTCGACGCCGGTTCCTCCTGACCGATGCCGGTACCTGTGTTCACCTGTGAGTGATGACTTTTTTACCCGCGAGCTCCTTTGAATCAAATCCCATGTCCAAACTGCCCTGCTCAGATGTATCCAGCCTCATCCACTGAACTCTGTCTGCCATCTCCTCCAAGAACACCAAGGCTTTCCAGTTCTTAAGCCTGTCAAATATATTTGTCTTCCGCTTAAGAACATGCATCTCCTTCCTGCTCATGTGACCAAGCCTACGAAGCCACGTCTCCGCAACAGAAGAAGAATCAGTAATATAAACAAGTAGATAAAGTATACCTATTTTCTTACCACCAGCTAATTCAAGTGCTATTGCTGTGAGAGTTCTTGTGCATCTCTCATCACCCAATCTTTCTGAAGAAATTAGCCATATCTCCAAACCTGGGACCTGCATGACCTTCATCAACACCTGTGTGTTGGCCACCTGCAATTTTAGCTTCACTTCCCCTTTGCCAATCTTTTGGCAAGGCTCACCAGCTCCTCTACCTAGGGCTGCATGGAAAGAGGCAACTGAATCTTTTATCCAAGATTCAACTTTATCCAAGAAACCTGCAAACACATCCTGTGTAACAACACCTGCAACATCTGTATCTTCAGTTTCTTCATGCTGATCTGCTACCAACCAACAATCTTCTTTTACCTGCTCTTTCTTTCCATAGGACCGTGAGTGACCATCTATGCTTTTCAACTCCTCCATTCTTAGCTTACTTTGATCTGCCGTTGCTCTACTCCCACTCAATCAGAAACCCCTGAGAGTGCCCTGTAACCAAACACAACCCTGCTTCCTGCAACCTTAGCTCTGATACCACTTGTCAGTATCAAGCTCAAGAACCTACAACCAAGGCTCTGATACCACTTGTCAGGGATGCGAACACTGGAAGCATACAATTGATTACCAAATACCAAGCAACTTAATATGCAGAAATAAACCAGATTCACCAAATAACTAGAATTCAGAATAACACAGATATGAGAGACAATACACAACTTGTATTAACACTTTATACAGAAAAGAATACAATAAAGAAGATGCCACTTCTTCTCCACCACCTTACAGAGGTTTTCCACACCTCAAGTGAACAGTAATTCTTCTCCCCAAAGCTCTCCCTCTCACAGGTCCCAACACCCAACTCAAATACAGAGTTGGTGTTCACCTCCCGTGCTCCACGCACAACACAAGTGCTCCACGCACTCCACAAGCACTCCACGTGCTCCACAAGTACTCAAGGTACTTCAAGTAGATCTCCCATGAACCTGCAACAACCTGCACTTCAACAGACCATACTTATGGAAGGAACTCCCTTGCCTTCCTCTTGCTCTATCCGAGTACACACCTGTACTCCAAGTAGATCCTGCCTGATACTGCTCCCTGTTGTGTTGCTGTCTATATGACCTTGCACACCTGCAAATCAAACAACGGTTCTGCTCACCTGTGAACCTCGACCTTGCACACACATACACCTGCAGATCAACGATCTTACTTACCATGTAGATCTCCTATATAGGCCATGCAACTGTGACCAAGATCCTACACTCCTGAAGAACCCAGCTGGCTCTCCAATCCAGCACCAACACACCTGGTACTGAGGCACTAGGAGGAACACACCATTGCTCTACCTCACATGCAGAAGGAGCTTATAATTATGCTCTCTTACTCCCTAGCACACTTTTCCAATACAACCATGAGTCTATTATATAGATCTCATCCAAACAATAATTAGACATCTAATTACAATAATTAGATCCGCAGCTATGAGTCTAAAATTAGCACTCATCATGCAAACACTTGGTTCGTTAGCTAACTGCCCGTAATTAGCTTGCAGTCGAACCACACAGGGGACCGACGTCGGTCCCTGTCTGCCTGGAGGTGACCGACGTCGGCCGATACATGACCGATGTCGGTTGCTTCCCTTTGCTATCCTGCCGACGTCGACTGATCAGACCGACCCCAACTTCTCTGCAACTCAGCAACCTTCAGCAACCTCCTCCGTGTCTGCATCAGTGAAGCTTTTAGCTCCACAATCCTAACAATAATTTCAATCCAGTTAATTAATATTACATAGACAACAATAAGTTAATTTTAGTTTTTAATTAAAGCATTAAAACAACCAGATAATTAATTTGATAATTTAAATTTGATTAATAAAAAAATGTTTTAATAGACCTTTGAATAAATTTTATTCTCAATTAACTATTTTAAACCGCATACTTTTATAAACCTAGTGAGAATTAATTAAATAAATTTAATTAGAAAAGTCAATTAAATAATTAGTCAACTCATACCATATAGATAAATAAAAAATAAATTTAAATATTCTTTTTAATATTTTAATAAAACCTTATCTTTATAAATAATATTAAATAAGACCCAAATTATTTAACTAACAATAAGTTAATCTATTAAAAATAAATAAAAATATAAAGTCAAAAAAGAATTGATTACGATTAAAATATAAATAATAAATAAATAAAATAAAATAAAAATAATGTAAAGTCAAAAGCTTTCAAATTTTCTTTAAGAAACCCTACATAAAATAGAATATTTAACGTATTAACTTACTAAAATTTTATTTACAAATAATTCTAGTAAATAAATAATACCCTTAATAAACTAAGTGAAAATAAAAAAAAAACTTAGATAAAAAAAAAGATTAACTAATTAACTAATCATTTACTTTCATTCAAATAATCACAAGTAAATATAAAAATTAAAAATTTCTATCCCACTTGTATATTCAAGTTGCTTTTAAAAGTAAAAATAAAAAATAAAAGTAAATTTCTATCCTTAAATCTTCCTTGTGTATACATAAAAGTCATTTTCCAAGTATTTGCTCTCATTTAAAAAAAAAAAAAGAAAGCAGATTGAAGCATAAAATCATCATCATCATCATCATCATCATCATCATCATCATCATCATCATCATCATCATCATCATCATCATCATCATCATCATCATCATCATCATTCGGCCATGGCCTATGCTCGTTGACTACTCCAAGGAGAGGCATGGGGTCGGCCTATCCACCGCCCCTCCTCTCATATGTATTTTTTTAATTATTTTTAATAATAATAATTATTTTAATATTTTTATCATTTTCATTATTATTATTTATATTAAATTTATACATATTTTTATGTATTTTATATACTTCATATATATATATATATATATATATATATATATATATATATAATTATGTCTATATATATCATTATGTCTATATATACATATATGTTAATTCTCTTCATTTTTATAATTATTTAATAAAATAAAGTGAATAATATTTTAATGTATAAATTATTATTTTTGTATAAATAAATTTGAGACAAGTGTTTTATTAAAACATTATAATATGAATGCTAATATTTATTTATTTGTATATATATATATATTTTTTTCTAATTTCATAGATAAAATAGTCTATTGTTTCATGAATTTCTTTATATAAATATACAATGGTATAAAATTATAATCATTTTTTTAAATTTTACTTGTTAATATACTATGTATATGTAAATATATATACATATATAAAATCTAAACAACTACAATAATGAATGATTCATTTTATTATTATAATAAGTTAATATTTAAATACAACAACATAATTGACAAACCCATAATCATATATGTGTACACCTAAAATGAATATTAATTGAATTTATTTTGTAAACGATATTCTATATTTGACATAACTATAAATGTATGTAATCTTGAACTTAATAATATTTATATTTATTTTTCAAATAATCTATTATAAAAGAAGAAGCATTCCACAACTAAATTATAATTTTCACATATAACTATGAGAGAGAGACATATATGAAATATTTTCATTTAAGTATAATAATGCAATGAATCACACCTCTATCAAAACATAAATATGAGGGATACATAGAGGAAGTTTATCTACTTAATCTACTCATTCTATTTTAGCCTATTTATTCAAAAGATGTGATACATATGAATGCTTTGAATATGGCTTCCATTCTACCTATCATTCTCAAGATTATCCATATATTATTTTGAATAACATAAGGCATGACTTCATTATCATTTCACAAACACACAAACATTTTAAGTAAAAATAATGCAATAGATTCAAAAAGAAACACATACACCAAGATGTAAAAGAGATGGGTTACAAATCCAAATAGGCACAAACATTGTCTCCTACAAAAATTATGGAAGTCCATCAAGGAACATGAGGTCACTAGCATATTCATAAAATATCAAAAATATCACTTTGAAATAAGCATAATAGGAGAGCTCTTACAACAATATGATGAATATATACAAGTTAAAAGAATCCAATGAAGTAAGCAAGGTGTTAATATCTCAAGTTCCAAGCTCCAAGTAAAATTCTACACAAAAGTTGAATATTCCCAATCCATTCTCAAAATCTCCAAAATAAATATACCAAAGGAAGGTGCTTGACCACCCATATTACAAGCATCATCGCATGAAATTCTCACCGAATAAGGTCCATTCATAGCCTCCCCCAAGCCCAAGGAAAAGAGGCGTGCTATCAACTCTATATGCATAGGTATAAGGGATTTCAAAGATCAAAAAAAGAGTGTCAAAATCCACACCAAGAAATCAAGGGAGATAAAGCAAGAGAATATAAATCACATAGAAGACACCAAGATTTCATTAGAGAAAGAGAAGAGGCTTTTACTTTCTTATCACATAAGTTCATCAATGTGCACAAGGGCTTACATGCCAAATGCAAAAGTGATTATCAAGCATCAATCTTGCTCCCTATACCTCCCAGTGTAAGGATGCTCCCAAGCCCACTACCAAAATTTTCCCAACAATAAGAAATGAAGAACATGGAAACAATACAAGAAGAAAAAATAAAGAACAAAATCTTAAATCAAGGGCATCCAATCCATCAAAAACTCTAATACATTTTTACATAAGGAATATTTATTCAAGGAAACAAGAGAAGGGAGAGAGATCATTCAAACATAATAAAAACACAAGTAAAATACCTACCTCAACCAAAGCTCTACTTGACAATCTTCTCCAATTCCAACCACCCCCTCCCCCCCTCCCCTCCAAAAGACCAAAAGAAAGTTCTTAAAATAGAGAAGGAAAGAAAATTAAGATCCAATAAGGAAATGAAACTTATCCATCCTCATTACAAGGATGTGACCAAATTTAAAAAAAAATCCTCTTACAATCTCATAAATGCACTTACACACCTACCTATATGTTCCTTGCACAAAACATACAAAATACAACTCACCTGTACAAAGTACAAGTTTGCTTGTGGAGATAAAAATATAGGTCATAAATAAAGTTTTTTCATGACCAAAAGGTGGTAAAAAAATCCTTGGAAAACCCTCCTACCCAATGGGTATGGGTATGGGCCTAAAAGAGACTTGTGAGACAAGATTTACTTGTCCAAAACTCAATGTAGAAAGTGGGTATAAGGCAAATTTCGGGATTAGACATATGGGTTGAGTTTTTGGGTCAACCCAACTCCTGATCAAGGTTAATTAACCTCATATAGGTTAGCCTAAGTTTAGGTTAATTTAATTAGGAATGAGGTTAGGATAAAACATCCTAATGAAAGATAATAAAAGTAGGAATAAAAGACACAAAAATATTTTTATTGACAATTTAAAATAAAATGATTGGTATAAGGTTAAAGGTTAGGGTGATTTTAGTGGTGCATATGGCCCATCAAAGTATGTATGAGTCCCTCATAATCCCACATTTAGTCCCTTGTAATTTTCACACTCAATATAACATCAAATACATCCATGAAAATAATCTATATCTAAATGATATGTGCACACAGACACATAATATAACTGTTAATATAAGAATGTCACAACACTAATTCATAATCTTTGGTTAGTCCAATATAATCAATTATAAGTCAAAATAAATCATCATGTTATTCAAAATAAAAATCCAAATAGAACATATATCCACTCAAGACAATTACACTAAGTAGTCATGCATCCAATTGAAGTTTATTGAACTAGCTACTAAGGTACATAGTGATACTCTTATATAGTCCCCTACATATCCACTATGATCACAAAATATACCAAAACATATAATATGAAATAATAATAAAATTATGATAACATAAAATATCACACATCAAATTTTATACACATCTAAAGGTCACCACAAATGATAAATGGATCAAGATGACTAGATACATAGGTTTGATACAAGGGGTATTACAGTCACGGGAGCTCGGAGCTAAGATCAACGGTGAGCATTGCAAGGTAAAAATTAGGATAAACCTAAAGAGATAGATGGTGTTTATTTATTAAAATTTTACAAGGAGAATGAGATGAGGTCAAAGTGTTTGGTGTTTAACCTTTACACAGTGACCGTTGGCATTTGAATTTAACAAAGGAAAAATCAGTGCTCAGTATTTTGCTTATAAATTTTAATCTAGGACAAATTTGAATGTGATATAAAAATAAAAATTGTAAAGGACTCTAAGGAAAATTAAAAAAAAAATGTTATAATGTTTTAATGTTTGTACAATAAAATATATTAATCTCTAAAGTTGATTGTGTGTTTGACCATGTTTTGCAAGTGACTTGAGAAGGATAATTGAGTTGTTCTTGATAGTATTTTGATGTTTCAAGATGAAATAACTATTGAAGAGTGTTTTAGACTATATGAATAATATTTATATGTATTTTATAGGTTTTACAAATCTATCTTCAGTGTTAACAAAGGATTAGAAGTTGACTGTGTTTGTTGAATGCACTGGTAGATTGAGTGACCATCTTGTAGAGGCAAGTTGAAAGATTTATGAGCAAATTTGAAGAAGAAAATGGACATGAAGATGTTTCATAGGTTATTTATGATCTATTAATACATTTTGTTTAGTATATTGTTTGAAAAAAGTGTTTGTATGCTTTATTTTTATATGACAAACTTTTTTGTGTTTCTAGACCTTTTGGCGAGCAGTCTAGAATGGCTTGGTTCATGGTATGTGGTTGAGTTCCAGGTGACATGGACCCATGAGGGAATGAAAAAGGGTATATTATAGATAGGTTTTATGTGTTATAATAATTGGTAAAAGATGAAGGTGGTGCAAGTAGTCTCACATGTAACTTGTGAGTATGAAGGCCTAATTATTTTAGGTCTCACCAAGACCTAATGGTGGTTTGGAGCTAACGAGGTAATGACCAACCTATGAAGTGTATGATTATTACATGTAATGTTTATGAGGACCTATTTAAAATTTATAACAAATATATAAATCATCTTATTCGACTATGGTGGGTTAAAGGAAGAGAGTGGTATAAGTACAAGGTCTAATTGGACTAATTATGATAGTTTTGTATGTGTTAATTCAAGCAAAAAAGAGAGGCTTTGAAAGAGAATGTATAGGTCAATGAGGACCATAAAAGTGTGAAGAAGATTAGACATTTTTATCTAATCAATTTTATGTAGGAGGAAACATAGGTCATTAGACCTAATGAGCCTAGAAGAGGTAGTTTGAGCAAGTTAGCTCTAGAGGCAATTGGAGAGAGTTTGGAGGTGAAGATTACAAGTAAAAGTGATCATCATCAATTGAAGAGTAAAAATAGGTGTTCAAGGTGATATATTCAAGTAGATGATTGGATGCTTGGTTATCTAGGGGGTTGGTTCCTTCTTGCAAGATAAAGCTTTCTAAAGGTCTGGTTATTGTGGGTGCTCATCTAGACAAGGGCAGTAGCTCCTTGTGGGATTGGTGTCTCACTAAACTAAGGGATGGGTGTTTATTGATCAGTTGGTGCTGGTATAAATTTTGGATCTTATTTTATAGGATTGGATTCCATCTTTCATGATTTAGTATATTTTATCCCCCAAGAAGATTTTCCACATATATGATGTGTTCATATGATGTATGCTCTTATGTATGCTTTGGATGTATGTGCTTTCATATTTATGTTGCTTGATAAAGTTGATGTATGCTAATTATTTAAGAGTTAGGAATTGAATTGGATTATCTTGTATCACTGATTCACCCCTATCTTAGTGATTATACCTCTAATAATTAGTATAAGAGCAGGACCTTTTGTGTAAGTTTAATCACTAGAAAGTGATCCAAGGTACAATATGGTTGAAAATATCATGATGTTTGATAAAGTAGTTTGCCATGATAGTGAGGAAGAAGAAGTTGATCTAGAAGTTGAGATCATGGGTGTACTTGGGGAGCTAAAGGAGCAAAAGAAGAGGAATTATAAAATGAGTAATATGATCAAAGTTCTTGAAGCACAAGTTAGTTCTCTTAAGGGAAGTTTGTTAGGCAAGTCTGAGAGAGAGGAAAAGAAGAATAAAGAATAGATCAAGCTCAATAAGGATATATAATCATTGAAAGCAATCTCAAGATCAAAAGATGATAAAGATACGATCAAAATTATTGAGGATCAATTAAGCGTTACAAAGACAAATCTAAGTTCAAAAGAGGAAGAATGCAAACATCTCAATACTCAGTTAGAAGAGACAAATGCTAAGTTGAGTTCAAAGTAAGGTAAGCATGATGAGTTGAAGTCCAATCTTGATTCTATAAATATTATTGAAAAGCAAACATGTAGATTGAAATATGACATGGCCAAAAGAGTTAAGAAGGATAAGGTGACCATCAAATATCTCAAAAATCAATTAGAGGTTGCAAGTTCAAGCATGAGGGCTAAATAATATGAATGTGTTCAATTAAAGGCTAATCTTGTTTCCCTGAAGGATGAGCATGAAAAGGTCATAATCAAAATAGGAAATATTAAAGAAGAATAAAATAAATTGGAACAATGTAAAGATGATGGTTGCATGAAAGACAACAAGTCAAATTAGGTTAAAAACACAATGAAGAAACTAATCAGACAACCAAATGCTTCAAGGTATGAAAAATATTTTATGGGTCATTATTTTATTTGTCATATTGTTGGTCATATGGAAAAATATTGTGTAAGAAGAAGCAATTAGCTAAAGGGATATCAATTCTGTAGTCAAACAAAAGGTATGGAAGACATTGTTTGCTACAATTATCAAAAGGTTGGTCACATTGCTAGGTTCTGCAAGCAAAGACCATCAAGTCAAGATAAGTTCAATTAGGCTCCTAGATTATAAGAAAGAAGACAAGTTAGATAGATCAATGTAATGATATATTCATCTCAAATTCATTGTTATACATGTAATCAATTTAGCCACATTGATAGAGAATGCAAGAGGAGAAGAAATCAGTAAAAGAAATATCATAATCATCATCAAGTAAAAAGTATGAATGATCTTCTTTGTTGTAGATGTCATAGAGTTGGTCACATTGATAGGTATTTCAAGAATAATTTGAATGATTTCTCAAACAAATATATGGTGTATGGAGTTCTTGGTGTGTAAAGAAGAGATCACAAATGGTTGTGGAAACCAAAGCCTATTAGGAGAGATCATACTAAGACTAAATATGGTTTGTTTTCCATGGTAAACATGAAGGAAAGTCAAGAGTTTTTGTTGTCTGCATTAGTTGATAAGTCGAAATCAAAGAATGAAGTCAAGGATCCATTCAAATTCAATATGGTGATGAGGCAGGGCTATAATTCAAATGAGAGTATGGAAATATGGGAGTCTCCTGAGGTTTGGAAATAAGTCTCACTATGTCAAATGGGTTTCTCTCTCTAAGCTTCAAGGAGACACTTTACAGAAAGAAGAAGCATGGTAGATGCTCTTTGGGCTTTGGTTGATGTTGTAGGACAAGAAAGGTCATAATAATATGTTGGTTCTGAAGATCTATAGGTAGAGAATGGAGGTTTCCAAGTGTCTGATCAAGGATGGTGAGTTATCAAGATATTCTATTACATAGAAAGACTGAAGACAAGGTTGATATGGAATATGAGAATAATGTGTTGTCATATCTTTGATATCATGAAGAAGGTCTCAAAGTTTTGTATGACATGGAGGTCATAGTGTTTTGAAGATAAGATGTTTCCATAAGAGTTTTGATGAAAGTGTGGATAGTGTTGAAGTGTTGTTGGTAGACCTTGTTTGTTGAGAGGACTTGTTGAAGATGTCATGATCTAGGTGAAGCATGGAGTTTTGATGAAAGGCTTGAAGAGATGTGCATGATGTGAGGGGGAACATATGTGAGATGTTCCAGTCTTGGTGTAGATATGAAGAAGTATGCTATAAATGTGAATTCCAGAAGATTGATATGATGAATTTATATAACCAGGTCATATGTTTTGAAAAGGTATTGAATATTTATACATGACCAAATGGAGCTTTGTAAATGGTTAGGTCCTAGGATCAAATGACTGTGTAGTAGAATTTGAGAGAGAAGGTATGAAGGTAATTATGTTGATTCATCATTGTTGAAAATGGTTTGAAGATGCTCAAAAGGGTGACTAAGCTCAGGTGACTTAGGGGGAGTCCCTCTTAATGTTTTCAAGGTAAGTTCATGCAATTTTTTGATGTTCATGTTTTGTCTTCATAGAAGCTATGCATGATCAAAGAATAATGTAGTCATGGAGCATGTTTGAGAAGATCAAGATAATAAGAGGTATGCACAGTGTTAATGGGAGTTTGTATCATCTCTTAGAGGTGGTCCTTTCTTATTATTGGTCCTTGAAGTCTTTTTAGGTTCATAGGATCAGGAGTTGAGCCCACTTTCTCATTGTGTCAAAGGGGGGAGAAAGTGCTTGAAAATAGAGACAAATTATATGCATAATCTTTGTATTAGTGTTGAAATCAATGAAAAAGTGGGATATTGTTGGAGGTTTGTCTATGATGTCTCCAAGGTGACCAAAGTTGTTGATGAGGTGTCATGTGTGTTAGATTGACAATGCTAAAGTGTACTTTAATGTTCTTGTATAGTTCTTTAGTGTTTAACTTGGATAAGCAATTGATGGATGAGATTGATGGTATGAACACATTTAATATACCCTATGGGATGCTATTATTGCTAATAATTCTTATGGAAGTGAAAGGAATTCATCATAGAAGTCATATAAGTGTCTATGTTCAAGTAGTCATCTTGATATATAAGGTTGAGTGAGCACATTGATAACATCATATTTCACACGTGTGAAGGTTTTAGGAGTAGTTTGATATATGGATGGATTTAAATATGTGAGGAGATGATATTATTAAAATTTCAGGTCATGAGGTTGAGCGTAGAAAAATTTATTAAGGTACAAAGTTGGCCTTCTAGGTAGAGTTTTACTAAGTTCTCATACTTAGCCGAATTTGCAAAAAGAGATCTACGATGAGCATTTAATCGTATCACAGATCTAACAAAAAAAATTAATCTAACTAGATAATGATCCAATGGAGTGTATTGAGTTAAATAGTTAATATTGAATGCATGGATTCCAAGTGGCGAAGTTCATTGGAGTCAAATAGTTAATGTGCTCAGAAGGCACGTGCTGGTAACAAGTGTCACAATCTCAAAAGCTTTAACAATAGATCAACAGTGAGAATTTGATCATGAAGTTAGAAACCAATGATGAAAGTTAATTCAAAATTAAAAATATGCTCATATTATACATAGAATTTCTAAGTGGCAAAAACACATTGACTAAATGATACAGGGTGTGTAGAAGGCACATAGAGCTGCCAAGTGGCATAATCATGGGAGCTCAGATCAAAGATCAATGGTGAGTGTTAAAAGGTAAATATTAGGATAATAATGAGGATATAAATGGTGTTTATTTTTTAAAATTTTATAGAGATCATGAGATGAGGTCAAAGTGTTCGATGTTTAACCTTTACACAGTGATTGTTGGCATTTGAATTTAACAAAGGAAAAACTAGTGCTCAATATTTTGCTTATAACGTTTGATCTAGGATGAATTTGAAGGTGATATAAAAATAAAAATTGTAAAGGAATCCAAGGAAAATATTGACACATTGGTTATAATTTTTTAATTTTCATACAATCAAATATATTAATCTTTAAAGTTGACTATGTGTTTGACCATGTTCTGCAAGTGACCCGAGAAGGATAATTGAGTTGTTCTTGATAGTATTTTGATGTTTTAATATGAAATAAATATTAGATAGTGTTTTATACTACATGAAGACTATTTTCATGGATTTTTTAGGTTTTAACAATCCATATTTAGTGTAAAAAAATGCTTATAAGTTGACTATGTTTGTTGAATGCACTGGTAGATTGAGTGACCATTTGTAGAGGTAAGTTGAAAGAGTTCTGAGTAGATTTTAAGAAGAAAATGGACATGGAGATGTTTCATAGGTTTTATATGATATATTAATGCATTTGGTTTAGTGTATTATTTGAGAAAAGTGTTTCTATGCTTAATTTCTATATGATAGACTTTTCTAGTGTTTCTAGGCCTTTTGGCGAGAAATCTAGAATGGCTTGGCTCATGGTATGTGGTTGGGTTTCACGTGACATGAACCCATGATGGAGTGATCAAGGGCATATTGGATAATTTTTTTATGTGTTATAATCATTTTTACAAGATGAAATTGTCCAAGTAGTCTCACATGTAACTTATGAGTATGAAGGCCTAATTGTTTTAGGTCTCACCAAGACCTAATGGTGGTTTGGGGATAATGAGGTAATGACCAACCTAAAGAGTGTGTGGTTCATACATTTAATATGTATGAGGACATATTTAAAATTTATAAAAAATATATAAATCATCTTTGTCGACCAAGATGGGTTAGAGTAAAATAGTGGTATATTTACAAGGTCTAATTGACCTAATTGTGCTAGTTGTGTATGTGTTGATTCAAGCAAAGGAGAGAGCCTTTGAAAGAGAAGGTATAAGTCAATGAGTACCATAAGAGTTTGAATAATATCATACATGTTTATCTAATCAAGTTTATGTAAGATGACACATAGGTCATTAGACCTAATGAGCCTAAAAGAGGCAGTTTGAGCAAGTTAGCCCTAGAGATAGCTTGAGAGAGTTTGGAGGTGAAGATTGTAAACAAAGGTAATCATCATTAGTTGAAGAGTATCAAAAGGTGTTTAAGGTGATATATTTAGGTATTATAGTGGTTGTTTTTTTGCCTAGGGTTTTTATTCCTCCTTTTAAGGTAAAGCTTGTTAAAGGTCTAGTTGTTGTGGGTGCTCAACTAGACAGGGGTAGTAGCTCCTTGTGGGATTGGTGTCTCAATAAACTAAGGGATGGGTGTTCCTTGATCAGTTGGTGCTGGTATAAATTTTATATCTTTTTTTATAGGATTTTAGTCTATATTATAAGGTTTAGTGGGTTTTATCCCCCAAGAGGGTTTCCCACATATATAATGTGTTCATGTGATGTATGCTCTTATGTATGTTTTGGATGTATGTGCTTTCATGTTTATGTTGCTTGATCAAGTTGATGTATGCTGATTGCTTAAGAGTTAGGAATTTAATTAGATTATCTTGTATCACTGATTCAGCCCCCCTCTCAATGATTGTACCTCTAACATAAAGATGACCTGAACACTTAAAAAATGAATTTTAAAATTTTCACATAGTCTTAATAGGTAAACCAAATTCATAAATACCAAAATGTAAAATACTAAGGAATTCAATGTGATTTAATAGTGGAACCTTAAAATTTTAGTAATGACCATTCAAAATGTCAAAAAATATTTTGCATTAAATAATTTTGATGTAGGAAATGTGAAAATGAACTCAAGGAAATTAATCTGACTATGGAGATTAAAAAATTATTTACTGGGATCCTATTCCTCAAGGCTAAGTTGTGTTGGACATGCTACAACTAATAAAAAGATGGATGAGTAGTGTCAAATTTGGCCCTATGAGGGGATGAATATGAGTTTTCTATTTTTTATTATGTTCATTATCATCTTTTAGGATAAAGGCATATGTGGATTCATATAACTTCATCATCCATGTATATTATTTTTTATTAGACACATAAATTCATCATCTTAACTAGTGGCATTGCAAAGGTATATTTGAAATTAAGAACTTATTCATCTAGGCTAATGACATCAAAAATTAATGGGCTTTATGATTTTAAAGTTTCATGGGGAGAAGGTATACAAATATGACCTATAAGATAAGATTAAATAGTTTTATAAGTTATGTAAGTGGTTTTAGGAGTAGGCTGAGGGTTTGATCAAGAGTCAACATAAATTATGATGTTTTTCATGCCATTCATATTAATTTATCCTTATGGTTTAAGGATTTATGTTTGACTATAGTTTTTATGGAATTAGTGGCTAAAATTGAGATTTGTAGATTTTGAGATTGGGAAGAATTGTTATTTCCTTGAGATTGATTATGGTTAGTTTTAAAAGGATCTAAAAGAGGATTTCAATATACTTGAAGATGAGAATTAAATTGATTAAGTGCATTAGGATTGAATTGAAATTCATGATGTTTTGATACTTTCTGAAATTCTTGAGAATGTTCTATTGCCAAAGCATCATGGTCAACATTGTTTCCAAGTACTAAGTTGTATGCTAAGGTATGAAGGGAATGAAACTTTTCATGGGAGTGGCCTTAGTTAGCATGAAACCAACCAAATTTATGGGTATCATACCATTGAAGATTGGGACATGAAAATTGAAGTATTTTGGTTAAAGTCTAAGGATTTTACTCATAAGTTCCCTAATACTAAGCGATTGCTATGTTTTTTTGTTATGATTGAAAGGAGGAGATGGTTGAAAAGGGATTCTCACAAGTGGTTGAGAGAGAGCCATATTTTTAGAACCACTCAACATGATTGTGTACATAAGTATTGTAGAGTCAAAACTATGATTGTAGATATTGGTGACACCATTGTAACTAGCATTCTTATTTTTATTACGTCTCATAAATATGTTTGGGTTGAGGAATATAATATTATTTCATGAGATGATCCTATATTTTAGCTTAGTTGAAGGCTTATTCCAATTATATAGGATTAAAATAGCTAAATTTGTATTGTAATTTTATTCTAAGGTGGTTATAAAGATTTTAAGGAGATTTTATTCAAACATGTTGTGTTTAGATTTATTGGCTAAGGAATTCCATTGAATGATGAAATTATGTGTTGGCTCATTATTATTATTTATTACAATTGATAAATTTACCCAAATTATTTTTTAGGTAATTCATGATATTGAAATTATTGAATTAATACATTCACTAAACCTTTAAAAATCACTACTTATCATGGTTTTGGCTAACTAGTTGGAAGCTACATAGGTGTTAAGATTGATCCAATCTTTGTAGTGGTTTCCAAAGGCCTTAAGATGCAAAGTGAGATCAATAGATCCATCTCAAGTAATAGTTGTGATTATATGAATATCCATGGTTTCAATATGATATAATAAAGATTGTTTTATAGATGTTTACTAACCTTGTTGCAAAATTGAGGTTGTAGGATGATATTCCTGAGATGATCCTTAAGGGGGGAGGGGAGGGACATTGATTTGACATTCCCCACTGAATTTTTTGAGGTCTATTGGACATTTGCATGAGTTTATTTTTGCATTTATCTAAATTGGTTTGAATTATGTTTTTTCATATGTTACATTTTGTCCTAGACCTTCAACATCATTTGAGTAGGATCATTGGATAATTTTGACTTGATTGGGATGGTTGAGTTGCATGTTGGTTAGAGTGAGAAGTTGGAGTAGAATAAGGTGCTCAATTAGCATTTTATCTAATGTTTAGATTTGGATCACTAAAAATATAACCAAGTATAATTTTAGCTAAGCTAATCTTTGTGGATGAGGAAGGATTAGATGAATTTATGGACTAATTTTCCCTAAATCCTACAGAAGAATCGGACCCACTAGCAATATTAATGAAATTACAAACCATTTGAGCATATATTTCTTCTTGATATTTTTCTATGTTTTTTGGATGGTATTTTAATATTTTTTTCATTTTAGGAGAGTATGCACTATATTCTTATACTTCACACTTAAAATTAAATTATTTATGGGATAACTTTCTAGCCCTGGATTTTGTATTGACCATGGGCTTAGGATTTACATGTTTTTTTCCTTTAAAGTTATTGGTCATGGCCATATTGAAATCATTAGAGGAAAAATATTGGGAGATAAAAAAGTTTTATGGAAAGGGATTTTTATAATTGTTAGTGTTAGTCATGGACATGGCACTAAGATCATTGTTAGTGAACTTTGAAAATCAGTGAAGTATTGGTCACCTTTATCTTAAGTGTTGAGAATATTCATTATAGGAATAGGATGATAATATTTAGGGATCATAAATGAAAATAAATTTGAAAAAAAAAAATTATTTTTGAAAATTTGTGAAATCTAGGAAAGTAGGAAAGAGGAATTTTGGAAAGCAAAAAAAGTTTGACAAATTTATAATGCTAAGAAGCTAAGAAAATAAAATGAAAATGGCCCAACTCAATGGTGGGGTAAGATTCAACTCTATTTCACTATAATGTATGTAAAGAAAATATGTTTTATAATATAAATATCCTATAATTTAGGAAAAGGTAAAAGACCATATTAGATCCAACACACATATAATATGTTATTTCATAAAGTAGTAAGATGATATGGACAAGGGCCATGCATAATGATGATTACAAGGACAATATTAGATCTGCATAAGGAATTAATGAGTAAAGGATTACTTATATATAATTTGTATTAGGGGTAATAAAAAGAGAGATAATGCCATTAGGTGATAACCAATAGGCATCTAATCTAAAGGATTGTAACCAAGAGGTGTAAATAAAGGAAACAAAAAATGAAAATATAACATATACTAAAATGATAAGCTAATTTGAGCATGGAATAAAATAACATACTAATATACTATATATCCACCAAAGTAAATAAAGAAAGAGTATAAGGATAGGATTACTTAACTTGGGTTGACTTTGTTGGATCATCAATATCCCCCTTGGATCAAGTGGAAAATTTTGAGAGATGTTATAGGTGAAGCTATAGATGGAAATAACAAGGACTGAGTATCCTTATTTAGGGAATCCAAAGACTATGCAACTTGTCTATTCACCTTTTCTTCTTGATATCTTCAAAGACCTTGTGTAAACTAGCCTTCTTTAAGTGTAGCTTCTAAGATATAATTCATATTTCTCTTACTAAGGTATATTTTTGTGTGTAATAATATTGGATTAGATGTTCTAATTTAAAGAAATGATAAAGGGGGTATGTATAAATATAGATCAAAACCCAAAAAATACTAAGTTCAAACTTAGCCAATGTCACCAGCTTGATAAAATTTGTGTAAAAACATGTCTAAAAAACACATATTGTTTGTGGCCTGAGTAATTTCATTGGAAATATGGGAACACTAAAATATGTCATTATGTAGACTAACAACATTGACTAGAAACATGCAATCATGAATAAGAGGAAAAGAAAAGGGAGAACGAGAATACATTGAGTCTAAGTAAGTATATTATGATAGGATATGGATAAAGGAAAATATAACAAATGGTCATTAGGGAATCTATCACAAACACCACAAATAGCCCAACCTCGATCTTGGTACACTCTTTAGGATACACACTTAGTGTTATTGATTCACTGATAAGTGATACAAGATAAATTTACGTCAAGTGAAAAATAGGTGTATACAAAAGATAACCCTAATAATATGATATAACCATACAATAATATGGGAAACCCTAATAAAAATAAGATTCAATAGGTTATACATAATATAACCCTAAGAGGTCTGAGGTTAGAAACACTAAGGTTGGGTGCAAGAAATAATGGATTTGTAAAAAAATTAATGGAAAGCACATAATGTGATGTTAGGCAAATAACATTTACACTAAACCAATTTAAACATGTGCACAATACAAATCTATACTAGATCTATAAATACAATAAAAACATACATCCAAAATGTATCAAAACTAATATTAAGATGCTTAAAATTTGACAAAGGAGTTATGTAAAGGCATACCTTGGTTCTTACTTGCTTATGAATTTTTAGAGGGTGAAGATGATATAAATCCTAAATATTTCCAAAATTATTCCATTTTCTTGTTTATGTGTTTGAGTTGATAAAAACCTCTCTTAGTTTTAAGGAATTCATTACAAATTTCTTAGAATTGTTATTTCTTTGTCTGCACCATAATATATTTAAACAATGGAGGATATATTTATTTCCAAAGATATTTTTAGATTTTGTTTATCGATATGAGGAGATCAAAATTTTCTCTTAGTTTCTCAAACTTCTTTACAAATCTCTAGAAATTTTCATTTATCTATCTTAATAGTGTCATATCCTATTGAAATTTCATGAGTTCCTTCACCTATATCTTCTGATTATAAACGTATTTCATTATTTTGAATTTATACTTAGAGCTTACAAAATCACTTCTCCTTACTTTGATCCATAATTCTCACAAAGAGACCTTGCATATCATAAAAATGGGGGTAGTTACGAGGGGTCTACATCACTCATAGCCCTATTCAATGATAATTTGGAAATCAACACATGCAAAGTTAAAAATAATCTTGTGTATGTGTGGTTTAATTATTTAGCACATAATGCCATATTCACTATTCACAATAACAAAAAACCATTGCATAATCCAAATATAACTAAATATATAAAATACAATCAGTCATACATATCTAAAATGTGCCAAAAATATAAATTTTGATACTTGAAACTTGATAAAGGAGATTCATTGATAAATACATGAATTTTCACTTACTTGTACACTATCAAAGACTAAAGATGACTGAAAACATATATATTTTTGAAACTACTTTAGGTTTTTATTCATCTACTTAAGTTATTAATTTCAAAAATAGGTATGTTTTAGTCATATTTAGCCTTTGACAATGCATAATTCATCTACTAAAGTTAATAAAAATATTTATTAAATTTTCAAAATTTTATATGGATTTTCATGAATTTTTATTTCTTTATCCACACTTAAATTGACATAAAATGCAGAGACTCTCTATTTAAAAAACAATTTATGCATTTCGTTCCTTTGCTAGAGTTGATCAAATATTTTTTGGAATTACTGCTTATCTCTTTATCAGTGTCAAATATTACTCAAATTCTAATATAACCTTCATTTACATCTTCCAAACAAAAACCTCTATCACATTCTTGAATTGATGCACAAAATTTCCATAAATCACTTCTCCTTGATCTTGACCTAATCCTCAATAATACCTTAAAAATGATTATGTGAAAATTAGTTTCCTTAGTGAACCTCTTTAGGAGTTTTAACTACATATCTTTCATGCTTGTAATTATACCCAATGTAGTTATAGTGCTATGTGAGTGTAATCCCAACCCAAATGAGAGATATGGCATCAACTTCTCTCCCTAGATAATCAAATGCAACTACATGCTCCTGATGTAATCTTATTTTGATACAAGACCTTAACACAAAATGGATAAGTGAAAAATTATATCATTGTGAAAACTCATTTGTCAAAGCCTCTTTATAAGACTTGATAAAATGTGCATGAGAGAGTTAGGTTATAAGAGATCAGAGGATAGGAATAAATTGTGAAATGGTTAAGGTTACAATTGTATATACATGGTTAAGGTTACTATATATATATATGGCATCAACTTCTCTCCCTAGATAATCAAATGCAACTACATGCTCCTGATGTAATCTTATTTTGATACAAGACCTTAACACAAAATGGATAAGTGAAAAATTATATCATTGTGAAAACTCATTTGTCAAAGCCTCTTTATAAGACTTGATAAAATGTGCATGAGAGAGTTAGGTTATAAGAGATCAGAGGATAGGAATAAATTGTGAAATGGTTAAGGTTACAATTGTATATATATGGTTAAGGTTACTATATACCTAAATTTTAAGGGGACAATTTGATGGGTTGATTAGGACTCAGGAAAAAAACCTTTTAACAATGTTTTGATATTTCATGAGCACCTTGGGTCACACAAGGGAAAATAATAGTTGATTTTAAGGTTTTCAAACATTATGGATTGAATGGATATATTACCATTAGCCAAAAAATAATATAAATTTAACTTATTAGGAATACCTAAGCTATTGGATGATGATACAAGGCCCAACATAAGGATAAAGTGTATGAAAAATAAAGAACTATGATCACATGGACCAAGTATAATAAAACATGATAAATATCTAATGGAAAAGGGTATTGTACCAAAATTAGGTGTCTACATAATGCCCTAATTTAGGATGTGTTTTCATGTAAATACAACTACGCATCACATTAAAACATAATTGAAATATGTACTTGCACTTACCTAGGGAAGAAAGGATGATATGTTTGAATTCTTAATTGGGGCACACCCATACTTTGATGTCCACAACTCTGTTACACCTACAAGAAAACAATACTATCAATAAGTATTTAATGTCTTGGAAAATTAGTGTGAATATAGTAAAATGAAAAGGTAATTTTAAATATAAACATAAGATTGAATACACCTAATTGTATGTGAACCATGCTACCACTAATTTTAGTTGTACATAAAATACTCCTAGGTACTATAAATTTTAGATAAAAATTTAACAACTCATTTATTCTTCTTGATTAGGGAATAATATATTTTATAGTCTTTGATCTTTATTTTCTTTATATTTTGTTCATAATTTATAAGTGTCTCTCATCTTGAAAGTCTTAGATATATAATATTTGGATATATGCCACCCAATTGAGGTGAGGGTTTGGTATCTGTTCTTGCAAATCACTCATCTCAAAAGAAAGAGTCATGTGCATCACATGTTATCATGTTATATAGTTAAAGTTGATAGAATATATGAAATCACTTAGTAAGCAAATGCATGTAATGATATAAATATATCATCATTTAGTGATCAATATTACTAAATGACACAAATTAGTATGAATATGTGAGAGTGAGTGAAAATAATATTCCCTAGTGTAGTCTATAGGATATATAGGTAATATATCCATGCATAACCATATAGAATAAACATCAATAAAATATCTATATAAATATGTAACCTCATGTGAGGATGAGAGAGTGAGGGGAAAACAACATTTCATAATATAGATAAGTGGTGGGGAACATATTTATACCCGAATGGAAGCTATATATGCATAAGATATAAATAATAACCTCATGGATGTAGGCAAGGATATGATTTTCCCAATGGAAAAACAAGGTAGGGATAAGTGACATGCCCCAATGTAGAAATATGCTCATAAGAGGGATAAATACAATAATGAAGAACATGCATAAAATAGTAGCATGCCCCAATAAATTCATGATAAGTACCATGTAATTTATGATACAAGCATAATATACCCCAAGTGGTAGTGTGCATGATATGTATCATGGAACCAAACATAATACATTGCATAATATACGTAAGGACTTGCACACAATCATGTAACCACACATATAATAGGAAATCATCACATAAGGGAATATGAATCATAAATAATGATGACATGACATGAAAAATAGAGGTTTTATATAAATAATACTAGATAAAACATGAATAGGCAACACACACATGCACACACATACAAACAATCAGGAAATAATAAGAATGTAAGAGAACACATAATGCATATATTCAATAGCCATATTTAACTACATAATGTATATATCCATGTAACACAAAATTTGTAGGAAATAATAATATGTATATAGTAAATGTAAGTATCTCTATATGATAAATGAAAGGTAGGAAGGCTATCACCTTAAACCTATTATAGATAGATGATCCTAGTATAAGGCATACTACCAATGTGATAATGCCCTTGGGTGTGGGCGTGAATGTATCCCTATAATGTTTTAAGTACATGATCATATGTAACATGTATATATTTCATCTCATCCACTCAAATAATACCATGAGAAATATGTGTGTAAACAACTCTCTCTCTCTCTCTCTCTCTCTCTCTCTCTCTCTCTCTCTCTCTCTCTCTCTCTCTCTCTCTCTCTCTCTCTGTGTAGAATCTCAAGCATAGATAGATAAACATGATATGTATCCATTGAAAAATAATTTTATTATTTTTCAATGTTTTTTGTTTTTTAGTTCTATATAATAATAATGCCCTCTATATGGGAAATATATTTTCAATGTGAGCACAATAATAATATGTTTTAAATGTAGACAAGATGTACTCAAATTTAAGTATATAAATCATATGCCATTTATACATGTATGATGTGTATCGTGGTAATATAAGAAATGATCTATACCATATGGATCATGTTGGATAAAGCTTATGAGGACATGTGCCATGACCAAACAAGATAAGGATAATCAATATCAAGTGTGTGTGTATATAAAGTGACAAAAAATAAAAATATAATGTTAAGAAAGAAAACTCCTAGGAAGAATAATTAGAAGGTTATATATCAAATCTAAATGGTGAGAAGTCATAAAAAGTCATATATTCAATGAAAAATGATTGGTTAGAAAAGTAGAAGTCAAATCAATGTAAGATTGAAAAATAAGTGCCATCACCATGTCCCTGGAGCCAACTCCAAATCATCTATTATAGATATATAATTTGAGTCCCATATTAATTATATGAATAAATTATAAAATGTTGAATCATGAGGTATGTTATCATAACTAACCAATCATACCTTTAAGAATTGAATCGTTGAAATGGATAATAGATTGACACACATTTGACACTTTTTTGACAAAATTAGAGGATGGTGTTATCAAATCATTGTGTGCTAAACTAATGTCTCTAGTGCAAGGATATGTATAACTAAATTTATTATTAATTGGATATGTACTAGTATATGGTAGTTCCTTTTTTGGTTGAGCTTGATTTTGTTACACTTGTTTCTTAAGCACCCATTTGAGTTTATTTTAGATGTAATGAGATCTACTTTAGAATTCTTTAAACATTTATTTTCATGGTTATATCTATTTGGATTTGAACTATATTAAATTTATATTCAAATGTAATAACTCATGTATACTATAAAGTGTTACAATCATCATTTGTAATAATGTAGTTCCATATATAACATTAAAGCAATGCAAATATGGAAAACTATAAAATAATGTAGGACATGTTTGGGGACTACTAGATATAGGAAATGTAATACATCCCAATGATACATTTTTTTTTGAAAAAGGTGACACTTGTTTTATATTTTCCATATTTTCCATATCATATCGAGTGTATTAAGTAAAGGAAGACTACATTTATTGAATTGATCTTTGTCATATATCGTGATTCTTTGTCTTTTTTTCCTTCCATATAAGAACTAATGACTAAAACCAAAGCATGTAAATAATATGTCTCTATAATATCCTTGGGAATCATGATTGACACATTAGATTATTTAACCTTAAGAGTTGGATTTTTTACTTTAGAATATGAATAATCCATTTTTAATATATTACTCACATTATAGGATGTGATTACAAATTATGATTATGTAACATATATATTGGATGTAAGATCACCTATTTTATGTTTTAAAGCATGATACTTATCCATTATATGATCATTGATTTGATGATATTCATAAAATAATCTCAAATGAAATGCTAATGAAACACAAACCCAATCATAACGTTTAATGGATGGAAATATAATCATGTTTTTATCAAGTAGCCTTTTCAATGTTGTACTTTTAATTTATTTAAGTTTTTTTAAATTATTGTAATCTACTAAGGAAAGGTGTAGGAATTATTTCAAGTTTCTTTCTATTATTATCAAATGGTTTAGGATTTGTATTGATTTTTGTATGACTAATGTTAGAAAAAAACATAACTTCTATTCCAAATATAAATAAATCACAAATATAGATGTACGAGGCATTCATACAATACATCCTAAGTTAAAACTCTTTTATTAAGATATAACCATAGAAATTTTAGTTTTCATAGGGGCTCTCACCTTCTATACAACTTTCCACCACCAAATAAACACCTTTTATTCTCTATAAGAAAACATGGATTTATATCTTAACTTTGTAGTGTAAGCTCCCAAAGAAGGGTTTTTAGTTTAAACTAATTCATCCTTATCCTCATCACTAATCATAATATGGTTTATAACTAGTATCCCCATGTAAGCATTCCACAATTCACCATTCAACCTTGAAAGACCAATGACATGTGCTTTATTTTAGTCTTATTGCCAAATGGAAATGGAATCATGATCTACCACTTATGAAACATTAAAAAAACATTGATCCTATAAAGAATAAATTAATTAAACAAGGATTCTAAAATGATTTCCACTCCTGACCCATGGGTAAGCCCCTAATCTCAAATTCACACCATTACCTACTTCCCAAGTAAGCCTACTTCCAATAAGTAAGAAAGTCTGAACAAATGCTTTCCAAATAATGTACACATTTCCTATATTCTTGTTAGGTTTCCTAATACAATCCACCATCGTAAGGGGATCTATATATTTATTCATTACCACCTTCCTTCACAAACTATCTTGTGATATTAAATGCCATAAAATCCTAGTAGCCAAAGGTTTTTCAAATGGTAAGTGTTCTTCAAAATCCATCTTCCTTATTTTGGTTTTTATATCAAATTCCACTTGGCCCAAGCCATTCCTTTTTTTCCTTTTTACTTGTCCAAAGGAATTTGAAATGCATTTTTATAATTTTATCTAAGATCCCCATAGGTATGTAATTCAAGCCATGCCAATATACAAGGATTACCTCCAATACTAATTTCACAAGAGTCAGTCTACCTCTTATTGAAATCCACTTATTGCACCACATAGATATCCTTTTATCAATTTTGTCTACCAATCAATACCAATCCCTAATGCCATAATCGTTTGACTTTATCAAGAGCCCCAAATATTTTATCCTTACTTGTAAATAAATAAGAAATTTTGTCTTCCAACCTCTCCTCTAAACCATTACAAGACAAAATATATTTATGCATATTAGCATTCATATTATAAATCTCCAAAATATCCTTATCTTTTTAAACATCTCTAAGAGTCGCATAACAAAATAATAGCACATCATTAACAAATAAATTATAGGTTAAATATAAATAACTTCCCACCTTGATATCTTTCATGACCCCAATTATTCTAGCCTCCCTAATTTCCATACTCATCTCCTCTGCAACTAAAAGAAAAATGATGGGAAACATTCGACAACCCTGTTTGAGCCCTGTTGTAGGAGTGAAAAAAGTAGAAGCATATCCATTTAGAATATCAATAAAGGAAACTAGTGTGAACATCCCATAATTCATATACATTTTGTAACTTGAATCCAATGTGAATAAGTACCATTTTTAGGTATAACTAGCTAACTTTATCATAATCTTTGGATAGATCCTTGATGAATACAATAATTTGATTCTTTAATTTAATTGAGTGGAGACCCTCTTGAGGAAATATTATAATTTCATGTATCTTCCTCATAAAAAGAAACCAAATTTATCACCATAATAATATCAAAAAACACAATTTTGATTCTTGATTCTATGATTTTAGAAAAATAGTTACAAAGTGAGATTGGTCTAAAGTTATAAAATTTATTTGGATTTTACTTCTTGAGGATTATGGAAATGAATTTATTATTTGTATCCATTGGAATAATGACATTAAATTTTTATTCTACCACTCTCAACAAATCCTCCTCCACTAAATCATAGAAAACTAAGAAAAAACTTAAATTCTAATCATTAAGGCCAAGGCTCTTGTTATTTTTAAAGATAGAAAGAACTAATTTAAGTTATTATTTATAAAATTATTCAATAAAATCTTATTGTTTTAATTATTTTTAAAATCTATAAAATATATAGTTAACATCATAATCCTATCTAATTATCTCTTCCTGGATCTGAAAACAAAGAGTTGAAATGCCTCATCCCAAAATATACAATTCATGGATTTAATCCCATTACCTCTTGGAATCTCCAAATTCATATTATTGTTTCTCCTATTATTTTGAAAATTATGAAAAAGTGGATTTCTCATCTCCCACTTCCAACCAAACAACTTTACTTTAAAATCGCTATTGGGCCTTCTAAGTAATAATGTCTTTTTTTTTCCCTTATAGGTCTCTTATCATAATTTTTTCTTCCCTTAATATTCACCCTTGACCATAGCCTCAAAAAAATCATAAAAATATCTCTAAATTTAAATTATATCTTATTCTTGGGATCTAGTCTTGTTAAAATCCCAATAAAAAATAATTGATTTTTCCTTGCTTAAACTATTCGAAAACTAATATAAAGGGGTGATACACATGTTTATATCAAACCATTCTATTTTCCTTTAACCAAAGCTTGAAATTATTCATCCTCTATCCAATTAAATTAAACTTAAATGGAATTTGGGGTTTTTTAACTTCATTTCCAATTTGAAGAAAAGTAGGAAAATGATTAGAATCAGGGCTTGATTACACCCAAGATTTGATTCTCTCTCCAGCTGTCATAATAATTTTAGCCTTTAAGAATTGGTATAATATTTTTAAAACTAAGTCTTTACTTACCTTGTTATTATGATAAGTAGAAATAATTTTAAATAGGTTCACATCAAATAGACCTATCTTCTCTAGTTTGTGAATAAGTATCCTTCTTGAGCATTAAATCTATCTACTATCCCAAAAACCTTAGCTCTATTTAAATTAAATTTAAAATCACCACAAAAAATTAGTTTTTCATGCTCAATGAAGTCCTCACCTAGAAGCTAATCTTAGTAATGTGTCTTCTTCTCATATAGACCATAATTTTTGAAAAATCAAAGTATTTCACTAGCTCCATGGAGAAAACTTAGATCCTAATCATGAGAAAAAGTATATAGTGTTGATAAGGTTGAATGACTTATTAATCCACCCTAAATAGAGAGATAATTCCTACTCTATGAAAATAGTTGTGTTACTCCTACTTTCTTTCCCTCCTTCTTATTCTCTTATAAAACCAAAATATCATGATAATGTAACTAGACTAATATATGTAAGTTAGTTTTTTTAGAGTCACTACCCAAACCTTGAATGTTAATAGATATAATTAACATGGACAACCCTTCATAGGGGTTTTAATTGTTCTAAGTACCCCAATAATGGTTTTTTTTCTTCCCACTCTTAATATTTCTTTGTGCTTGATCCTTGAATAATTTAGGATTCTTTCTCAGTATAAAATAAATCCCTTCTATCATGTAAATTTATACCCCATTCCACTTTTTATACTCTAAAGTTTTTTCATTATTCATGGATCTAAGATAATATCTACTTCCCCCAAAACTAAACTCACCTTCCACTAAAGAACAAGAATTCAAAATTATGTTCTTAAAGTTACTTTGGGATTTGGAATAGAAGGTAGATGAATTTAGAGATAAATATATAACTCTACGAGAGTAGTTTACCTTTTTACAACCTCCAAGTTCATGATTATTTTATGCATCATTCATTCCATATCCCATGGAATATGGTGAGTATAAAAAATTCCCCAAGCACCAACTATTGATTTATATGAAGGTTTAGTGGACTAGGGAATTTTGGAAGGGGAGAAGAGAGCTTATCTATAGGAAAAAGAGCTATGATAGGACCATTTATTTATTTAAGTACATGACATTATCTCTTATTAGACTAAATAACCATCTCATTTAATACCATTTCCTATATATACCTTTGATCTTTTCCATCCCTATTCTAATATTAATTTTTTTTGGATAATTCCTTTCCAACTGAAATTTGTCTTGCCTACAACACAAGCTATTTTATCAATGGTTCATTTTCCTCTAGATATTCATTAGTAATAACCCTTTATTTAATTTATAACATGACTTTGTCTCTTTTCAAACTAAAATACCATCTCTTTTAATCTCTTGTCCTATCTAGCCCTTTGCTCTTTGCCATCCCTACTCCAAGATTATTATTTTTTGGACAATTCCTTTCCATTTAAAACTTACCCTAGCTCAAACACAACCTATTTTAATAGTGGTTCATTGTATTATACATATTCATGAATAATAACCACTTCAATCACTTTTTACATAAAATTTGATATCACCTTAGTGCTATAATTCTCAACCTACTTAGCTCTCAATTCTTTTCTATTGAATTTCATAGAGTAGTTGGACACCAAATTACTATTTGCATAAAAACATATACATTTTAAAGGAACATTTACATAATAAAGGATATAAATAAATCTCCAATTACCATTAACAATCTCAATCACCTCTAGAATAATCTCCTTTAAGTTCATATCCACCAATTTCCTAGAAATAGAGTGAGATACCCCTTTAGTTGAACCTCATTCTAATCCATGAAGGAGACTAATATTTTACCTATTTCACTCATTATTATATTATACCATAGATCCAATGGTTAATTAAACATTTTGACCTAGATAGGTTGATCTAGTTTGGATTCATGCCTAGGTTCAAAGTACAACATCCATCTCTTTATAGATAAAGTAACATAGTCCTAATAACATTTTTTTTAAAGAATCAAACAACCATCCTTTAAAATTTTGAATGCAAAGCTTAAAAATCCATGAATTAATAAGTAAAATCTTTGCATATACCCTAGGATGGGACCCAAAACCCTTCCTAACCAATTTCCCACTAAATTATTTGAGTAAATCCTTCCAAAGAATCTCCCTAAGGAGTTGTTGCTTCTATTTCAAAAACTTTGATCATGATAATATCCTCACATAAAACTATATTTTATCTACAATATATTAGTTTAATTCACATTTTATTCTTCTTACCTAGTGAAATTTACTCATCCTAAAAGTTTTTAACAAATTTATTAATACCAAGCATCTCACCCCAATTGTGATAGCCTCCAATAAACCCCGACTCATAAAAATCACCAAGTGTCTGAAAATAGTCTAATAGGTTTCCACCTCATAATATTTCACATATTTAAAACTTAAAAAATACACCAAAGTGTTAAATATAATATAGGCATGCAAAAAATTATCAAATTTAAAATAAATATGCGAGCTTGAAACATTAGGTGTCTGCACATCCTTGTCAAATTGAGAAGGGTGTTGAGGTGTTATATAGGCATTAAGCATGCTTAAGTTCTCCACTACTAAAAACCCTAGCCTATAATCTCTATAAAGTATGGAATTTATGGGTTTAATACCTAGGCACATGGATTATCAAATAATACAAACACATCCTACTTTCCATTTTTAATGGAGAATAATGGATTTATTGTAACTGATTCCTCCAATAGTAACTTCTAAGGACTTTTACACATGTTTTCCTCCTCCATTGATACTGTACCTCTCTCCATATTCCACATCTAAATAAAATCTCCACCAAATGGGAATATCTACTCTCCAAATGGATTTGATGAATATTATATTAAATCATCTTCCTCCTCTACTTGATTCCCCCAGCCCATCCTCTACCATTAAACTTGAAGACTATTAGAAGATCAAATATTAAATTTATACCAATATATTAAATAAGGTTATAAAGAGATAAAATAAGAGAAATAAGCCTCTTATATTCCAAAAATATAATTCCACAAAATCATAATTTGAAGAGACATTGTAATCAATGAGATCTTGTTCCTAGAGGCATTTTATCAAACACTTGGTTTGCATTCCTAAAATTCATCATATTTCAAACACCTCCCATCCATTATAATAATCTAATTAGTTTCACTATACATGTTTTCCATCTATATACATTATTATAAAAAGTTTCCCAAGTCTTAAAAACACATGAGCATCCCAGGACCAAATCTCTCCCCTTTCTCTAATTGCATTCGTGTGGTCTAGCTCTATACCCTACCTTTGTGTGATTTTTTATCTTTGTTAGTATTTATCTCTTTTCAAAAAATGTTACACCTTTAAACCCCATTGAACCTATATGACCATGAAAACCTTATATAAACCTTTTCTATCCTCACCAATGTGTTCCTTATTGGTGTGTGTAGCTTTTATTATTGCTCTAAAAAGGGTTAAAAGTCATGAAATCAAACATCATTTTAGCTCCAAATCCATCTAATCATATGTTATTTGGCATGAATAATTTTATGACTCTTAATATTATGAATAGAATCATAATGACATATGCACTATGCACAATACATCAAAACCATTGCACAATCCAAATCTAATTAAATACAAAAAATACACTCATGCATACAAATATGAAATGAGACAAAATTAGGAATTTAGATACTTTAAACTTAATAAAGGATGGTCATAGAGAAATACCTAAATTAATATTTACTTATGTATTTTCAAAGGTTGAAGATGACTATTTTTTTTAAAAAAAAAAATGCTTTGAGGCTATTCTCTATGGATATCTCAAAATTGTTGTTTTAGTCTCCACACTAAAATTGGCATAAACTGTGGAGATAATCTCTATTTAAAAAAAAAAAAAAAAGGTTTTATTCCACTTATTTCACTAATATAAAAACCTCTCACGTTTTGAAAATTCACTACAAATTGGCTAGAATTATTATTTCTTTATTTTAATAGTGTCGAACCTTCCTCAAATTTTAGGATCACCTTTATATGTGTATCCATATCATAAATCTCTATCATAATCTTAAGTTTACTTGCATAACTTATGGAATCACTTCTCCTTTGATCGTTACTTGATTCTCAACAATGTCACAATAAAAAGAGTGTATGCAATTTAGCTAGCTCAACCAAGTTTTTGAGAAGTTACGGCTACATATTATGCAATCTTGGAATCATATCTAATATAGTTATAGTAATTTGTGATGTAATCCCAAGATAAGTGAGAAATAAATTTTCTTCTTCTCTCCCTAGATAATAAAATGCAAGTACACAACACTAATATAACATTATTTTGATATAAGACCTTGACACAAAATGGATGAGAGAATTATTATTTCAATGTGAAAAATTCTTTGATAGTATTTAAAGAGCCCTTAATAGGACTTGATAAAATGTGCATGAGAGACTTGACTAAAAGATATTGGAATATATCATGAAATGGATAAGGGTGCACTTGTATATATAGTATCCTTAATGGCACAAATCCACATAGACTATCCATAAAAGATAGTAACAGGTGACAACCAAGGCATAAAAGACCCAAAATTTAAAAGGATAGTTGTATGGGCTGATTATAACTTTGGGAAATACCATGAAACAATGTTTTAGTCATTTTGGGAGCATTTAGGGATACACAAAGGAAATTAATGGTCAACATATGGGTTTTTAGACATTGAAGATTGAATGGATATATGATAATTGGTAAAAAGTGAATAAAAATTAATGTTATGAGAAAGATCTAAGTTATGAGATGATGATACAAGGTCCAACACAAGGATAAAATGTACTAAAAATATAAATATATGTGCACATGAAAAAAAAACATAATGGATAAGGGTTTTGTACAAAAATTAGGTGTCTATAATATGAATAACCTAACCTTTACCCCAAAAATTAGGTGTTTATAACATGTAGTATACTTTATATACTCTTTCACTATTTTTATTGTGTATTCTAATTTTATAAATGAACTTTTAATCATATTTATTTATAGGAAATATTTGAAATTAAATTAGGCACTATACATAACCAAGTCAAATTTCACAAGATAAGGACGTAAAAAGAGGAAAAGGGGTAATGCATGTGCACATGACTTATAGTGGTCTACAACATAAGACAATGTGAATATGAGAGGGAAATTTTAAAATAAGCTAATGTGAACTAGAGGATGCCAAATGAAAGAGGATTTCACCCAATGGAATTTAGTAAGATGACATATAATGTCTAATTTAACCTAAATATGCCACATAATCCAAACATGCCAAATCAATGTAATTAAAAAATAATAATAGCATAGGACCATTTATATAAATAAAAATAACTCTACATGGGTGGCTAATTTAGTTTTAGTAAGCATAAATAATGGGGACATTAGTTTGTATATAGATTTTAGAAATTTAAACAGAACCTCTAAGAAAGATAAATATCATTTTCCTTCTCTTGATGGGGTATTACAGATGATGAGAAGATTTGAAATGATGTCCATTTTAAATGGAGTCTTAAGTTACAACCAAGTGTTGGTTGATCAACATAATCATTTCAAGATAACATTTAGCATAAAATGGGGAACGTTTACTTATAAATGCATTTATTTTGGTTTAATTAAAGTAGGGGACACTTATTTTGAAGTATAACACTTTTAAAGGTTTGGTGGGTAACATGGATGACATAATTTTTTTTTTCTAAAATCAATAGAAAACATTTGGATTATTTACAAAATTTGTTTGAAAGATGTAGACAAAATAAAATTTCACTAAATTTTGAAAATAGTATTTGTGGGGGTCACTTGAGGTAAATTTTTAGGTCACATAGGTACTACGGAATGTATATTATTAGTATAAAATATGTTTCACAAATATTATATCCTAATAGTAAAAGGGGACTATTTTGTTAGGATATTTATATCTAGATTTTTTTAGATAGTGAAACATTTGAATGCCATGTTGAAATAGGATTCCAAAGTAAAATAGTCTGATGTAACTAAACTTGTGTTTAAAGATATTCAAGTAGTTGCTTTCTCTACTCTAGTTTTGAGTAGTCCAAATTATGGGTTACATGTCAATCTATAATCATTTTTAGCACAACATTTAGTAGAAACTATGTTAACTAGTAACTAAATGTGAAAAGATGAGATATGGGTTTATTTCACATGATCTCTAATATGAAGGAATCTAAACTAAAATATTCCCCAATGTAAAAACAAGAGTATGCTCTTGTGAAAGTAGTTAAATTTTCATATCATGCACACTACAAATTAAAATGTATGAAATTATTCACAATCCATCTTTGAAGGTGTTATATAGTTAGAACAATATTTGGGAATGATGAGGAAAATGAATGACTATTATCGAGAAGTATCACTTGGAGATCAAACAAATAAAATGGTTAGAAGACAGTGGATATGTCAAATGATTAATGAAGGGAATATCACCAAGGACTTTGAGGTGGGAACATTCAAAATGGGATATTTAAATATTTTCCTTAATAAACAAGAATAATTTCAATTTTATCAGTGGTATAGTGGTGATGTTCATTATTTATTAAATGAATTATGTCTAGAATGTTTGGATTCTATTAAACATAGAACATTAAGGAAGAAAGTTTCACATTACATGTTGAAATATGGAATATTATATAGAAGAGGTTAAGATGGGATATACCTAAGATGTATAGAAAAAGTTGAAGTTGTAATGGTGATGAAAAAACTTCATGTAGGAGTAGAAAGTGACCATTCTTATGGTGACTCTAAAATCCATAAAATCCTAAAAGTTGGGTAATATTGGCTCATAATTTTTAAGTATTCTCATAATCAAGTGCGATCATGCCATGTTTGTCAAATCGATGTATAAAGAGATAAATTTGTTGCTACGCCCATACATTTGGTAGTGGAGTAATGTCATTTTACACAATTAAGATTTTTTGGAGTGGTTAATCCTAACTTCTCTTTGGGACATAATTTTTTCCTAACAAAAATGGATTATTATACAAGGTGACATTTGGCTACTACCAAACACAATATGACTATTGAGGTAATTAATTAAAAAAAAAAATGCATTGATAAGATTTAGTTCACCCATGTATTGGGTATGTGATAATGGCCTTGCATTCAAATCATTAGAATTTTCAAAGTGGGATATAGCTATAAAATAATTATCAAGTTAACATCCAACTATTACCCATAATGTAATGGGTTAGTTGATTCAAATAACAAGAATTTAATGGAAGTAATTAAGAAAACAAGAATTTTTTTGAGAGTTTGGCATTCTCTACTGAAATATGGATTATGGGTTGACTCAACAAGGATCAAATACTCATTGAGTACTTATATATATATTTTTGTATAAAGTAAATAACCCCTTCTTTCCAAAATTTTAATTATTCTAACCTAAAGTTCATCCAATAATATAATAAATATTCAAACCCCACATTGAATAGGTTACAAAACATCTTCAAGTTAGAAGAGTTAATGAGAAGGCCTTTGATAACTTTGACAAGCATCAGGAGGTGGTGAAGATATTTTTTGATAAAAGGGCCACTAACAAAGTTTACAGGATTATAGATTTAGTGTTAAAATTAGAAGAAAGGAAATATGCAAAACTAGATCCTCTATGGTTAGGACAAGACCACATTTATGATATTCTTAGCAACAATAATTTCAAGTTGAATAATTTATAAGGGAGAAACATGGTGTTGTTAGTCAATGTAAGATACTTGAAATAACATTTTAAAGCAACTATATTTACTCATCATCAATATTTTTAGTTTGATGTGTTTTTGTTTATATTGTGTGTTTTGGTTTCTTTTGTTGTTTTCATTTTATTTTTGGATTTTTCCTTTGTTTGGTTTCTTTTGGTGTGTTTTCCTTATCCTATTTCAGTTTTTATTTCCATTTTTTTTAATGTGTGATTTCTAGCTCCTCCATAAAGATCTACCATTGGATTTAAATCCAATAGTTGTGGTGATAAATAGGTTCCTTCATAGTATTATTAAAGGTCGATTTTAAGGTTATCACAAGGAATAAATTATCTAGTTTATAAATGATAAATTATTCTAGATTAATTTTAGGCATTTTTGCTTCATCTCCTTATAAATTAAGCCTTGGTGAATAAGAGTTATCCAAAAATTAAGTCATGCACAAAAGCATTTGAGGGGATAATAAACAAGTTGAAATATAACCAAGGAAAGAAAATCTATTTTTTTTAATCTTTTACTCATTAAAGTGGTTCCAAATCCTAGGGAGTTTTCATTGTGTTAGTAGTAGACTTAGGGCTGTAAAATCATAGAATGTAAATGTACAACAAGTGTGTAATGTATAACATTTGGTGTAATGTATATCATTTTTTATGTATTCGGCCTATGTATGTATATCAAAAGACTGTAGCATACAAAAAATAGTCCTTTAAAGGAAGAAATATAAGGTTAGAATGTGAAGTGATAGAGCAGTGTAAGTCTATAAATAGTGATCACATGTGAAGGAAAACAATTATGAATGTTAAGAGATCAATATATAAATCGATCCATGGTTCTTCGAAAGTATTTTGTACTTGTTCCATGTGTAGTTGAATCTTGTTATGTGTGAATATGTTTAATTATATAATAATTATGTGTGTCACTTATATTTATGTAAGTGTTTGAATGGATAATATTTAATTCTAAATACAATGAATACTTGACTTGTTGCCTAGTTCTATTTGCAACAAGTAAACTACACAATAATAAATATTAGCATGCTTTGATGGGTTTTCTAAGAACCTCTTCTAACAATGGTGTGTTGATCATGGATTTTTTAAACAGGTTGAGATGGTCACTAGGACATAGATATTTGGAGTGATGTTTCAATGAGAGAATTCATAATTTCATAAAAGAGGAGTCAAAGATAATAGGAATTTATATGAGAGAGGTTATAGATGAGCATATACATGGCAAGATATATGAAATATATTGGTGCAAATTTATTGGATTGTTAGATACATGGTTTTAAAGAATTTAGTACTATTAATTCAAGCTGATAGAGATAACACTCTATTTAAACCGAGGAAAAGATAAAAAAGCTATAAAATTTGGACATGATTGGATGCATGCAATAGATCATTGGATAAATAATACTATTGATGTGACTATCACTAAGTTTTCCATGTAAGGGTACATTAAATTTAAAGTTGCATATGATATATTTTTAAGAGGCATCCAGAGAAAATTTATGCAACGACTACCTAATCTACTTAAAATGTTTGTTGTGGAAAATGCCATGGTGCCTATCATGGCTAAAATGGAGTAGTTTCTTCATGAATTATGGGGATGTGTGTGATGATTAATTTAAATATTAATAATTGAGAGGAGAAAGTTGAAACTGGACCCAAAATATAAAGGACATAGATAAATAGAACTAGAAGAGAATGTTGGGGCTAGAGCAACACCTATGATAGTAGAGGAGATGGAAGAAATAGAACAATCCTAATGTAGTTATGAGTAGGAATAGAGTAGAGTGTGTATAAGATAAATAAGGAATGGGAACTAAGAGAATAGCTAGAGATTATGGAGATTATGGAGATGAGGAAATGAGAAGGACCAAAATAGGAGAAGGCACATGTGAGAGCATAAAAATGGATAGAGATTGGTAAAGAGATTCAAAGGAGATGGAAGGGAGTGGAAAGAAAGTAGAGGATTAGTCATATTAGTAAGAAGATAGTTTTTTATCATAATTACAAGGGAGAATATTGTTTGGAGAAGAGAAGGAACAATTTTTTTAAGAAGTTATGCTAAATCTTAGGATTAAATCTTGTTCAAGTTTAAATGAGCACATAGTAGTAGAAAATGATCATTCATTTCAATGGTACACATCCATTTGCCTAATTTCTCAATAAAGGAAAAAATAAAGAGTTTATAAATTGGTAAAGATAGTACGTGGCTTAACTATTTTATAGATAAATTTGGAAAATATAGTGAATTCACTAATAAAATGTTGGATAAGAAGAAATTAAGTGAGGTTGGTTTTCAATTCGCAACAAGTTTTAATACATTGGTAAATTCTAGTCTATAGTAGTAAATAGTTGTAGGTACAAGCGTAAGAATCATGGATCTCTCTGCAATAGTTTTTGTCACTTTGGAACCATATGATGGGTCTACCAACCCTAAACACTACCTATTAAACTATGAGATTAAATGTCATGTTAAAGGTGTATCTACAAATGATTCAAAAAAGTTTGAGCTCATAGGAGATTTAATAGGCAGATCTCTTAAATTCATGTATAAAATGGATGTTGCCAAAGTGAACCTTCTAAGCATAAATTTACTATGATTTATTGAGCTTACATAATATCAATTACATAGATATACTTATAACACTACATATACTCATAATAGTCCTACAAAATAGGATAAGAAAATAACCTATTAATAATATGTAACCTTCTATGTTATGAGATAGGTCCATAATAGATTTATTTGACTAACTTAGTTTTAAAATTAACAAACTAATATAAAATATGTGAGTTGTTTTATATATAAAAACCTCACTTTTACATAAGAATATTCCTATGGTAAATTTATTCTAACATTCCCCCCCTTAAATTATCATAGCTTGGAGAGTATAAGAGAGAGAACTTTTGAATGCCTCAAACTTATCATGTGCACATGACTTCATGAAGACATTTTCACACTGATATTGAGTGGGTAAATACTGGAGCTATATTTTGTGTTGTTGAACATGTTCATATATGAAATAGACTTGAACTTCAATGTGCTTAGTGCATTCATGAAAAATTGGATTACAAGCAAGTTTAAGAACACCTTGGTTATTGTAGTTCAAATTTATTGGTTGAGTTTATGTAACTCCCAATCCTATTAGTATGTGACATATCCATATCACCTTGTAAACTGCTCCTCTTAGAGTGTGATATTATGCCTCAATAAAATAATGAGAAATATAGTTTTGATTATTTCTCCCCAATGAGATCAAACCAGATCCTAAAAAGAATATAAACCCAAAAGTGGGTTTTTTGTCATCAATTGAACTTGCATGATCTATGTCCATGTATCCTATCAAGAATAACCTATCATTTTTCTTATATTCTAGGCCATAATCCATTGTTCCTCGAAAATATTTAAATACCTACTTATCTGAATTCTAGTGGCTTACCTTTGGCTCTTACATAAACCAAAAAAGAGTGGCATCTGGCCTAGTGTATGTGAGCTAAATGAGACTCTCAATAAATTGTCAATAAAAAGTGGCATCTACTGGTGGTGATGGATTTGAATGAGACACTTAAATTCTTATCTCCATATGTTTATCCATTGGTTTGCAATCCATTATCCAAAACCTCTCAAGTAATGTATTGGTATAATTCATTTGAGACACAAATATTTGGTGATATTTTTGTGATACTTATAATCCAATATAGTATTGTAATATCCCAAGATATGTCATGTCAAGTGATCAATTGAGATATTTCTTTATTGCATCAATCATCTTCACTAAACTGCTAGTGATGAATAGATTATTGACATAAACAATAATAATAAAAATCCCCCCCCTAAATTTTTGAGGTAAAGATTGGGATCATATGGATTCCTTTGAAATCCATGCTTCATGAGATGGTCATCAATTTTTATATACCAGGATCTAGGAGCCTATTTGAGACCATACAAATATTTAATGAGTTTGCACACCTTTTGATTTTGCCTTGGATGACATAACCTTCTAGTTGATTCATGTAGACTTCTTCCTATACATCTCCATTTAAGAATGCACTTTTAACATCCATATGATGAATGTTCCATCGGAACTATGCACCCATTGTAAAGATCATTTTGATCGCCTTTATCTTAGCTATAGGAGAAAAAGTCTCCTCATAGTCTATACATTTTTTCTTAGAATATCCCTTTGCCATCTGATTTGAATTTGGTCTTAAATACCCATTTTGATCTGATAGGCTTCTTCCCTAGTGGAAGATCAATGAGCTAACATGTGTCATTATTCATGAGAGAATGATATTCTGCATCCATTACATCTTTCCAAGGTTTGGACTCTAGGGATTCACGGACTATGGAGGGATCAAATGTTTCTACAATTGTGCTCATTAAGGAAAACTTTACCTCTACACGATCCATACCATGAGTCCTCAGTCTTTTAAATGAAGTATTTGGATGTCCATCTATTTTTGCATCTCAAATTATACTCGTATACCATTTAGGCATATGTTGAGTAGTAATTAGTAGTGTTGGAGATTTTCTCTGATCATCACTGTTATTTTCATCTAAAAGTTTATAGGTATGATTCTTGTATCATATGTCTATGTGGAAGATAAACTAGCTTCACCTTTCTCATCAAATATTACATCCTTGATAATAAATATCTTCATAGTATATACATAAATAAACTGATATGCTTTCAAATTGTTATTACATTCCACAAAAATGCATTCCTTAGTTTTCATATCCAACTTATTCCTTTTGTTCTTTGGGACATGCATGTATGCCTTATAACTAAAAACTCAAAGATGAGAGACTTTTAGCTTCATACTTGTCCATAATTCATGTGGTGTAATTCCATCAAGATATTTAATGGGTGACCTATCTAGTAGGTATATGGTTGTGACACAAGCTTTTACCTAATATGAATGTTACAGTTGTGCATCCTCAACCATGATTCAAAACATCTATACAATGACATGGATATGCCTTTATACAACACCATTTTGTTGTAGTGTATAAGGAGTAGTGTATTGATCATGTATTCCATGCTTTGCAAGGTATGCAATCAAATTTTTACTAGTGTATTCTCCTCATAATTTAAGTGGAGGGCCTTGATTTTATGACTAGTTTCATTTTCAATAAAGGCCTTGAATTATTTTGAAGGCTTGGAATGCTTGATCCTTAGTCTTCAAAAAGGAAACCCACATCTTAAGGTAATAATCATCAACAAAGAGTTGAAAATACTTATATCCTTTTAGGCTAGAAGTCATATGTTTGTAAATATTAGTGTGCACCAGATCTATTGGATAAGAAGATTGATATTCACTTTTACCAAAAGGAGCTCTTCATTATTTACAAGCTAACTAACTAGAATAGATTTAAAAAGATTGTTTAAGTGTGGGAAGACCTTTGACCATGTTGTGTTTACTTAATTCAAGTAAATACCCATATATCAAATGACCATATATTTTATGCCATCTCTGAGATTTATTTGTACCCTTCACAACAAGTGCCTGATTGTCATTGTGTATAAGATCAAGCAGAAACATCTTCCTTATATTCAAATCTCATGTAATAGTTTTAGAGCCTTGAGACTTGTTCTTGATAAGGCAAAACTTATCACCATGGTTGTGATCAAACTAAACTTTGAGATTGTGATCGAGAAGTTGATTTACAAATAAGTTTTTCGTGAGTCCTGAAACATATAGGACATCTGTAATCTTGGTTGTACAATTACCAAGCTATAAATAAAGATCACCTTTATCATGAATAGTGTATGATGAGTCACTACTAAGTGAAACATTACCCTAAGATCCTGATTGGTATAAAGTTGAAAACCATTTTTTCTATCTTATCATGTGCCTTATGGTACCAAAATCAACATACCATACATAATTTAAAGAACGCGGTTCCTCATGTACCTATGTAGTAAAGACATGATCATCTTTTAAAGAATGATCATCCTCAACAACATTCCCATGATGTTGTTTATTCTTCTAATGCTTTTTGGAATGGGGTTTAGGATTCAGTGAATGAGGTGGATCTTTTGAAATGGGATTCTGACTCAATGAGACCTATGTGAATCCATTATATTAGCAATGTTTGAGGCCATGTCCTATCTTTACATAAATAAGACAAACATTCTATGAATGGGATTTGTTTCCTTGTTGGTGTTGTTGATTATTTTGCTTAGGTTTCTATTTAGAATTCTTCATAGGTTTTTTCCCTATCTGATATGATGAAAGTGCATGCTCTTCATCAAGTTCCTCTACCTTTTGTATGGCTTATTCTTGTTGCAACATGTTAACCAACATGATAGAGGTTGGTTTTAGATCCATGACTTTCAACATGGTCACAAAAATTCTATTTGTGGGGGTATAGCTCTTAGGATAATAGGAACCAAAGAGTCATCTTTCACTGATTCACCCAATGCTTCAAGTGAAGCCCATAAGGTTGAAACTCTATGAAGAAAATCCTCCACTTTTTCCTTAGATTTTGACTTTAGACTATGGAGATGGCTTTATAGATGAAGAATATAGTTTTTATTTTTTGCCTTAAAAACTATTTGAAGCTTATCCCAAGCATCTTGAGTTATGATGACATTACAAATATGAGGTTGTACCTCATCCAAGACTCCAAACATGATTATGAGATTTTGATTGGATTTGTCATATTTTTGCTCTTGATAAACATCAATAGCATGTTGGGTCCATTTACTGTCAAGAACTGTCCATATGTCCTCAAATTCTAAGTGTGTTTCAACTTTGGTTTTTTATGTGGCTTAGTTATTACCTCGAAGAAGTTGAGTTTCTGGTAGAACAAAATGTGGTCCATTTTTGGCCATATGTGCAAATATGATCAAAATTTATAAGGGAGATGGATTTGTGCCTTATAAGTCTAAAAGGTTCCCCTTTGTATATACTATTAGACTGATATATCAGACCTTTATATATGCACACCTTCCTATATATATTCATACTAAAAGAGCTCATCCTTTTGATATACCCATTGGTATGTGAAAGAGACTTTAACACATGTGAAATAAGAATGGTATTGGGTATGTAGACAGTATGTGAAAGAGATTCTTTTTGTCACTAACACATGCTTAGAAGGAATTCTACATATATGGGCATAACTTTCCTATATACTTGGAAATTCCAATTGTCAAGATTTTTGTCTATCAATAATAATGAATGGGTAATGGAGGGATGGTTTATGAATATTTATTAACCTTATTAATCCCCAATTATTTAAAGGGTTGATGCCTAGATATCATTGTTACTACTATTCTAAGATATCAATGCATTAGTTCAAAGCATGATGTCATTACCTATAAACATGAACTAGAGGCATCATTAAGACTGAACAATGTGAATTAGATATTTATAATCTCATTATTTTTGCACTGATTTGATTTGCCAAAACTAAAATACTTTTACAAATGTTTTCAATTTACAATTTGAAATTACATAAAATAGAAAATAAAATTTTGTAAAGGTAAATAATAAAAATAATCCCTCCAATTTTGTCCTTTTTTGGTTTTGTCTTTTACACTTGTGATTTGAATTCTAGACCTCTTATGGCTAGATTTTAGCAAAAAAAAACTATCAACTCCTCCATGCATCAAATCAAAACTATGAAAGGATAAATTTGTGTATGAATTTGAATAAAATGGGTATTTCAAATGTAAATCATACCTCCATGAAGTCAAATTCATGTTGAAAGGCTTAGTTGGTAGGAATAAAACACTTTAAACACCTCCTTTTGCTTGACTCAATAATATTTATATACACACCAACTTTGAGACTTCCAAATAGATGTACAACTAGATTGATATGTGTACAATAGGTTTGGAGATAAAATAAGATATAATAAAGAACTCAAATTTGGAATTATTTTTATAAAATCATATCCGTAAGGTATTCAATGAACAAAAACCAAACTCTTTCTCAAACATATGCTCTAATTGACTTCAAAAACTTGGAGTCTCCCAAAATACTATATGAAAAAATTCATGGGTGTAAGACAAAGTTTGGGAGGATGGTGGTATGAGCAGAGAACAGTCTCTAAAAACTAGATCTAAAAAATTTGCTTTGTATGACCCAAAATAAAGGAAAACTAGTTTGTAGATTTGATTTATCCAAGAATAGATTGTAGGATTCTGAAAGATGGTATGAACTGCTACAAAAGTGTACAACCTATGTGCATAATGTGTATAGGGGAATAAAATTTGTTTGTAGAAAATTTTAGAGTCTGAAAATGTGTGTATGCTTAGATATAACCAAAAACTGATCTATTGTAGGTTATGTGAGTGATAAACCAAATAGAATCTAATATCCCAAAAATATGTATGTCCAAGTCCAAAATGAATCAAATAAATTCAAAATGGTCAAAAATATAACAAATAATATCTTGCAGCTAAAATTATTTTCTTATAGAGTGTGTATAGCTCATATTTGAAGAAAACCTGTACAGATAGCTTGAATTTCTTGGCTTCAAAGCTACCAAAAAACACCAAAATTTCTACAAGTGCAATCTAACTTTCACAATATAAATTTTAACAGAGTCTTTCTCTAAAAATGCTCTTCTCTGATACCAAATCTAACCATAAATCCAGTATGATTTATTGAGATTATAGAATATTAATTATAGAGACATACTTATAACCCTGTATATACTCATAATATTCCTATAAAATAGGATGATAAAATAACATATTAATAATGTGTAACCTTCTATATTATGAAATAGGTCTATAATGGATTTATTCGACTTAGTTTAACAACTAACAAACTAATTTAAAAACTATGTGAGTTGTTTTATAAATAAAAAACTCACTTTTAAATAAGAATATTAATATGGAAATTTTATTCTAACAAGCCTTTAAGAATTTAAATATTAATTTATAGTAAAATTCAAAATGAAAAAGTGTGCGAGTCAAAAAATCCAAGACTTGAAAGAATTTCACTAAAAATCAAGTAAATTAATATGAGACTATGATCGTGGGTTCTCTAATGTGATTAACTAAGTAAATTTTATATTTTAGGATATAGATAAGGTCACCTAGTTTTTATAAGGCCTGCGACCTTAGATTAGATTTTTTATTTATCAAACTCAATTCCTTAGTAAGAAGGATGCTCAAACAACTATGCTCTAAGTGGATCAGATAGAAGACTATGGGTAAGTCATCATCCTAATATAAAAGTTAATACAAAGATAGATTTTTTACACAAGATGGACGAGTTACACAAAAGTAATAAGACCAAACTAGACATATGGTGTAAGGAGTGCAAAAAATAGGGGTACTACAATAATGACTACCTAAAAGTAAAAACAAAATTCCATGATATATTTCATATAGTATAGTGTACGACTATAAAATGTCATATATTATATAGTACACCCAATAATCTCAGAGTCTATACTATAATTTATATAAGTCTCATAATCATGATGATCAAAATTGTAGATCCCTCCAAAAATTAAAGGAATACATCACCAAGAATGTCTGCATAATAGCAATATAGCCAATACATTTTACTAAACTAGAGGTCTCATGTCTAGATGTAGAGATGAAATCTATTACTCAAAATAGACTTGTATGGGTGTCAAACTTACCTTAGTATCAACCTTAAGTCCTATCAGGTTGGACATCATAATCTCTATCGTACCAAATAGGATGGAATTTTCCATCTCCCTAATATCAACAACCATGTAATGTTGCGTCAACCCAACAATAGTGAACAAGATGGGTGCAGTCTTATCCCAAGGATCCTATGGTGGATATGATAGTTTGTAGTTGAAAGGTTGGAGTTTGAAGTAGAGACAAGGGGGATATATAGGTGGGTACCAAGGTGGATACCAAGGAAGTAATTACAAACTAGATGAGAGATAAGGTCAACAACTGATTATTTGTTATTTATGTGGAGAATAAAATCACTTCACATGGAATTGTCCTACCAATCCACAAAGATGTGTCTAATATGCATATTGTATAGTTCTAGGGCAACATCAAACATAATATTTACCTATGTTATAAAATAAGAAAAATAAAAACTAGTGAAAATGTAAATATGTTAAATTCACACCCAAGGGATATTACATTCATTTAATAAGTCACCCAACATTTTCACATAGAGCAAGGATTGCACCCAAATTGCTCGTATTATACTATATTAGAATCAACAGCTGTAAAATAGATTAGATGAGGTGTAGATAGACTTGTATTAGGAATATAAGGCTAATACCATCATGGAAGATCATAGGGCCATGTTAGAGCACAAGGATGACACTCAAGGAGTCTCTTAATTTAAAAGACAATTTCATGACTACATGTCAAAATGAGATGCTTCACAATACATTCATTAGCATCTACACCCAATGGTATGTAGACATGCTAGAGTAAATTTCACAAGACATTCAACTAAAGCTCTCATAGAATGTGGTTATCATTGCCATCATAGAGGATGAAGACATTCAATAAATCATGTAGAGCCAAACCCCATTGAACACTCTAATCATATTGGTATGGGATGCATTGGTTGACTGGAAGTACTTCAAGCAATATATTTAACATCTATATAGATCAATTGATGTGATTATCAAGGACCCTCAATTTATTCCACTAGCCCAACTCACATAAGAACTGTAAAATAGGAAGGAAACCAAAAAAATGTAGTAACAAACTCTAGTATCTGACTTTATAGTTACATCATCTTTAGCCACAATTTCCACAATTCCATATTCTTCTTTAAAAACATTATACACAATAGATCTAGTCACATCACCTTATTTACGACCTCCTTCAATTCTAGTAATGCACTCCATGCCTCCTCCATCTCTCTAGGTATTTCATAACTTTCAATTTTACAAATTTTGAGTAATTTTGAGTAGGGAAGGCCACAAGCATTAGGTGTTGGGATAGGATGGTTGAAAACCTATAAAGGTAAGCCTCCTAGTTATGCCAATCTATTTAAAACTTGAAATGGTGGTATATTGGTATGTTGCTTAGTTGAAAACTAGAAAGGGTGGTTAAGTAGTGCTCAAGAGGTGAAAACTGATAAATAACACCTTGAGTGATTACCATAAGTAATGTTTTTGGACAAATCCTCAATGTAGGTAATTCCATCAGCTCATGCTCAAGAGGTGAAAACTGGTAAATAACACCTTGAGTGATTACCATAAGTAATGTTTTTGGACAACCCCTTGGCGTAGGTAATTCCATCAACTCCAACACTAGGCACACTTCTTGTGATTATGTCTCAAGATAAGACAACTGTTTAAGTCTAGGAAATTATTGGTAGTAGACTCAGGACTATAAAATCATAGAGTGTAAAGGTATGGAAAGTGTATGATGTAGATCATTTGGTGTAACATATATCATTTTGTATGTATTCAGCCTATGTATGTATATCAAAAGACTATAGAATACGAAAATACTCCTTTGAAAGAAGAAATGTAAGGTTAGAATGTGAGATGATAGAGAATTTTAAGTCTATAAATAATGATTGGATGTAAAGGAAAACAATTTATTATATTAAAATATTAAAATAGAGATTGATCCATAGTTCTTCAAATGTCTTGTGTACTTGTTCTATGTGTAGTTGAATCTTGTTCTATACGAATCTATTTAATTACATAATAATTATGAGTGTCTTGTATACTTATGTTTGGGTTTGAATGGATAATATTTAATTATGAATATAATGAATACTCAAGTTTTTCCCTAGTTATATTTGTGTTTTGAAATTCTATTCTACTCCATACAGTAATAAAATTAGCATGTTCTATGGTTTTTCCAAAAACCTCTGCTAGCACCTTGGTTCCTAATAATAAACTAATTTCTCAAATGTTTAAATGTAATAATTTTTTTCAACCCATACCATATCTAAGGATGTTTATTACAAATAGTGTAATGCTAAGAGAGAGAGAATATGTATCTCTCTCAATGCTATAAACACCTAGATGGAGGTATAAGAATTTCCAATTGAGCAACTAATATGTCTATCAAGGCTATAAACACCTAACTAGTAGTATAACTATATTACTTTCAAAAAAAATTTATATCTACAACCTAATATAGGGACTCTTTCACATATTGTTAAAACCTATTGATGAAGGTAAATGAACACTCACCAATGGTGCACACACTTAACTTTTTTCATCACAAGGTCTCATGCTACTTATGATTTGTTGAAAAGGTTTTGAACATTAACATTAAATTTTCTTGGTTCGATAATAACTTGACTAAAAAAATATTTTTAATTATTTTAATAATTAAGAGTACTACCTTAGATAACCACCATTTTATTACTTCCAACACATCCAATTTATAATGAATTTTAGGACATTTTTTAAAAACATGATAACTACCCATCATGACATGGTGGGTCATGAGTTTTGCCTTACATTTCAAATTATCATGGTATTCTAAAAGATTTATTATCATGGTATCTAGGTATTTCTCCTCTATGTTTATGTATTTTCTTACCTTCCTTATTGTATTTTAGATTTAAATAATAGGTATATGTATTTTTATTTTGGGTTATCTATCTTGCAAGAGTGTCACACTTGTCACTTTATTGAGTCTTTTTATCTTGGATGTTATTAGTATTCAAGTTGATATTATCCTTTAGTCTACCTTTTTTCCATGATACAATATTTTGCTAGTTATTTTAATCACAAATTTTGTTTTAAATTAAAGTTAAAGAAAAAGTGACAATTTTCACCTCCTCTTTGTGATCAATAGGAATCCAAGAGGGGAGTTAGTATTTTGTTAGTATGATAGAAACCAAATAAAAATGCACTAATAAAGCTAACACATCAAGCCTAGACACTTAAGGAGCAAAATAAAAATACAAGTACCTATCAATGAAAGATAAAATAAGTGTTATTTACCTTCTTTGAGAGCAAGAGTTGAATGTTGGCCATGGAGGAATGTGCTCATTTGTGTGCTCAAAGAGTATTCGACAATGGTGCTCCTTGCATCATCTCTCCTTATCACTTTGGCAATGGTGGGCTTTGGCTTGGATTTGATGCTTCTCTCCCTAAAAAAATGAACATTATAACATTACCTAAAAGGCTCCTTGAAGGTATTGTTGCATAATAACATTACACCAAAAGAGATCATTGAATAATGGGTGAAGCCTTGTATTTATAACCTTTTAAACTAACTCTAACCCAAGTGAAATTAGGTTAAATTTATCCATGTTTTAGTTTAGTTTAGTTTAATCCCAGTTAAGAAAGGGGCAAACAATTAATATTTGGGATAGAGATCCCATTTAATAAGCATGGCTCTCCATTTATGAATTTAATGCTTTAAGGGAGATATTTTTAATTCCTTGACTTTGAGGATGATGACATCATCATGACCTCATTCTTATTGAAATTTCCTTTTTACAAAATTTATTTTCACTAATTGCACATGGAAATTTAACTTGAGCGTTTAATTTAATTTATATAGTTAATTAATTTTACTTAGCATTTTTACACTTTACAAATTGTTTAAGTGGCCTACTTAATGGGTCTAAAGGCCAAACTATCAATTTTCTAGGTCACAAGTTGACTGGAGATGAATCTGTTAGAAGTTATTGTTGTGTACATGATAATATCCCAAATAAGGATGCCTCAACATGATTCTAAGCACTAATGTCCAATGTGCAAATTAAATTGGAACATTTAATGATTCCTAGGTTTAATTAGCACTATTTGGTAAAAATCAATTTGTAGTCTGGTTCAAACATAGTTGTGGCCAAAATGAGGTGTCTAAAATTTTCCCATGTTTGGGAAGGCATTGAAAGATATAGACATAGTAACATTTTCTCAAATAATTAAAAATTTGTTAATGCCTTGGCTAATGCCCCATAAGGTGATGGATGAGCCCTGGATGCCCCCTCAAGGGAGTGAGTGGTAAATAAGGTCAACAAATGTTCCCTCAAAAAGAAGGAAATTATGTGACCTATAGGTAACGAGGGTAGAACTACTTATTTGACTAAAGGTAGTTATAATCAATAGCACAGTGAGATGCCCTAGTAGGGTAGATGAAAATAATTATTTACCCAAAGGTGGTTATAATCATCAGCATAGTGAGGTGCCCCAGTATGGTAGGGGTGAAAATAATGATTTTTCCAAAGGTGGTTATATTTATTAGCCCAATGAAACTACTCCAGTAGGTGGCTAGATTGGGAAAAAAAAATCCAAAAGGAGGTTATAAGCATTGACATAATGGTTTTCCCCAATAGGGTAGATAGAAACATGATACAATTCATCATTTCCCCAATAGGGTAGAGATGATCAGGGAAAGTTCACATAATTTTCCCCAATAAGGCAAAATGGGAAAGGGGGATTACATAATAAATCCATACTCATGAAGTAAGATTAAGTGACATAGAGGATAAATAAGAATTTGGGCTACCTACTAGTATGGAGATGCATGTCCTAACTAATAGGGATTACTATTCATTTGTGATTTAATTACTCTGAATTTGGGTGGTGTTTTGATAGGTCAAAAATTTTCTAGGTGTGAATAAAGAGAATTAGTACTAGCCACATTATCTAAGAGATTCTTTGGCCTGATTTTGATATAACTTGGGATATTATATATCATATTTATAGACAAATATAATAATAATGTGTATCAAAATTAGATAGAAATTAGTTTAAATGTATGTATATATCACTTAGGTGTAAGATATGAACAATCAAATCCCAAGTGAATATATTGTAGTAAACTAAGTGTAAGAATGTACACTAATTCACAAATAAAGTACAATATATGGGTAATCAATATGCAAGTGTAAATAAAGTGTAAGAATCCTACAATAACTGAGAAACAAAGAGCTAAAAAGCCAAAAAAAATGAAACAACCAACCAAACAAATAGAAAATCAATAAACAAACAAAAAAACACCAATAAACAAATAAAAAAACACAAATAAAAAGAAACATAAAATAAAACATCAATAAAAATAAATAAACATGACTGCAAACAAGTAAAACAACACAAACAAAATAAATCAACAATCCATAATAAATAAAAGTGAAATAAAAAACTATTCTAAATAGACAAAGGTAAAAGACAAACAATGGTTAATTATAATGTTAGTACAATAGAATACAAATTGTTTGTGCATGTGTAATAGAAGTGTTACTCTTGGTGACAAGGTGACCCCTAAGCTAGATAGAAATGACACAGGTATAATAATGTAAGAACAAAATACTAACAATGTTGTCTCTAGGCTATAAGGAACAATGACACATGAAAAGAAAAGGGGGGAATAAAACAAAAGGAATGGGCAGCCAAGCCAACTCTAGATGTACTAGGCAAATGGATGCTACCTACATAGTTATATGGTTGCAAGATCCAACAAGAAATTCTATCCAAATGTAGCTCTCCCAGGATATGGGATAGAAGAAAATGAATGATAATAAAACATGATTGATGTATAGAGGAAAATGGGAATGGTCTCACAAAATGACATGTGCATAATAAAAGAAGGGGATGAGGCTCAAATTATGAAAGCACCAACACAAATAAATTAGAAGAGCATGAAGGTATGGTTTAGGATAAAACCACACTAAAAAGAAAGAGATGAGTATCCAAAAATGAATCGAATTGGTAATTCATAATGTCTACTACATCTAAAGTTTAGGATGAGAATGAGCTCGCAAAATAGTGAGAGCATTGGCAATAGTTACTTACAAAATTGTGAGATCATTTAAATAGAAAGGGGATTGCAAAATGTAGAGAGCATAAGAAAATCCAAATGGTCATTAGTGTATCAAAGTCAAATACATAATGCTCATAACATAAACTCGTAAAATGGCAAGAATGCATAGATAAGGCCAATAAAGATGCAAAAACTAAAGGATAAGTAGTTACTTATAAAATACCTGGGAGTCCCAAAATCCTTAAGGAAATGAAGTGGTTTAAAAAAAAAGGAAAGTTGTGGTTGAGTTAACTTGGAATACCCCATTTATCCTAGTGTTGTCTACATAGTCCATTTGAACCTCAAGCTGATGTAGTTTTCCTAGAAATGGGAGCAAAAAGACCAAGGTGGTCTAGAAATAAACTAAATAGATAAGATGGCACATCCCAGAAAAATTGATGGCTTTATATCTTGCATGGAAATTCCAAGCCAATTTTCATGATGTTGTGAATTTTAGGATTTTTGAAAATTTTCAAATGTTTTTAGAATTTTCTAAGCATCACAAGTCAATTGAGGATTATGAGATACAAAATGGTCCAACTCACAAAATGGCAAGAGTGTGGCTTAAAAATGCTCACAAAATATCAAGAGCATTTGAAATTAAATTACTCATAAAATACAAGAGCATGGGAAAGAGGTGATTAATCTAACCTCAATGTGAATTGAGCACTGCCTACATAGTCCTAAATGAGACCTCAAGTCACTGTAGATCCTCTTTATAATAAAGTAATTTGACTAGGTAGTAACAAGTTTGGGAATTTGGGAAATGGCATAGTATAGCATAGGTATGTGTAAATGTGGATGAAATGGGGTTGTTACTAATTTTCTCAAAGGTGGTTATAATGATGAAACAATGACATAGGCTAGGGATACTAATTTTCTCAAAGGCAGTTATAATCATTTACATCAAGAATGAGATAGAATGTGACAATAATAAAGAATGTAATTGCTAAACCATTATCATACTGCCCCAAGATACTATCTCATTATGAAATACTGAATCAACTATTGAAAATTCATCTGAACCAATCGATTATAACCAAGGTCGAAAAGGTGGGTAAGGGAGGGTAAAATAACATTGATCAATAGGGAAGGTATGGAAGGAATTATATATGACATGGTATAATGAAGGTGATATTATGGTATGATATAAATGATCATCATAGACAATACCTCGGGAATATTAAGTGAAATAATGCTTGAGGTGTCTTATTTTTATGGGATCATCAAGTTCATCTTCGTTTGATGTAGCTAACATGTATTCACCATATCCATAATTAACAACAACGACATAAGGGCCTATCACTATAAAATTAGGCTTGAACTTACCTTTCTTCTTTTGCTTCACCATGGTGTTCTTCTAGTTTTCTTTGAGGACAAGATCACCAAGATTGAACTCTCTATGCTTGACACAAATGTTATATTAACCACGAAACCAATTCTAATATGATTGAAGTATTTTTACAGTGGACATGCATTTTTTTTGTAGTAACTCCAACTCTTATAGATGAGCTACCATGTAATCCTCATTATCAAGGTTGTGCTTCAATGAGATACACAAAGAAGGTAAATCAACCTTGATGGGAAGAATAGACTTAGTGCTATAGATAAGGAAATATGGTGTGGCTTTTATTAGAGTATAGTAATTAGTATGGTAATCCCAAAGGGGGTGAAATATCTATATGTGCCAATCATGACCAACATAATTGGTAATCTTAAAAATATTGACAATGGTCTTCTTAGATGCCTCTACTTGGCCATTACCTTGTGGGTAATATACAATGAAAAAGTGTTGGGTAATGTTAAACTCAACACAGAGTGCTTTGCCATCCTTATTTTTAAATGATCCACCATTATTAGATATAAAGTCAAATGGGATACCTTAGTAGCAGATGAGATGGTTGAAGATGAATTTGGAATTTTTTTTTCTAGTCACGTAAGTTAGGAGTATAGCTTCAACCCACTTAGTGAAATAATCAGTGGTAGTAAGGATATGTTTATGGCCATCTGAGGAGGTAGGGTTAATTTTTTTGATAAGATCAAGTCCCCATGTTGAAAATGGCCATGGTGTAGTCATTGGTTTGAGTGTTCGGGATGGAGCATGAATTGAATTTGTATACCTATAACATTTTTTACATCTTTTCACATATGCAATTGCATCTAATTTCATGGTTGGCCAATAATAACTAGTATGTAGTAACTTTTTGGCAAGGATGCCCTCATTGGTGTGGACTCCACAAACTAATTCATGAAATTCTCTCAACAGTAATGTATCTTCTTTAGAATTCAAACAATGAAGTAGAGTTCCATCAAAGCTTTTGCAATAAAGGGTTGGGCCAAGTAGGGTATATCGAGAGGCTTGTTGTGTGGAGGCTTTTTGGTGCTTACATGAAAGGTTTGGTGAAAGGATTTGGTTGTGAAGATATTTATATAACTCTGAATACTAAATAGAAATAGGACTAATAATATCACAAATCATTTCAACGGTTGAAGTTTCATGAATAGGCGCTAGAAGATGTTCAATGAAGAACTAATAGTATTTTGCCTTGTCTATGCTACAGATCAAAAAACCAATGGTGGACATGGCATCTATTAGCCTATTATTGGCCTATGATATGTGTTTAAACTAAATGTGGGTAATTTACTACTTGAGAATGTCCACCATGGCCTTTTATGGTACTGACTTATCATATTTGGTCTGGAACTAGTCTATAACCTAATTGATGATTAGATAAGAATCACCATGAACCAAGAGATGTTGAATTTTCCATTGTACTATTTAATAAATCCTTGCAATGAGTGATTCATATTCTACAATGTTATTGGTACAAATAAAGTTGATACAAAATGATTTGGCAATAATATCTCCCTATGGTGTAATAAATAATAGAACTACTCTTGATCGATGAGATGCCAATGACCCATAAAAATATAGCTTCTAGTGTTGTTCCTCAGAAGGTGTTTCTATAATGGTCATAATGGAATCATTTGGGAATGTAAAAGTGAGTCATTGTATGTCTGAAAGGGGAGCTTCAATAAGCTAATCTGCTAGTACTTGTCCTTTGATGGCCTTTTGATTGACATGCTCAATATAAAACTCACTCAGAAGCATGATCCACTTAGCCATACAACCATGTAGAGATGTTTTTGATAGTAGATACTTGAGTATATCTACTTTGGAAATGACTATGGTCTTGTTTTTAAACACATAATGACACAACTTATGGGATGTAAAGACCATAGCTAAACAATATTTTTAATTGGCATATATTTATGTTCAGACACTACCAATGTATGACTTAGATAATACACAATGCATTCTTTACCATGTTCATCATGTTGGGATAAAAGTGCCCCTAGAGCATTGTTAGTGGGAGATAGGTATAGTAAGAATGTCTTCCCTAGCATTGGTGGTAACATAACAGGTGGATTAGCTAAGTATTCCTTCAAGTGCTCAAATAATCTGACATTTTACATCCCAAAATAACATAATACCTTTCTTTAATAAATGAGTGAAAGGTTGGAATTTATAAGCTAACTTCAAAATGAAGCGTCTAATAAACTGGATTTTCCCTACAAAGTATGGAGCTACTTCAAAGTGGAAGGTGGATTCATCTTGGTAATGGCTTATACCTTGCTAGGATAAACTTCAATACCTCGAAAAGAGACTTATAATTTTTTTGAAGTGACACCAAAGATGTACTTATTGGGATTAATTCAAACCTTGTACTCACAAAGCCTTTCAAATATCCTTCATAGTATGACTGGATGATCTGCATGGGTCTTAAATTACCTAATATGTCATTGATATAATCTATGATAATATCATGCATCATGTCATGGGATATAACTATCATAGACCTCTGATATGTTGCCCCAAAATTCTTAGGGCCGAACAACATGACATGATAACAAAATGTTCCCTAAAGAGTGGTGAATGTTGTTTTGTGTTGGTCTTATGGTGCGATCATGATCTCATTATATCCTAAAAATCCAAACATGAGGGAAAGCATTTCATACCTGACTATGGAATAAACTATCATGTCGATATTTGGCATATGAAAGTCATATTTTAGGCAGGCCTTGTTGATGTTTCTAAAATCAATGCAAATTTTGATTCCTTCTAGCTTTTACCAACATGCACAATGTTTGAGATCCACTCTAAATAGTCAATCATTCTAATGTAGCTCACTTCTAAGAGTTTTTCCAACTCTTTATTAACTAACACAACAATATAAAGATGCATCTTACATAGTATATACTTAATAGTTTTAGCAGCAAGATGTATAATGAGGTGGTGTACAACCAATACAGGGTCCAAACCTGGCATGTCCAAATAGGCCCATGCAAAAATGTCAACAAACTCCCTAAAAAGGGTTGTGAAAACTTCACATTCTTCCTTAATGAGGGACACACCTAATTTGATCCACTTTAGGGCTTTTAGAGTTCCAATGTTGACTTCTATATTATCCTCTACTAGGAGAGTCAACCCATCTTCTAGAATAGTTAGCAGGGATGCAAATTGGCTAGCAATGGCAAAGTCCTCTGTTCAGACTAGTTCTTAAATCTCTCCCAAGTAAGGTGAATCTAAATCTCCTAATTGTATCAATGGCCATGTAACAAACATTGTAGGACATTCTCAGACAATTTGATCAAAGGCATGTTGTTCCTCTATATTGAGTTTAGACCCAAAAGTGAGTTTGTTATTAGTGGTCGCCTGAACTTCATTTAAATATGGGTGAATATCGCAATCTAGTGGCACCTAAAACAAGTTTTACCAAGAAACTGACATTTTTATTTACTTTTATCCTAGTCCAAAAGCACCTCAAAGATGTTTTTACTTTGTGATTTCAATATTTATTATTTTATTTTTGTATAAGGGTGTTCATCCATTCTCTAAAATAGGTAGCAAGATTTAATTTGATGGATAACCCTTGTTTATGGTCTCCCAATGGAACATTGTCTCCTAGGCCCAAAAATTGCAAAAGGCCTCATCATTCTCAAACTCGTCTAAAGGTATTATGGATTCTTGTTGGTCCTATCCTATTAGTTGAGGATGATAAATGTGAAGTGGGGAATATTAGATTACTGACATGATGGTGAAAATGGTATATAGGTCAAATAAGTTGGTAATGACAAGGTATTTTTATATGCTATGATTGAACTCTACTTCTTGTAAGCATCATCATCAATATTCATTAGCGTAGGAACATGAATGAGATAGGAGGGGTTACCCCCAGGTGGTTTAAATCCAAGACTATGAGTTCTTTTCTATTTATTCATAGAGATGGGCTCAAGAGTACCTTGTTGATTTGCCCCAAAGCCTCCACCTTCATAATCCTAGTAATTCATGATCCTATTAGGGATGGGATACTTTACACTTTGATAGCAATCAACCAATTTGTCATTGTATAACTAGGAATCATCATTGGCAAGCATGTCTTATTCTTGGGTAGTAGTTGGTATGAAAATAACAGGTGCTAGGCTATGAAGCTTTCTTTTTCCTGTTCGACATAATTCCATACAAATTGGCTTAGCTTTTGGTCTTTTATAGGTCTTGTGATTCTTTGGAAGCTTGGTTATGTTTAATGTGTCATAGCTAAAATACTCTCCTGGACCATTGTCTAAAATGGTAAAATTATTAGACATTTCAATATGAGGCATATGTGAAGATGAGGTGAGGCTATCAAGGTATATGTAATTGGTCTCTATAAATTCAAAAATTATCTCTTTGTCTTTATCCTTCTTTGGTACTGAGTCCAAACCAAAATGGTAATTTTGACTTTCATATTGAGCCTCCAAATGCTTGTAGTGTTCATATAGTTGTAAATCTCTATGGATGGTCACCTTCATTCCAGAGTGAAGAAACTTAATACACTGGTGTAAGGTTGAAGGAATTGCATGTATTTCATATATCCATGGTCTTCCCAAAAGCAAATTGTATGATAAATCTAGGTCTAGCACATGATAAAGTGTATTTTGGGTCAAAGGCCCAATGATAAATAGTAAACTAATGGTTCCTTGCAATTCACACTCTTCATTATCATAGGGCTTGATAGTAATAGTCTCTGGTTGAAGGTCAGCTATTGTATATCCCAGATGATTGATTAGATTTAGATACATAATATTTAGCCCTGATCTATTGTCTATAAGGACACCTTTATCTTTGTGCCGCATGATAACAACTTCAATGTACAAGGGATTATTATGGATAGGGCCAAGGGATGATATATCACTTTGGTCAAAGCTCAACTATTGGCCTAGGGCTACGTGTCTAATCAAAGCTTTAAATTTGTCTGGTGTAATGTCGTTTGGCACTTGGGATTAGCCTAGGAATTTAGTAAGGATATTCTTTTGGATGGTAGACGTACATAACAAATTCAAATTAGAGATTTGTGTGGGTGTATTTTGGATTTTTTTAGAATATCATATGTTTTTTTTCTTAATGATGGTAATTTGCTTACTCTTAGCCAGTATAGTGGGTTGGATTGGCTCATTAGTAGAGGGTTGTGGGCCTAGAATGGTGATTTTAGATTACCAAGTTATGATTATGTAATCTGGATTAAGTACATGACCATCATAACTAGAAAATGATGGAGATGGGCTAGAGAGGATAATTATTGATTGTTAGTGAACTTGGCTACATTCATGGGGCAATGAAGATTTATTAGTATAATGTCTTAAGATAGTAATCCTCGGTTGCTATTGTGTTTGGCTATGGTCACAAGTCAAGGAAGGATTACTGACATTGGTAGGCTGATGGGAATTTTTAAGAAATGGCCTCAATTTGTTAGCATTCAATCTAATATTGATGGTAATGGTAAAAACATGACCACCCATAATATGACCTACAAATTTATTATTATCATATACAACTGTGTGATGGATTGTTGGTTATTGGGGTTATTCTGGCCTCGGTTCCTTCCATTTTATGGTTGACATTATTGTTGCTACTATTTTTAATATTATTGTGCCTGTGGTCTTTATTGTTGCTATTGTTAATTAGTTTTATTATGCTATGGAAAAGGATTTTGGTAGATACCCATGTTTTAATTAGAATTAAATGCTCTATTATCAAACTAAATTACTCTATTTTCCAACATATTATTGATGAGGTGCTTCAACTATACACAATGATGTATAGAATGTCCATGAATACGAAGGTATTCATATAACTCATGCTCTTTATACCAATATGGATAAGACATTCCCTCAATAATGTGTTTTAAAATCAGCCAACTAATCATATTGGTTGTAGCTAATTTGTGAAACACTACTTTAATAGGCTCACCAAGGCCACTAAAGACTCTAGGAGTGGATATTCTTCTTGGAGGAGGGGTTTACAAAGGTGGTAGTTGTATCAATGAGGAGCTGACTTGGGTTGAGGCATAGATTTCACTTATTAAATGGAATAATCTACATTTATGGCATAAGCTAACCAGATGTTGTTTATACCATTGAATAGGATTCGACTCAGTGACTCAATTACCAACAACATTCTTGTTGTAATTGTATGGCTTAGGTTTTTCATAATTATTAGTATAATAAGGTGCAAATGCTTGCACTTGTAATAGACTAGGGCTCTAACTTGGGCCTAAATTTTGGTTTTGGCTCTAATTTTGGTTTGAATAAGATAACTTGATAATCCCTTTATTGATAAGGGCCTTTTTGATCAGTATGCCTTTTTCAATGATCTCCTTGAATGTATGAGCACCCTAAAGCTCCAAGTGATAAGATATTATGATAAGATTTTTTTTGGTAAATACAAATGCCATTTATTTATTGGTAGGTTATGAGTGAAGAAACTAGCAAGCACTCTCCAACACTGTAAATAACATGTAAAGATCTCACCAACTTTTTACTTGGCCTGACTCAAATCTACTACTAAAATATCATGCTTGAGATTGTAGGGAAAATGTTGTAAAAATTTATCCAAAAGATCATCAAAGTCAAATACGAAGTTCTTTGGCAACTTAAGAAGCCACTCCAAAGCCTATCCAACTAGACTTCAAGGGAAAAAAAGAGGCAAGCAGATGTCATTATAAGCCACTGGCTAGAAAGTAACAAAAAATTATTTTAGATGATATCTAGGGTATCTTTTACCCTTGTACTTATCAAAATTTTGTTGTGCATAACTCAAAGGAAATGGTATCTAAAGATACTCCATGTTAAATGAGTATAAACACATGTCCTCCAATATGAACTTCTTAGTCTATTTTCCCATCTAAAAGGTTCTAATTACATCCATCATTTGTTGCAATTCTTGGGCTAAGAAACTTGATGACATAGTTGGTTGGATTGTGGTTGGGTGGTCAAAGATGGATTATCTTGACCGAGCTATAATGGGGAATGGAGTAATGTGTAATTTTGGTTTGGTGGACAAATCAACCAAGAATATACATCCATACATTGGGATTACACTGTTGATACTGCATGCATTGTTGGTAAATATTATGGTTTGGATTCAAAATATGGCCTTGGGTCTAAGGGAATTGGGATTGTGATGGATGTATGTGGCTTTGTGGAAGGTACTATGCCTATTGAGTTTGAGAGGGAACTTGATTTCAACTAGTATAACCTGATTGTACAAATGATACTTGATGTTGACTAAGGCCCTATATTTGAATATGTGGCACATGTTGGGTGAAAGGCAATGGTTTCTTAACAGGTACTTGTTGGATGTTGGCACCTCTTTTTTGAACAAACACCTATTGTGAAATAGATGTTTGTTGGGTTTTTGGTATTTGTCATTAACCAATAGGAACACATTTTTACTAGACAACATCTGATATTGTTGAGATACATAAGTTTATGACTATTGAGGAACATTGTTTGCCCCTTGTTGAGGTGACATAGTGTTCTACCTTTATAGAGGTGGTAAATTGGTTTGTTTCTATGGCTATGAAATATTAGCCATCACCTATTGAGGTAGGTAATATTCACCACTTGTTGAGGTAAAATATTGGCTGACACCTAATTATGTATCCCCTATTGTTGCGTGTTTGAAGAAGTAGTTGGTTGAGGAGTGGGAGTAACTTGCTATGGTTGGGAACTAGGCATTCCTTCCCCTTGTTATTGTGAACCACTCATGGTATTGTTAATAATCACTTTTTATGGATTATTTGGTGGTGCATTTAACCCACCTTGGCCTAAATTAGGAGACACTTATGTGTTATCCACTATATTTGGCACATAAGAATTGAGTAGAAGCCATAATCACTTCTTTAATGAATGGGACATTAAACATGTCCTATACTAAAGTAATTTGGGCAAATAGGTCCACACCTATATTAACATGGCCTAATGAATCAACTAGAACTCATGTTGAAGGAATTAGCTCTATAATTAGGGTATTCGATATGGCCATAGAATTGAAATTTTGCACTAAATTAAGATAAGTTTGATATAATTATTGTATTTGCATCAATTGGTCCTTCATGGGTCCCTTTCCATTTGAAAGCATATTCAAATTTTGGCTTGACATTGGCATAAGCTCCTGAGGGTAAATAATAGAGGCATATTCAATGGGTTTGGTATAATGTAGGTTTAGAGGCACTCTAACTAGACTAGGTAGGTTTTCATGTGGAATGTCTTCCAGAAACTTGGCCCCTACCTCTATAGCTCTAACCAAAACTTTGTCCTTGTTTTGAAGAAAGTGATGATAAAAAAAGTATGGTTCATAGGTTGATGGAATGGTAACATAGTAAGGTTTTTATTGGACTTGTTAGATAAAAAATGGCACATTAGTAAGGTATGAAGATGTTTGTTCTTATTCCTGACCTAGATATGGAGGTGTATTAACTAGGTAGTGTGTTAATGAATTTTTGACTTGTTTTGTATATTGAGTAGTATAAGGTGGATATCGATCCATCTCAAAACTACGTCATCACCATATGGGTCTTGAACAAAGGCATCATTCATGACTATAAATTTATAATTTAGATTGTACATGGTCCCACTTCATGTGTAGTGAGGCATATCCAAATCCACAGCTAACATCTCATGAAGAAAAGGTCTAGAGTTCACAAAACTCTTGAAACATGATCTAAAAAATATTGGCTGATGATTGGTACATCTTGAAACTTGGTCTAGATGGAAATATCAGTCTATTGTTGCAAATAGTTTAAACTTAGCATATAATGGAGCTCTTCTCCAAAATTGTCAATGATAATCTTGGTCTTGAATATCTCCAAGGTCTAAGGTTTTGCACACAAATGGTCAAATGAAAGGCATATTTAAATCCTAGTTTTGGCAAAGTGTTTCAAACAAATGTAATCTAGGTCTAAAATGACAATGTGTTAGGTCTTTGGTAAAAAGGCACAAAGCTAGACTTTAAAACAAATTAGTTCTAAAAACTTGAAGGTAATGATAGGTCTTTGGTAAGAAGACACAAAGCTAGACTTTGAAACAAACTAGGCTTGAAAACGTAGGGTAATGCTAGGTCTTTGGTAATAAGGCACAAAGCTAGAATTTGAAATAAACTAGGTTTGAAAACTATAGGCCAATGTTAGGTCTTTGGTAAGAAGGCACAAGCTAGATTTTAAAAAACACTAGGTTGAGGTAAAAATTATAATTTATCTAATCTCTAAGGCAAATAGTTCTAAATACTTTGACTCAATCTTATCACATGGATTTTAAAACAAACTTGGCCTTGGTATAAGACATTCACTCTAGGTATACACCAAAAACTAATTGGGAAATAAATCACAAGTAATCAAAATAAGAGCAATGAGTAAAGTATTCAAGCCCAAATGATAAGCAAGGCTCCAATGTAAACTAACCATGCTTAGAGTTATACTTAAAAAGAGAGTTTAGACCTTAGTTCAATGCAATAAATTGACTCAAGGCATACAAAAATAGACCACCTCCTAGATTTAGGCAAAAGGGGTCTACAAAGCAAGCAGGGAATTGGTCCAAGTTACACAATTCAAATGTGAGGGGTAAACACCCAAGCCAAAATTAAGCAAGACATGGTTGTAGACTAATCAATTTTGAATTTAAACTTCACAAGACCACTTCTGAAATTGATTTAAAAGACTTGGATTTTTCAAATGGATAACATCTTAGATCCAAATGGATGGCATAATGACACCATTTTCAAACCAAAGGTACATGCGACATTAAACTTGGTTTAAATTAAGGTATTGTTTTGAAATAACATGAGCAGTGTAACAATGTTACTTCAATTAAAAGGTATGATAATGGTTTTGGATTTAAAACTCCAAGGGAAATACTTAGGGTAAACTGAGAACCATAATGATGCCTTGTTTAAATAAGTGACACACAATTTTTTTTAGGATAAAAAGTCTAAGGAAAAAATGTGACACCAAAAGGATGGAATAACACCTCTTGGGTAAAAGTGTGATTAAAACATGTGATGGTTATGACTCATTTTTTAACAAATAAAAAAATAGTTTCTTGTCTTAAAACACACATGTTTTTATCAAATAAAATAGAAATAACCAAAATGGCTCATCCTATCCCTATAACTAACTTGGGTGTGCATAGATTTTGCCAAAGTTTCCATCAATATACCAATGCTTGTGAGGAATTACGTGTTAATCTAAAAATTAAAGTACAAGTGTAGGTAGAATTTTTATGCCCTCCTCTATCTCTCAAGCATTGGTATGTGACATGAACATAGAGTGAGGAACACTCGACATTTGGTAAGAAATTCCATGGTAAGTGGGGTTGACTAAAAATCTATAGTTTTTTAACATAATAGATGGTCCCAAGTGTGGCTAACACAGGGGTGAAATCACATTAGTTATGTTCATACCCATTATTTTACTATAGAATGGTCTATTCCTTTGCATAATAATTCCATCCATTTACTAATTAGTGGAGTTTGATGTTTAGCAAGACCTGACCCAAGTTTTCATTAAGATTAGATAGGGTAGACACTCAACCCTTTGGAAATCCCAGTATCATGTGCCCTAATTTGTATACCTCATCATGAAGTAGGGTTGGTATGATGCTGAGAGATGAAGCCCTAGGTCAAGACACCCCTAAATAAATTATGGGGAGGTGATGAACTCCTACCCACAAGCCAACTGTACAAAAAAAAATGAAAATGGAAAGACTTTAGAGGTCTCTTTTGAATCACCCAAGTCATTCAGAGCTTGGGGAGAGCATACACAACATTATTTTTTACATAATTTTATAAATAATGATAATAAATTAAACTCTTTTGGTCACCTGAGTTCCCTAAAGGGGATGGGGGAGAGCATACATGTTAAAGTTTGTGTTTGCCAAAATCAAAGAATCTAATCTAGGTAATGAAAAAGTAGGTAAAGAACAAACAAGAATCAAAAAAGCCCTTAGGAGCTCTAACTAAAGATGTAGGTTCTTTTTAATAACACCAAATTGAAATGTGTTTGAAATTTTTGGCCCCTTTGGCCATGTTTTCACTTGTAAAAGCTTGGAAATGATAAAATACAAATTCTTAAGTAATTTGTAAGCACCTTAAAAAAATGTGAATGAGTTTTAACCCTTGTAAAATTTGACTTTGCAAAATGAAAAATTGATTAAAAAGTACCCAAATTTCTTATTTATTAGCTCAATTCTCTGTAAACCTGGTTAATGGATTAATTTGTGTTTAATCCAAGGTGAGACTCTTGTAACTTAGCTCCACAAAACACAAAATTTAAATCTCAAGTTTTTAAAAAACACAAAGAAATCATTGACGTTTGTTACAGGGATCATGGTTGATTCTAGCAATCGACACTAATTTGTCACAATTGTCATTGATTCTAAATTTATGGTTTACTATATTTTTGATCCAGATATCATTGTTTATTATTTTAATGAGCATTTTTTATTTTAGTGATTGTTGATGGTTTAAACCAATCATCATTGATCATTGTGACTTGACTAAGAGTGACTCGACTAAGAGCTCAAAATTTCTTCAATTTTTGGTAATTAGATCAAAATATTGGTATAAAAATGGTTAGAAAAACATTCTAAGAAGTAACTAGAAGAGCTTTGTGGGATTTGTGTACCACTGAGTATGTCATTATATGATCAACATGAATCTAATAGAGGAGTTAGTATTGTGTTAGTATGATAGAAACTAAATTAAAACACACTAATAAAGCTAACATCTCAAGCCTAGACACTCAAGGAGCAAGAGAAAAATACAAGTAACTATCAATATAGAATAAAAAAAGCATTATTCACCTTCCTTAAGAGTAAGAGTTGTATGTTTTCCATGGATGAATGGGCTTGGTTGTGTGCTTAAAGAGTCTTCGATAATGGTGCTTCTTGCATCATTTCTCTTTGTCACCTTGACAATGTTGGGCTTGACTTTGGCTTTGGCTTGGCTTTGATGCTTCTCTATCTCAACAAATGAACATTATAACATTACTCAAAAGGCTCCTTGCTAGTATTTTTGCATAACAACATTACACAAAAAGAGCTTGTTGAACAATTGATGTAGAAAAAATAGGCAAACCTTCTAAAGGCCATAACTTTTGACATTTAACTCTATTTGAGTTCTTCCACTTGCCAAAAAAATGGTATCAAAAATTTGGATTCTGACCTAAGCTGATCTATCTACTAAGATTTGATTTTTATATTTTTTGGAGGCCAAACGTGATCATCTGAGGGTCCAAAATTAATGTTTAATGATTTTTTGGGAATTTTATAGTTTTAAAAATTGTATATTTTTAGAACCGAAAGTCAAATTTAGTTGAATTTCATTCCATAAGATAATTTTATTATTTAGGTTATTTCAAGAAATTTTTAGAGTTGCATGTGCTTGCATGTAAAACTTACTATAAATAATAGTTGCTAAAAATATGTGTTTTTTTAGATTTTAGTGTTTTTTAAAACTTTGCATGTAAAATCTAATTTTTGAGTTTAGGATTATTTAAGTATGGTTTGGGTTTTCAATTATTTCAAGTAATCAATACAAATCAATTTTGAGTATTGTTTCAAGATCTTGGCCTATTGATAATTTTCTTGTTCTTGATAGTTTTTGGGTTCATTATCTGGTATCAATGCAAGTTTGAATCTTGTAGGAGTAGAGAATGGTGAGAAGATGAGGAGGTGTTGCATAGATGAATAGAACTATACAAGAGATGTAGAGGTAAGTTCAACAATTAATAGAGGTTATCACCAATCAACAAAGAAGACAAGGTGGTGATGAGGAATACACAAATCGTGATGAAGAAATTCAGCAAGAAGAAGAACAACAAGATCAACCACCATCGATGGAAGAGAGGATGGTTCATGATTTAGAAGGAAGAAATGAAGGAATCAAGGTTGATGTTCTAGATTATGGAGGTAGTTTAAAACTACAGGATTTGATAGATTGGATAAATAGCATGGAGAAGTCTTTCAAGTGGAAGACTATGAGAGAAGACAAGAAGGTAAAGTTTGCATACATAAAATTGAAATGTCATGCAATGATTTGGTCAAATCACCTATAGAAATAGAGATAGAGAAAAGGTAAAGAGAAGATTAATTCATGGAAAAAGATGGAAAATAAACTAAGGGAGAAATTTCTTCCTATGGATTATGTACAAACCTTATATAGAAGATTTTAGAATTTAAGGCAAAAAGATCATAGTATACAAGAGTATACAAATGAATTTTACAAGCTTTCCATACGAGTGGAGCATGATGAAATAAAAGAGAAGATGGATGAAAGGTATGTGAATGGTTTTCAATTTTCTATTCAAGATGAATTAAGCATGCATAGAATACTTAACATAGAGGAGGCTTATCAATTATCTTTGAAGGCAGAAGAAAAACAAAATAGATAGAATTTTAGAAGGACATCTACTGGTCCAAGAAGAGGTGGATCCCATCCACTAAGGGGATGAGGTGTGTTTAATACCACTATAGGTGGTTTTAATTCTAATAAAGGTGAATCATCACGTGGTGCAGAAAGGCAAGATGATAATAGGCAGGGGTTTCAATACCAACAAAGAGGAAGAAGATTTCAAAGAGGTCAAGGTTATGGTGGTCATATAGGATGGTTTTTGAATCAATGTAGATCTTATGTTTGTTATAGATGTGGAAAAGAAGGGCATATAGAATTTGAGTGTCCAAACTATCTAAATCAAGAAAGGAGGTAAGAAGATCACCCAAGAGTAAATCTAGTTGAGGATGAAATAGAAGAGCAAAATACTAAAGTTGTACCAACTGATGTTGGAGAGAATCTCATGATGAGAAGAACCATGATCGCTCTAAGGAAGAAGCAAGTGTAGAATAAATAAGGTGGTGATGCATGGCTACGATCAAATATTTTTCAAACAAGATGTACTTTGGGTGGAAAGATATGCAAAGTAATTATAGATGGTGGTAGTTGTGAAAATATGGTTTCTAAATAAATGATTGAAAAACTAAATTTTTAATGTGAAAAACATCCTAACCCTTATCAGATTTCATGGTTTAATAAAGGGAATGAGGTTACGGTAGATAAAAGGTGCTTAATCAAGTTTTCTATAGGAAAAACTTATAATGATGATATATGGTGTGATATTATTTCGATGGATGCATGCCATGTGTTATTGGGGAGACCATGGTAATTTGACAAGAAAGTAGTTCATGATGTAACAAAGAACACATACAATTTTTGGAAAGGTGCTACAAAGGTAGTTTTGTTACCTCTTAAAGAGAAAGAGAAGACAAAAATCATGCTCTATACTAAAGAATTCATCTAAGATATGAAGGTAGCAGGTTGTTGTTATGCACTAGTAGTAAAGAATGAAGAAACAAAAATGGTGCCCATACCACTAGAAGTAGCAAGAGTGTTGAAAGAATATGTAGATGCTATGTTTGATGAGTTACTAGTGGTTTACCAAATGGTTTACCACCAAATAGAGATATTCAACATCACATTGAATTGATTCTAGGATCAACTCTACCTAATCAAGCAGTTTATAGGATGAGTCCAAAAAAACATGCAGAACTAAATAAATAGTTCACTGAATTGTTAAGGAAGAAAGTGATAAGGGAGAGTATGAGTCCATATGCAACACCAACATTTTTAACTCCAAATAAAGATGGAAGATGGAGAATGTGTGTGGACAGTAGAGTAATTAATAAAATTATAATAAAGTATAGTTTTCTTATACCTCATTTAGATGATATAATGGATTTGCTTGTAGGAGCAAAATATTTTACCAAGATTGATCTAAGGAGTGGCTATTATCAGATTTGAATTCATGAAAGAGATGAGTGGAAAACTACCTTCAAGATTAGAGATGGCTTATATGAGTGGATGGTGATGTCATTCAGATTATCTAATGCACCTAACACATTTATGAGGGTGATGAACACATGCTATGAGAATATATTGGTAAGTTTGTGGTTGTTTATTTTGATGATATTTTGATATTCAGTAACACTAAAGATGAGCACTTACAAAAATTAATAATGGTAATGGATTTTTTATGAAAAGAGAAGTTGTATGCAAATTTGAAGAAGTGTAGGTTTATGCAGAACATTTTGGTATTTTTGGGGTTTGTAGTTTCATCAGATGGTGTGAAAATGGATGAAGAAAAGATAAAGGTGATTGTTGAGTGGCATATTCTAAAAAGCATTATAGAGGTAAGAAGTTTCCATGGTTTAGAAACTTTTTACATAAAATTTATTAAATTTTTTTGTACTATTGTGGCACCAATAATAGATTGCATGAGAGGGAAATAATTTGCATAGACTAGAGCAGCCACATAAAGCTTTGAATTTTTGAAGAAGAAGATTATAGAAAGACCAATTTTAGCATTATTTGATTTTAATAAAGTATTTGAGGTTGATTTTGATGCTTCATTTATGGGAATTGGTGTTGTGTTGAGTCAAGAAGGAAAGCCAATAGCATATTTCAATGAGAAATTGAATGAGATAAGGACAAAGTATTCTACTTATGAATTTGAAATTTATGCAATTGTACAAGCATTAAGACATTGGAGGCATTACCTAGTGCCTAAGGAGTTTATCTTATTTATAGATCATGAGGCTTTAAAGTATGTGAATACACAAAAAAAGTTGAATAGTAGGCATGCAAAGTGGGTTTCTTTCTTGTAGGGGTATACTTTTGTGTTGAAGCATAAATTGGGAAATAGAATCAGGTATCTGATGCATTGAGCAGGAGGGTAGCGTTATTAACTACTATGGTGAGTGAAGTAGTTGGATTTGAAGCTATTAAAGAATTATATCATACTGATCCATATTTTGGCAAGATAGTTGAGAAGTACAGGAGTTCGTTAAAAGGTGGCATATATGTTATTTATTATGATTATCTTATACAAGAGATTATCTTTTCAAAGGGAAACAATTATGCATTCTAATTAGGTCTCTATGAGACAATATAATAAGAAAATTACATAGTGGTGGTTTGGCTGGACATTTTGGTAAGACGAAGACAATAGATTTGGTGGAGGAAAAGTATTTTTGGCCAAAGATGAAGAGATATGTGACAAGGTATGTTTCAAGGTGAAGAATATGTCAGGTGGCTAAAGGACATGCATAAAATACTAGACTATACATACCATTACTGGTTCCAAGAGGAGGATAAATTTGAGTATGGACTTTGTGTTGGGATTGCAAAATATAGAGAGAGGTAATGCTTCAATTTTTATTGTTGTAGATAGATTTTATAAAATGGTTTATTTATTTTCATGTAAGAAAACCAATGATGCCACTAGAGTTGTAGAATTATTTTTATGGATATTGTGAGATTGCATGGCATTCCAAAAACTATTACTTCCGATAGGGACATGAAATTTTCAATTCATTTTTGGAGGATTTTGTGGAAGAATATGGGTAATAAGCTACAATTCAGTAGTGCATATCACCCACAATTATATGGATAGATAAAATTTGTGAATAGGAGCTTGGAAAATTTATTGAGATGCATAGTGGGAGAGAATCCAAAGCAATGGGACTTGGCTTTACCACAAGCTAAGTTTGCATATAACATTTTAGTGAATAGGTCAACAAGAAAGTCACCTTTTAAAAAAAATTATGGGAGAAATCCTATGGGTATTTTATATTTGGTACAATTTCTAGTTGCAGATCGAATTAGTGATGATGCAGAAGTGTTTGCAAAGCATATGCAATAGTTGCAAAGAGTAAGAAGAAAGTTACAAGAAAGTAATGAGAAATATAAAGTAGAAGTAGATGTTAGAAGAAGATACAAATAATTTAAATAAAGAGAGTTGTTAATAGTTTACTTGAGGAAAGAGAGGTTTCCAAAAGGCACATACAAAAAGCTAAAGTACAAGAAAATTGGACCATGCAGAATTGTGAAGAAAATCAATGACAATGCTTATGAGGTAAGTTTACCACAAAATTTTGATATATATCCAGTATTTAATTTTTCATATTTATATGATTTCCATGAAGAAGATAGTGAAGATGATGATTATAAACAAGTAAATTAGAAGCAACAAGTTCCAAAGAAGAAGAAAGAAAAAATAGTGCAAGTTTTGGATATGAAGACAATGAGCACAAGGCAATGGAATTATAATAGGTATTTGGTGTAGTGGAAAGGATTACAACAAGAAGACAATACATGGATTATATAATGGGAGCTAAAAAATATTGACAAGGAAAAATGGTAGTAGTACAATTAGGGCAACTCACAGGAGTTGAGTTATTTTCAACCAGAGGAGAATGACATAAAAAAAAATAGGCCAACCTTCTGGAGGCCATAAATTTTGACTTGTAACTCCATTTGAGCTCTTCCACATGCCAAAATGACAATAATAAAAAAAATTATTCTTCCCTAAGCCATTTTATTTACTTATATTTTATTTTGATATTTTTTAGAGGCCAAACGTGATCATTTAAGGGTCTGAAATTAACATTTAATGATTTTTTTGAGAATTTTCTATCTTTAGAAATTGTATAATTTTAGAACCAAAAGTCAAATTTAGTTGAATTTCATTCCATAGGCTAATTTTAGTATTTAGGTTATTTTAATAAAAATTAAGAGCCATACACGCTTGCATGCGAAACTTACTATAAATAGTGGTTGCTAAAAATAAACATTTTTTTTTAGATTTTAGTTTTTTTAAAATTTTGCATGTAGACTCTAATTTATGAGTTTAGGCTTATTTAAGCATGGTTTGGGCTTGTAATTATTTGAAGCAATAAATACGAATCAATTTTGAGTATTGTTTCAAGATTTGGCCTATTGGTAAATTTTTTGCTCTTGATAGTTTTTGGGTTCATTAACAATGGGTGAAGCCTTGGATTTATAGCCTTTCCAACTAATTTTAACCCAAGTGTAATTAGGTTAGATTTAACCATGGGTAAATTTATTTTAACCCTAATTTAGTTAAGGAGGGGATAAGTAATTAATATTTTGGATAGAGATCCCATTTATTAAGCATGACTATCCATTTCTAAAATTAAGGCTTTAAGGGAGATATTTTCAATTCCTTAATTTTGAAAATGATGACATCATCATGACCTCATTTTTATTGGAATTTGTTTTTTACAAAATTCATTTTCACTAATTTCATATGGATATTTCACTAAAGCATTTAATTTTATTTGCTTATTTAATTCACTCTACTTAACATTTTTACACTTTAGGAATTATTTAAGTGCCCCACTTAATGGGTTCAAAGGCCAAACTATCAATTTGCTAGGTCGCAAGTTGACTGGAGATAAATCTCTGAGAGGTTATTATTGCATATAGGATAATAACTTAAATAGGTATGCTTTAACATGATTATGAGTACTAATGCACGATGTCGAGATGAAATTGGGACATTCAGTGATTCCTAGGCTTAATTTGCATATTTATCATAAATCAATCTAAAGTCTGGATGGAACATAGTTGTGACCAAAATGGGGTGTCTACACTCTTTAACTAATTAATTTTGCATTTGATTTTCTCTCTTGAAAATCACAATGCCAAATGCTTTTGGAGTGAAATACAATAAAATAGAAAACAAACAAGGAATAATATCATATATACTCAAAGGTTAGATATGGTTATGGTTAAGATTCATGTATTGAAGTGTGGTTTGAATTAGAAAAGGTTCTAAACTCCTTATTCACAATATTTATCTAGTTGCATCGTAAATTACTTTAAATAATACAAGAATAATAAAAAAATGATATTAAATGTCAAAAGATGATAAAAAATAAAAAAGTGATTAGTTTAATTTAATTGACATCATATAATGGAGAAGCTATGATTTGATCCATAATTATTGTCAATGTTTTGAGCTACCTCTTCAATTCATAATCGGGATTAGAATAATACCTAAGAGATGGATCAAAGATTTGACAATAATTATAAATTATATTTTACCTTCTCCATTACATGATGTCAATACTATTTAGTGTGATTTCTCAACTAGTAATTTAGTTTAACTTAGACAACAAAGAAAAGACTTGTCCCCTAGGCATTTGATTTCATCTCTTCTCTAGCTTTGAGTCTAGAATGGTGAATGGATTTATGATAAATAACTTTAATGACATGTTTGACTTGAAGAAATAGTTATAAAATTATGGTTGTAGATGTTTATTGAAAAGGACAACTCTTTTATCCTCCAAATTTTTATAACAATATTAAAAAAAACAATGGTGAACATGGTTATCTATGGAATAATTTAATAAGATCATCTCTTTAGCTATTTATATTACTAATAAAGATGTAATCAATTTGGGGATGTTGATAAAAGAGTTTTGTGAATGAATGTGTTATTAAAATTTCAAAAAAGATTGAACATACTGGTTTATTGATAGAAGAAGTCAATAAAGTAGTCCTACTCATCAAAAATAAATTGGCCATTATAAAAAATAAATTAGGAAAACTATTTCTAATTAATTTTTCCTATGTGAAATCTATTTTGACCAAATAAAAACTCTAAATAAGGTTATATCTAAATGCTTAGAATTAAAACAAATATTTAATTAATTGTATTTATTGTCAACTCAGTATTAGGAACCAAAAAAAAAAAGATCAAAAGTGGAAGCATATTTTATTTTGGTCTATAAGAGACTTGAATTATATGAATTTTGATTTAAATTAGATTAATGCAATTCTCATTTTAATCTTGTAAATGTGTTTGATATTATGTTGGTATATTCAATTTTGAATCTTGGTATTTTGAATACATTTATGTGGTAATTGTTAGTTATTTGGGTCAATTGATTATCACTTGGGCTTGTGTTGTTTCAAAATTAAAATAGATCTTTTTTTGTATTGTATATTTTGAGGATTATTTGGACATAAGTTGTTTAATTCCATATGTATGAAATATTTGATCATCCAAAATTTTTAATAGATTTGAATACACGTCTTTGTTAAGAGTGATTTTTATTTTTAGATTGTAAGAATTGAATTGTGAGAAAAAACTTCCATTGATCAGGGCAAGTTTGTGTTTGATAAACAAAATCATGAGTTTATTACTTATTATTGAAAAGAACCATAGAAAATATTTCATTTAAAATAAAAAAAATATTTAGATTATGATTTTCTTTTTATAAATTAGATTTATTTTATTTTTTACAATTTTTTTCACAACAAAGGTCTTAGTAAATCACACTTGAATCTAGTTTCTTTAGGCCCAAAATAGGAGAAACTTGGACATAGTAATAAACATTTCACTTAAAATATAAAATTATTTAGATAATGATCTTATTTCTATGAATTAGATTACTTTTTTTTTCTTTTGTTTATTTTATTTTCATGACAAAGATCTTAGTAACCCATATCCAAGTTTGGTTTTGTTAGGCCTAAAATGAGAGAAACTTGTACTCCTCACTATGTTCATGTCAAAACACTAGATAACACTTATCTTTGATTAAAATATTACTAGTGAATAGACCTTTACTCTTAATAAAATATAAGATAAAATTACTTCTTAATCAACTTCATAAATCCCTCCCACTTATTAATTATTGGTAATATTCTCATAACCCAATGAATGAACATAACTCTCAAACCAAGTGAGTGATGACTTGTGAATTTCAGTATTATAAGGAAATATTTTAGAATTTTAATCTTAGTTTCTATTTCAAATGGAGTTTGAGTTGGGTTATGATAGTATGGTGTTTCCCCTGATCATAGGCTCTATTTTTTTTAAGCTTTTTATTTGTTTTAGGAACCTCCATGAAAACCCCTAAATTTTATATCAGATCATCTATACCCTTATCCAATTATTAATATTTCTTATGGAGTGGTAAATTCCTACCACATCATGTCCCAACATGATGAATTCTGATTCATCATCTTGAGGCACTCTCTCTTCCTCATAAGACATGATTTTCACTTCTCCAATCGACTTCCTATTAGATGTTTATGGTTACAAGGGAGCCAATTCACCTTCTTTTGCACTAATTTTTATTGTCATAGGAATCAATATGCAAAATGGAATCACCATAAGAAAACCACAAAAACAAAGGAACACCATTGCTCTAATATCAATATGATAAGTAATTATAATAATTATTTCATAACTAATCCATCAACATGAAAAGTATTCTAAAATGATAATATGATTACATTATTTTTGTTCCCTTTTATTTTCTTAATAAAAAAAACTAATTTATGCTTATAAATGAGGTTTTTAAGTGTTTTAAATAATGTAGATTGTCAAATGCACGAGGTTTTTTAAATCATAGTTTGGATTGTACAACCCTAATTAAGATAGAAACTTGAATGAATTTAGATTGTGAAGTATGACAACTAAACTTAAATTCTAATATAAAATATAAAAAATAATTTTACAAATGGAATGTTATAAATATATAAATTACTAAAGAGATCGATATACTTAGATTTTATGATTTTCTAACTAATTGTGAATTATTTATGATAGTGGAAAAGGGATAGAAGTAAGCCTGAAGTTGTTTAGATCTATAAATGATTATCTATGCACATAGGGAACTAAATTTAGGTTGGGGTAGGTCTATTTTAGTTACTAACTAAGATGGACATTGTTATCATGGATACAGTTAACTATGCCTATTTTTAATACCTTCATTTGCGTGATCCTGACATTTGACTATGTGCATAAATACAAAAATAAATCTCCTCCTTGAAACCATAGGTCCACTTATTAGGGGTAAAAATAAATACAAACTTAGGAAGTGAAATGGGATGACCTGACCCCAATCACCCCCATTTATGATTGATTATTACCTATGTATCTAATACTCTGAAGAGGGAAATCAATCCACATATAGTTCTTCTTGTTAATGTGAATGTGGAATTATGTTCCTTTGATATGTGATTACATATAGAATCTAGATTTTGATACTTTAACAATTCACTCTTGATTTTTTTTGATGTGCCCTAGAATTGGATAATGACTACTCAAAGTGACCAATTTTTAATTTGAGAAGAATATGGTACATTTTCTCAATGTGCAATAGTGTACATATGTTTGATAGATAAGTGCCCAATGAGTAACAATTATGGGTTTGATTTTTATTTATATTATTCCATTTGGGTAATTTATCATGTTATTGACATTCTAAGTGAACAAGATGACTCATATGAATGATCTATATTTGAAAGATATCCATTTCTAGATAAGGATGATATTGCCACCCTCAAGTGACCTTAATCAACAAAACTATCTGAGCTTGATATTAATGTCTAGGATATAAGAATGTGGATTTGGTGATCTAGAGATTTATAAGATATTTAGCTAATTTTACATAGACTAAAAGGTTCATGTAGGTGATTGAAAGTAAATTGGGAGGGCCAGACTCATATCAATCTTGTAGATGTGAGAGAATGGATAATAAGAGGCATATATGTATGCATAATTCATGTAAGGTAAAGGTAGGTCAAAAGTGACATTTTCAAGTGCCTAACACCATAATTTAGTATCTCCATAAGTGACACACAACATGAAATAAAAAATCACAAGATAGGGCTCAAGTTATATAATAAATTTAATTGAAGAGAAATCAAATGTGGGAAAACATATAAGAATAAGGCCCTTATAAGTTAGGATACAAAAATATCCTAACATGTGTAACTGTGTTGCAATTTTTTTTTAAATTCACACTATCTTACTATAAAAAAAATCCCTAGAACACTCAACCAATCAAATACTAAAATAATGGCAATTGAATGTCAAATAATGGCTTATAATGAATTGTAAGGGTATATATAGCAAGTTATGCTTAAATCAATAATTCAAAAAAAAAGTGAAAGAGACACCATATTAAAAAATCACTCTACTCACTCATTTTAGTTTAGTAAACTTGCCATTTAAATTAGGGTAAAAATTAGATAACTACCCTACCATAAATGAAGCATGCATGACAAAAGTGAAATTGTTGTGCCACAAATGAAGCTACCATGACACAAATGAAACCACTAGGACAAAAATGTAACTTCCACCATGTTTTTTAGTGGCTTTGTCACTAACAAATTTATTCCCTATTTCTACTATTATTTTATCAAAATTAGAGATTAAGAGAGTATTTATACAATTAATAAAAATTGATGAGCAAATAAAATATGTAAGTTATGTAATAAATACACATGAATTTTGAAACTTATTATTTTTATAAATATGTTATAAGTGGAAATTACTAATAAATAGATAACTTAGTTGGAACTTGGCTCTATAGGTATACAAAAGTGACTTTTTAATTGAATGTGGGACTACCTAAGGTTGTTATGACTTAGAAACACGGTTTCACTTTATCTTGAGACAAGGTTGTACTATTTAAACCAGGTCAACTTACAAAGTTGTCTATAGAGTGAATCATCACCCTTTAAGGTTTTTTTCCCTCTATGTGAACTCTATCAGATGTACTTTCAAATGTAAGTCTTGTGTGTATGATTATATTTGTTTGATCTACTATGAGATCCATTGTGTGCCTTCAAAAACTTAGTTTAGTGATAATGAGGAACAAATGTATTAAAATGGTGGATTGGGGTAATAGGATGGAGTTGTGCATAACCTCAACACCTCATGTGATAATCATTACCTACATAACAATACTTTCAATACGGATTAAACTCTATGTAGTTCTCCCATGATATGGTGGCATGTGTGAAATACTAGTTAAATGCAATATGTTGGTGCAATATTGCTATAATTATGTGCTTAAATAATGAATTACAATCTTATTGTTGTATTTAGACCTAGCTAATGCTACTTTGACTATATGTAGTTTTAATTAGGAAGAATATGTGCTTTCCTCTCAATGTGAAGTTACATAATTATAGAATTTGAAATAATGGTAACTTATTTCCATATAGTGAAAAAATAGCTAGAAAATATGCTTATATAGTAGCTTTTTTGGGATTTCCTCGAAAAAGACTTGAAAAATGAGCAAAATGACCTATTAGATGAATTTTAATTTGGGAACTTAGTCATTCATTGGTGAGAGGATGCGTATATTTAGACACTGTCAACTAGTGAGATTGTCCTAAAGGAGCAATTTTGTTTGAACAACAAAGACAACCAAATTGAAAGTGTGAATCAATCCAATAGTGAGTCTAAAGTACTTGAAATGAGAAATAGAAATATTCAGTATCATATTTTCCTAAAGATAGAGTTAATCCTCATATAAGTAAAGGAATATCAGTTTTAAACTATGGATTTATGCATAGGATAAGTGTGTATAAGGAGTGATAATTGTTGACACCTAAATTTGGCCACCAATAACCTCCAACTAGGATTTTTGACCAATTTCCACTAAAGTGCTCAATCTGGCCTAAAAACACTAAAACACATTAAAATATTTGAAATTGATATATTCAAGTGACAGTTTTTACTAGGGTAACATTAAATGGGACAATATAATTTATGGGCCAGCTAACTTTGATAAGATCATTTCGAGTCAAAATGCCAATTTTGCACCTAGGTTCTTTGGATTGATTTTTTCTATCAAATATATTTCATGAGACATGTGCCTTTATTATTTTATGTTGAAAACATCATAAATGGGATAATAGATCCAATGCATCTGACATCACAGCATAATTCTAATCCAGTCAAATTTTGGGCCAATAACAAGACATTCTAACCAATTTGAGTAATTTGTACATAAAGTGCCAAGGTTTGCATCAAAGTGATTAATCATGTTTAAGAGATAATTAAACCAAATAATGAGCCTAATTAAGAATTCCATGGAACTTGTTGAATAATTTTTTTTTGGAAATGAATATTGAATATCTGCATCATCAGGTGACATCATTTCTTGGGAAGACATCTCTAAGCCATAAATGCATAAAATATCAAGGTTAAACCCTCTCATGCCTCATTAAGACCCTCCATTCTATTCAATGCCCATCTATCCCAAATATTAATGGGGATATTTGTAGATTGAATTTCATAATCAGATTTATTCATGGCCACACATCTCAATCTTGAGATGGATCGTCATGGTTGATCCTCAAACCATTCCAAAAATCTATAAATAGAAGGCCTTGCCTATTGAATTTCAAGATCTCATATGCCAAAGTTATAATTCCCAAATTCATTCCAAAGCTTCATGCAAATTAATGTTATAATGCTAAAATAGTGAGCCAAGCCAAACCAAAGCCACATAAGGTGCCAAGGAGAGATGGAGGTAGCCCCACTCCATTGATGTAGACTTCATGAGCACAAAGCCAAGAAAGCCACTACAACAAGAATTTTAGAGCATCCAAGGAAGGTGAAGGAAGGTATTTATTTCATGTTTTAGTTGTGTTTTCCATTTTTGTCTTGTTAACTAAGCTCCTCCTAGTATTTAGGCCTAGAGATGTATGCTTGTTAGTGTGTTTCTTTCAATTTGATTTCATTTTGGAACTAATGCAATACTAATCACCTCTCTTGAGTCAAATTCCTAGTCCACATAATGGCATGCCCAGTGGGACTAGATGCATCCCACGTATGAAGGAGAGCATGAAGCAACTTTAAAATTTTAATTTGGATGCTTAAAAATCTTTCTAAGTCATTTTCTAACTTAGTTTAGCCAGATTTTTACCTTCACAGGTTTACACAGGTAACCATCGATGGTCAAAGGAACTATCGACGGTTGAGTAAACCATCGATGGTTAAGTATAACCATCATCAATCACTATGTTTTTGAAAAAAAATAGTCTTGAGAGTTAATAGGCCATTTTAAAATGCTTGGTTTGGGGTCATACAAACTCTATTTATGATGATTTTTTTTAAAAACCACATGTTTTCTCCTAAATTTTTAGAATCTAAGATCAATTTAGCTTCAAGTTCTATATATTTTTCACAAACTTTTGAAAATCTCTTAAAATTTTTATAATCTAGCACAATTGCTTTTGGGTTGATGCCTTAAGGTTAGACAGATAACTGATAGACTTTGAATTTGTTAAAACATGATATTTAGATATATTTTGCATGATTTAAAATAAATTAGGAACCTTGTTTTGATGCTTAATGAAAATTTTAGATGTTTAAGTGATTTTTTTTGATAATTAGGCTTTAAAAAGTTACAACTTAAGACCAAGGGGTCAAAATAACACCACCCAATTTTTTAATTTGGTGTTTAAAATTAAACTCATTCATCCAACTTTTGTATTCAAAAGTTGTTTGTTTAAACTTTATTGAAAAAGAGAATGACATTGCGTCTATGCTCTTCCATCTATCTCCTTTAGGGAACTTTTGGAATCAAAAGCACCATCCTTATTACAAACATTCTTAGTCCAAGGCATAAAAAGAATGTCATCTAAATCACTCCCCAAAAAATTACAATAGTTTGGGTGACCTTGAAAATGACCCTAAACTCTTTCTATTAGTCATTTATTTTAATACAAACTTGGCTTGCGAGGGGTACTTCATTACCTCCCACAAGTTTTTTAGGGAGCTTTGACCCAAGGTTTCATCTTTTAGCACTGACTTCAACCACTCTCACTAGGATCAGAGGTTTGAGTGGTTAAACCACCTTCTAATGTTGGAGTTACACATGGGATATATCTGCACTTTGGATATCACACTACATTGAGCAAGTGCTAGATGTAGTGGTTGCAAAAAGGGAAATACATTTTTATAACAAGCTAAGTGTTATGGACACCTAATTATGTGCTTTTATTTTGCATTATGACGTAAAAGTCATTGTGTAATTGATCCCCTTAGAAACATTCAAAAACATGCTAGTTTAGTCAACCCCATTTTGCCATACCCTTGCTAGGATTTAAACGATTATACTTAGTGTATTTTGGTCATTTTTGCTTGGTGTGTTTTGAGAGTAAAACCTAATTGTTTGATTATAACCATGTCAAAAACAATTTGTTTATATGTCACTCTTTTATCTAAAGAGGCATTATGCTGGCCATTTTACACCACACTTGTGCCTTGAAATTTTTGCTAAACTTATTTGTGTGTGTGTCACTTGAGTTGATATGGGTACCATTATGCTTATTAAGTTTAAACCTTTGAGTTTTTGAAACATAAAATTTATCACATCATTTGAACATGCTTGTACCATTAGGATATTCAATTTGTTTCAAGACTTATTTACCATTATATCAAAAACCCATTTGTTTCAAACCATGTCATGTATACCATTTAGACCTTGTTTATGTACTATCATGTTGTCCAATCTTATCTAGCTTGTTTGGTCAAATCCTAATTTTTGATGTTGAGTTTACAATTAAACTTGTCAAGTTTGGATTCAAACATTGATTAATTTTATTTAAGTCTCAATTCATGAGGTTGATACATAGATCTTTTTCTTTTGGGTTGCATACATTTGCTTAATCGATTACCCAAATTTGAAAATTATTGATGGTTTGTTTGTTCAATGCCTATCCTCATCATTGTTTGTGACTTTATTTGGGAGAACATAGTTTTTCTTCAAGATCCTTTTTCATCATGCATTATGCCAATTGATCATGTTTATGTTTGATTCTGTGTGCCAGGTCTCTGTCAAAGTTATTTTCAAACTTGTTATATTAAATCAAAACAAGTCATCTTTTGTTTCAAAGCCTATATTTTGATATCATTTAGCCAAAAGTCATAGCACATGCCTTGTTTAAGCCTAGATTTTGACTCTGCATTTGAACACAAGACCTAATGACTCTTTTCCCTTTCCTAATTTAGACCTTGTTTGGAACACTTTGACCTAAAATTTTAACATGTTAGTTTTTATTTAGATGCTTGACATTTTATGTGTATGACATTTGATGTAAGATTATTTTATGCCAAATCTTAGTACAAACCATTTTGGAGATATAGCTCCACTTTCAGACCATTTTTGAGATATAGCTCCACTTTTAGACCATTTTGGAGATACAACTCCACTTTTGACCAAGTTAGACCAAGTTTTGAACCATTTGTCTTTTGGACATAGTTTTTCAGAGTTTGTAAAACTCTAAGCCTTTTTGTTTTTAGAGATTTCATCATTTATGCAGATATATCTAGCTACAGCTATGGTGGAGTCATGTATAATCCAACTTATGATAGAATGGCCGCACAAAATGACTTTTATGGTTTTAGTCAAGACCCCAATGAATTGGTTTATGAGATAGATTTCTATCCACCTCATAATAATCATTCATGGGAACAAAGTCATGAACTAGCTTACATTCCAACTTAAGACCTTGATTGGTATGAAGAGGCTTGTGAGGAGGACTTTGAAGACCCAACTATAAATAATGTTGTTTGGGATACAGATCCATACCCTCTATGATAATCAGTACACAGATCATAGTCAATAACCAACTTATGATCCAACTCAATATTGGGATGATATGGTTTATTAGGAGGACTTAGACGCTTTAGCTTATGTAATCAATCAAGTTCCATGATGTCCTTTTTTAATCTAATCATCGGCTACCCCTAACCCTCCTTTGGATTATATGAGCTATCAAGCTCCATAATATCCAACGAATACAATAACCATTTTAAAACCTCATCTTTTACCTTGTGTGAGTAACCAAGCCCCATACCACCCTATTGTTACCATTTCAAGACTTCATCCTTTGGCTCATGCTAGCAATCACACTCCTTAATTCCCTATCATTATCCAACCCCTGATCATTATTCATCCATTGTCAATAGTTATCCACTTTAGAAAACCATAGGTCATTCCTCATCCAGTACTAATCCTATCCAAACCTCAACTGATCCAATAATTCAAAGACCAAGCTATATTCAAAATTTGTATTTTTTAACTAATTAGGAACCAAGGCCAAGATAACCAACCAATCCAAGATTTTTTATGGTGAACCAACTATTTTTGATAAGTCAACCTATGATGAATCACCTCTTGATCCTACACTAGTTGTCAAGGAGTCTCACTCTAATGAGCCAGTCTTTACTGAGTTACTTCTTAATGATTATAACCACCTTTGGGTAAATAATTACCTCTAGCATATACCTATTTTTCAATATCTTCCTATTAATAAGATAATCTTTGAGGAGTTGCCTCTTGACCTTTTTCCCATCCTAAAGGAGTCCCACTCTGACAAACTAGTTTTTGTAGAGCCCATTATGCCATCACAGGCCATTACTTGTCTAATACCAAACATTTAGCAAGACATCATTGTAATAGAATACCCATCATATGAAAAATTATAGTTAGATTTAGGCTCTATTCTTGGACCAACATCATATTTAGCATCAGAATCAGAATCAACATCAATCTCAACATTCGATTTAGAGTCCATTGAGTCAGATTTAGAAACATAATACATTCATGGCTATTACAATATTGGTTATGCATGATTTGTAGATTAGTTTGAATACATTTATGATCCTTATAAATTTTTTTAGTATGAGTACATCAGCATTAACATAAGTTCTCCTAATATCTTCTACGAGGATTGTAATACCAACCCCCATTCCATTACTATTCCATAGGCCATTACTATAAACCAAAATAGCCATATTATTGACATTCCATCTCCCACAAGTGTTTATTTGGAATGATAGAATCACATTTTATTGAACTACATCCATGGTGACATAGCAGTTGCAGAAGAACAAGAAGGCCAAAACCACATTCATAAAGCAGAAGAACACTCTCCTAGTGAACCCTTTTTAGAGGCACTAGCAGACAAGCAAAGTTCAAACTCAACATCTTCTAGTGAATATTTTTTGAAAGTTCTAGAAGACAATCAAAGTCAAAATTCAATGTTTCTTAGTGAAACCTTCTCAGAGGCACTAAAAGATAATCAAGACAACTTAATTGGTGAAACCCTCATCAAGGCACTGATAGCTGAGCACAAAATTTCTTCACTACTTAATGAAGACATTATTCAAGATCAAATCAAAATAGATTCCTATATACAACCTAATCAGATGGTAGCTACTCTCAAGATCAAATAATAGAAAAATATGGTGATCCTATTAAGATAAAAAGTCTTTGGCCCCACCATAACCAAAGTTATATTGGATTTGGCATCAATCACATTATGTGTGACTGAACACCCTGATCTTCATTTGTTTCCCCTCCATCATTCATTCCATTATCATCTACCATTCCATTTCAAATTTAAACCTACCATCCATTATTTATCCTTGTTTACCATCCATGGTTGTACTTTACTTTGCAGAGGTTACAAAGATACCCTATCTTGATGTTTGAAGGAATTAAAATCAATGACTAATGAAGATCACAAAAGCATTCTTGACAACCAAATCTATAGGCCATTCTTGATAGAGTATCTATTCACATGAGGTGTGGGCTAGAAATTAACATGATCAAGTATTTTATTTGTATCATTTGTTGATTAAGACATGCATCTCCCCATTAGTAGGAACAATAAAATCAAAAACCACACTTAGGCCAAAACATGTACCATACCATTTCATTGCCATGCCATTGCCATTATTATAGATCCTTTCATTCACCCCATCACTTGGGGGAAACCCTTTTACCATTTTATCCAATCTACCAGCCTATCATTATCCTAGTCCATGCCATCCTACAATTCCATTCATATCTAGACCAAATCCTATTTTAAGCCATCTTATTCAATCCTAGTTTTGGTTACTTTGGTTCTTCTTACACTTTTTGTGGGGGGATTCCAATAAAATTTCAATAATCAATCAAAATTCATGTTTAAAATGGTAGTCTATGAAAGCAGTGTGATAGTTGATCTATCAATATATCTTTCATTTTCCATCCTATATCAAGTTTGTTTATGTGAGCTTAATTATAACTGCCTATGGGCAAATCAGTGTTTCACCAGTCTTGCTACTAATTATAACCTCCTATGGGCAAATTAGTATCATTGATCTAATCCATTATATCCTAGTTATAACTACCTATGGGAAAACTAGGGGAAACACTTATTTATCATGCATTGTTGCATCACCTTACCATTGTTGTTTTCATTTGATTGGCTATTTACCAAATTTGAGAACTTCTTGGGACCTAGCTAGTTTTTCCTCACCTTTTATGTGGATGGAATTACTGTGACTTGAGGTTATTTCAGGACTATGTGGGTCATGCTCAATTCATATTGAGGTCACCTTAGTCTCCCTTTTTCATTTGCTCTCATCATTTTTTGAGCAACCTAAGCCACACTCTTGTCATTTTGTGAGCAACCTAAGCTAAATGCCCTTACCATTTTGTGAGTAGGTATCTTGTCATTCTCTAATGAGCTGAGATACCTCAAAATTCCAAAAACATTTCAAATATTTCAAGATCCAAAAAACATTTATCCTATCTAAGCCTAGTTTTTAATCCTTAATTCACCTTACTAGGGCATGGTCATTGTTAAGATGCTTTCTTTTGCTTTTGTTTTTAGGCTTTCTATTTATTTGTTTATTTCAAGTTGTTTGTTTGTTTTTCTATTTGTTTGTTTGTTTGTTTGCTTGCCTATTTATTTTCTTTCATCACTGTTGTCTTAACTCACTCTATATGTGTTCATTGGGTGATTCCTTGCACACATTATTCTTTAGTCCATCCATATTCATATGACAACATTATCATCATGTTTTTTATGATTGGTTCATTATTTTTAAGTGTTTATTGAATCAAGAGTCAGTCCTTGTGCATATTTTGGGATAGTCTTCATGGTGTTCTATCATGATGCATATCATCACATGCTACAACAAAAATTAGCTTCAAGAAGGTCTACAATCAATGAAGCCACAAAATTTTCTCCTTGGCACCTTGGCAAAATTCTCCCATCCCACTTTTGATCAAATTAATCTATTGACCATTCTAGTTGTATTATTGTTAATAAGTATGAGCATCTCCTTTTTGGTAGGTATAACTAAATATTTTATATCGATCAATCTCATTCCTTTATCCATCTCTTTCATCACTTTGCATCCTTGTATGCCTGGTTGTTTGTGGCTTCTTTAGTCATTAGACCATCACATTATGTTTGCACCCACTCATCTTTAATCTATATTCCAGGTTATATCCTTGATTTATGTTTGCTAATCAGCTCTAATTGAGGCACAATCATCTTTATCAAACATTTCCAAGTCCTCTTAATAATTATAATCACCTATGGGCAAGTCATTATTTTTTACTTTTATTTCTGATTATAACTGCCTTTGGGTAAATTAGCAATTTTTAAATCAATGCATGCAAGTTTTTTTTTCATTTGGATTACTCTCAACCATGGGTTAATTCCACCTTTCTTCTCACTTCTTTTCAAGGGACCATCCATCAACAAATGTGATGACCACTCCCTCGAGGGGGCACCACCCTAGGCTTCCCAAAAACCATTTGGAGCTTTGTTATTCAATCATCATCTTCTTTTTGGCATACAAGCCTTTACTCATTATTTTAGAATATATTTCTATGCCTACAGTTTGCAACATCTTCCTGAACAAGGGCAAACTGTAAACACCTAAAATTGGCCACCGATAACCTTCAACCAAGCTTTTGACCAATTTCTACCAAAGTGCACAATTTGGCCTAAAACACTAAAACACATTAAATGAGTTGAAATTGATATATTCAAGTGCCAATTTTGGCCAAGGTATAATTAAATGGGGTAATACAATTTATTAGATAACTAACTTTGATCAAATCATTTTGAGTTAAAATGGCATTTTTGCTCATGGGTGCTTTGGATTACTCTTTTCCACCAAATTTCTTGCACAAGACATGTGCCTTTGTTATTTTTCATTTGAAACATCCTAAAAGGGATAATGGATCCAATGAATGTGACGTCACATCCTAATTCCAATCCAATCAAATTTTGGGCCAATAATAAGACATTCTAACCAATTTGAGTAATTTATGCACAAAGAGCCAAGGTTTGCATCAAAGTGCTTAATTGTGCTTAAGAGATAATTAAACCAAATCATGAGCCTAATTAATAATTCCATGGAACTTATTGAATAATTTATTTTGGAAATGAATATTGAATATCTACATCATCAGGTGACATCATTTCTTAAGAAGACATCCCTAGGCCATAAAAGCATAAAATATCAAAGTTAACCCCTCCCATGCCTATTCAATGCCCCTTTATCCCAAATATTAATGGGGATATTTTTAGATTGAATTTCATAATTGAATTTATTCATGACCACACATCACAATCTTGAGATGGATGGCCATGGCTGATCCTCAAACCATTCTAAAAATCTATAAATAGGAGGCCTTGCCTATTGAATTTTAAGCTCTCATATGCCAAAGTTATAATTCGCAAATGCATTCCAAATATTCATGAAAATTAGTGTTATAATGATAAAATAGTGAGCCAAGCCAATCCAAGCCAAACCAAAGCCACACAAGGTTCCAAGGAGAGATGGAGGTAGCCACACTCCATTGATGTAGACTTCATGAGCACAAAGCTGAGAAAACCACTACAACAAACATTTTGGAGCATAAAAGGAAGGTGAAGTAAGGTCTTTCTTTCATGTTTTAGTTATGTTTTTTTTTTCTTGTTAACTAAGCTCCCCTATTGTCTAGGCCTAGAGATTTATACTTCTTAGTGTGTTTATTTCAATTTGATTTCATTTTGGAACTAATGCAATACTAATCACCTCTCTTGAGTCAAATTCCTAGTCCACATTAACAAGTGCATTATTTTTGCATTAAATGTTAATTTTAATGAATAAATGCCCCTCGCCTTTTATTCTAGTAATTCATTAAAGAAAAATTACTAGAGTAAAAAGAAGAGATTTGTACATGAGCTTACCTATGTTGAGTAGGCTTGGATGTAGATCACACATTAAATTGTGTTCCATAAAAATTTGAAATGAAACATGTATAAATTAGTCCTTACTTAGGATTAAAATTTAAAATTAAAGATAAGGAAATTATATATTAATAAGGAATAAATACACCTTTTCATGTATGTAAATTGTTGTGTTTTATGGTGCAAACATTGGTGATTGTAGAGGGTAAAACCCTTGGATATTTCTTCACTAAAACACTTGTATTGGACTGTACATGCCCTAATCCTCATTGATAATATAATTTATGATTTTAAAACTCAAGATGCACATGAATTTATCATCGTACAACTCAAGGTAGTATAGTAGCTTAGAATATTTGTTTAAATTCTAATAGTTCATTCTATTGCAAAACTAGGCAAAAATCTTAATCAACCACTATAGACAAAATAAGATTTATTATAGTGGACAAATGGTGAAATACTTGGTGCAAAAATGATATGAACTAATTCTAGTGTATATAACATTGAGAATGACATGAATTTCATTTCCTTCTATGGAAACTAATGCAAAATTGAGCAAGAATGTGACCATGTGTCATTCACATGCCCCCAATCTAATATCTAAGTATATTTGATTATGATAATTGAATAATATCAACTGAATCTTTGAGTAAGAACCTAAAACATATGTCTACATGATGCTCACAATTTGATATTTTTAAAAATAATCTTATGTAAAAATATGAAATTATTTTTGGGTGAGTATTGAAAATTATTCTATAGATTAGTATCATTCTAATTTTTTTTTAAAACATTGCTTTTTATTTTTGAGATGAAAGCACACTGATTTGGACAACCATAACCTATATTATTGTCTAAATGGTGCAATTTTGTCTAAATAAACCTTCTAGGAAAAAAATTGAGTATGCACTATGATTAAATAAGCAAATACTAATATTTTATGGTTGTGTAGTGGACCATTTCATCATAGTCTCTAAGACAAACAATTGTGTATGCCCTTTCTTTTGAGGTGACTTGTGAATATGGAGCCATAAATTTTATCAAAATAAAAAAGTTATGCAAATGATGTTATAAAAAGATTGAAACTATGGAGTAATAATGATAACAATTGAGATCATTCCATCATATTGATAGTCTAATAAAAAAATAGTTATGTATGATACATGTAGAATGAATCATACATAGTGTCACGTCTATATAAATGTTAGTGATTAAGCATGCAATGAATACATTATCATATATTGAGTATATGAAACTGATATAGAAGTACTCAAATAAAATGTATGATATTGATCATGGTATCATTAGGGAGATGCATGATATCATCATGACATCACAAATTGAGTAAAGAATATCAAATAAGATTATGGCCATGATGTATACACAAATAACACACACAAAATCATGCAAAAAATGGAAGAAGTCCAAGGGGCCACATATAGGGGACATAGAAAAATAGAATAAGGCATAGTGCTAAAAATAAGGACATTGTCAATTGTCCACAATACAGAGAAATAAACACACACAAATCATGAAGGAAATAACAAACATGATAAACATGCATGAATAATTGAAATTGATCTACACAAGCAATCTATAAAATTAGTGTATTAAAAAACTTGGGTATCTAGTATTATACCCCTAAGTCAAAATAAGTCAACCCCCTACCTGTGCAAAGTTTTCATAAGGTCATCTAAGACATAAAATTCTCACCATGGTCCTATAATTAGGTTAAGTCACCTTGGAAGGTCATAAAACATGTTTTCAGCTTGGTCATATTTGTCATTCTTTTCTAATGTCATTTTATGTCACCTTTTGGCATTTTAAATGAAATGTATGGTTTTCCAAAAAATACAAAGGTGTCAAGAATTAATCTAATCTATGTCATGTTATACAATATTAGAATAAGGTTTTGAAATTGAAACATTATAGGTTTAATGTACAAACAAGAGGATCACCTGCAAAAAGGTAGTTTCAAATAGTTGTATAGATTGAGGTGACTAGTTTGGCATGTGTGATGCTTCAATAAGGTCTCTTGACATCCCCAAAGTTAATTTTTAGGCTTAGGTGGTTTTAACATCTTGAAATTTGATAAAAATTGGTTCCTTTCTCTCATCACTCTCTTAGATAGGTCAAAATAGGTCAATAGTTTTCAGTTGGTACAAACTAGAGAAGAAGAGTTGGAGTGAGTGTACTTGGGGGATGTTAGTAGTATTTATGGACTTCCATTTCATGGTCATGGTTTATATATTGGTGGTTTTTTATTCATGAACAATCATTAATATTTTTATCACCTCTAAGCTACCTCCACATTCCCAACACCTCAATTTTATCCTCTGTTTGCATTGATCTATGTGAACCCAGTGGTGTATATAGTCTTATAGAGCATGTTCAATCATTTCATGAAGATTTCAAACTAGTTGGCACATGTGGATAAGAAATAACAAGTAGAATCATCCTTGTGTTAAGAGTAAGCACCATTGAAGTCTACAAAATAGTGTTTGCTAGTTATAGAGTTCATTTTCCTATGAGTGGCTTCAAGTTAAGGTGATATACTTGTTTTTAATCTCCCAAAACATGGTGATGGTCTAAAAAAATTAAATAGACCAATGTAAATCTAAAAACATGTGTGAACCAAGTGAGGTTGAAATTTGAACTCACATACTATCAAATAGATACCTACAAGATTGTGCATGAGTGTTTAGATAGGGATATTGATGAGTTTGAAACTTCAAAACACTCATAGGATCTCAAGACATCATCAACAACATTATAGAATCATTGAGAGACTTAATGTTAGTATGGGGAAGCCTAGAATGTAGTAAAATTACCTATATAGTCAGACCTTCTTTTGAATTTCACCTATAGCTAGTTGGAAATAAGCTTTCAACAGTCATACTGATAGAATACGGAGTTTCAAGGTTGTGAGGATATTCTCAAGGTAATCATAGTAAGACTAAGCCTTTAAAAGAGGTTGGAGATTGGTTTTGAGAACTAATTCAAGAGATATAGAGGTTTAGAGTTGAAAATTTACAAATGGGAATACTTACCTTAGTTTCTCCAAAGAATATTTTGCCTCATAAAGTGTCATCTATTGGTAAAAGTTCATGGGGTCCGTATAAGCCTGATGGCTTCTTTCTTGAAAACCTAAGCCTAGAGATCACAAATTGACATAAGGGGAGATTGTTTGGTCAATATAAATGATGGTTTAGTGGATTATAACTTAGTTAAGTTTCTACTTGAAACACTCAGTGACTTATAGTCCCATTTGAGCCAAAATGAACTTGGAGTAACTTACATACTTATAGTGCATTGGTAGTAAGGTGAGTGCATGGTCTCAAGGTAGAGACAAGTTAATTCATGTGTGATATGGTTATAGTGACCTCATATAAACCAAAATTTGTGAAATATAGTATTTAAACCTATATCATCACCTACAGTAGCATATTAATTCCTCTAGTAAGCAACACCTATAGTTTGACATAGTCAAATACTAGCCTAAGCAAATGGAGAGATGCAAATTTGTTTGATAGGAAGTAATGAAATATGTATGATCACGTGGAAACCATTATCATAGTGTTAATATCACATTCCAATGTGATTTTAAGAATCAATAACCTCATAGATAGTCATAACTTAGAGTTCTTAGGCCTAAATGAAAAACACTGCATACAATCATAGTTTCAAGAAGCTAGTTTTAGGAATTTGAGGTGTCAAGGGATCTTGGAGCATGATATGGATTTGAAACTTGATATAGGGTATAATAATTACTTTAAAATATCTCCATGGTCTTAGTTTGGCCATACCTATAGGGGAAGTGTCCTTTATTTTGTTTCAGATAGGGGGTACTTCACAGTCATGCAGTCTATAGACCTAGTATACATGAATGGTGATAGGATGAAAGGGAGAGATAAGGATGATTATTTTATGTTGTATATAGTTTTATTGAAGGTAAAAAAGTTCAACAAATTAGCTACAGTCACTACCAACACTCATAGGTGGTCATATGCATAAAAACACAGTCTAGGCCTATTAGGCCTAGAAATGAACAAGAACCATCATGGTGCCTAATTCCATTCATATGACCATGTGACCTTTCCAAGACATGTGATAACCTTCATGTGATATTATAATGTTTATTGGATGTAGAGGTTTGTAGAGAAAAACATAGTATTGGTCTTTTAGCATAAATTTTCGTCAGGGGTATCTAGAATGCCTAGTAAGAGATTGAGAGCCATTTTATTTTTCTCATATCTATAAAAATGAGATGCATGGTTCCTCAATAAACTATGGATAGTTTAGGGGGGTCTTAAAATTTAACTTAGTATAATTGGTTTGAGGTTTAAACATCTAAATTTTATGAATCATCGTTAACAACCTGAGTGACCTAAAACCCTCTTAAGAACCCATTGTGAAAGATATAAATAATTAGGAATTCAAGAGGGGTAAATTAACCTAGAAAATAACTTAAACCTATTTTTCACTCTCCCAGTATCCTCACCACTCAATTATTATGTATTGTCACTTGTATAGATAGGCATAATTCTATGTTTTTTAATAATATTTGAGTTGAATTGAAGGTGAAAAAGAGAATGGATAGGTGAAAACTATCATGAAAAAGGTGTGTGGATACTTGTTATAAGTCCTCATGCCCAATTATCACCTCAGCTATGCATTTAAACCCCTAAACTAGGTTATTCATTAGAGGTAGTCTTGGATAGAATAGTGAGAAAGTGAGTGACTGCCACAATTGGAGATGATAAGTGTGGTTTGGATTTATTTTGAGGTCTAATTGATAGAATGGAATGAAAATAGGATTTTAACAAGTGTCTAACACTTATTAAATGAATATCCATGAGCATATATGGGTCCCTTAACTGATAAGTGTTAAGGTTTAGGCCTAGAAGGCTAATGAGTGATTGTAAAAAGGTAAGTGACAAGTGACAAGGAGAATACTATCAGTTGGAGAGGCATATATGACTATCAAAATATTATTTCCAACATCCAAAGTCATAGTATATGTGTCAACAACTTCTAAGACAATTCAAGATAGTTGAATGGATTCATCATCAAGTAGGTAGTTTTGAGTAAGACATGGTGATCTCTACGCCAACTGCAATAAGGTGTCATGTTGTAGATGGACACTTGTCTAAGGAGAAATCATGACCTGATCCCTAATTCTCTTTTCTTGAATTGTAACTAGTTTTCACATCTTTACACTTGGCATTATGACTGTCCAACTTCACTTCTTCTCTCTCTTCTCCTATGCTCTATATATTCAAGCTATTTTAACACTGTAAAATATCCACTTTTGGTATGACAAAGCCCTACTAGTTTGAATACTATATTTGCCTTTGAATAAATATTTCCAATCTAGATTTGATTTCTTAACTTCTAGTCTAAGTGTAAGTAGTGCATAGTGGAATGAAAAGTGATAATCATCTATCCTTGTGTTCTCTTTACTCTTTCATGTTTGGTATAAGTAGTTTTCTCTCTAAAAGGTCACATGAAGATTAGCTAGTGTATTTTTATGTCTCTAAGTGTAAGGAATAGAATTAGTGGCTAAAATTAGACCTCTTGTTCATTCGCCTTGAGAAGTGCAACGTAAATCACCTTCATGTTTAAAACAATTGTGTTAGAGCAATCTAGCATGTTGAAGCTAGTCTTGTGAGTCATCTTTCGTAGTGAAAGTATATGGTAGTCTAGTGGATATAAATTTGGTGTATCAAATCATTAAAATAGGTTACTTTTGTGTTTCTTCTATCTCTTTTCATTCGAATAAAGCAAATAGTATAGGTGATAAGATATCAAAGACTAATATAGGGAGTTAGACCTTAAATCTAGAGTTTTACGTCTGCTATAGGCAACCCACATGCCTAGAGGTAATAAAATGTTTCAATCAATTTGGAAGAGGCTTAAATAACCTCTCCAAGGGTGAAAATTTGAGTGACAATAGTTATGACATGCTTGAATGACCTAAACCCTCCTAAAACCCTCTCAAGAACCCAATGTGAAAGATATAAATAATTAGGCATTCAATAGGGGTCAATTGACCTGGAAAGTGACTTGGACCTATTTTTCACTCTCCTAGGATCCTCACCACTCAGTTTTTTTGTATTGTCACTTGTATAAATAGGCCTAATTTTGTGCTTATTATAGGATTTAAGTTAAATTGAGGGTGAAAAAGGGAATAGATAGGTTAAATCTATTGTGGAAGGTGTGCAGATACTTGTTATAACCCCTCATGCCCAATTATTACCTTATTTATGCATTTAAACCCCTCTACTAAGTTAGTCATTGGAGGCAATCTTGGACATAATAATGAAAAAGTAAGTGACTACCAAAATTGGAGATGGTAAGTGTGGTTTAGAGTTATTTTGAGGTCTAACTAATTGAATGCAAGGCAAAGAGGTTCTTAAAAAGTGTTTAACACTTATGCAATGAATCTCCATGATCATCTACAGGTCACTTAAGTGACAAGTGTGAAGGTCTAGGCCTAAAAGGATAATGAGTGATTGCAAGAAGGTAAGTGATAAGTGACAAGGAGAATGTTATCAGTTGGAGAGGCATATATGACTAGCACAATCTTATTTTCAACTTACCAAGTTAGAGTATGTGTATCAACAATTTCTAAGACAGTTCAAGATAGTTGAATGGATTCCTCATCAAGTAGGCACTTTTGAGTAAGACATGCAAATATCTATGCCAACTTCAAGGTGTCACTCTTTAGATGGACACTTGTCTAAGGATAACTCTTGACCTGATCCTTAACTCTCTTTTATTGCATTATAACTAGTTTTCACATCTTGACACTTGGCATTGTGATAGTCTAATTTTACTTCTTCTCCTATGCTCTATATATTCAAGCTACTTTGGCATTATAAAAAGATCCACTCCTAGTATGCAAAAGCCCTACTAGTTTGAATACTATATTTGCCTTTGAATAAATATTACCAATCTAGTTTTGATTTCATAACTTCTTGTCTAAGTGTGTGAAGTAGTACATAGTGAAATGACAAGTGATAATCATTTATCCTTATTATGTTCTCTTTACTCTTTCATGTTTGGTATAAGTAGTCTGCTATCTAAAAGGTCACATGAAGTGTAGTTATGGTATTTTTATGTATCTAAGTGTAAGGAATAGTATTAGTGTCAATGATCAAACCTCTTGTTCATTCACCTTGAGAAGTGTAATGCATATCACCTTCATGTTTGAAACACTTATGTTAGATCAATCTAGGATGTTAAAGTTAGTCTTGTGAGTCATATTTCATATTGAAAGTATATGTTAGTCTAGTGGAGATCAATCTAGTGTATCAATTCATTAAAATAGGTTACTTTTGTGTTCCTTCTATGTCTTTTCATTCCAATAAATCAAATAGTATAGTGATGATATATCAAAGACTAATCTAGGGAGCTATCCCTTAAATCTAGAGGTTTACCTCTACTATAGGCAACCCAAAGGCATAGAGGTAATCCAATATTTCACTCAATTTGGAGGAGGTTTGAATAACCTCTCTAAGGGTGCAAAATTTAGGGATAATATTTCTAGCCTACTTGGTGGTATAATTTTCCTAAGCATCACTTGTCAAGGTGAATGTTGGTCTTAACAACATCACAGTTTCATAAGTGTGTTCTAATCAGCATTTGGTGACTCCACTAAAGGTAATATCTATTTGTAGACAAATTTTTCTTATTCCTTTTATTCATGTTTCATGGTCCTTTGCAGGTCAATTACTATTAGAGGTAACTATCTTATTAATCCACTCCCTTAACTTGAACTTCCTCTTAAATTTCAATATCTTGAGCCTATCTTGACATTTGAAGAGCAAGAAGACTTTACAAGTCAAGAAGATCAAGATAGTGAAGATGAATTTGAGGATAACATGGATAGGCAACATGTTTTCCTAGAATTCAATACTAAATATCCTATACACCTCAATGCATATGATGATATCCCTCCCAATACCACCAATAGTGTTCCCACTTTCAATGGGGAAGGTCCTATCTCCCCAAGTGAGCATATTAGGGACATTTATAACTTATGAAATTTACATAATGTCACTAAAGTTAACATTGTAGTCAGATTACTTTCCATGTCTCTTATGTTAAAAGCCATTGATTGGTATAGAACATTACCGAGAGAATGTATCACTACATGGGATGAGTTTGGGGATTTGTTGACTCAAATATTTGAAGATAAGAGTGATCATACATCACTCATTCATCAGTTGAATGTGATCTAAGAGGTCCTAAATAAACTATGCATGACTTAAATTAGAGGTTCCAAATAACATGGTATAGGTTGCCACCTCCCATGAGACCCCTTATATGTTTTATTTTCCCAACATACCTAAGAACTATTGGGATTGATATAGCTATCGTGTTGTAGTCTATGGGTAGGTACACTTTGATTGAAGCTTAAGACATAGCAATTAGAGATGAGAATTATTTAATCCAAGGTGGTAATCTTCCTCCAAAAATATCTATGCCTATTATATGTAACACATCTGCTACTCCTCCAATTCTTGCTCTAATTTCCAAGTTAAAATAATAAGTCTAGAGTTGCCCCAAAGAAGTCAAAAGATATGATTGATTGGGAGGCAAGATCTAAGGCCTTAGAAGCTCAAGTTAGGAAACAAAATTTATAATATGGAGCTCACCAAAACCCCTATTCCTATCCTCCATAATAAATAAGTTCTTTCCTCAACAATATAGTTAAGGGAGGGAATAAGGTCAACCTAACTTTAATAGGCCACCTAATGCCTATAATCCAACCTTTACTCCCAACACAAGAGCCATGGTTCTAGTCCATAGTAACTCAGTTCAAGGAAAATAATGGAATCCTCAAGGATAGTATATGAATGCAAATTAATGTGAAGGACAAGATTTGGTAGCTCAAGGAGGGCATACTCCTCAATTTATGATAGAAGATGATAACTTTATGCAAGCAAAAATAAATAAAGGATGGCAACCTCAATAAATGAGTTTTGGAAACTTTCAAGTGGAAATACACTTATCCTAAATTAGATTACTTCAATAAAAAATAACACAAGGTCAAAGAGAAGATCCTTAGGATATGTTCAAGATTTAAATACAACTTCAAATGACACTCTTTTTAAGGCCACAAGGTGTTAATGCAAATGTGGCAGCTGCTACAAGTCTTACGCCTATTCAAAATTAGAATGCAAGAAGGGTGACTAAAATTAATCCATTGCCTCAAGATAAAGTCACTTCTTTGCATTCAATAATGCAATAAAATGTGAGTGTTTCTTTTTTGAATATCATTGATTCCTTAAATAATGCTAATACTAGTATATCTCTTTGGGAAGTGTTCGACATCCTCGATCAAAAGGAACTACTTCAAGAGTAGATATCCCAAATCTACATCAGTCCTCAACCATCAACATATGGTGGTGTATCCCTCACTATTTCTCATACTCTCATTGTTTAACCCTCCACCAAATCTGAAAATCCCCCAACTTTCTATCAGACACTCATTGCGGGAGATGGACTTGTTCATAATTTCATTGTGGATAATGGGGCAAGTACTTCAATTATGCCCAAACTTATTACAGATAAATTGGGCTTGAAATATGAGCCATATAACAATGTAATGTTACAAATTTATAAGAAACTAGCTAATTCATTAGGGATCATCAAAGGTTTGAGTGTATTCTTACATGACTGTCGAAGCTTTCCAATCTTGTAAGACATAGTGGTGGTCAATTTGCCTACTCACTTTGCTATTTGTCTAACAAGAGACTTCACTACCAATATAGGAGGATATCTCTCAATTGATTAGTCCTTCTTGGACTTTAGAATAAGGTATGGAGCAAAGGTGACTATTAGAACACAACCATTAGCCAAGTTTCACATTGAGCCATATGTGGAAGTAAGTTATAATCTGGATTGTACCATCAATGATCAAGATGAGCATGTTATAGATGATGGAGCATCTTCCTAAATTGAAGGTATCTCTAACCTTTTAATAGATGAGTATGGTGTAGGCACTTATGGGCATGATCCATATGCTTTCATTGAAGAGATAAACCTTGGCACATACATCATCCATGATTAAGGTGATAAATATCATGAGGTAAGCCTGGATGATCCTTTTCAACAAGATGTTGAGGGTAAATATCTTATTCATATACATGGTGATGATGGTTTTAAAATTAATATAGATCAAGATAATGAGGAATAAAATGCCATTCTACCTACCCAATATGAAGGATTCCATGGATGTGATAACCATGAAGAAGAAGATGATCTATGGAAGTAGTTCCATGCCATAATTCAAGAGTTTGAATAATTGAATAAGTCAAATATCCTTCCTAAGAAGCATGAACCTGATAGTAAGGTTATTGATGTACCTTTTAGAAATGAAGGATAGTTTCCTATTGATCATAATAATGAGTATCATACCACTGTTAGGAAGGCTATAGTCATGAAATAATGCAATGAAGCCAAGGCAAAAATATTGGTGATTGTGGAAAAATATAAACCGTAGTTTAATTTTGAGCCAATTTTAGACATGTTTGAGAAGAAAAAAGATGAGTTTGATGGTCCTAGACATCAAATACATCATGGTCCATCTAAAGGTGAGGTTGACCAAGGTTTAATGTTTCCCAAGAAGTAAAATGAAGAATACCAAATGGACATCAAGGAGATCGAGTAGGCTACACTATTAATCAGTCTTAAAGAGGAGCTAAGAGGATGATTCCATGGAATTTCAAGTGGTCTACTTGTAGCTACAAGAGGTCCTGTGATTGGTAAGTCTCTAGATCATCTTCACATGTAAAATTTTTTTAATGAGCATCTATCCTATGGTGGCTTACTCTCATGGAGTAATTTTGAGTCAAGGAACATCCTTTTTTATCTTAGTTGAAGAAAGAGAAAGTGTTTCACCACCTCAAACATGTTTTGAGGTCTATATATACTAGGTTAGGTGTGTTGTTTGAGTCTTTTATGTGTGTTTTCCATAAAATAATTGAGCATAGTGTGTGTTTTTTTTTTTTTTGTGTTGTGTGGTGTGAGTTTGAAATTTTTGGAAGGAATACCAATGTGAAATGTAGCATATAGGTGACTCAATTACCCAAGGATAGGAGAAGGTAACTGGTTCTTAACATAATAGGCATGCTACCCCTAATAAATCACTAAAATGTTGACTAATTTTACCCCTAGGTTAAAATAAGTGAACCCCCCTACATATGAAAAGTTTTCATAAGGTCCTCTAAGTCATAAAATGTTCACCATGGTCCTAAAATGAGGTTAAGTCACCTTGGAAGGTCATAAAATGTGTTTACACCTTGGTCATATTTGTCCTTTTCTAATGTCATTTTATGTCACCTTTTGGCCTTTTAAATGAAATGTATGGTTTTACATAAAATACAAAGGTGTCAAGAAGTAATATAATGTGTGTCATGTTAGAGAATGTCAAAAAAAGGTTTTGAAATTGAAAGACTATAGGTTTAATGTACAAACAAGAGGATCACTTTCAAAAATGCAATTTCTGAAAGTTGTACAAATTATGGTGATTGGTTTAGCATGTGTGATTATTAATGAAGGTATTTTGAGATCCCCACATTTAAATTCTAGGCTTAGGTGGCTTTAATATCTCTAAATTTGATCAAAATTGATTCCTTTCTCCCATTGCTCTTTTGGATAGGTCAATGGTTTTTAGTTGGTACAGACTGGAGAATAAGAGTTGGAGTGAGTGAACTTGGGGGATGTTAGTGGTAATTATGGCCTTCCATTTAATGGTCATGTTTTATGTATTAGTGGTGTACACTTAAAAAATAATCACTAATATTGTTATCACCTCCAAGCTACCTGCACATTCCCAACACCTCAGTTTTATTCTCTATTTGCAATGCTCTATGGGAACTAAGTGGTGTATATAGTTAGTCAGAGCATGTTCACTCATTTCATGAGGATTTAAAACTATTTGTCACATTTGGATATGAAAGGATAGTTAGAATAATCCTTGTGTTAAGAGTAAGAACCATTAAAGTGTGTAGAACAGTGTTTTCTAGTTACATAGTTCATTTTCCTTTGAGTGGATTAAGGTTAATGTGATATACTTATTTTCAATCTCCAAAAACATGGTGATGGTCTAGAAAGATCCAATGGACGAATGAAAATCTCAAAACATGTGTGAACCAAGTGAGGTTGAAATTTTAACTCACATACTAATAGATAGTGACCTATAAGATTGTGTAGGAGTGCTTAAACGGGGACATTGATGAGTTTGAAACTTCAAAACACTCAAAGGATATAAATACATCATCAAAAACATTATATAATCATTGAGAGACTCAATGTTAGTATGGGGAAGCCTAGAATGCAGTCAGACTACCTACACAGTCAGACCTTCTTTTAATTGTCACCTATAGCCAGTTGGAAATAAGCTTTCAATTGTCATATTGATAAAACAATGAGTTTCAAGGTTGTGAAGAGATTTTCAAGGTAATCACAATAGGAATGAGCCTTTAAAATAGGTTGGATATTTATTGTGAGAACCAACTCAAGACCTAAAGAGTTATAGAGGTGAAAAAGTTACAAATGGGAATACTTACCTTAGTTTCTCTGAAGAAGATTCTACCTTATAAAGTATCATCTATTGGTAAAATTTCATTGGTTCTGTATAAGCCTGATGGCTTTTTTATTGCAAACCTAAGCCTATAGATCACATCTTGAAATAAGGGGATATTGGTTGGTCAAGATAAATGATGGTTTAATGGGATTGCAACTCAGTCAAATTTCTACTTGAAATACTTAATGACTTATAATGCCATTTGAGCCAAAATGAACTTAGAGTAACTTACAGACCTATAGTGCATTGGTGGTAAGGTGACTACATGGTCTTAAGGTAGAGACAAGTCCATTAAAGTGTGATGTGATTTTAGTGACCTCAAAGAATAAAAAAGGTGTGAAGTATGATATCTAAATTTATATCATCACCTATCGTAGCATCTTAACTCCTCTAGTAAGAAACACCTATAGTTTGACATAGTCACAGACTAGCCTAAACATATGGAGAGATGCAGGTTTGTTTGATAGACATTAGTGAAAGATGGATGACCATGTTGAAACCACTCCCATAGTGGTAATATCACATTCCCATGTGATTTCAAGAATAAATAACCTCAGAGAAAGTCATAACTCAAAGTTCTTAGGCCTAAACCAAAAACATTGCATATAGTCACAGTTTCAAGAGGCTAGTTTTGGGAGTTTTAGGTGTAGAGGGATATTAGAGCGTGATATGGATTTGATACTTGATATAGGGTAAAATAATGAATTTATTAAAACCTCCATGGTATAATTTTAGCCATACCAATATGGGAAGTGTCCTCTAGTTTTTCTTAGACAGGGGGCACTTCACAATCATACAATCTTCAGACCTAGTATACATGAATGGTGACAGGATGAAATGGAGAGTCAAGGATGATTTTTCAATGTTATCTAGAGTTGTATTTAAGGTATACAAGTATATATAATCACCTACAATCACTTCCAACACTTAGAGATGATCATATGCATAGAAACACAGATGAGGCCTATTAGGCCTAGAACTGAACATGAACCCTCATGGTGCCTAACTCCATTCTTATGACCCTATGACCTTTAAAATCCATGTGATAACCTTCATGGGAGAGTATAAGGTTGATTTTATGTAGTGTTTTTTAGATAACAACACAAGATTGGTCTCTTGGCCTAAATTTTCCTCGAGGGTATCTAGAATGCCTAGTAAGAGCTCTAGATCTATTTTATTTTGCTCGTATTTATACAAAGGAGATACATGGTGCCTCATGTAGTTAGGTATAGTTAAGGGTGGTCATAAAATTGATGTTATTATAATTTTTTTAGGGTTAAATGTCTAACTTTTATGAATCATCGTTAACAACCTGAGTGACCTAAAACCCTCTCAAGAACCTGATGTGAAAGATGTAAATAACTAGGCATTTAATAGGGGTAAATTAACCAACCTATTTGGCACTCTCCTAGTATCTTAACCACACAGTTTTATTGTAGTCACTTATATGAACAAGCCTAATTCTATGTTCTCTATAGGATTTGAGTTAAATTGAAGGTGCATAAGGGAATGGATAGGTGAAATTTATTGTGGAAGGTGTGTGGAGACTTGTTATAACTACTAATGCCCAATTATCACCTCATTGATTCATGTAAACTCATTTTCTAAGTTAGTCATTGCAAGCAGTCTTGGATAGAATAGTGAGAAAGTGAGTGATTGCCAAAATTGGAGATTATAAGTGTGGTTTGGAGTTATTTTGAGGTCTACCTAATGGAATGAAAGGAAAAGAGGTTATAAATATGTGTCTATCACTTATTCAGTGAATCTTCATGAGCATCTATAGGTCACTTAAGTGACAAGTGTGAAGGTCGAGGCTTAGAAGGATAATGAGTGACTGTAACAAGGTAAGTGACAAGTGACAAGGAAAAAGATATTATTTGGAGAGGCATATGTGATTGTCATGATATTATTTCCAACTTCCAAAGTTAGAGTATATTGGTCAATAACTTCTAAGATAGTTGAAGATAGTTAAATGGATTCCTCATCAAGTAGGTAGTTTTAAGTATCTAACTTCACTTTTCTCTCCTCTCTTTTCATACATTGTAATTGGTTTTCACATCTTGACACTTGACATTGTGACTATCTAACTTCACTTCTCTCTCCTCTCCTATGCTCTATATATTCAAGCCATTTTTGCATTGTAAAAAGATCCACACTTGGTATGGAAAAGCCCTACTAGTTTGAATACTATATTTGCCTTTGAATAAATATTTCTAATCTGGTTTTGAGTTCTTAAATTCTTGTATAAGTGTGTGAAGTAGTGTAATGACAAGTGATGATCATATATCCTTGTGTTCTCTTTACTCTTTCATGTTTGGTATAAGTATTATACTCTCTAATAGGTCACATGAAGTGTAAGTAGTGTATTTGTCTATCTCTAAGTGTAAGGAATATCATTAGTGTCTAAAATCAGACCTATTTTTCATTCACCTTGGGAAGTTCAATGCATATCACCTTCACGTTTGAAACACTTATTTTAGAGTAATCTAGGCTGTTAAAGCTCGTCTTGTGAGTCATCTTTCATAGTGCAATTATATCGTAGTATAGTGGAGATCAATCTGGTGTATCACCTCATTATAATACATCACTTTCATATTATTTATATCTATTTTCATTCTAATTAAGCAATTAGTATAGGTAATAAGCTATCAAACACTAATCTAGGGAGCTATCCCTTAAATCTAGAGGTTTACCTTTGCTATAGGGAACCCATAGGCCTAGAGGTAATCCAATGTTTCACTCAATTTGGAGGAGGCTTGAAGAACCTCTCCAAAGGTGAAAAATTGAGTGACAATAGTAATATTAGTGTATTCAACAACTCAAGTATCTAATAGTATGGCAAAGTGAAATTAAGTGAGTAAATAACTAAATATTCATGCAATGTATCGTAACATAGTATAAACAAAAGAGATAGTCATAAAATTATAAAAGCTAAGTAAAATATACCCCTAGTGAACTTATTGTGATGCATATAATTTTTATAAGAATTATATTTTGTGTTCATTAGGACAAGTTCCCTAATGGGAAAAGATCATAGTGTGTGTCTGTATAAGGAGTGTAGTTTTATCTATGTAAAATTATCTAAGTCTAAGATAGTATCACCACCTCCAACTACATTTGAAAGTGAAAACTTGTATGTTATAAAAACCACTCAAGTACACTTGTGAATAGTATTTGATATAAAAATGGATATAGATAAGTAATACATATATTGAAACGCAAATCAACTGATGTAAACAAACTATATATGTTATGCATAGGTCTTATTTATTAGAATTTTTTTAATATTCTATTTTTTGTATTTTCAAATGTATATAATTAAAAAAGTAACATACTAATCAATTACTCATTTAATAGTCTCATAATCAATAGGTCATGTATCTAATATATAAAGGATGACCTCTCACAAACAAAAAGTATCATGTCACTATGAATGAACTTGTCTCAGCCTGAGATCTGACAATTGATGTAGAACTATAACATAAGTGCCATTTTCATGATAATAATATATAGTATGTTATTTATATATTTTTTAAATGGTGAGCTTTAGTACTCTTCATAACCCATTGTGGAGTATAATAACTGTGTGCCGGTTGTCTTTGTGGAACACTCTTAATATCATATAATACCAATCTAGGATGTGTTGTAGTAGAAAGTGGTTTCTTATAATCTATGGCAAATCATTTATTAAGTGGATTTTCAAGGATAGGTCTCCTTGCAAATTTGACCTCATTCTGTTAACTATTTTGAATAGGTTGTGGTAAACCATAAATTGAGATGGGTAAATATAGTAAAGGGTTAAGAATATAGAAATGAATAAGTACAAGGGTGATAAACAAATGTATTATAGGCCAATTAATTTTCAAACTTAGATAAATATTATTCTAAATTTGAATATTTAGATATGCTAAAATTATTAAGTACATCTATTTATTGATATATAAATTAAATGGAAACAAGAGTACTTAGTTATTTTATTTTGTATATGTGGATCTGATATGGAATAGATTGGAAATAGACCAGATTAGTGCATTAGATTAGACATCAGATTATATAAGTCTGACCTCTATGGCCTCAGACACTTGCATCAACCTCAGATGCTTTCATCAATTCTTGTATATAACTTGAACATAGGTGTCTAGTATGAAATACTTGCTAGATATAGATGTGACCACTTAGGATATTCTGGGTTTTATGTTACCTTCTCTCTATTGTGCTCAGATTTAGATCATGGGTTATCACTCCTCATCAAATAGTAAAACCCTAGCTCTTCATATTCATAGAGGCTATATTAAAATTAGGTTAGTGGGATAATGGTGTCGATCTAACCCCAAATACCAATATATTGTTGGGTGTCGCCTACATAGACACTACTCTAAATATGGCCTCAAACTAATGTAGTTATCCCATATGTGTTGGTTTGTATGTGCATAAGGATGCAATGTGTGATAAGTAAGTACAATAGTGACCTAGCTTGTAACTTGGAAAGTATTTATCACAGAGTGTTACTTCTATAATTAAGACCTATAGATATGTTGTTCCTATGAAGAATATGAAAATGAGAGAAAAGAGGGAAACTTTACTCCCTTTAATGTTGGATTGAATGCTTTTGATAAGTTTCCTTATGAGTTTTTAGGTTTGTGTTAAATGAGGAATGAATGAGATTTGATCTTGTATATATACCAATCCCTTATGAAAATATCTCTTATTAAAGCACTTAGGTCAACCATAGGTATATGTTTCATTTAAAAATTTAATGACTTTAGGGTAATGGATACTTGCATTGGAAGAGGACACTTGCATCGATGTAGGCATCTAACTAAGATGCAAGTATTCGATAAGCTATAAAATAGCTATAGGTCCAAAACTTATAGAGATAGAAGATAAATAGGTTTACATGACTTTGAGTATAATATAATGCTTGGGTCATCAAAATAACATAGGTTGGACTAAGAGATAAGTAATTAGGCACATAGTTATAGTGTATGTGAGCTTTTAGACAATAAGAAGGTCTAAAAGTTGAAGGAACATACATGATATGTATTTACCAGGTGTACAAGACTAAGGTGTTATATAATTCATATTTAGTGTCTACATTCCTCCTTTAATTTAGTAATGAAATTTCTAGTTTAAAGGAAAATAAATGTGTACATGGGTGTGTATAACACACCTTATCTTTGTGTGAGCTCAAATTAAGTGTTTTTTCAGTGACTAACCTAAAACTAAGAGCATGTTATAGTATACAATCAGTGCATATAATATGAAATCAAAATTATTGAAATGATTGAAATAGAAAGATCAAGGTTTGTGAGTACACGTATGTATTGATGCAACTACCTTGCATGTTGGTAATTTGATTTGAAAAGATGTATCATTATGAACCATTTAAACTAAGATTAAGACAAATGTAAATCTATAAGTGTATATATATAGAGGTTAAAGGACAAAATTTCCCCCAAACATTGATAAAAGGTGAGTTTCCACTTGATAGTTGATATTAGCTCAACCATACAACCTAATCATACTCATAATATGGTGAGTGTGAGTTGATCCAAGTCAACCCATACTATAAATCTATTGAGGTAGGATGATGTAATCAAGTCAAACCTATAAAATTGGAAAGATTGAGTGATTTAGTCACCTCAACCATACCAAAATTAAACCATTTACTACAATATATTCACTCCATAATAGATCATAATAATCCAACCTAGTGAGCTAAAGTCTGTGGAAGTATTTTTAAATTTGAAATTAATTTTGATTTTACAACTTAGGTGCTCTTAGCATAGCATATGAACTTTATATGTGTCTCATGTTGAAACTTGAGTTTAAAAATTATACCAATGTATATAATTTTACCATAAATGTGTATCTAAATCATATAATTATGCAATCTGGCCAATTTGTAATTGTGTAAGTGTGAAGAACATGTTTCCAACACATGACCCCACTATGTATCTAAATCTGGTGAACTATGACAAATGTGGATAACATGTTTCCATAACATGCCCCCACTATATATCTAAATCAATGAATTTTAAAAAAATTGCAAGCCATGTCTCTATGACATGACCCCACTAATATGCCCCCCTTTGGAGTTAAGGAGAAGCAGAAACTGATAGTTACCTGACCTCAAAAGGATATGATAACTATATAATATGTGAATGTATCTTGTAACATATAAGAGTATCATGTCTATGTAGAAATAATAATGAGGTACATAGTATGTGATCTCAAAAAGTCCTAAGATGCATGATATATGTCATGTAAATGTCAAGATAGTAACAATATAAGCTTAACAAGAAATCAAGCAAACATATAAGAGTAGTCAAAATATAATGGTCCAAAGAGACCTCAAAAAAGGGGCATGTACAAATGTTGCACAAGTTAAGGGACATGACGTAGTCAAATGTCCATAAAGTAATAAAATGACATATTTAAATTCCAACATACAAAAAACTATGACATATGCAAATGTCACAATAGAAAAACATAGGCATGGGGGCCATAATCAATGAAGCATATTCAAATGCTCGAATAAACACTACAATGAAAGAAAATAAAGTCATGGAAGTGCATAAATGGAAAGCATGGAATATAATAAACTATCATAAATATAACATACTAGTCCTTGGATATATGTGTTAGCAAAAAAATCAACTACGTAGCATATCAAGTACATTGTCAAAGATCTAAGCATGAATAAAGGCATGTGTAAGTACATAATCTCAAATATGATAATTTAAAGTGATCATAGAACCATATAACCTATGTGTATCAATATCAAAGGATTATATGCCCCAATGTCATATGACATGAGTAGAAGGAAGGTCCAACATCCATAAAGGAATAGATCATGTATCTATGTGTGCATGTATCACACTCAAATGATGTGTAAAACAAGTGTATATAGAAAGCATTGATATGCCATATACCAACATGGAACCAAAAACATAGATGATAAGGAGATGATAAGTATATGGATATGCTTAAAATATTTTTGGATTTTTCAAGTTTTTTATTTTTTTATTTTTTGGTATTTTTGGTTATTTGCAAAGAAATAACTATCCTATGATCTCATCCAATGGATGCTCTGATCCAAGAGGATGCCCACATTCGACACATTCATATATTCCCAAATTATTTTAAAATTTCTTGCACATTTAATAGCTTGTCAAGAAACTTCTAATGCAATTTGAATGGAGTCATTTCAACACCGTATTCAAAAGTTATGGCCTATTGAAGGTAAAGACAAATAGGCAAAAAATATATGGGTAAGGTAAATTATTGATGTCATTATACTAAATATATTATATGGCACTACCAAGTGGACCAATCAAGGCTTGACACATGGTAGAGAGAGAATAAATCAGTTTAGTTTTGGTATCCAATCTCTAACAATGTACTTGCTATTATGGGGCTCATGTTATTTGCTTGCTAGGGTCCCTTTAGCTACTAAGGTCCTCTTTTTGTAAGGAGGGGGAGCCTAAAACCTATATTCCCTATGATATGTAAGATTTTTTGCATATAAATTATCTTTCAAGCTTCCCACAACTAATGTGGGAATAAATCCTTCAATGTTTCAAAGTTTAGTGCCCAAGACTATATAAAAGATTTCAAGCCACCATGTGGCCTTATATAAAGCCTCCACACAACCTTTCAAGCATCCAAGACTAAGTTCTAAAACATATTCCAAGTCATTAATGAATCTTACAACATGATTACCTACTCAAGGCCTATGTTCATGGATGAGTCAAGGATGGTCCTCATGACCAATTCAAAGGCAAAGGAGAGTATTATTTAAACATTGTGTGCTTCATATCCCAATGAATGTAGAATAAATACCATAATGTATTCAAATAATATCACTTAAGCCATAACATGTAATCTCATCTCCTTTATCACCAAGATAAAGGATGGCCCTAAGACCACTTCACAAGGCAAGTAGTATGCCTTAAAACCTTTTTTTTATTGCTTAAACCAGCACATGTGGGCCTAAACCCACCAAATGCACCAAAGTAATACACCAAAAAGCAATGTGTGAGAGTGGGAATTTGAACACATCATGTCATAAACCTATTTTTTATCCCTTTACCAATAGGATATGCCCCATTTTTGGGAGATGAACTAAAAGACTTGGTGTTTATCCCTTAATTTTTGGATTTATTTTATAAAACAAAGGATAGGGAGGCATTGGAAGGGGATTTGAATCCATATTCATTTGCCAAATTTATAAACCCCTATTTGTTGCACTATATTCAGGAGAAGCATTATATAAGGCTAAAATTTATATTTGAATGAAAAAAAATTGCTCTTAAAAAGGGAGAATAGAGCAAGTTTTATGTAGTTTTATTATATGGGTAACAAATAAGAGGCAAAGAGTCTATTGCACAGACCTCCTAGAAATAGTACAGAGAAATTTTAGCCCCTTATTGAGAGAGATATGCCCTTATTAGGAGATATAGCCTAGCATTGGGATAAAATTGACATAATAAAGTGTATTTTGCATCTTTCTAATCAATTGATTCATAATTTGAGTGGACCTGGAGAAGTAGTCCAAGTTGGATATATTTTGTTAACAATTTGTTGAGTTTTTTTTAATTTGTTCTTATCATTGCTTGCTTGTAATTTAGTTTTTAAATGCTAAATTTTAATTGAACAAAATAATTTTTATGTATTTATGGAAAATTGAGAAAAAATATTAAAGTATTCAAAACTAGAGAAACCGATTTAGTTTTGCATAACACCAATTTTTAGATCAAGTTTGGTATCATAGTGGGTTTTCCAAAGGGTTTGGTAACACCTTTTTAACTTGGTGTTAGATTCTTCCATTTGTCCAATTTGTAGTTTTCAAGTACATGTTTCTTGGTTGTAAAATTACAACCATGGGTAAATATCTAAAGAAATAAAGGCTTCAGGAACTTGAAAGCATAAACTGGCAGATTCAAGAGGAAAACTCTAAATTAAGACAAATATTTCAACCATTGGAGGATGAGATGAAAGAGATGAAATATTGATTGATGTTCTAGGGAGAATGTCTTGTGGAATTCATGTAGGAGTTTCAAATTGATTTTTAGGCCAAGGAAGAGAGTTTGGAAAATTTATATAATGGTGAAGGAGTAAAAGAGAAAGAATATTCTACCATGCAAAGGATACCATCCTCTACCATAGATTCAAAAACCATGACTGAGGTATGCATAGTAAGTAATTCATCATATTCTCTTTCTTCCCATCAAGATGTAGATGTTTATTTTGGTTAATTTGATAAGCATACTCGAGGAATTGGATCCAATTCACTAACCAATATGGGTTTTGATGGAAAGGGCCTTGGCATAAATGGCCAAGGAATGACTAATCCTATATAAGTTGAGGAAAGGCCTCATTATGCAGGTTTTGGATATGTTAGTGGCAAAGGAGAAGTTGTATATTATGCCAAAAAAATTGAATCAAGAAAAGGTTCTAAGATAAAATATCCCAATCCACTAGTTCTACAAAAATAACCCATACAAGGAGATGGCATACCATCACTTCATGATGGTGAGAGTGAGTGCAATCTAGAATCAAGAAAGGGACAACCTTTCAATCATGAAAAATCATCCAAAAATAATGTAAAGTCATCTTCAAAGATATATGAATATCCCAAAGGATGAGATAACACCTTCCCCTCATCAGAATTTCATAAAGGACAACCCTAAAAGGTATGGAAAGTATAAGCATTCCAATGTTTACTTCGATCATTAGAACAATGGCCCTATAGCACAAACAATTTGATATGCATGTCCATGTTATTTTTGTGGAATGAATAAACATTACGTGGCCATTTTTTAGAAGACAAAGTCCATCCTAAATAAGTATGTGCCCATCCCACCTATCCATTTAAGATCCCATCAAGAGGAATCAATCCAAAGTGGAGCATCCCAAATTGGATTGGTAAGAGATTATTTGGTTTCATGGATAGCATATTTACATAGTTAAGTTTAGTTTAACATGTTTATATAACACATCAAAATCTCTTATTAGGTTTATATTTTTGAATAATCTGAAGGAATCTAACCCCATGTGCATGAACAATTGTGGAGGTAGATCACTCATTGAGGGTGAATATGGATTAGCCATCCAAGTTGAGAAGCACATTATGAGTAGCCCATTATAAGAGGTTTATAATTTTTTATTTCGTATTCTCATGTTCATGATGACATTCATGTTAGCATGTTTTTATTACAACTTATTTTAGAAATTTTTAAGATGGGTAAAGAGGCACTCCATTGAAATAAAACTCCAAACAAAATTTCTCCAAGTTAGACAATATTTGAGAGACATGTTGGTAAGCTAAAGAGTTATTATAGGATAGAGATGAAGTGGCATCAAATCAAAAAGAGAAGTGATTTCATGGAGAGTAGCACTCAATAAGAACACTGTTGTTTTATGAATGTAAGTTAGCATTCATTTTATTTCATTGAAATATGTTCTTTCAATGTATGTTAAATTGTTTGTATACACATTTTGTAAAGACCCAAATTTGGGCAATATTTATATATGGAATTGAGTTTACAATCCATGTATGTTTCATTTCATTGTAAGACCCCAAGAAGAGCAAATTATACAAGTGGTGACCTATTATAAAACCACTTATATTGTAAATATAATTTTATTCACCTATTGAGAATGTTAATAACAAGGAGAATGTTTAAAACATATCTAAAAAGAGCTTCACTCTAGCCTATAAGCAATGCATTGAAGTGTCTAAGAGAATCTACCAAGAATTCCAAGACACCCAGAGTGAAAGAAGGTCATTTCATAGATATGAGAGGGAGTCATGAACTCTCTCAACCTATATTTATAGGTTTTATTTTGGGGTATTCAATATCCAAGAGAGAGAAACAAAGTCACCTCCATACATGTAGATATATTATGTGGTAAACTTGAAACTATATGTCATTCCTATGATCATGGTTCAAGGTGAGAATGTTCAATTTCCTTCCATTTATGATTTTGATCCTAAATTACTTGATGAGTTCTAGGAAAAGGTTATTCTTGATAGAAGAGAGAGGACTTTGAGAAGGGTTTATGTGGATTACCTTCATGTGAGTCGAAAAGGAATGCATCCAAGTAAAGTATGATCCATGAAAACTAGAAAGTCGAAAGTTGTACCTTCACTTATTTTTTGAATGAAATAAAATTTTGGTGGTCTAAAAGTTTTTTAGCGGGGATGAGTGATCTAAGAGGATCCCCACATTTGACACATTTAGATGGTCTCAGATTTTTTTGAAACCATTTACACATTGAAGAGATCATAAAGAGATTTCCAACATAATTTGAATGGGGCCATTTTGACACTGTATGTAAAAGTTATGGCCTAATGAAGGTAAAAAATATAGGCAAGAAAAATATGGATAGGGTATAGTTTTGACATCATCATACTAACTAGACTCTAAAACACTACCAATTAGACCAATCAGGGCTTGACATATAGACCAATCAGATTGTGACATGTGGTGGAGAGAGAATAAATGGGTTTGATTTCAGTCTTTGTTCTTTGACAACATACCTACTAGTCTGAGGCTAATGCTATTTTTTGGTTGGGGAACTTTCAACCAATGGGGTCCTCTGTTTTTAAGGATGGGAACCTTGCTAGCTATCTTTCCTATGCTATGGAAGCATTTTTTCATATAAACTACCTTGCAAGCCTCCCCACAACCAATGTGGTACTAAATCCTTTAATGTTTCAAAGCTTAGTGCCTAATACTATGTGGAGAGAGTTTAAACCACCATATGACATTACATCAAGCCTCCACTCAACCTTTCAATAATCCAAGACCAAGTTATAACACATATGCCAAGCCATCAATGAAGCTTCCAACATGGGTAGGCTCAAGGCCTATGTTTATGGTCGATTCAAGGATGGTATTCATGACCAATTAAAAGCCAAAGGAGAGTATTATTTAAACATTGTTTGTTTCCTATCCCAATGAATGTCGGATAAATCCCATAATGTATTCAAATAATAGTACTTAAGCCACAACATAATATCTCATCTCCTTTAACACCAAGATAAAGGATGGTCCTAAGACCACTTCACAAGGCAATAAATATGCCTTTAAACCTTTCTTTATTGCTTAGCCCAATAAATGTGGGACTAAACCCACCAAATGTGCCAAAGGAATATGCTAAAAATTAAGGTGTGAGAGTGGGGAGTTGAACACCTCATCTAAAAATCCTATTTTTTAGCCTTTACCAACAAGTTACGCCCCATTTTTAGGAGATGAAGCAAAAGACTTGATGTTTATCCCTTAATTTTAGGATTTATTTGCTAAAAATAAAGGATGGGGAGGTATTGGAAGGGGATTTGAACCCATAATCATTTTCAAAAAGGATAAAGCCATATCCATTACACCATGGTCAAGAGAAACATTATAAAAGGCTAAAATTTGTATTTAAATCAAAACATTTTCACCCTACAAAGGGAGAAAAAAGCAATATTTTTATTATAGGAGTAATAAATAAGAGGTTAAGAATCCATTACACAAACCTCTTAAAGATAATACAGATAAATTTTAGCTCCTTATTGGGAGAGATAACCCCTCATTGGGAGAGATATCCCCTCATTGGGAGAAAATTGATGTAATAAAGTGCATTTTACAACATTTTAATCGATCAGTTCATACTTTGAGATGATCTAGAGATGTAGCCCAAGTTAGATGACCTCTATTATCAATTTTTATGAGTATTGTTTTTTGTTCTTATCATTACCTGATTTAATTTCAGTTTTTAAATGTTGAATTTTAATTGAATAATCCAATTTTTACATAATTATGAAAAATTAAGAAAAGTGTTAATGTATTTGAAATTGGATAAATTGAGTCAAATTTACATAACACCCATTTTTGGATCATGCTCATAGGTATCTCCCCATTGGGAACCTAGTGTATTATAATCTAAATATATCTGAAGTGTATCTTGTTTGATACGATGTGGGTGTGTGGAGATGTATAAATCCATATCAAGTTTATCTTATCAATTTGTTTGCTTTGTAAATCAAAATTACGATCATAGAATGTGAACCAATCTTCCCTTATGGTAAAATGAAACACCTTGTTGATTTTGGTCTATTTTGGCCTCCATTTCATGTACCCAAAATTTTCCAATGTAAATGAATTTAATGAAGTATGAGTTAGGACCCATACTTTTTTAAGGACAACATGAATGCCACAAGCAATTGGAATGACAAAGAAACCCAAAGAATCCTTACATTTTCCCTTATCACATAAGTCTTTGACATGATAACCAAGATGGGATATATGTCTTTTAGTACAATAGTTTTTTATTCTGTAGTATCAACATGGTTATGCCAAAAATAATCACCACCCATGGATAATGTTATTTTTAAATCCTGGTAGTGTAGACAACTTTTAATTTGGTCAACTTTGTAATTTTGCATTGTATGTGTGCCTTGGATGAGTAATTTTTTTAAAAGTCCCATATAAAGGTTAGGAACACAACATCTTTGTTCATAATTTTGATTTGGTAATTCATCTCTTGTTGATATGTGTTTGATAAATCTTTTGTATATTAAATGAGATGTGTTAATCTCATTTGGATGAGTAAGTATGAATGAAGCATATCTATGCACATCCACATGTAATAGGTAAATGACTCATTGTTTATATAATTATTTTTCCTTTAATGTGGAAACAAGACCTCTACTAAATATGATTTGTAATTCCAAATATAAAGGTATAAATGTTAGTTCCTATGATGTACTTTTGAATCAAATTGAATAATCTCTACAGGATTCCTCATCACATTGTTTGAAATTGTACAAATGTTATAATGTAAGTTTGGGCTCCTTGTGGATATTAAGATCCATGAAAATGAATCTTCTAATTTTGAAAAATTAGTTAGGGAACCTTTTGGTAATCTATAGAACTAATTGTGAGCCTCATCTGAAATGCTCATTTGGAATACTTTCAAAAACAATTTATCATCTTTGGTCAATTGTCCAAAATAATGTACATAGTTAATAATGTGCTCAAATGGATCTTTGTGATGCCAACATTTATGTAACTTTGGTACTTCAAAACCTAGTGGATAAGGATAGTCAAGTATACATTGTGTAAGAGGTTGATTGTCAAATGAAGTAACATTTGCATTAGTATTATGTAAAGACATTTGCATTTGAAGTATAGAAACATGGTTTTGAAATTCCCCAATGGTTCTCATCATAGACATAAGATAATTATTAGGAACATTGGTACTTGGTAAAATTTTTATCATTGATTCTAATACACCACCTCTTTTAAATCTATTGATGGGATTATCATCATCCTCATGAATAACAAGGGTAAGTTTGGAATCACTAAAATTAGGATACTTTGGTAATGGTATTAGATCTCTAAATTGTATTACCCTTTATATATCATTTTAAGAGCTTGGAACATTTGAAGAACTTGGTTCGTGCACCTTTGGTATGGTTGAAACATTTTAAAGATAAATATCCTTTTGTTAAGATACCTTGGTTGACATAGGTAAGAGTGCATTATTTAAAACATTATGAGCCTTTGGTATTTTAAGTTTGTCATATTTTTGTTTTCTTGGTTCCTTAATGTTACTTGGTAAAAATTCCCTAGTCTATTGATTTACCTCTTTAAAAAATCAGTATAAAATGAAATTAGAAAATAACAATCACCCTTGATAAGGGGGATATTGTTCAAAAATGTTGGAATTATAGGGGTTGGAATCAATTTACTTAAAGGAATATCCCTTTTATGAGTAATTTGTAAATCAGACATAATTTCCTTATGTACTTGTCAAAACTTTTTAAGATCATATGAAGGAGCATCTTGATCATATTATCTTTTTTGGGATTAGAAGATAAGTTTTTTATCTTCCCTAAGATGAATCACTTCACCTCTTTAAATGGTGGGAGCATGGACCTGATTAGAGAGATAGTAGCTACCACCATTCAAATATTTGAGATTGTAAGCTTTGGCCCTTGGAAGAATACAAGAGTAATCAATTTTTACACCTTATTTGATATAAATTTGGATAGTTTCATAATCATAGTCATTAAAAAAATCTATATTATCCATGATGAGGGAGATAAATAAAGAAAAAAATAGGACAAAGCAAGCCATAATCATATAATATAGAAAAATTATGGAGCAATGACGTTCAAATATCAGGATCACTAAATGTTTAACCCTCAATTGAGATGGGTCAGTAAAGTATAGGGTTAATAATATATAAATTAATAAGCACAAGGGTGATAAATAGATATATAGTAGGCTAATCAATTTGTAAACTCAGATAAACATTATTCTAAATTTAAATACTAAGATATGTTAAAAATAGTGCGTACAACTACTGATTGATATACCAATGAAATAGAAATACGATTACTTAGCTAGTTTATTATGTGCATGTGGATCTAATAAGGAACAGGTTGGAAATAAACTAGATCAGTCAATAGTTTTTATAATTTTGACCTTTATAGCCTCAGACACTTGTGTCCACCTTAGATGGTTGCATTGATGCTTCTATCTAACTCGCATATAGGTTTCTAGTATAGAATACCTACTAGATCTATATGTGACCACCTAGAATATTTTGGGATTTTTTTCCTTCACTCTGGTGTGCTCAGTTCTATATCATGGGTTGTCATTCCTTATCAAATAGAAAAATCTTAGTTTTTCATCTTCATAATGGTTGTGATAAAAATAAATTAGTGAGATAATGATGTTGAGCTAACCCTAAATACCCCTCTATAAGTGGGTGTTTTCTACATATACACTGATCCTAAGATGGCCTTAGATTCATGTAGTTTTACCCTATGTGTTGGCTTGTCTGTGCATAAGGATGCAATGTGTGATAAATAAGTAAAATAGTGCCATGTCTTGTAACTTAGCAAGTATGGCTCATGAAGTGCTCCTTCAATACTTCAGACCTGTATATGTTTTGTCCCTATGACTAATATGAAAATAAGATAAAATAGATAATTTTTTCTCACTTAAATTCTTGATTGAATGCTTTTGGTAAGTTTTATTGTGAGTTTTTAGGTTTGTGTTAGGTGAGGAATGAATGAGGATTGATCTTATATATATGCCAATACCTTTTGGAAATATCTCACATTAAATCACTTAAGCCAATCATATGTATACATTTCATTTGAAAATTTTATGACTTTAAGGCATATAACACTTATGTTGGAATTGGACACTTACATCGACATAGGTGTATGATTAGGACACAAGTGTCTGGGAAGCAAGAAAATAGGTATAGGTCCAAAACTTTTAGAGATAGAAAATGAGTAGGTTTATAGTACTGTGATCATGATAAAATTCCTAGGTCATCATAATAACACAAATTTAACTAAGAGATAAGCAATTTGGCACAAAGAGATAGTGTATGCAAGACTTTTAACAATGAGCATGTCTAGAAGCTGAAGATACATTCATGATATGCATTTTTCAAGTGTATAATACCAAGGTGATATATAATTCATATTTAGTGTCTCTAAGTTTAGCCCTTTTGGGTTGATCAACTTATATTTATTGTGTAGGAAGAATAACCTTTGGTTGGAGGGGATTCATAAGGAATACCATGAACTAGAATAACCCCATTAAAAAATATTTATTTCAAACTTTTGTGTACTATAGAAAATACTAAAATTTTTTGAATCCAAGGACATCTCAGTAAGATATCAAAGACTCAAGAACTAGGTACTACTATAAACTTAGTGACCACATAAATTGGACCAACCTGTAGTGGTAATGTGATCTCACCAATAGAAATATGAACATGTCCTTTCAATCCCTTTATTATTTTTATTGTAAGAATGATATCTTTATCTACGTATCAAAAATGAGAGAGAATTATGATAGTGCACATTTTCACACTTGAACCATTATCAACCATGACACTCTATATAGCTTTAGGATCAATGTAAGCTCAAATGAACAAAGAGTGCAAATAAAAATCATCATCAACTATATGATGTTATATGAATGTTATAAGTGGTTTAAATGGAATTGAAACATGATATGTAACAATAATTTCATTCAAATTATGTTACGCCTCTATATGAGGATGATAAGAATATGATGGTGGGTTTGAATTATATGTGTAATGCACTTCTGATTTATCTACTATTTATTAACATGTATGCTTAAATAAAATATCATTGAATATATTCATTGTTCTACTCTCACTTAGTTGTGTATTTATAGTATTGATATATGTACCCACATACATGATGTTCTCATCTATCAAATCATGTATCTTATGTCCCAAATTGATGCATCTATTGGTAGTATGACCTAATGATCTATGAAAATTACAAAAATATTTTGATCAAATCCTTTTGGAATAATTTTACTCACATCAATATATTTAATGAGAGAGATTGATATGAACTTAGATTCTAATAAATTTTGTAACACTTTTTAGAGATCTTATGGCATGTTTGTAAATTGTCTCCTTAGAGGAGGGGATAATACAATACATAGAGTAAGTTTTAAAAATTCATTCATTTTTATCTTTTGATAACTCTTATTATCACTTGGATTCACCCTATATGGTGGCTTACTCAGATTATTTTTATTAAAATTAGAAACTAGGTTGGACGTAATTTAGATTATTCATTGCTCACTTAACCACTCTTTTTTTAACTGTGTGACATAAATCAATGATGATAAAACTTCTTTAACATAATGGATTCATGTAGAGGTGGAAGAAAAATTTATTTGAATATGTCTTGTAAGTCATTATGCCATAGGATTAATCATTTTGGATATCATAATACATAATATGTGATAGGATCATTGGATTCTTATTTGAGCTAAGAAATATGAATATATGAAATATTTTTACTTATGTTAATTGAGAAATGTGCAATAAAAATTATATCAAAGTATTGAATCCATTAACTGATTGATATGGTAAATCATAAAACCATTGTAGAGTATACTCTTTTAAAATCTTGGGAAAAAACTTGGTCAACTTATTATTGGATGCACAGTCCAAATGTGTTGTGTGAAATGCTCTCAAATGTTGCTCAAGGTCACATTTTCCATCATACAATGTAAGCTTAAGTGACACAAAGATAGGTGGTAAAGGATAAGTTGAAAATGTTGAGCCAATGAAGTATGTAGTAAAGTTCATGAGTAAAGTAACTAATTATGTTTCAAATCATTTTAAATGTAACACCTTAGTCTGTATAGAATGTGTGATAACCAAAAGTGATGTAAAGAGTGACTGAGTAAATATTGGCATAGTGATTTGTTGAAACCCTTAAGTTTCCCCCATGGTATATGTTGGTATAAAATTTGTATTAAGTGATTCAGAGATAGGCAAGAAACTCATAACAATAGATATCTTAGATTATTGAGCCATGATTCCACATTTTATTTCCAAAAAAAATTTCAAGATAATTTTATAATCCTAAGGTTGTTCATGATTTTTTTTTTAAATTCTTAGTATCTTGTACTTTATTAGGCTCTGGTAATTCATCCTTAATAGGTGGAAATACATCTTTATGCTCATCTTAAGAATCAATGTTTCCCTGATTATATTGTTCATATTTCCAAAAATATTATCTTGCACTTATACATATTCAGTTTGTTCATTATTATCTTTAGATCTTGATACACCCTTGTTTGTATCCATCTTATGTGCCCTATCAAAATAAATCCAAGTATGTTTAACTTGAGTGCCACTTAGTCTAGCACTTCTTCTCATAAAGGTAAACACATTTTTTTATATTACATAAAACATGAAATACAAATTGAAAGATTGTTGTTAATAAAGAATTTACTAAATTTGAAAACCTTAATACAATAATTGGAAACAATAAAAACAATGATGCAAACCCTATCAGCATGAATGGTTAGGGTTTTTCAATATTATATAATAAATAGGTTCACCAATATGTTTTATAAAAATTGGAGATTAAATTATTATTAATATAATTAATAAAAATTGATGAGTAAATTAGAATATGTAAGGTATGAAATAAATACACATGATTGATTTGGAAATAACTATTTTTATAAATATTCTAGAATGGGGAAGTGCTAAGAAAGAGATGACTTAGTTGTAACTTGGGTCTACAAGACTACAACAATGACTATGTAATTGATTTTGGGACTGCGTAAGGTTATTATGAATCAGGGACAAACTTCTACTTTATTTGAGAATAAGGTCACACTATTTGGACTAGGTTGGCCTACATTATTGTCTATAAGGTACATCAGCATCATTTAGGGTTTTTACCCTTAATGTGAGTTCTTTAATATGTGGCTTTACTTGTATATCCCATGTGTATTATCATATTCATTCGACCTGTTATGAAAACTAATGTGTTTCTTCTTTTTCACTTTAAAACCCTAGCTCAATGTCAAGGAGGAAAAAATACAATAAAATAAGGGATTAAAATAATAGGATGGGGTTGTACTTGACCTCAACACCCTATGTGTTGAGTGTTGCCTATATAATAATACTCTAAAAAAGAATCAAACTCCATGTATTTCTTTCATGTTATGGTGGTATGTGTGAAATATTGGTGAAATATAATATGCTAGTGAAATCCTAGTATAATTATGCGTTTGAATAATGACTTGTGATCTTGTTGTTGTATTCATACCTAACTTTGGGCTACTTGGACTGTATGGACTCATAATTGATAAGAATGTGTGATTTCCTCTCAATGTGTAGTTAGATAATTCTAGAATTAGTAATAGTGGTAGCCTCTTGCCATCTCGTGAATAAATAGGTAAAATATATGCTTATATAGTGGTATTTTTTGGATTTCCTCGAATGGGACTTATAAAATGTGCATAGTGACCCATTATATTATTTTTAATTTAGTGTTAAATCATCCAATATCTTTAGAATAATGTTGAAATCATAAATCAAATGAATGCTTAAATAAATGAGATTACCTCAATAACAAATAATCACAAATGTGAGACAAGATTTGTTAAGTGAAGAAATTATCAAATAGATAAAAACTCCATATCTATTAGAAGGATTACAAATTAATAATCTCCAAGTATACAAAATAAATATAAAATAATAATAGCCTCAACACATAAACAAGTATCTCAAGATATACTAGAGCAAGTGAGAAGAATGAGAGAGGAGAACTCGATAGATAGAGCTAGAGGAAGGAATACGGAGTTACAAATAATCTCATCATGACTTGAAAAACCTTATTAATGTGTGCTAAATGTTCCTAATCCCCATAATGTGATGGATATGTGTGTGACAAGTGTGGGAAGGATTAGTAACTCTAAGATTCCATACAAAGGGCAAAAGAGGTGTGATACCTCATAAATCTAAAGTAAGTGATTTTTTATAATAATAAATATACAACTAAAATAAACTTAGGATTAACCTAAACTAATATAAATTACTTAGAATAAATTGAATCCAAATAATATTAATCTCAAAAATTCTCACTTAAGCTTAATTTGGGGTTACAAAAATGGAGAAAACTTTACAAATAAAGAAGAGAGTTGACATTACATAATTCTCCCCCTAATGTAAACTTCCTTCGAGAAGAATTACAACATTTTGAGAGAATAAATAAGAAGATAAGGTGTCACCATATTCAAAAATAATGAAGGTGTGATCATCAATAATCTCCAAGAAGCCTCTTTAAACAAGCAGGTCAATCCATTTTGGAACAAGGACTAACAAGAAAAGAGATGATAAAGATGATCAACGAAACCTGCAACACATAAGCTTACACTAATTTTAATGTTAAGTAAACAAAATATCATAAAATATGATCTACATATAATTAAATTAATAAAATTATATATAAAGTGAGGCAAGAAGATTAAAATACAACTTCCATATTAAAGTATAGAATTCTCCACAAAAAACATAAATTAGTCTAAAATGATTAGCTCCAAACAAAGCATATTTCCTTGACAACTTACAAGAAGTAAGCACAAAAGCAAGGAATGCATAAAAATTGAGTTTTAAAATTTATCCAAAAGAAGACAAAGAAGATGTGTCGTTTGAAAAATATATTCTATTTTAATAAATTAATGAATTATAAAAAACACACATCAAAGTCTCGAGAAGATAAATTATCTTTAGGAATCCAAATTGTTTTAACCTTTGAATGAGGTGTTTTAGTGGTTTTCCAATGTTATAAAATGTCATGGGTGGATTTACCAAAATATGTGCATAGATGAAATTTTCAATATTTAGAAATATGATTTCCAATTTTATCATAATACTCAAAAAAATTATGATTTTTAACTAAATGAGCATAAGTATTATAATCAAAATAAGTTTTATGATATAAAGGAGAATTATTATGAAAATTCCTTCAATGAGGAGGACAATATGAATTTAAATTATCCTTGGAAACATTGAAAATAATCCTTGTAAAATTTATGTTAGTTTTAAGTAAAGTAAACTCAATAATATAATTTACATGTTTGCCAAGACCACCGCCAAAATAACCTTATGATTACATAATTTTTAAACTAAGGTTAGAATAATGAGTGTGCAAAAGAATTTTTTTAAAAACACATTTAATCTTATTAATAGGGGAGTGATTAGGATCAAAAGACGTAATTTTCACATAAAATGCATCAATTACATTATGTATATTCTCTATGTTTACATTAAAAAAGGTTTACATATGTGCTAATTTATAATTAAATGAATATTGTAAAGCATTAATATTTATGAATTGAAGTGCAATTTGATATTTAAGATTACGCATCTCATTAAATTGAAAATCAATTCTTTTTATAAAAAATTTAAATACAAAAGATAAGGCCAATTTAAAAGCCATGGATTTAGAAACTAAACAAGAATCAATTTATAAATTATACGAATATTTGAAAAAATTGTCTATTAAAAAACGTTAGACATCGAGGATGAATAAGTCTAAAATAATATCACCAATGTTATTCCCAAAAGATATGACAAATTTTAATAATAAATTGCAATTAAAATTTAACTTAAAAGTTTAACACGGCATTACTAGGATTAACATTTTAATAATCCATTTGATTTAAGAAAACATCATAATATCCCAAAAGCATATAAAGATTATGTGTTTGACTTATTAAAGACTTATCCCCAAAAAAAAAAAAAACAGAGAAACTATCATGGAAAAAAAATGGACGAGTCAAAGAAAATCTTACGCTTAAGTTTAACAACAAAGTTTAAAGTGGGGGCACCACTTGTTTAAACATATGAGGTAAGAAAAGTTTGAGTTTTTTTTTCTTTTTATTTTGATAATAACTCACTACCAAATAAAGAAATAGAGCACCACATGCCAAGTGGAATTTAAAATAAAAATAAAAAAGCTTTTAAGATATAAAAGAAAGATTCTTTACTTATTTGTTGTCATTTGTCAAATAAATTTATTATATACAAAAGTATAATGTAGAAGTGTAACATAAAAGTGTAACGTAGAAGTGCAATGTATAAGTGAAAAGTATAAGTTCTACACATAAGTGCAATACAAAATTGTAAAATAGAAGTGCAACACAAGTGTAAAGCTAACAATTGTGAATGAAAATAATAAATTATTACATCAAAAATAGTGTTACAATTTATCAAAATAACATGTCTAGAATATAGAAATTACCAATTAGGTATAAGATAATACTCATGTAAAAGTATGAACAAATGGAAAAAAAAAACATTTCTAAAAAAATTAAGAAGATCACAGCACCATAATTTAAAATAATGCCACACAAATCTCTTAAAGGAACAAAAACCTAATTTAAAATATGAAACAAATAATAAATACAAATGTATATATTATTTAATTCATTTATCACCCAAAAAATAATTAAAATGAATGAGAACTCAAAAAAATGTATTAAAAGGAATTTTGAACTTGAAGGATGAAATCAGCTAGAGCCAAAGCAAAATCAGCTTAAAACCTCTTTAGTAGTAACTTGAAACTCAGGTTAGAAGGAAAATATGCCAGTAAAAATGATAATATTTATTCTAAAAATGGATAAGGACACTAAAATCGGTTGCAAGGGTGTATGGCCTTGAAAAAAATCTAAATTTCTCCTCCAAATGCCTACACAAACTCAAGTTTCAACATTAAACAAGAAGCATGCTCTCATACCATATTAATAAATTATTCAATATTTGATATAATAAATTTTAAAGGATAAATCAAATAAATATCTAATTAAACTAGATTACCTCAATAGCAAGCAATCACAAATGTGAGACAGGATTTGTCAAGTGAAGAAAATTTTAAATGAAGAAAACCCCATATTTATTATAAGTCTTTCAAAGTAATAATCTCTAATTACAATATTTAATGTAATACAAGATAAATATAAATAATAATGGCCTCAATCCATAAACAAACATCTTAAGATAGACTAGATTAAGTGAGAAGAATGAAAGAGGAAAGCTCAATAAATAGAGTTAGAGATAACCTCATCATGACATGCACAACCTTATTAGTGTGTTTCAAATGTCCTTAATCATCATAAGGTTAAAGAAATGTGTGTGACAAGTATGGGTGGAGTTACATGTGAATGTAACTCCAAGATTCCCTATAAAATGATAAAAGAGGTGTGACACCTCATAAATATAGGATAAGTGAATTTTTTATAATAAGAAATGCACAATTAAAATAGACTTAGGATTAACCTAAACTAACTTAAATTACTTAGGATAAAATGAACCCAAATAATATTAATATCCAATAGAGTTTGGGTTATTAGCCATTAATTAGTGAAAGGAAAAAATTGGCAGATTAAGACACTACTAGTCAATGGGATTGTCTTGAAGAAGCAATTTTGTTTGAGCAAAAACAACTAAACTAGAAGTGTGAATCAGTCCAATAGCAAGTCTAAGATACTTAGAATGATGAATAAGAATATTTAGTATCATATTTGCCTAAGGATAAATCTCATTTGCATATAAGTACAAGAATAACAGTTTAAAACTGTGCATTTGAACATATGCTAAGTTTGCATAAGGAGTGATCATAAATGCATTGATTTTATATTACATGTTAATTTTAGTGACTGCAAGTATTTTATTAAGACACTACTTAACTAATTTGGAGTCTGAGTTGTTTAGATCAGATCAAAACCATTTGCAACCTCTGTAGACCCTTATACATACCTTCTTTCTCTATTCTTTATGAGAATCATCAACTTATGAGTGTTCATGAATGTTTTACATACTTAATCTATTTAAATAGAGAATGAGTATAATGTCTTATCAAGTTGAAAATACAAATTTTCATCATCCGATTCAAATCTTATCTCCTTAGTTAGGAGGCTTTTGGTTCCAAAATAATAGACTTAATAGATGAGGGAACAACTGCCTACTTTATTCTTTGAATACCCCTTGGCTATGCTTGGATATTTTCGTACGTTCCTCTCATTGATTCTCTTGCCTCATTTTTTAAAACAACATTCTTCTCTAACTCTTCTTTAGCATTAGGTGTAAGGTCTTCTTCTACAGAAGGAAAAAAATACCTTCTTTATGATCATATAACTAAGAAGGTGTAAAGAGATATGTAAGTTTTTTATATTCACAACTGCATATAACTTCATGTGTAGAGACACTTCTAATCCAAATTCATTAGTTTTCACTTGTTTAATAATCTCAAATGGACCATACCTAAGTAGTTTTATCTTATTTATTTTACCTTAAAGTATTTATTTTGTCAATTACATCCATATATGTCCCTAACTTAAAACTTATGCTTAACCAAATTTTTATCATGTCTTACTTTATGTTAACTCCTTCAACCTTTGTATAATTTTATGTTGTTTTTTCCTTGTCTTATCAATAAACATTTCATGATTTTCAAATTAGATGTATTTTTCTCTTAATTTTTAGTTTCCACATCACTACATCGGAAGTGTTAGGATGTAAGTAGCCAAAAATGTCTCAAATGGAGATCTATTAACATAGAAATGAATATTACTATTATATGTATGTTGTGTATATTCCAAATTTTCATCCCAATTATAAGGATGCTTATTATTATATTCTTCAATATTTGCACCAATTTTATATTGACTTCTTAAGTTTGACCATCCATTTGTGGATGACAAACAATTGATCTATTTACCCTTATATCCATCTTATCCCACAATATGGTCCAAAACTTTCTCATTAACCATGTATCCATGTCTAAAATATAGATCTAGGCACACCAAAGTGAAATCAAACATTAGCAAAAAATAAAATTAGTTGAATCACTTCCCTTAAGAGTTGTCTTGCGTGGAAGGACAATATACATCTTTTTAAACTAATATACAACAACAAAGAAGTCATCATGTGTTTTCTTAAACAAAAAATAACCTCTTAAAAAATCCATGGAGATACTTTCCCATGCTTTATAAGGAACTATTAGAGGCATTTATAATCCCAAATTTATATTGTTAGGATTTCTAGTATTACATAAAACACATCCTATTATTAATTATTCAATAGTAATTTACATATTTTTCTAACATATACACCATTAGAAATGTGAAAAAATTATTTATGTTTAACCCTAAAATTTAGATTAGGAAATCTAGGGTTAAAGGGGTAGAGATATCCTAGGGAACAAGGATGGTAGACTATCTCTAAAGTAGGACCATTGATTTAGAAACTTAGATAAACATATACATAATTTATTATGTTGATATATACATAAAATATAAAGTAAAACTATGTTATGTATTACAATAATAATGAAAACAAGATAGTTAGTTCTTATGTTAATACATATTTGATATGGAACAGGCTGGAAACAGACTAGATCAATACCCTAGATCAGTCGTCTAATTCTATAAATTATACATCTTTAGCCTCAGACACTTATGTCAACCTTAGACAGTTATATCGACATTTCTAACTAAACTATATTTAGGTGTACTATATGGAATACCTATTGGATCTAGATGTGACAACCTAGAATATTATGGGTTATGTGTCACCTTAACTCTAGTGTGCTTAGATTTGGATCATGGATTGTCATTCCTTGCTAAATATAAAAACCCTAGATATTCATCTTCATAGTGGATGTGGAAAAAATGGGTTAGTGGGCACATACTTTAGAGCTTTTCTAAATCCCCTCTATTAATGAGCATTACCTACATAGCTAATACTCTGAATAGGGCCTCAGACTTATGTAGTTATCCCCTATATGTTGGCTTGTGTGTGTATAAGGATGCAATGTGTGATAAATAAGTATATAGAGTGACCTATATTGTAACTTATAAAATGTGGCTCATGGGATACTCATTTAGTAATTCAAACTTGTATATGTGTTGTCCCTATGATTGAGATGTAAATAGGGAAAATAGAGAAGCTTTGCTCACTTGAGTGTTTGATTGAATTTCTTTTGTAAGTTGTCTTATGAGAGGTAATAATTTTATAGGTGAGGAATTAATAAGGTTTATCTTGTATATATATCAATCCCCTTGGAAAATATCTTACATAAAAACACTTAAGTCGACCATAGGTATATGTTACATTTACAAATTAAATGAAATTTAGGGCACTGGACACGAGTGTTGGGATATAAGACTTGTGTCAAAGTAGGGGTCTAACTAGGATGTAAGTGTCCACATAGTTGTAAAATAGGCATAGATCTAATACTTTTAGAAATAGAATATAGATAGGTTTATAACATTCTAAGCATGATATAAGATCTAAGTCATCAAAATAACATTGTTCAAATTAAGAGATAAGTTTTAGCATAGAGAGATAGTGTATATGAGCCTTTAGGCAATGATAAGGGTCTATAAGTTGAAGGTACATCCATGATATGTCTTTCCTAAGCTTACAAGATTGAGGTGCTTTATAATTTATAAATAGAGTCTATATTCCCCCCCCCCCTTAAATTTAGTAATATAGTTACTATAAAGGAAAAGAAATGTGTACCTAGGTGTGTTACACCTTGTCTTCGCATGAGTCCAACTTGAGTGATTTTTTGGTGAATGAACTACAACCAAGAACATGTTACAATATATAATTAGTACATATAATATTAAATTGAAATAATTGAAATGATTAAAATTGAAATATATCAAGGTTTATGAGTACACTTGTGTATCGATGCAATCGCCTTAGTTTTTGTAAATTTGATTTTAAAATATGTATCATTATGAACCATTAAAGATTAAATTAAGAAAAATATAAATCTACAAGTACATAAATATATAAATATTGAAGTATAAAACTTTCCCCCAACCTTGGAGCTAAAGTTGAGTCGCCACTCGGTAGTTGAAATTAGCTCAACTGTGCCACCCAATCATACTTATGCGTGAGTGAACCAAGTCAATTCATATTATAAATCTAGTGAGTTTGAATGATGTAATAAATTCCAACCTATAAAATTTTCAAGATTGAGTGATTCAATCACCTCAATTATACCAAAAATGAACCAACTACTATAATAGATTGACTCAATACAATCCGTAAAATTCCAACCTAGTGGGTGATGATAGTCCACAAAAGTGTTTCAAAATCTAACACTAATTTTTATTTTATAATTTATGTTCCCTTTTCATATAATATGCACTTCATATATGTCTCATGTTAAAACCTGGGTATAGTTATGATACCAACTTATAAATTTTTTTCACAATTATGTATATGAATCATATGAATGTGAAATTTGGCCAATTTACAAGTTGTGTAAGTGTGGAGAACATGTTTACATAACATGCCCCCACTATATATCTAAAATTAAAATTGGTGTAAGTGTGGATAACATGTTTCCAAAACATGCCCCCACTGTATGTCTAAATCTGGTGAACTGTGAACAATGTGGAAGTCATGCCCTTATGGCATGCCCCCACTTATATGCCTCCCTTTTGAGGTGAGGGAAAGTATAAATTGGTAGTCAACTTAACTCAAAATAATAAAATAAATTTATAATATGTCTATGAACCATGTGGCATATAGAAGGAACATGTCTAGATAGATATATCGTTGAAGCATAAAAAATGTGATTGCATCAAGTCCTAATATGCATGATGTGATTCATGGAAACATCCAGATAATAATAGTATAATCTCAAAAAGAAATCAAGCACACACACAAGATCACTCAAAATAAAATAAAAATATAATGGTCTAAGGAGACCTCAAACAAGGGGCATGTTCAAATACCACCAATCAAAGGGACATGACTTAGTCAAATGTCCACAAAACAAGGAATGACATATTAAAATGCCAACATACAACAAACCATGACATATATAAATGTCACAATAGGAAAATATAGACATGGGGGCCACAATCAATGGATCGTATTCAAATACTTGAACATGTAATAAAATGCTTGAAAATAACAATCAAGGAACACACTCAAGGAAGTACAAAAAAGGAAAACATAGACAATAAAAAATCGACATAACATAACATACTAGCCCATGAGAAGTATGTGTTAGAAAAAAATATTAAGTATATAGCATATCAAGTATAATGCAAAATATATAAGCATGGATAAAGGAATGTGTGGGTACATAATCTCAAACATGATATTGTAAAGTGATCATAGAATAATAGAACCTAGATGTATCATGTTCAAAGAAATGGGTTCCCCTAATGTCCACATGACATGAGTAGAAGGAAGTACCAACATTTAAAATTGCATAGATCATGTATTTGTGTGCCTGAATCACACTCAAAAGATACGTGAAACACATGTATAGAGAAATAAATGATATGTTGTCTACCAACATGGAACCAACAACATATATGATAAGGAGTTAATAAAACATGTAAATATTGAAAATATTTTTAGATTTTTAATTTTTTTCCTTGGTATTTTTGGAATATCTAAAAGAAATAACTATCCTATGACCTCATCTAATAGATGACCATAAGTATCTCCCCATTGGGAAATTGGTACAATGAATTGGTGGTACTACCAAGGAGCATGTAATATCGATCATTGTATAACTTTAATTATCTATGTATGTATAATAGGACTCTATGTTTGTGAAGAAATAATATAAGGAATGGGGATTCATGGAACCCTTCTTTGAGTGCTCTATAGTTTATTTGTAAGAGTAGTAATAGGAACATATTTAGGTGCTTTAGATATCTAAATATGGTGTGTATTAGATGAAGATTCCATGGAACCTCTTGTGTATCTCTAATTCAATGGTATTTCAAGTATTGGTTTCCTAAGGAAGGGATTTCTTGTTGCTTACACTTTGACAAAGGATTAACCATAGTAAATTTGATAACTAATTGCCTAGGTATAAGTTTCTCTTGTTCAATTGAATGTTTATATATATATTTTGGAAACTATAATTACCTTATTGACATGAATGCATTTAACACACTCATGCACTATAGAAGGTATTTTTTGACATGAATGTATCCCAAAAATATATCAAAGACACTCATGGAAGGTATAACTAAGAAGGTGGTAACCACATGTGCAGGATGTACCTATAAAGGTAAGTCAATCTCACTAAGAATATGTTATGATGTCCCATCTAATTCTATAATTGATCTAGTCAAAGGATGTAAATCATGTTTTATATAACCCAAATGCATAAGTAATTTTATGGTATAAACTTACATCACTATCAATCATAACATTATGTATAGGTTGGTGATCAAGGTATGCTTGAATGAATAAGGAATGAAGATTTGAGAGATCATCCCATATCTCACTACCATCAAAATTAATAGAGGGTATTTGAATCATAGGAGGTGAATGTTGCATTTAAGTACCAATAATCCCATCTAATGGATGATAATAATGTGATGGAGGAGGATGTGTATTATATGCCATTTGCACATTTGGATCCTTCTTATAATAGTCTCACAAATGATTGTTAAATATTTTTTGCTTCTAGTGATCACTAGGTTGTGAACCTAATTCCTTTGGAAGATCATCAAATGTAATCTTTTGGTAATCATTTAGGTCTTGTATCTTATGCTTCATGATAAAATATTTATTCATAGAATGCTCAAAGCCTTGGTGATAATCATAATAAGCATTCACATCATACCTTTTGGGTATAGGTCTACGCATATCAACCTCTATAAGATGAGGGAGAGATATGAGCTGACACTCTACAAGTCATGAGAGTAATAAAGTGGGAGACTTAGTTAAGCATGTAAATTATCTCTGTGGTGCATTGGATAATACAAGCCAATTAGGTTAATGTGACACCACATTAATCATGGTCATTATTGCCTTTTTAGGTTTATGTGGTTTTACCTTGTAACTTGGTTTGATAGTAAACTTGGTATTAAATGTAGATGTAGTCAGTATGTTTACTACATACTTAATTTTTTTCAATGAGATAAGTTTCGTTTCATGATCATGAACAATATGTCACAAGTCATCAAAAGATTTTTTCTAAAATAATGACTCATGTAATGGGGAAAGCAAACTTTGCTTGAAGATGTATTAAATTTCTTTATCTTCCTTAGCCTTGGTCATTTTAAATAACATTGTCTTGTATCATAAGACATATTCATTAGTTCCTTGTGTATTTTTTGTAATTTGGGCATATAAAACCTTTTCGGTGATATTGATAAAGAAGTTTGCCAAAAAATAGTCTCCAATAGGTTTGAATGTGTTTATTGATTGGGTTGGTAAATCATAGAACCACCTTAAAGCATAGACTTTTACGCTCCTTGGAAATAATTTGGTCAAAATCTAATCATTTAATTCATAATCAAAGCATGACACATAAAAATATCAAATTTTTTGTTCAGGATCACCCTTGCCATCATAAAATTTGAACTGAGGTGCAACATAACTAGTTGGCAAGGGGTGAAAATATATCTCTGGTGCAAGAGGATTATGAAAAATCTCTTGTGAATCAATAGCATAAGGTGATTTCATAATATTTTTTTCAATATTTGTAACCTTAGTTTTGAAAAATTATATATTTTGGACAAGAGCTTGCACCTCTTGGTTTTTTAGGTTGTATATTTGAGAAGTCACCAAATGAGGTATACCCATAGGTTGGGTAAATATAGGTATTGAAATCGGTAATTGGATTGAAGTATTAAGGTTTTCCCTATAATATGTGGCAATATTATTTTTAGGGAACAAAGGTTGGAATGCATATCCTATACCCCCATTAGAATTATGAAGAGGTAATGTGATCAAGGGGAGGGTTGTTGGTATATGAGGATGACCCATAGCTCTAATAGCATGATCAATAAATGAACATGTTTATGCATTTATGATTTTTTATTTTCTATTTTATAATATGGATCTTAATATTTCATCAATATCTTTAGGGTTTTTTTGAATACGCTCATAAAATAATGCAATTGCTTGCACTTGCTCATGATCTATTTACTCATGTTCATTGATTTCATTAGCCTCATAGTTTTCATTATCACAATCTTCTTTTATGATAACCTCATTAGTATATTTTTCATTCTCAACAATTGTATCATCATGGACCATGGGATTAATTTCTCCATTAGTTTGAGACATCTTAGGTGGTAGGAGAGGAATCTCAATATGTTCAATAGGCACACCTTCCAATCTAGGGCCACACCTAAGTTCCATGCAAAAAAATATAAGTAGGAAATAAAATAATAAAATAATTTGAAACCCTAGCTGACTAAAAACCAAAAGAATAATAAAAAAATGCACTCATATAAATTGGGTTCACCAAATGTTTAACCTTAAAATGTAGATTCGGGAATCTAAGGTTAAATGGATAGAGATACCTTAGGGCACAAGGATGGTAGACTATCTCTAAAGAAGGCTAATCAATTTGCAAACTCAGATAAACATATATTAAATTTATTATGTTGATATATGATCAAAATAAAAATAAAAACTATGCTAGATATTATAATGATAATGAAAATAAGATATTTATTTGGTTTTGATGTTAATATAGATCCGATATATAATAAGCTAGAAATAGACTGGATCAATGCCTTGATCAATCATCTAATTCTATAAATTATACCTTTGTGACCTTAGACACTTTCATCAACCTCAGATGGTTGCATCGATGCTTCTATCTAACCTAGATGTAGGTGTCTTATATGGAATACCTATAAGATCTAGATGTGACCAAGCTAAATATTATAGGTTCTATGTCATCTTTGCTCTAGTGTGCTTAGATCTGGATCATGGGTTGTCACTCCTTGCCAAATAGAAAAAACCTAGTTCTTCACCTTCACAGTGGCTATGAGAAAAATGGGTTGGTGGGCACATAGTATCGAGCTACCTCAAAGATCCTTTTGTTAATGAGTGTTACCTACATAGCTAATACTTTGAATAAGGCCTCAGACTTATGTAGTTAACCCCTACATGTTGTCTTGTATGTGTATAAGGATGCATTGTGTGATAAACAAGTACATAGAGTGACTTAGCTTGTAACTTGGAAAATGTGGCTCATGGTAATCCCCTTTAATACTTCATACCTATAGATGTGATTTTCCTATGACTGATATGAAAATAGGGGAAAATACAGAAGCTTTGCTCACTTGAGTGCTTGATTGAATGTCTTTTTTAAGTTTCCTTATGAGATGTAATAATTTGTTAAGTGAGGAATGAAAGAGATTTTATCTTCTATATATATATATATATATATATATATATATATATATATATATCCCCTTGGAGAATATCTTGCATAAAATTACTTAGGTCAACCATAAGTATACATTATATTTACAAATTGATTGATGTTTAGGGCACTAGACACTTGCATTGGGATAGGACATTTGTATTGGCGTAGGCATCTAATTGGGATGTAAGTGTATGGGAAGCTATAAAATAAGCACAAGTCCAACACTTTAAGAAATATAAGATAATTAGGTTTATCACATTTTGAACTTGATATAAGGTCTGAGCCATAATAATAATATCATTGGTCGGACTAAGAGATAAGTAATTTGACATAGAGAGATAGTATATGTGAGCCTTTTGATAGTGAAAAGGTCATATAAGTTGAAGGTACATTCATGATATGTATTTTCTAAGTGTACAAGACTGAGGTTTTTATATAATTCAAAAATAGTGTCTACTAGTTGCCACACTAAAGTGACCAATAAATTTGACATATGAGCCTCCCTCATTAGTTGAACTCATCCCTCTTTACGTACACAAATCTTTCCCAACTTATAGAGAAACCTTTATTGGGGTTATTAGTCTTCATTAACTTAAAAATTACCCATATATTTCCATGCAAATGTTAAAATACATACCCAAAATTTACATCATGTTCGTGTACATCATATATGCCTCATGGAAAAATGGCTCAAATAGAGATATAATACCCAAAGTTATTATTAAAGGTGGTATAGACAATATAGAAGCTAACTTGTCATCCACACCTCTTTTATAGTTGATAATGAGATGAATTTATTACAATAAACCCATCCATTTATAATGATGTTCTTGCTACAATTTTATTGAGCTCAAAAATATTAGAGTGGTTTATGATCTATGTGGATAATGGTTTCTTTTCCCATTAAATGTTATTCCATTTTGTATTTTCTTGGAAAAAGTATACATTTACTCATCAAATGCATAATATTTCAAAATTTCACCATGAAACAATCTTGAATGATAAGAATAGGTATTACTTCCTTGTAATAGAACAACCTCATAGCATAATAGCTTGCATTCATTTCCACCTCAAATGGTAGTGGCAAATTAGTAGTTCCAAAATCAATGCACTTTTAATATTTTGGTTTAACTCAACAAATGAATTTTTGTTTATTTCTAGCCCAAATAAAGGAATTGCCACTTATTTTTATGGAATTCAAAGTCGATATTATAGCAGAAAAGTAATTGATAAACTTTTTCTAGTATTAGAATGCCCCTATAAATCTATTTGTCTCAATGACATCGAATGTCTTGGGCCAATTCAAAATTACTTCCTCTTTTTTTAAAATATTATAAACTCTCCATACCCAACCACATTCCCAAAATAGACAAGTGATTGTTGTGAACACTCACATTTATTTTCTTTGAGCAACAGCTTATTTTCCTTTATAAATTGTAAACTTATTTCAAATGCATTAGATGATCATCATTAGTTTTGCTAAAAACCAATATATTATCCAAGAAAACAATGACACGAGAGCATAGGAATGGTCTCAATAGTTCATTCATAAACCTCATGAAATTAGCTAGAGAGTATTACACAAAACAAAATAAAGTATGAGCCCCACATATAAACATTTCCTTATATTGAATTTCATTTTCTACACATCCTCCTCCTTGATCCTTACTTTATAATACCCAAATTTGAAATCGAACTTTTGTAAAATACTTAGAATGTTGAAGTTGGTCTAATAAATTATCAATATGTAGAAGAATATACATTTTATTGAAGGATTTATTATTTAAATCACTATATTCACTACACATTTTCCATGAACAAGGTAAAATAATAGGAAAACCACATGTGAAAGTGTTGGGATGGATTACACCTTGATATAATAAAGATTGAAGTTGTTTTTTACCACATTTGCATCCATTAGTGATTGTATATAAATACCAGTGTTGGGGATAGGATATTCTATCAGAAACTATAGAACAAGATTACAAAGAGGGTTAATACAATGCTAGTGAATGAGATCCAAAATGAATTAAAGAAAAAACACTCTATGCTTGTTCCCTAGGGTGAGATAAAACCATTAGACAAGAAAATAAATTTAAGAAGACAAATATGACATTCACCTTCGTTGAATACCCCACCTAGAAATCATTTTACAAATGCTTGTGCTTGGTTTGTGGATATAGGAGTCTTTATCAATGTGTGTGTTCATTTCAATGACATCTCCCCTTATCTATCAATGGCTTTGATCAAATAGGATGAATGAATTATGAAGCTTTTATCAGTATTTTGGCATTAATTATTTACACAAATAAGCTTGATAATTTTCCATGGAGGCCTTTATATTTATAATTTTCTTGAAATAATACCGACTGTCCATCCCAAGATCAAGATGTGTGGTCCGAAATTAATTTAACTTTGGAGACAAAATGAGATGAATGTTGAAATTAATATTGTGGAATAAGTGAGTAATTAATAGGCATGGCTCAACATTTCTAATATTTGTTGCATTTATATTGATATTTTACATTTTTTACTTTATGATTGATGATGTCACATTTTTAGATATTTATTGAGTTTTCATTTTCCAAATTTATATATTAACTAATTTAATATGGATTTTTCACTTAAGCATTTAATTTAATTTAATTAGTTAAGTGAATTTGATTAGGATTTTTACAATTTTTAGAATTTGATTAATCATCATGCACTATTAGTTGAAAATTTCTAGGGCACAATTTGACTGGAGATGAATTATAAGAAAATAATGATTGCATATAGGATAATACCCCAATTAGGGACATATTGATGTGAATCATGAATTGCATGTTACGTGTGTGGATGAACCAAATCATTTCGATGATTTTGGTCCAATTGTTGTGTTATTATGGGAAGTTATTTAGATTTGCAATTTCAACATAAAAATGGTGAAAATTGATTGTCTAAATTTTTCCCCTATTTGAGAAGGTGTTGTGAGACAGTAGGCACAATAATGTATTTTCAAATAATGAAAAAGACATTAAGGATAAATTGAAAAAAATAGTCAAAGAAATAATCGATGACCCATGATGCCCCCTCAAGAGGTTAGGCGAAGATGAAAGACATGCATAGGCTCTTGAAAATAGACAAAATAAATAAAAATAAATTGGGCTCAAAAAAGGCAGAAGTGGGAAGTATCCATCCCAAAATAAGTGGCATGCTTTGACTTGCCCTACATAGGGCAAAAGTTATGGGCTTGGGATTAGAAGAAAGATTAAATGAGGTAATTGGCCCAAAAAAGGGCAGTCCTAGTTGATTTTTAAGGAGTTTCCCCAGTAGGGTAGATTTACTCAGTGATCAAACTAAAAGGTTTAACTCATTAGGGAAGATTTACATTTTGATAAATAATGATTAGGTATGTGATGACTTGGTTGGGGGATATTGGACAAGGAGATATTTTATTGTAACACTGCCAATTTAGACTTCATGTGCCTAACTTTTTGATATATCACCAATACACTATGCACCATGATATAAATGACCATGATGACTAACCCATAATGTACATAAATATTTCACTAGACAAATAACAACATCACACCAATGATAAAAATTGTGATGGGAATGTCATTGTATGCCAAGGGATAGACTCAAGTATAACTGTGTAGAAGGAAACATCATAAGGATGCCCCTATCAATAGAGTGAACCAATTAAAGGTGATAAAAAAATGGAAACAAAGAACTTGTAATGAAACAAGCATGCACAAACTAAAATAAAAATAACTAGAAAATGTCTAATTGCCTCAAGAAACATACCAAGAACAATGAAAATACCCCAAATATTATTTGGGAGATCCATGATGCCATCTTTAGGGGAGAGAAATAATAATAATTTTGACGTCTGGGTCCATGAACAGAAGAAATTAACATATATTTCAGCAGAAGAGGCTGAAAATAGAGTAATTAAAATAAAATGGCTTAAAAATGGGTAAACAAGGTAAAAATGAGCCTCTCAGGAAGAAAAAAGGATCACTAATAGGCCCATGGGTAAAAATTCAAAATTTTGACAGTAAATTTACACTTGGGTGGTGAAAAATATTCATTTTTACCCTCCACTAATGTAATTCAGAGCTCTAATATTCATGCATGAGAGAGATGATAAAAATGGCTAATATCCCACACTAGAGACACCTTGGAAAGCACATTCAAGGGTACCAATGACCACTAGGGAATGAGGCATTGATAGGTACCTTTTTTTGGTTTTTTAAATTGGTCATTAATTACATTTAATGTTAGGTATGAAATCAAAATTTGATGAATTCATTATTTTCAAAAGAGGAAAAATAATGAAGTTATCGACATAAACAATGATTTCACCATGAAATTGATGAATTTATAGTATACTTAATGAAATCATAAAAATTGATGAATATCACCACATCGATGATATCACTTATTTCAATGTCAATTGCCTAAATGGTGGGATTATTGAGAAAATGGTGAGGTTCTAGTCAAATGGTGGTATCGCCAATCAAATGGTGAAATTGACTAACAAACAACACAATGATTAAAAATGGTGACTTCACTATAAATAGTGAGGTCATCCTATCAAATGGTATAATTGACCTGTGTAACAGTCAAGCCATAGACCTAAGAAGGAAAATGGTGGGATCACTTTGTAGAATAGTGTAGATGCTCTGTATAATAGGGCAGTTACCAAGGAAAATGATAAGGTTGCCAAAAATGGAAAATGGTCCAAGAGAAAGAGAAAACTAGCATAGAAGAATAAAATTCTAAGTCCAAAATGAGAAGAAAATGGAAAATTTATCCACTAGAAGAAAAATAGACAAGAGACTAATTTAATTCTCTTTGGTTTGTGTTATGCAAGAGTCATCACAGTGTGTGAATAATGGTCATGGGTGCTACACCAACCCAACATCATGATAGATGAGATTATGGGGCTCTTAAAGGTAGTAGATTTATGATATATAGCATGGTTATTAGTGATTTGATTAGATCGTGCATACTTGTTAGTGCTAGCATAGAGTTGGTATTCAGAGACTTTGACATTTCACTTGCCTACTAAAGAGGCCACCATGACCCTAGAGAATGTACATAAGATTTTGTGAGTGTTGATTAAAGGTTGACTGATCTATTGCATGTCAGAGGGTAGGATTATGTTACTAAAGAATTTCATTAGGGTAACAAACCTTATGATTAAAAAGGGTTATATTGATATTGACATAATGGAGGACCTAGTTTGGCCTCCAGTGATTGTTCTAAGAGTAGCACCACCTTCACCATAGGGCTTAGTACCCCAAGAGGTATTGATTGTGATGGTTATTATCAACAACCTCGTGTAACCTGATAAGAGTAGATGTTTCTTTCATATTAGGTTGATAGTCATGGTCCAAGACATGTTGGATTATTCTACTCACTTTACATGGGGTTCTATTATATTAGCTCAATTGTATAGATATTTTCATATAATCTCATATCAGAGAGGGCACAATATTAGACACAATACTCTACTCTAGTTTTGGGCTTGGTGGCATACTATTATAGAACAACCTATTAGACATCATTTTTAATGGAGACCAAAGGATCCATTGGCTTATGGTTGGGTCTAGATGGGATCAAGAATGCGAGAACATCGATGAGATGGTAGATGGTGACTTTATCTAACAACTAAACCTAATGATGTA